>JAOEFI010000003.1:44602881-44634269 GCA_034621735.1 Anopheles plumbeus
AAGCATGTGGGAAAGTACCGTCCAGCTGTTTGTTCTTGCAGCCGCTTGTGTGATAAACTGATTTGCATATGAAACGAGTCTCACTTTCCCGTCCGTCAATCGCTCCTTGTGCCGTTCTCTCGATCTCTCCTTTCTCCTACTAATCGGGTTGCATGCAACCGGGAGGAAGTGATGCAGGCGGCGAGAAACAAGACGATCAGCATATTGACAATCATCTACGCACTACCTATACTCTCTACTCGGATCTATTGTTACCAGTTTTCGGTACTGTTATGTGCAAACTGTTGCTATTTATCATCTTCGAAGCATAATGTTTCACGACTGCAATTGGCAAGCGAGGCATCTTCAAATATACATACGCAGTCAAACGATGTCTAGACTGACCCAGATCGTTAGTCGCCGAGAAACGGGAGAAAGGGAGACCGTGTGCGGCGACTCTTGACTTCCTGGTAATAGAAAGTGGATCCTCAAGAGCCACATCTGACGGGGCGCCCTACTACACCCTGCGCCCGATCTCTAATCTCTGCCTGTAGAAACAAACACTCAGCCGGCAGGTTAGGCAAAGTTGGTCTGCGTTTTCGTGTATCCCCCTCGCCGGAAACTGGTACCGTACCGTGTCGGCGGCAGTGCCCTAACGAATCATTAAACCACCCTCAGCAAATCACCGGATAAGCGGAAGGGAAATTGGCACATTCTTCACACGCGCCGCACGAGTTGGGAACGAGTTTTGGGTTGAGAACGTTCCATTGTAACCACTTCTGGAGACCTCCGTTCGTAGTGCAATGTTTGTGCGCGTGGGAAGCTTCTCTGTTCAGTCTTGTGTTATCCACAAAACTTGATTCGAGGGCTAGCGCGAATTTGGGCGACCAATGGATGGAAAATTGCGCTGTTGTATTACCCTTCACATTGTCGATGGGGTGTTTTAGGTGCGCGGTTATAGTTCTCGATTATAACACGATAAACCATCTGGCTTTGGTCTCAGCCGCCTTGGGGAAGAAAATAAACCTGCAACAATGTACGTACCACAACTTGTTGGCCACAACAACGTACCACAAAACGATGGTTGTGAGACCCCATATGAAAACGATCAACACATGGCGCAGTGGAGTCCAAGTTTCGCAAGTATTTAATTGCTCGTTGAATCCAATTCAGTGAATCAGATATCGGTAGGAAAACTGATGATAGAAGGAGATCCAGGTTTGTTCAATTGATAACTTTAAAACATCTTTCCGCCTGTACGAAGGAGAGAAAAAATCATCAATTTTATACCTTCATTATGTGCATACTTCCGGTGTGCTTGGACGTCACCAATTATGCTTATTCGAAAAGGGAAATTCGATGTGCTTGGACGTCACCAATAATGCTTTGCAGGGAAATATAGATTATTGCCTCGAGTAGTCGGCTAAAACGGCGCCCGTAGAATAATAATGACTAGCTCGATAATAACTTTGAACTCTGCGTCTTCAGCATGTTCAACATGAACGTTGAATCGTGTACCGCGATGCAGAACAAACTAAAAACTCTATATTTGAAGGATCTGTTTTTTAATTCCATTCATTTCGCCAAAGTGAGTCGGCACGAAAGTAGATTCTAGTTCACTGGACATACCTGCAAATAGTCTACTTTTTCGCAGTTTGGAAACCTCACCGGAAAGTGGTTGCCAGTGCCGCTGGAAACCATGGAACCATCGCAATGATGTTTGCGAGCGACCCAATCCTTTGCGACGCTATGTTGAACGATGCTATGTTCCCATATTGGAGGAAGAAGATGTACGCGACATCTGACAGCGACCAACACGACTTTGCCTTTCGGATACGTCGCCAGCACGAGTCTTCTCCTGTGCTCAATTGAAGCTAACCTCCCTTCCCGGGGGGCAGAGGCTAATAGATTCAGCAGAACTGCGACTGCACTGTCACAGTATTGCGACGATAATTTATTATCACGCCTCTGACGGGCAATCTTTGACCGCAGGCGGAAGGCAAGAGCAAGCAGAGCAGCTGGCCGGCGTGCGCTGTTCCCATCGACAGCGTGAATCGAGTTTGGAGGGACCCGATCGAGCAGCGATGACCGGAGGCCATGCTGTCCTATGTTTGACCTAGGTTTGAACGAAGAAGACGTCAGTGGGCCGTTCTGACCCATCGAGCGTTGTGGACTTTGACGGTGATGCTGATCTGCTGCATAACGATTCCGCAGCAACCGAACCCGAGAGGGGCGGGTTAGCTGCCCGTAATCGTGTTCGCGTCGCAAATGCAAACTGACGATGATTTACGGCGAGAATTGGTTTGAATTTCATTAGTTTAAATGTGATGCCCGCGAAGCGCTTCCGGACGGACAGTGCTGCGCAGATGTTTCGCTCCGTCCGTCGTTGGTTTTTGCTGCTCTTGATCATCTTATATCAACGAAGGGTGATGTTCATGCTGTCGGGCAGGCTAAGTGGTACTGCTGGCGGTTTCCATTGTTTACGTTATATTTTCCTGTTTCCATTTGATTTTTTGTCAAGGGAAGGAAAAAGGAACAGACTTGGAGCTGATGTATCCAAAAGTCAATCAACCGCGAATGAGAATACCATACCCTCAGCACGAGGAAGAAATAGACGGATGTTCTACTCTTCGCATCTTCGGCCAACAACAACCACATTTCCAAGAAGACGCGTCAGTAGCAAGGTCTACCACCCGATTGTATGTCGATTTGATGTAGTCCAGCATCGTCAGGGTTGGGGGTGCATTGGAAGATCAGATATGCAAGCCAACGCTAGAGTAGAAACTGTGCGCGCTCGCCATTGAATTTTGATCGGTTTTTTGTTGCCTTCTAGCGCCAAAGCGCTCTAAAGGCAACCCCATGTTATCATTCGAATGGCAATGAAAAAGATGGCAGATGTTTTCCCACGATAGACAACAATGTACGTTCCGCGGATGCCGCCTCTATGCTATGAAATGGTCCCCCCCCCCCACCCCTCTCCCACCACTTTTGTTACGGATTAGGTAAATGTCTTTGTTTGTCTTTGTAAAGGCTTAATCACGCGGCTGACTCTTGGTTGATTTGCATTCGCACTCACAGAAGCATCAGTAGCGTCATCGTTTGCTTTGTGCATAAAAAAAGTCTACAAACGACGCAAAAACCGAGCCTCTCCGGTACTAAGGTGTGCTCCACTTGAAGCTGCTTATGCAGTCGAAAGTGTTAAATTGCACGATAATCAGAAAATGATGAGTGAGAAATTGTTTTGCACATAAGTCGTGACTTGCCAACCGGCATGCCGTAACAGCACAATGAACACCCAAAGGTAGCCCTAAAAGACCCTTTTTTCGTTTAGAGAAAAAGAGTAACATTTTTCCCCGTTTTGGAGCGACATAAAAGTATATGTGTAACGATGTTAAAATATATAAAATATTATTTTACAATCTTATCAATCATCAATTTATCGAAGGGGCTTTCACATAATAAAAACGTTGGCATGGAACCATCCCTTTTTTACCTTTACGATGATTTCGTAATGTTTGATTTACTTTCCAGAGAAAACGTCTGCACGGAGCGTGAGGAAAAGGAGGAGGACATCAAGCCGAACGATAACGGAGAGGTGTCGGTGAACGACGCTGCCGGCGGCGATGATAACTTTGAACTCCGCGGCTTTAGCATGTTCAACATGAACGTTGAATCGTGTACCATGAAGCAGAACAAATACGTCTGCACTTCGATGTAAGGAACAGTATTTCTTTAAACAAATGGTTTTCATTTAAAATCGAACGTCCTACAACGCGGCTCTGATTGCTCTTCCCCATAATGCAGCAAAGACATCAACGGTCGCCGGCGCACGGAGAAGGTTACGCGCCAGTGCTGCCATGGATTTCACCGACCGCGCCATGCGCCTCCGAATGCGCACTGCGAGAAGCTGGAGCTGCACTCGATGGAGGAGATGGCCGAACGGCTCGGGGCGAAGGAGTTTATAGCCACGCTGAAGAAGAGCGGCCTGGAGACGACGCTCGACAACCAGGTCACGCTGTTCGTCGTGCCGGACGGTGTCTACAGAAGCTTCACCGAGCAAATGTGGGAAAATGTAAGCAGCTTGGTATCGGTTATCGTGCCGATCGGTTAATCTTTAACTTTAACGTTGGCTTCGTTTTGCAGAACCTCGTTGCCTTCGATCCGATGGCGCGCGCCAAGAGGGCGATCGACTTCGCCAGCATGACTGCCCGGGACGTTATTCTGGCACACACAGTCAACGGGTCGTACCATATCGAGGATGTCAGCAACGAGCAGCTGCTGAAGACAGACCTGCCGGGGGCGAACATTCGCATCAATATCTACCCGCGACGCCCGGTATCGATCACTCACGGACAGGGCCACTCCGATGAACTTCCATACCGATACACGGCCAATTGTGCTCCGCTGATGACGGTGAACCAGCTCACCGATCATGGTATCGTGCACGTCGTTGATCGGGTTCTGGTGCCAGCCCGCAACACCCTAATGGACATCGTCGAGGGGCGCGCCGACTTAACGCTGATGCGCACGTTCCTGGAGATGACCGGGTTGGACAAGATGCTGCGCGAACAGGACAGTGCGTTCACCATCTTCGCCCCAAACGATGAAGCGTTCCTGAAGCTGGACAAAGACATCCGCCGGAAACTGAAGGCGGGCAATGGTTGTGCGATGAGTAAGTCTTCCAGCGAACTAGAGAAGCACTTCCGGAGGGCTTGATTTTTTACATGTCCATGACTAATGGATTTTCCCCCATATGCAGGGCTTCAAGAGACCTTTTTTTTATTTATTGTTACTTTGTCGTTCCTCCTAAACATCCACGTTCCGTGGATCGGTGGAACGGGTTTACGTTCGATACGTGACCAGAATAGCCCGTCCTGAATGCGAACATGCGTAACGGGGCGCATCGAATCGACGCGAAGAATATTCAACGCGTAGGAAACTGTTACAAATGGGCAATTGTTGTTAATTGTATTAACCATCAATGTATTGACACGGTTTGTTTCTTGCGCCAAACAAAACGGAATGTTTCCTTTAAAGCGCGGAGAAAGAACGAGCGTACCATTCAACCCTAACGAAGTTAAATGGTGGCACTGCAAAGCATACAAGAGAAATTTTGATTCGGTTTACAGAAGAATGCTTTTCTGTGATAGATTGCTGTCCGTTCGTTGCTCTTTTGCATGTTCGACATACACAACACCACGCGTTGGCTACAAACTACGCCTCCGGCCCAAGCCCGTTTAAGCTTGGATGATTTTTGTATGTTCGAAAAACGCAGCTGCGTGGACCTGCGATGAGTGATCGAGTATGTTTTAATCCATTTCCAAACAGCAATTAGTCAATTCATGGTTACGTTCGTTTTCGGATGTTGAATACAATTTTCCCAATTCATGCCAGAGTCCGGTTTTCAACCCTATAGGTAAATGTGAGAAATAATTTGGCAACGTTACCGATTAGCACAAGCCCATTTCAAGCTTTGAATGGAGTCATAGTGTTTTGAATACACGATCCCACCCCCAAAACAAACGATCCGAATGACCAGCTGATTCCCGATATAAAATGCACCGTCATGAGCATGAGCTCCGTTTGTATTGTCTCAGTTCTTAGATCGCTCGTCTTTTCTCAAGGACTTTACACTTCAAATGCGTTCTGCAGAACGCAAATCACGTGCCACGGTTAAATTAGCAACCATTTTGCGTAACACGTTCACGAGGAAAAGGAGTAGCTTTTAATAGTGTCAATTTATGCAAAATGGAAATGATCGATGCGCAGTACTGCTTGCACAACGAATTCCAGAAAATAATATATCCCTCCCTTTGTGGTACGCAATTCATCGTAGACATCCTGAAGAATCACATTCTGGACCTCACGTTCTGTTCGGAAGCGGCGGCGAGCGGCGTCAAAACGTCCACGTCCAACATGCTGAACGAGAAGCTCGAATTCGAGTACCTCGTCCCAGGCGCGACCGACGAGGAAGTAACTGAGCCCGCAACGAATGATGAGGGCAAAAGCCCCAAAGGCATCCGCATCAACGGGCTGGCCGCGATCCGGGAGAGCGATGTGATGGCGAGCAACGGCGTGCTGCACGTGATTGATACTGTCCTCCCGACGGACAGTGGCATGCCGATTTCGACAACGCTGGCCAACCACAATCTGACCATCTTCAAGCAGCTGCTCGCCGACGCCGGGCTGGAGGACGAGTTCGATGAGATGAGCAACAAGACGTTCTTCATCCCGTCGGATCAGGCGTTCGAGCAGACTGACGCAGGCCGTCACTGGATACGGCAGCTGAAGGAACACCCGGAGAACCTGCGCAACAGTGCAGCCCTGCGGGAGTTCCTCGAGTATCACGTGGTGGAGCCATTGATCAAAACGTGCAGTCTGGAGGAAACGATGCTCCAGACGAAAGCTGGGCAGGATGTGCGCGTTAACCTGTACACGACGGTAAGACCTCGCAGTAGCACAATCACTGGATCAATCATCAATCAATGGGATCAATGGGGCTTGTTGTTTTAACTTCCTCTTCTAATTTTTTGTTCATTCATTTTTTGATTTTCCATCGATAGAATCCAATTTCCACGACGGTAATGAATCGGGCCACGGTGAATTGCGCCCGGTTGGTGCGTTTTAACGAAGAGACGTGCGGATCGGTGGTGCATCAAATCGACAGGGTTTTGGACGTGCCCACAAAGGTACGTCAACACGCTGATGCTAGCAGATGACTCTTCTAGTATGACTCTTTTCGAAGAAAAAGCTATCCAATTTTCCGAAACTACCCCACGACAATGTCAAGCAACAGTGTGACCATATGACCATTTGAGCCCATTCATTCTTTTCGTACCATACTAGAACCTCATGGAAGCGCTGTCCTCGAACCCAGACTACAGCATGTTCCTTCGCATGGTCAGTGCCACCAACTTGACCGAGCTACTGAGTTCGAAGGACGCCGGTGTGACCCTGCTCGTACCCAAGAACGATGTCTTTCTCGAGGTGAACGAGTGGTACCAGGAAACGCTCCAGAACAAGGACGAACTGGAGCGCATCATACGGGCGCACGTCCTCCCGAACGTGATCTGCTGCACCGGTATCGTTCCCTCGGAATGGCCTTTCGTGCGCACCACCGAAACACTCGGAGGCAACCAGTTGAAACTGAATCGTTCCCGTCGGCCGGAGGTGGAGAACGCCGGTATCACCAAGTGCGACGTGGTGGCCCAGAACGGCATCATTCACGAGATTAACGATGTGGTCAACGTTCAGGCGCAACGCGGCGGTGTGCTGCCGGTCGGTGGTAGTAATCCTTTTCCTAGCTTCGGCAGCCTGGTGCGTCCACTGAGTTTCTGGTTCAAGTGAAAATGCTCTCACTTTTCCGTTTGGAATAACCACGTCTACCCTATCACTCTCTCTCTCTTTCCTGGTGGAATGACATTCCGTTATCGAGATGAAAGGTACTCATGTGGAGTGTGAGCTGTGCAGACAGATTGGCTCGTTCATTATTTCAACGGGCTTACCCGTCGTGGCAAGTGAAATAAGCATAACTATACAAAACGGATTCAAATGCAAAAAAGATTATCTCGACAAGGAGTAGTAGTTTTACAATACGGTTTACATTATTATATTTATATACATATAAATAAATATACAATAAACAATAAACAACTGATGATGTTTAAACCTTACATCCGATGTTTTCAGTCCTTTGGAACTTCCATTGATCACGAAGACAAACAACATTTAACTGTTTCGTGGAAACTTAACGTGATAATTTTGCTTGAATCTACAATCGAATTAAACCTTTTCGGTTTCAACACTTTTTACTAAATACTTGGATCTGCAACAGCAAATCAAACCAAATTTGAAGCTGGATTACTGGAGCATGCTCGCTTACAGAAGCATTGGAATAGCAAAGTCGCACATTTTTTGTTTTACGTATGATTTATAAATTTTATTTTCCTATCTAAACAAAACTATGTTCAGTAAATATGAAAAAAATAAAATAGTATAACCCAATACAAAAAGTGGATTTGAATCTTCAATTCATCAGTCACGACATTATCAATTCCCAGGTGCTGCGCGGGGAACTGACGCAAAGGTCCAGTCCCACCGGAGATCCTTTGCGAATGTCTTTCACAGTTAGACAGCTGCCGGAAGCAATATTGTAGATCGGTGTTCCGGACTTGAATGAAAAAATAAAATAAAAAAAACAAATAAACGAATGTTTCAGGGCGTTTGCTAGATTGGTTCCAATTATTACCGTTCTCCGATGTTTCCACGCTTGATCGCCACCCATCTCGTGGCACTTGTTGAGTTTCGGTCGTCCCTTTGTCGCACTGGACGGCGCGTCCAGACACAGTAGCTGCCCGAGAACCAGTTCGGACTTTTCCGTTTCGTACCATGTTTGATGTGTTACCCGTAGGCACGGTTGCAGCGCCAGACCCGAACCCTTCTTCCACAGACCCTTCTCACTGTTTGCTTCTGTCGACAGGCACAGGGTGCTATTTGATAGTCGGATCTGGAAGCTGGCGATGTAGTTGCGCTTTCGCGAATGCCACGGTTCAAACTTTGGCTGCGTGGCCGAGCTGCCCGCGTCGGCGGTCAATTTGGTGTCCCCGGGTATGTGCAGCTGTGGGTAGACGTTGTTCAGGTACCAGCTGAACGGTTTGCACGGCAGTCGCTCGCGGAGCTGCCTTCGCTCGTCGATGTTTCCATAGTCTACATTACGAGCCTGTGGCTGCTGTTCGAGGAAGTAGCGTATGTAGTCGTCCATCCAGACATGCGCCAGCCGCAAAGAGTTGCGTATCATCGTGTCCTGGCCGGTTGGGGAACCGTATGGGCGCCGCTTACGGAACACGTGTCCTATGCGGGAGCAGGGCAGCAGCTCGATCGATCCGCCGCATTGCCAAGCACGGAAGGAAATCTCCAAATTCTCGCCACCCCACACATCCATACCCATGTCGTACTCCCCCAGTTCCCTAAAGTACCCTCGGTCGATGGCGAACAATCCACCAGCCATGGTGGGCGACTGGAATGGACCAACGAAGTCTGTGTCTCGCTCTAGGGTGCCTTGCGGGAGATTGTCCCACTTGAAGTGAAGACCCCAGTTGAAGCCTCCACGCACTAGCGGGCTTGCCGTGTACGCGAACGTGTCGGAGTTGATAATGTCAATCACTGGCATGGCAAGGATGCTCCGATCGTGCTTGACTCTCGCCAGCAGTGGCTCGATCCAGTCCACGTTTACCTCGATGTGGCTATCGAGAAAGATCAACACATCGCCCGTTGCGTTTCGTGCCCCGTATACCCGAGAGCGCATGAGTCCCTCACGATCCGTGTTGCGCAAAAGGCGCACTTTGTCTGTGGTCAGCTTCGCTAGCGCCTTCTCGAGGTTGTCTTTTAGTCCGTCGAACTCGCTGTAATCATCGACAAGGATCAGTTCCTTCAGCAGGTATGCTGGCGTCCGCTTCAAAACCGTATTGATCGATCGTATCAGCGTTTCAAGATGCTCGTTGTAGAAACACATAACGATCGAAGCGGTCGGCAGTACTTTATCGTACACCTGTTGAAGGCAAAGTTTATGTCGGGTGTCAGGAATCGTACGAAAAGGGCCTAGCTTGTTGCTGACAAGCACATTGAACGCGTGCATTCTGTAGCCAATGTCGCGGATAAACTGTTCCTCCGAGTTTTGGACCATCCCGAATTCGTCGGTGCCGTTTGGAAGGAGAGGCTGCATTTGGTCAATTAGCCGATGACTTATGCGTCGTTTTGCTTTCTCGCGCATGAATCGTTCGTACTTTTCCCTAAACAAACTTGGACCTTTCTCCGAGAGCTTTGACTTAGAGGGACGATCGTCATCCGCGTCAGGAAGACTGTTTTGATGCATTGCGCGATGTGGAAGTTGTACTACGGCTGATGTGGGTATTTTTAGCGATCGGCCGGCGGCGTTTTCTACGCTTATCGTCGAACTGCTCAGATTCCAGTACAGGTACAAGCTGATGGACCACGTTAACGATGCAGCGGCAACGCCCCAAAGGAATGATTTACTCATCATCTTGGAGATTCTGTGTATATATCAGTTTGAAATCGAAAAAAAAATCAATCCAACGCTATCAACAGGTTTCTTACAAAGAAAAACTTGATTCGCAAACAATTTGCATGACTGCACATACCTTTTCTGTGCTTTGTGTTTCATGACATCTTGTTTTACTGATCGGCCTTCTGGATAACTTTAGGATATTAGCATAATATTAATGAGATCCACCCGACTCATCATGCTCGTCGTGCCTCCGTTCCACAGTGTTAGTAGTGTTTTTTAGAAATAGTTTATTTGGAATGTGATGATCCGCTTTGCCCCGCGGACATAAGGGTACTGTCACTTTACTTAAATGGGTTTGACAAGAAAATGACAGCTGTCATTTAACTAGATGAGGTTGGCAGAAGAGCGGTTGCGACAGTTAAAAAGTGATGGAAACAAATCAAGCACGTGCCTCGTTAATAGTAGATACTATTGCGTTTACCTTGTTCTGAGTTTTTCGTAGGAAACTAGAAGACGTTTTGAATTTAATATTGCTCAGCCCTATTTGTGGGTGTCATGACATTATCGTTTTCGTAGTGGCTTTTGAAACCAATCGAAATGTGAAATATTTCGCTTCTGGCAACATATAGCAAAACATTTTAGAGGCATCGCGAAGCATTTCATTCAATATTGACAGAGTGACAAAAGAGACAGCTAGAGATTATCGTAGTGATCATCAATAGCGAGGCTAATTCTATTGTACACACCATACATTTTGGTGGTTTAAGGGTTCATAAGCCTAAAGTGTTAAATTGCAGATTATAGCGCAAATTGAAAGTTTATGATATAAACAAATTCACAATGGGTGTTCCAAAGTTCTTCCGCTACATAAGTGAGCGTTATCCCTGCTTGAGCGAGCTGGTTCGTGAACATCAGGTAATCCAAAATGGCCATCAGGCGACGGCAGTGCAGGTGCCATTGTGAAGGAATTGTGAAATTGAGTATTTATTTTCTTAGGTACCCGAATTCGACAACCTTTACCTCGATATGAACGGAATCATTCACAACTGCTCGCATCCAAACGATGCAGACGTTACCTTCCGGATATCGGAGGAGATGATTTTCGAAGGTGTTTTTCATTACGTGGAGTATCTTTTCAAAATGATCCGACCACAAAAACTGTTCTTCATCGCCGTGGATGGTGTGGCACCTCGAGCCAAAATGAACCAACAGCGAGGACGACGCTTTCGCTCTGGATACGAAGCAGAAGCGCAATTAAAAAAGGCTATCGAGAAAGGGGAAGAGATTCCTTCCGAAGAACGTTTTGACAGCAACTGCATTACACCGGGAACCGCGTTTATGGTGCGGCTGCAGAAAGCTCTTGATCATTTTATACAAGTGAAAATTGCTACAGACATCCTTTGGAAGGCCTGCACTGTTATTCTAAGCGGACATGAGGTTATATTTTGCAGATCATCGATTTGGTTTAGTGAATAACTGTTTGAGTTTGGCCTTGGTTTTCTTCCAGACTCCAGGAGAGGGCGAACACAAGATTATGGAGTACATTCGCCACGCAAAGGCCCAGCCGGGTTTCAATACAAATACCCGGCACTGTCTGTATGGCTTAGACGCGGACCTGATGATGCTCGGGTTGTGCACGCACGAGCGCTACTTTTCGCTGCTCCGCGAGGAGGTGACATTTGGAAAGAATGACAAGAAAACCACCTTTTTGAAGGACATTCGTTTTTATTTGCTGCACCTAACGCTACTTAGCGAATATTTGGAGATGGAATTCGCCAGTATCCGTGACAAGTTGCGATTTCCGTTTGATATTCACAAGCTCATCGACGATTGGATTTTACTGGTATACATGGTTGGCAATGATTTCATTCCGCACCTGCCACACATGCACATCAATGAAAATGCTCTGCCGACCCTGTACAAGGCCTACATGAATGTACTTCCCATGATGGATGGCTACATCAACGAGGGAGGGATATTACATTTGCCGCGGTTGCAGCTGCTAATGCGGGAGCTGTCTACTTTTGATCGCGACGTGTTCTTAGAACGCTACACCGACTTGAAGTATCTGGAGGAAAAGTTAGGAAAGAATAATGTGCGTATATTCTGCTGTAGCTGAATGTTTTGTTACCTTTCTGATAATAATTTTCGTTTCATTAGTTAGAAGCATTCGACGCAACTGCAGAAGAAATTATTGGCTCTCACGTCGTTGACACAGATTTAACTGCCCTAATTATGGCGTCGGAACTGCTAGACTCCGAGGATGAAGATGCTGAACCAGTGGTGACTCTAGATGATATAGAAAATGATCCAGAGTTGTTCGAGAAGGAGTTTAAAAGTTACAAACGTAATTACTACATGACGAAGATGGGATATGCTGATTTCACTGAGTAAGTTTTGTTCATGTAGGTCGCGATAGTATTAATTGTTTATACATTTGATTCAACCAAACAGGGAAGTGCGTGCAGAACAGGCCGAATGCTACATTAGGGCCCTTCAATGGACGCTGCACTATTATTATCGTGGTGTGGTATCCTGGTCGTGGTACTACCCCCACCATTACGCACCGTTCATAAGCGATATTGATCATTTCGCTGATCTAAAACTAGTGTTTGAATTGGCGACGCCTTTTCTGCCATTCCAACAGTTGCTGAGTGTACTGCCCGCAGTCAGCAAAAGTCATCTGCCGGCGGCCTACCATGAGCTGATGACAGACCCAAACAGTCCTGTGTACGATTTTTATCCGCCGGAGTTTAGTACCGATCTAAACGGCAAACAACAGGCCTGGGAAGCGGTTGTTCTGATACCGTTCATTGACGAAAAACGCTTGTTAAAGGCGATGCAATACTGCGATGCGTTCCTCACGGATGAGGAAAAACGACGAAATGTACACAGCCCAATGTTGCAGTATAAGTACGATGCGATGCAGATTGAGCCGCTGGAGGCAAAGTATGGCTTTCCTCGTATTGAACTGCTGACGGTAAACAAAATTGAAATCCACCGTGATGAGTTAGCGGTAGAGGAATGTAGGCTTGTGCTTGGCCCTTCAAAGGGGACAGTATTGAATGGATATGCGAAGGGCTTTCCAACGTTCAAACTATTAAACTACCACGTGAGTATTTCGTATCGACGCAATGATAATTTTGTGTTACATATTACTTTTTTCAATTTCTAGGGAGTATTAGCAGAAGCACGTGTGAAGATTTTCAATTTTCCTAGCAAAAACGATAGTATGGTAGTGCATCTGGACGACCGGAACACCCCACTGGACACGCCCGAGCGGGCCAAGCAGCTACTGGGAAAAATTGTGTTCGTCAGTTGGCCCCATATTGTAGAGGCCAAGGTCGTGCGTGTTTCGGACTGTAAAACAACGTACGAAGTCGACCAGCGCCAGAAGAAACAAACCGACGAACGGTCGTTCAACATGTCATGCAGATCGATCATTGAGCAGTAAGAAGCCTGGGGCTCGTTAGAATGTGCCATAGAAAAACGAATTCTGATTAAAGTTAGCTCTTTTTTTTCCTTTTTCAAAGCAATCAGAACCGGTTGGCGCTGAACGTTGGGCCAATCAATCAATTGGTATACGTTCGTACTTGTATAGGTACCGAGTATATCATGAAGAAAGGCGGATTTGTGCTTAACAAACTTTGGAACAATGTTGACGTGGCTCATCCCGCACAGGTAAGGTTCTATGCCGACCAAAGCAGTAATTAGATTATTAACTGTGAGCTCAGTAAGAATAACTTAAGAGAGTAAGATTTCAGCCCTATCGCGAATTTAGATCGACCAGAAATGGTTGTTGCGATAGTCATTCAATTCGGTCATAATTTTTCGCTCCAGTGATATACTATCGCTTGGCTCCATAATTTTCTTTTTTTTTCTTTTGCAGACCATTATATGTTACTTGCAAGATGTGATGGCACAGCAAAAGCCATATCTCCAGCTCCAGGAAGCTTTCCCGCTCGAAAGTATGGTGTTTTTACGTGCAACCCAGTCCTACGGTAGCATGGGTCAGGTGATCGACATTTCTACCACTAGTATGCGCGTGAAGGCAAGCTTTCTCATATACGATGAGCCCGACTTGCAGCAAGTGTTTCAGGCACACAAGCAGTCGCTGAACAAGTACCGCAATGTGAACGACACGGCCTCTTCACTTGGCATCTCCAGCCAGTTACTGTTGCAGATAACCAGCTCAGTACTGGTGGCGTACGGTGGCCACCGTTCGTTCAACAAGGATGACGAGAAAACGGTCAACATTGGCCTAAGGTTACGCATGATCTCGAGAGACGAGGAGGCGGTTGGCTACTGTCGGAAAGTAAACAATTGTTGGCTGTTCTCCGACAAAACGGTTCACCTCCTGCAGGCATACGCTGATCGGGAGCCTGGGTTGTTTGAGAAACTGGAAGGGTGTAAGCGATCGAATTTACATTTCGAAACGGATCTGTTCGGCGAAGGGAATGAGGGCAAGTTGCAGGAATTATGTGGCTGGTTGAAGGAACAGGATCACGTTAACGTCGAGCGTCGTGCCTGTGGCATTCAACTGCTGGAAGAAGATGCCGTCAAAACGCTGACCGAGGTCATCCAACGGTATCGAGAGACGCAGAAGCCAAGGATACAGACGATGTTCGTCGATGCGGGTGACCTATACCGACCCGGCATGAAGAAGGCGAAAACCATCGATCCAATGGTAAATTTTGGTCTACTGGATCGCGTGATACTGGTTCAAGAAACGGAGGACGCGCCCGTCGGTCAGCGAGGCACCGTCATCGGGACTCATCGCGTAACGGACCCGAACCCGGTAAGACGGGAAGCGATTGGACAGGAGGATAGCTATTTGGAGGTTTTATTTGATGAGCCTTTTTATAAAGGGGCGAACATATTCAATCTGCCAGCCACCGAGAAGCGGGTGCTGCGACTTGCGCAAGGCTCTTTGCTGAGTATCTCCGAAGGTAGGGCCATGCACGGATTTCGATGCAACGCAGGTGCAACCGCGAGGGAAAACGAACCGAAAACGTACACCAATGAAGCACCGAAGCAAGTATGGAGAAATCAGTTTACTCAACCTCCAAAAGCCACTTCCGCGGCGGAATCAATTCAGCGACGCGTTAGCGAGCGCATTGAAAAGCTACACAATAGAGTTTGGAACGCAAACAATGCAACAGCCGATACCATCGTACCTTTTATTCCTGCCGCAGTGGGGCTCGCTGCCATTGCACAAGAGCAGCATCCTAGTAGCAGTGGCGATTTGAAGCAAGCCGAGGAAATGACTACAGACCGGATCAGAAAGGTTGAATTCGAACGGTTGTGGAAGAAGCTAAAGGAATCGTCGACAGCAAGCGCTAATTTGTTCGATGAAAATGATATTAGAAGTTTCGCTCAAGCGGTTCGTGAGCCTGGTGGCGGAATTCGCCAGGTTACCGAATGTGCCACTGTGATTGATCAGTCGACTAGCTCAGGAAATTCACTTAACAGTGTGAACGCTGGTACGAACCAGAAGACGACGTACACTCGCAACATAGTGCACAAGAGCAAGGTACCAGACGGTGAGCAAAACTCGGGAAACGCCTCTCTGGAGGGTGACAACTGGAGAGGTGATAATATGACGGGATTGTTGAAACAAATGTTACGAATAGATGGAAAGGGCGATAATAACCATCAAGTACAATCAGCTGGCCATTCAAAGCATGAACTAACGTTACCAGCCACCACAAGTCTGCCTAAGCCACCGATTCAGTGGCAAAGGATGGGTGAGAAGTCATCGAGCACCAGTTCTTCGGTGGACGTCAATAAAATGCACCAAGATGGAACTACTGCCTCCACTGTTACGCGGGATGCTGCAACCGAAAGAGTAAATACAAACCTTTTCAACCCTCGGTACAGTAACGTACCGCCACCGCCAATGCCTCCTTCGATGATATTTTCGCATCCGGCCCCTGTTGTAGTGCATTCACAGTTACAGCAGCCGGGTGGTGTGATGCAGTTCAACTTCAGGCCACCTATGCTGTGTCCTTCTCGTAATGCTTTCGTCCAACAAGTTCGTTATCGACCTCCACCGATGCAGCAACACCTAGAATCGCCCTTCGGGCATCCTCCGCAGCAGTTGCAATTACACCAGCAGAAACAACCACGCTACAGACCTCCCCCAATGCAACAAACCAACGTGGTACCGCAGCCAGTCACACCTTTCAATGTATTCCAATTGCAGCATCAGACTATGATCAACAAACTGCCGCCACCGCCAATGGTTATGCAACAGCAGGGTTCTTCCGGACTGGGGCCCAAAGGCCCCCAGAACCTGACTTATAATCGAAACAATCCCGCCGGCAATGGTGCCTTTGTTCCCCTGCAGGCGATGAAACAGAATGCGAAAAGCAAACCGATGCCCAACGCAGCGCATAATCATCAGCCAGTGCCAATCACATCACAGCAGGCTGTTGGAAATACTTTCAACGAGAAAAATGCCAGAGAAAGGCAAGTGGTCGTGCAGAGGCAAGCGGAAGCGGACAAGGGCTTTGCCAACTTTCTCTCGCCGAACGCAACCGACCCCTCGATGACGCAAGAGAGCCCTAATGCTGTACAGGCGGCTGGCAAACTGAAAAAAGCACAAACCCAGCAAATGGAAAAGAAACAACATCAACATACAGCTCCAGCTAAACTACCAGCTGCCTCTATAATGAGCAAAGATGTCTCGTGCAGTGAACAAATAGTCGTCAAGAAGGTAATGTTGAATTGACAACTCATCGTTTACAGTTATATTTAAACATTATGTTTGCTCCTTTTTTCAGAAAGTAACACAAAAGAACAGAAATCGGATAGCTGCTCGGTTTGGTTCTGCTCCGGATGGTTGACTAATATAGGAGTGTTCTATCGTGACATCATTGTGATTCGATAGATTAGTGACACACATTTGTTTCCGAATTGGAATATGGAATGACCTTTTTTAAATTATTAAATACTAAAACAGTGGCAGCTAATAAAAAGACTGTGCACAACAAGGCAAAAGCAAATTTGTTGTTTTAATACTGATTCCGAATTTAAACAACCTAGACCCTTACAGGAGAGAAACGGCCTTTTGTCGTGTATGATGTTTTTTGAACTTTTGCGAGACAGTTCACATTGTATTCACTAGGGGACGCTGCATTTATTACGTCAGGCACAGAATCAAAACAAAACTAATCGACCAGTGACAGTCGGAGGATTGGTTGTAATCGCATGGCCCATGAAATCGAAGTGCCTTCTATACGCGTAGGGAATCGACATCATTTTTGCTATAATTCATATCGTGTGTAGTGTAACATTCACCGTTGTTAGGCTGTATAAAACTTAATGTAGTTTACAGTTTTCTACGATCATGGCATCGCTAAACATCGTAGCAACGCCCTCAACTTTCAGCATTGTGATATCACTGTGTTTCCTCACCAGTGCCCTTTGTGCCGAGCCCAGCAAACTACAGCGAAAAGTAGGCCGTTTTTTTACATGCTGTTCAGCGCGTCATAGTTGAAGGTATACGGTATAAAGAATACGCTTGCATTTTTCTTCTCTTTGTGTGGCTAGTTAACGGCTACGCTGAACCCGGGTTGCGACGACACTGGCGAAAGCTGCTCGGACATAACGCTGGTACACATTGCGGCCGAGTCCGACACGGACACCATACACTATGTTTGGGATTTCACGGGCAAACCGACCATCCTGGTGGCCCTTACGGGAAAGGGAGCTCAGTTTCTAATCGACTGGAAGGGCCTGATGGACAGTAAACCCGGCTCGGTAAATTTCACCGAAGCTCCTCGATACACATTCATGGCAGTTATCAATCGGGTAAGGAGGATTGAGAATAGACGTTGCATGCATGCCACTACAGCTTCACTTTCCAGATTTTCCAATACGATGATACGAACGATCGTGCAATGTTGGATGAGGGCACCAACGTATTCGTCTATGATCCACACTTCTTCACTTGGAACCGCAGTTTGCTATGGTCGAACGAAAAAGATGCTATGATGGCAATTAATGCGGGTGACGATTTTCTTTTCAAGGTGAGAATTCATTGATTTTCGATGTTGTTATTTAATCAAGAAAAAGGTATTGTTCAGTGATAGCAGTGAATATTCATTTCTTCGTCATTGTGCGTATTGCATGGTTCGACGACATTTTGTTGCTTGGTGGCCTTTCATGTACATTTAAAGGTTTTTCGATAATGATCCATTTAAACAATAATTTGTTATAGCGATACATAAGCGATATATATATTACAACTTAAGATAATGGATCAAAATCGAAAATATGTTGAATGTTACATGTTTTATGTACGTTTGTACGATTATTTTTTTCTCAACGTACAGATACCCTTATTTGTCACAACGCATTAACAGAAATCTTAACTGTTGTTTATACAAAATGTTTCCATAAGTATCCCGAAACCCCGGTTGCATTCCTCTACGGCTGATGTGTCTAAACATGGATTTTTGTCGATCTCATCACTAACTGTTTTGTAACTCCATCAGCTCAATGCTTACTCGGCAAAAGACCACGGGATGGACTATCCTCACCTACTGCATTCGTCAAACTCCACCCAGATCGACATCGTGTTCAACAACATAACCAATCGCTTTGCGAATCCTCGCTTCGCCATCGAACTGCTCTTCATCGTTTCCGAGCAGGCCGTCGTTGGCTCCGATTTCGAGGTCACCAAGCGGAAGACCATCGACGACGAGCACACGCCCGGCATTTTCGAGATCGTGGACGTACTCTCTCCAGGGGCTTTCACCTTCTCAGCCGGTGGCTACATCGAGTATCGGCCTGTTTCGTACACTCATCCCGAACGAGATGTGGCCACGTCAACCGAAACCCGCCAAAGTCAACCGGTCACGATTAGTGCCCCGTCAGAGGCCCTTAAGACGACCCTCGCATTTGCCCTGTACGGCCACGAGTTAAGCCAGCAGCTGGTGCAGGGCATGAACATTTCGTTCGGCGTGAGCGAGGACGGCTTCTACCGGAAAACAAACTACACCACCTTGACATTCCAGGTTGGTTACGGCATGCCAGCGGCCGAGGAGCTGTCCGCGTTCGTACTGATCGTGGCTGGAATCGGGATCGGTATCCCACTGCTCGTGCTGATCTTGAGCGCGCTCTACGTTTTCGTGAAGAAACTCCGCAATCAAGATCGGTTGCAGCGGGACAGGCTGTAGGGGAAGCAGCAACACCAAAGTGCATCGGGCATTACAAGAGCTAAGTAATGTTGTTTTCTCTTTAGCAATGATCTCTATTTCTACTCTTTGATACAGCATGGGTGCCTAACATAAGTCAGAAAGACTCGGCCTTTATAGAAAAGACAAAAGCGCACACAAGCGTCTATCGGTATTAAGAGCCACAGTGCACACTCCAGCCCTTCATCCGGCAATCCGTTAGCAATTGTTTTTGAGTCATAGTATATAAAACTGTGTTATGCAAATAAAATTGTTTAGTTTTGTAGGATAAAAAAAGTAACGTGTAAAAACGCCCATTCCATGGGCGAGGGCGTAACATTGATTTGATTGAGGGGTTTTCCGAAGTCCTCTATTAGTTTCGCTCGACGCTCTTCCCCCTTTCATCGCAATATTAATGATAGGCCAAGAAATGGCAATTCGCTGACACCATTTCCTGTTCATTTCCAAGCATCGAGTTATCTATATTTGCCTGGGATGGGAGCCCGGTTCTCGTAGAATAATTTCCATTGATGATTTCCATGTTGTAATGCATCCGTTCAATGCTATAAAAATGATTTGTTCAGTCACTACTGCCGACAGTGTGTATTTTGTGCCCGCGCTTTTGACAACCGTCAATTTGGTACCACTTTTCAAATGGGTTTATCAGCTTCATTCAGTTGCATTTCCCTGCTGCTCGCCGCGCTGCTAATACGGAGCTGCCAAAGCGTGCGTTACAGAGCGAACGTCGTAGCTTCATTGGGCTAGTAGTAAATCATCACGCCCGTTTTGCTAACTTTTCTACAGAAAGCCACCGTTGATCAGATGGCGAAAACCAGCGTCATGATGCGTTCCGTTTGCATCGGAAAGCATAAGGCTAGCGAGGAACTGATCGACGGGCTTGGTCGAGGAGAGTTTGCCGACATGAACGATCTGAAGTGCTACGCCAACTGTGTACTAGAAATGATGCAAGCGGTAATCTTTTCTTGCTTACTCTTTTTCATTGCGGTCTGATTTTGCTCTTCATTCGGTGTTCCACTCTCTCTTCAGATCAAGAAAGGTAAGGTCAATGCCGACAGTGCTATCAAGCAGATCCAATTGCTCATTCCTTCCGAGATCGCCGAACCGACGGCGAAGGCGTTTGACCTTTGCCGCAATTCTGGTAAGCGGATGATTACGATTCGATTATAAAATATTATCAATTACTTTCCATTCGATAATTTGTTTAGCAAACGGCATAAAAAATCACTGCGATGCTGCGTATGCTCTGCTGAAATGTGTGTACGCAAATAATCCCAAGTACTTTTTCGCATAGTACAGGTCGGTTAATTTAGTGGAGGTGAAGGCAGTTCCATACTTACAACATGTGGGTCCTGTATGTAGCAGAATTTCCGTAGCTTAGTTGTATTGTTAATTCAACATGCTCAAATAAAACAAAAGTGCAGAACTATACAAAAACAAGGAAAATTGAACATCTATACAATACACCCCGAGAACTAGGAATACTCTGGTTGGTATTTGGACAAGGGTTTATTTACCTCCTTGGTAGAATGAAGCTGCTGGATAACACACTGCACGTATAGTAGAGTTCATTCACATTTACGGAAATACAAACTTCGGATTGTTTTTGTAAAAGCATTGCAAAAGAGCCGATGCTGCGTCGCAATGGTCCTTGAGGCCCTGGGCTGCGCGTGGAAACATGTGTGGAAAAAGGCTTATTTTTAGATGATTTTAGATTTTTTTAAAGGAAACCCCCGGTGAATGCTCACACCTACCGGCATCTTTGCAGGCTTCCAATCCGGCTCGAAACGCTGGCTTCATGTCCTCGGGAAGCATAGTGTCGATTTGTTTAAGCGATTTTTCGTAGTTCACCTTCCCCTTGCGCGCCACTTGCATGATGTCCAGCAAGCAGCTTACGTAGCATTTAAATTGTTTCGTTTCCGCAAAGATACCACGGTTGACATCATCTGCTACAGCTACGGGGAGCAGACATTTAAGGAATAATGGCTTCAATCCGTCGGTTTTCTATTTGTGCTCCTTACCGTCCGGAATTTTATGCTTCGGTTGACAAACTTGACGAAATGTCTTGGCGGTTTTCTCCAGCTGCTCCTGGCTGATTCCCTATGGTGGTAAACCAATTGCACTCGAATCAGGGTCGTAAAGCAAATGCGATTGAAACAATATTTTAAGGATGGGAATAACCTCTAAATCTTTACAAGATTTACAATTTTTTTGTTCGAAATCCATACATTACACTGTGACCTGGTGTGGTTCGCAAGATGTCCGTCGAACGGAACAATGTTAGGAAATATATTCCACAATTTACATGTAATTCTCCATGTAAACAATGAAAGACAAGAGGATCTTTTCCGTTCCTTGTAATACGCTACGGGAAGCGACCTAGTTTTGATCTGAATGTCGTGCAAGTGATTTCGTTCTCTGTTTCTGCCTTCCAGTTCGTCCAGTGTACCATTCTCTAACGTAGCTTCCGTTTGTTTTTCCATGTTCAACATTCGTATCGTTCGCTTCCGTTTCCGTTCCCTCCTGCGGGAACACGTGTGAAGGGTGCGTATCGTGTGTACAAGGGAGAGAGATTGTGTGTTTGGATTTATGCACTGCATCACTATCATATGGTTTCATTTCATTGTCCCCATACTGCGTGCGGACTTTTAACTCGTTGCCTTTTTCCTACAGGCAGGTTCCGATGCAGTACGTGCAACGGAGTGCTGAATTATTAAACGGGATTACTATAATAACTGTTGTCGTTATGCAGTAATTGTTGCAGAAGCAGAAGCAAATGCATGCAAACAAAATGAATTAGGCAAACAAGTGGCCCGCTGATTTGTTGCCTCGTAATGACGTTATTAGTAAGGCACAGGTAGGGGCAGAACTTCGCTCGCTGAAAAATTAGCTACGATCGATGGCAAAATTACTTGTGGGTGGTGGGTATAAAAAGTATGCAAGACTTCGACAAATAATATTTGCTCAACGCCGCTGCTATCATTTCGCCATGGGCAACCAAACGCAAAGCGTCTGGCTCGAAGCGGATCCCGGAACAAACCCGCTGCTGGGTGTCCTTTTGCGTGCCATCCTCTTGAAGTACTTCTCGCAGTACTACAGCTTCTGCACGATCGGTCGCGATTTTCTTGTGAACGTTCCGCTGGCCAGAATTCTGCTCTCGGTCGACGATCAACTCGAGGCGCACTTGCAGCGGGCCATTGACAACGGATGTCAAGCGTTTGTGGTAGACGAGCCGGGGATAGAGAAGTTTCTGGATTCGTACATTCCGCTACACGATTCGGCGAAGCAACGGTCATTGGATAAACGCTTGATCCTGCTTGTGTCGGAGCGCAACCGGGCGGATGTATTAGGCCGCATTGTGACCCACCCAGCATTGCGTGGTATGATGGGGCTTGTTCGAATTTTCGCTTCATAATCATGGCCAACACGGCGATACCCTTACAGAGATACTCCACTTGCTCATAGTTGTGTACGACGAAAAAGCTGGAGCTACGGTTTGCTACACGACGGTCACTTCTTATGAGGGCGTCCACGAATCGTTCAACGTTTCGCTGCAACAACTTCCGATTGCTTGGCGCGACTGGGAAAGCGGTACGTTTTTCCCAGATAAATCGAAGAACCTCAGAGGATACGTCCTACGACTGTCCACCCTTAACTACCTACCATTCACAGGCTACGAGCGCGTGGTAAGTTCTGTTTTGGGGTATGTTCTTCAAGTCCACCAAACTTATTCTGGACACTTGCAAAAGAATTGTTCGGGTTTAGAAGGTATTAAACACTGTACACCCAATGTATCCCAACAGGCACCGGGGCTGGGCAATGCTTTCGATTCCGTGACGGGAGAACGAGCGATCTGGCTAGATGGGACGGAGCTGCAGCTGATGGTGTCATTTTGCGAAAAACGAAACTGCAGCATCCTCACCTTTCCAGGTATGTTGCACATTGCTGAGGGTAGGACTGTTGGACCATTTGGTCTTTGCTTTCAGAGGACGAAGACGAATGGGGTGTGGTGTATCCGAACGGAACCGGCAACGGACTGCTGGGCAGTGTGTCTGAACGCCGCACGGATATCGCCTTCGGGGCGATCTACCTCTGGTACTCGCCATACAACTTCACCGCGTACACGGCCACCATCAGCCGGTCCGGGGTGACGGTGCTGGTGCCGAAACCCCAAATGCTGCCCTTCTGGCGCACCCCGTTTCTTTCGTTCTCGTGGCCGCTGTGGACGGCCGTTATGGTCACCTTTGTGGCCGGGATCTTTGTCGCGTGGGTCGCCGGCGTGGGCCGCTACCGGCTGCTGTCGATTATTTCCGGAGAGGCGGCCTCACCGTCCGAGCAACTCTCGCTTAACGAGGTGGTCCTGATGATCGTGGGGTTCTTCGTCGCCCAGTCGTCCCCCGTTCGGAACGATCTGTGGTCGTGCGTGTTCCTGTTCGCCTCGCTGCTGCTGGCCGGCTTCATGGTCAGCAACTTGTACAGTGCCGGCCTGGCCAGTGTAATGACCGTGCCGAAGTACGAAAAGTCCATCGACACCGTGGTGGAGTTTGCAGCGAGCGGCATGCAGTGGTTCGGGCCGACACCGTACTGTTTGGAGGAGATAACCAGCGCCACCGAGGTGAGTGAGAAACTGTCAATGTGAAGCGTGGGACCCCGGTGGATCGCGCCACTAACCACCATCGTCTTCTTCCCCCATCTCCTCAGCCTCACTTGAAGCAAATACAGACCACGTACAAGGTGGCCTCGACAGAGCAAGCCCACGAGCACGCCCACGCCGGTGACAGCGGGTTTATCATCGAGCAGGCCCAGCACGGCAACTTTGCCCCGAGCAACTATCTCGACCGCGAATCCTCGATGAAGTTCCAGACGCTCCAGGACGACGTCTATTTTCAGAACTGTGCCGCGCTGATGACCAAAACGAACCCACTGCGGCACACCCTGAACGAGTACATACTGCAGGTGCAGCAGTCCGGCATCCTGTACCACTGGGGGACCTGGGCCGCCATTCGCTTCCTGCCCACGGACGTGTTTCGCAACATTGAGCAGGCGCGGCTGCACTTGCACGACGACGGGCAGGCCGTGACCCTAGAGATCGGACACTTTTTGGGTGCCTTTTTCATCCTAGGCTATGGGGTGCTGTGCGCAGGGTTAGTATTCATAGGGGAGCTATGGGGAGCGGAAATCATTCGCCGATTGAAGCCCTTTTTCAGTGAAGGAGGGTGGAACTTTTTCTGAGCTCTTTTCACATTCATTTTCGGCATGGCTTCAAGTATCTTATTACTGCAGAACTAAACTAGAGTAGGTAAAGTTACGACCGACGCTTTGGCAAAGCACGAATGCGCTGCGTTACATGCATTATCGATATGCTTTTCTCAGTTATACGGTTGAATGATTTAAAATCTTCCCATGCTTACAAATGTCTGCTGCTGTAATAGTACCAGCCAGATGGCGCTGCACACCATTGCTGTCGTTTTTCCCGATAAGGACATCCTGTGTGCAAACGAATAACTTTCTACGGTCACTACCTACATCTCCTCGCGTGTATCAGGCGACACAGGAAGGAACTTTACTTTGCTTCACTCGATCGGTTTCGCGGATTCACTGGAACGGGTTGCATGTTGAGGCCAGCATTTAAAATCACATTTCACTCGCCGTTTGCGATGTAGTGCCACCCAGCGGAAGGGTTGCGATTGGTAATTAATTACTCAGTAATCACATGAATTGCCGTCTGTGCCATCAGGGGAGAGGTGCTTAGGATTGACGAAAAATCACATCAATTTACGCTTCATCGATGAAACTTTAGATTTACTTGCGGAACATAGCAAAGTGATAGGTTCATGAAGGTAATTAAACAATCATCAAGTCATTAGCGCTGCGATGTTTCAATTATAGATGGTTTATTAAGAAATAAGACTAATGGAATGGGTGAGCATGACGCGGTAAATATCACTAGTAAAATCGTTCAAAAGGGTAAGTTAACACAATTGGCTATTATTACAAACTAGAGTATTATCGCAGTCCTTTTTAAATCTGCCAACGATACAAAAACACTTATACACGTAGAGTCCTTATAAATCAATAAAGAAAAGGAATATTGTGTAGAAAGACCATTTTTTATGGCGATTTATTTCACATTTGAACAATTTTAGGCGTTCTTTTTAGGTTTTGTAGCAGTTAGACATGGATTCATTCTTCCTTGTGTTCCATCTATTTCAGATTTTGACTTCACCACCCTGGATCGATTTGCATATTTTTTAAGCTGGGATAATTTCTGCTAACGAGCAATTTTCGTAGGATTTAAAAATATGGCGAAACTTTCATTTTCGTTGCTGCTTTAGAGATATTCCGCATAGCATAATATTAATTAAATATTATATTATTCTAGTGAATTATTTTAAGTGTTATTTGTTCTCAATCAAGTCATTTAGTTCTTTATTTCAATGTAGTTCGATTCAACCAAGTTTACTCAATCCTTGCTAGCGCTCTCATTATCCAGACAGCCCAAGCTAGTAGCTTTTAAAACGTTCTCCTTAACAATCGATCCTTGCATGCTAGCGACTGATCCAGCGGCAGTGGAAGCAACATTAATGGTGGTAGCGTTCTTGGCACCGCCCGGAACGCTTTTCCTGCCGTAGCTTATTTTTGCATCCGATGTGGTATATATGTTGCCGTACGCCTGATAACTGTATCGTCGATCGACAGAGACGGACCCAATCTTCTTATAAGTTTTTCTATGCTCACCAACAGTAACAACGACAGTATTGTCGATATCTTTTTTCAAGTCGTCTTCGGCGGGATCTTCCCCGGCAGCTCCGCCGCTCGCATCTTTATCGTTCTCTACAACATCGCCCACCGTTTCGTCGTCGTCGTTCTCGTCGTCATCGTTATCCACGTCTTCGTCCTCCTCGGCGTCATCCTCTTTTCCATCCGCGTGAAGGTTTGCACGATCAAGCTTATTAAGCGGACATCATTTATCCCACAGACCGATCTCTTTCATCTTCGTTTGAAAGTAGCGCTCCAGGGTGTTCGCGCAACTGTCAATGTAAAAAGTGTTTTTATAGTTTCTCCCGGAAACCTGGGGAATGAATCTTCCACGGGATTATCTTACCGATAGTATTCCGTCTCCGGAGAGTTGTACAATCTACAGTTAGTGAAGATGCGGGCCATATCGGCCATGAACAATCGCCTCGTAACGTAATACCTGCGTGAAAAAGGATGATTTCCATTTATTTCCACGCCGGGAATGCCTTTGACCCAGTACTTACTTGTTCTTCAACCGCTCCGTCATCGTTTTCAGGTCCATTGGGTACTTTATGTGATCGTAGTAGTCCGGCACCTCGGCCTGATTCACCGGCTTCAGGAAGGGCCAGGCTGCAGTATGCTGTCGTACGGCCAAAAGTACTCCGCTCAGCGAATTGGCCAGCTTGTCCGGATCAGCCGATTCTTCTAGAGGGCGCGCAGTCCTCTGAGCACGGAAAGTTGGGCGCCAGCCAACCTCCCGCAGGCCAGGTATCGATTCAATCGGGATACTCCGAACGCCCTCCTTGAAGCAGCTCAGCCCCGGATGAACCTTCTGAACTTCCTGCTGCCGTTGTGTGATTAGCTCCTTCACGATCTCCTTCTGCTTTCGTATCACCGAGCTAAACTGCGTGTAGATGAGACTGGGATGTAGCTCGCAGTGCATAAGCGTTGCACCTTCGTACTCTTTGATGAAGCCTGTTGAAAAGGGATAGTTTGTAAGCATTCGTGCCAACAAATTCTTTTGGGGGTCATATAACTCCCCTAGAAAAAAAGGTCTTTAACAATTGAAGATGTAAAACGCATAATAAATATCGGCCTTACCGGCATAAACTTGGCGTGCCACTTTGATGTCTTTGGAAAAGCCCTGCTTCTTGAAATATCCTATGGCGAACTCGTCCGCGTAGGTGAGGAAATGTTTTATCCCTAGCTTCGTACTGTAGTCCTTCAGATGATTCATCAGGTGAGTGCCGTAACCCTTCACCTGTTCGCTGCTCGTGACAGCGCAGAACACGATTTCCGTGAAGCCTTGCGTGGCAAACGTACGAAAACAGATACCTCCAATC
This sequence comes from Anopheles plumbeus, assembly GCA_034621735.1. Lineage (NCBI taxonomy): Eukaryota > Metazoa > Arthropoda > Insecta > Diptera > Culicidae > Anopheles > Anopheles plumbeus. Next base: position 44,630,166 of record JAOEFI010000003.1, read on the forward strand.
GGACGACCTTCCTTAATTAAAGCCAATGTTTTATGTTTCCTGCAAATGGTTGAATGTATATGGGAACCGATATTAAGTATCATCCTTCTGGAGAAAGGCTTAAAACGCAGAATGATCACGTACGGGTCAAAAACCAACTGGCTGATATACTCCCTCGGCATACCCGGCAGCTGATGAGCGAAAACACTGTGTAGTCCAAGCAGCCACAGCATTGACTGCTTCGAGACGGGCTTGGTGAGCGAATTACCCACGACGTGAAATTCAATCTCTCGACGGTTTTCTTCCGCCTTCGCAGCCTCATCCCGAGGCGCATTTGGTGGAAAAACAACTTCCGCCCTGCTGGCATAATTCGAATCGTTGATTCGCTTCAGCGCCCGCGCAACCACATCGTCCGAGAGATCCTCGCAGTCCAACTCTTTTTTGAAACGCTTCGCATCGCCAAGCTTCTTGCCAGTAGACGAGGCGGAGCCATCTTGCTGCCGCTTGTTTTTGTGCATCACCAGTGTTGCAGCGGGTTTGAAGTTTTGTGACCAAATGGGTGAGTCTTCGTTGACAACTTCCTGTTTGAGAGCTTCGAGGAATTTTGGTAGCTGTGTAAGCATGCTGCGCTTTTCCGGTGGCATCCGGTCGCGTTCAGTTTTACACTTCGCCAACAGCTGTTGGTATACGTACTGATAAACTGCTTTGAGCAGCGTTCGTCCAAAAACAATGGAAGTTTCAAAGTGACGCAGCGAGCTGCAGAATGCCGGCACATGACAAAACACTAGCCAGCGGGTGTAGTTAATTTTGTAGTTGGAAACATCTTCCTGGTTGACCAAATCCTGCCGGGCACTCGGAGCTTCGAAATTCCAATGGTTGAGGCAGTGGAGAAATGTCTTTGCAACCTCGGTCATCGAATCCAGTTCAGACTGGTGAAGGTGGCCGTACCTGCGTAAAGTGAATTAAATTTTGTGTTAATTACTAGTGGTTAACTCACTGACTGGCCATCTACATCCGTTGCAATCCATGCGACAACTGTGACCGCTTTGTCAGTGCTGTTTAAAGAAATCTACGGCAGTGTGTAAACAGACCGTAACGAGGGTGATGATGGTTGCTGCACCATGCGATTTGACAACAAATTTGTATCCCTGTTTGGTGTGCCTACGTGTAATTGGATGAAATTGTTTACTCCTTTTACCAGTAGCCGAGCTAGTAAAAAGAATCTGCAGAACTACTGTCTGGCACTTTGGTTATAAACATAACACGAATGCGTTGATGCCTTTTTTCAATTCGGTTTCAGCTGATAAAATGCTCATTTCACCCTTGTTGCAACCTGTTCATGGCCACACTTTGAAAAATGCTTACTTGTGTAGCACAAAATTTGTAACTGCTTTTGATATGGATGGTTGCTCGAATGGCGGATCTCCTAATGGACCATGTATAACTGCTTGGGTTCGGCTTAGTATACACTGTCGTAGCAAACGGAAAAGGTATGCGTAAACCTTTTTCGTGTCAGTATCGTGCTCTCGGAGCATACTCATGTACAGGTTCTCCACATCGACGATAGCACCGAGCAATTCGTTCATCTGGTCTTCGCTAATATCGCCCAGATGGCGAATGTGCGTCTCCAGACTGTGCTTGCAGTTTGGGTTTCGGCACTCCTCGCCGAAATCCGGACAATAGTCTACCTCTACGTCCTTGTGGCGGTTCTCTTCTGGCGTTTTCCATCCACTGCATCGACATTCGGTAGCTTGGCACGAGGAGTACATGGATAGTTTGGTTAACTTTTGATTTCTAGGGAGCTGATAGACCTGAAGGTGAAATGAACGGGAACAATGAAAATAATCTTTTCGAGTAAAGCAAGCAGCCAAAAAAATCCAGTTCAACATACCCTCTGTTTGCGCTGTAGGATTCGTTCGATGCTGTCCTGGCGAGTAGTTTCCTGGGTTCCCCCGCTGTTGCTTCCATGATTCGACTCCGTCTTCTCCTGTTTTACTTCACCGTTTTGGTTCTTGGAGTTTTCATTCATTTTGTGTTTTGTACTGTGGTATGTTACCACCCTATTTGCAATTGTTTATATCACCAGCGCAAGTTTAGAGATTCTAGTTTGTTTTCTGCTTGCAAGCCACACTTTGACATTCACTCGTTCATTGGAGTACCTGGTCAGGTGTCATTTGACTATTGTTATAATTTCGAACATACAGGGTTTTCGGCAATATTTTGTGCGTTTGCTAGGATAAGGTTTATAGAAGAAGCGAGCAATCAGTCAGCCGAACGAAATCATGGTTCGCCGGCATGTTTTCGAAAGCTTTGCTACAGAGTGGACCATAAAAAAACTTGAAACAACATGATGTGGGTGGAGATTTAATGTTGACTAGAAAAATAACATTTATTCGAAATCAATTGTCAGAATCAGCGATCATTATTTTTAATTTGTTTTGATGTTGTGACATTTCAAACATCACAATAAGCGGCTTGTGGGCCTGTATAAAAACAACGTATGTTCGGCTCAGTACATGAACAATCTCATGTTTTGTAAAATTTTGTCTAGTTATACGATTACCAAATATCGTGACATCTACGAGGCCACTCTTCATGCTGTGCAATTAACTCCATACTACGATTAAAATATGCAGGAATCATACCCCGTCATCGCGAAGGTACCCACTCATATTCTCACTTGGGGAAAATGGGTTGAGGAATCACTTGGAGACCATAAAGAGATCGTTTTGTGCATAACTGGTAATCCGGGCCTTCCCGGCTTCTACACGAAATTTCTATCGACAGTTTATGAATGTTTAGATAAAGCGTTCCCGGTTTGGGTTATTGGTAAGTTGTTTTCTTCTACACGGTTACATGCTCGATTATGAAACAATCGTTTATCTCCTACTTCTCTGCTAAGGTCATGCGGGCCACGACGAGGCCGACGAAAGTCCGTACAAGAAGCGCGTTCCAGCGTTGCAGGGAAATGAGAACATATACGACCTGAAAGGACAGCTGCAACACAAAATCGAATTCATTCGTAAATATGTTCCGGAAGATGTAAAAATCCATTTAATTGGCCATTCGATTGGAGCCTATATGGCACTGGAATTGTTGAAAGTCCCGGACATTGGCAATCGAGTGCAACATTGCTACTTCCTCTTCCCCACAATTGAACGGATGGCGAAATCAAGAAACGGCTTCATTGTAACGCGGCTCATCAATCCCGTGTGGTCTATTTTGCAATGGTTTTACCGAATGTTTGCCATGCTCCCGCTGTTTGTACGTACGTGGATTATATATCTCTACTATCTGGTTGATGGTATTCCGAAGCATTACCTTGGAACCGGCCTAAAGTACATGAACCCGGACGTAATTGACAAAATTTGGTTCCTTGCTATGGACGAAATGAAAAGTGTTAAGGAACTGGACGTTGACACGCTCACTAAGAACAAGCATCGAGTTAAGCTGTACTATGGCACCAAAGACGGATGGGTACCGGTCACGTACTACCATGGACTAAAGCAACGAATTCCGGATATTGACGCCGAGCTTTGCACAAGGAGATATGAACATGCGTTCGTTTTACGGTCAGCAGAACAGATGGGATACTCTGTAGGAGAGTGGATTTTGAAGTATCGGACTTAAAACGAAATATTATCTAAAGTGGTAAAACATAGAAATGGGAAAACAAGATCAAATATATTGTTAAAAGGTTGGGATTCGAATGTGTGCTTTCATTAGATAGAAACTATTTACTTAAATAACACGGCAAATGTCGGTGCCCACCTGTAATTGATAGCAAAACAACCATTGTTTGTATTTACACTCGGGTCGCCACACAAACTCGTTCAGTTCTCTTCGGATGCATGGATGAAAATGAACATTTGTAGAGCATGCGCTGTTTATGGACTATGCCGTAAGTAAATGCACTGGGAGCTTACATTGGAGTGTAGAAATATAAAATCAATAAAAAAAGAAGAACTGACAATCAACGCTCGTTAAAAGAAGATACTTCTGCAGAAAACGTAATTGTAAAATTGTTTGTCGTCGGATTGAATTAGAAAAAAAAAATTTCCCATACCGGGAATCGAACCCGGGCCTTCTGGGTGAAAGCCAGATATCCTAGCCACTAGACCATAT
>JAOEFI010000003.1:44652342-44671823 GCA_034621735.1 Anopheles plumbeus
CTTTTGAAGTTTGTAATTTAGTGGATGATAAGTGGAGGAGTCGATTTTCAATCGATTATATGTTTTGTACTGAAGTAGTATTATTTTATAAATAATAATCAATCATTAGGAGACCATTTGATTAATTAAATGTCATCTTTTCTTTCTCTCTCTTCTTCTTGCATTTCGTTCTTCAGGACAAAATGTACAAGTGCGCCCAGCGGGTGCGTCGCTTCCCCAGGTGGTCCAGTTTCCCATGCAACAGACCATCCCTCTACAGATGCCAATTTCGACTGCCAATGGACAGACAGTGTACCACACGGTGCAAGTGCCAGTGCAACAGCTCGGGTCGATGATGCAACCCCAGATGCAGGTCATCCCGCAGATACCGCAAATGGCCAACATCATCACCCCAAACGGGCAGATACATCAGATACAACTGACCTCGTTGAATCCCCTGGCCGGTCTGCAGGCGGCGTCAATGCATCCTAACATTATCCTCCAGCAGCCAGGTCAGGCAGCGGCTGCTGCTGCGGCCGCCGCTGCTCAGCAAATCCAGAATGGCCCAAACGGGCCAATGGTGGTCAGTGCGGCAAAGACAGCAGCAGGATCCGCGGGACAGGATCCCAATGGTGGCCACCAGCAACAGCAACAACAGGCGCAGCAGCAACAGCAGCTGCAGCAACAGCACCAGCAACAGCAGGTGGCGGCAGCTGCCATTCAGCAATTGGCCGCAGCCACGGCAGCTGCGGCAGCTTCCGGTCACCCGGGAGCGGTACAGCAGCAGCAGCAGCAGCAGCAGCAAATTGCAGGTGGACAGCTACCGATAACGATAGCAACCGCAGCAGGACCCCAGCAGATCACTCTCCAGCAGCTGCAGGCGATCCCAGTGCAAAACATCCCCGGTATCGGGAACGTCCAGGTGATACCGACAAATTTCATGCAACCGGTTCAACCGCAAACAGCGGCGTCGCAGCCTCAGTTGAACCCGGTCACTCAAGCAGGGCAGCAGCAACAGGTGCAGCAGCAGCAGCAATCTATAGTAGCAGCCCTTCAGCAGGCAGCGGCGCATCCACTATCATCAAGTATAAAGCAGGATCCAAGCGAACCCGCTAAGTGCTTCGTCAAGCAGGAACCCATGTCGACGCAACCGGCGGCAATAGCAGGAGTAGGGGCAGCAGGGACCGCCCCGTTTCCTGTTCTTCTAACCGCGTCCGTTGGCTCACCTGCCCAGATAGTGGCGGTCAGTAGTGGAGGTGCTAACGGAGGGACGCAGGGCCTGGAGCCCAATCCCCCACCGCCCTCCACGACGACCACAACGACGACGACAACGCATCACCACCACCTTTCGCACCAGATTGGGGTAAAGGGCGAGTTGGTGACTAGTGGTGGTCCGCCGAGTCAAACCTCGGTCAACGTCAACATCAGCGTCGGTGGTAGCGGTGGTGTGGACAGTATTCCCGCCTCGACCATCGAACGTCGTCGACGACATTCCCCATCGAGGGCTGGTTCACCAAACACCACCATCAGTGGGCTCCCACGGCAGCGCGTCCGGCGGGTGGCGTGCACCTGTCCGAACTGTGAGACGAAAGGAGAAGGGCCGCTGGATCGTAAGAAGCAGCACATCTGCCACGTCATCGGCTGTAACAAAGTGTACGGCAAAACATCCCACCTGAGGGCACATCTGCGATGGCACACGGGTAAGTGTGCCCCATAGCTCTGGTGTCCACTGCTCAATCAGGCTTTTTTCTAGTAACTGAGCTATCGCATTTTCTGGCGCGTGGAAATCGTAGTGATATCCATTGTGAAGGATTTTGTTTCTCATATTGATCTGCCCGGGATATTGATTGGATCTACAGGATGAAAAACATACACCAAGCACAGTTCTCAAAAGTGTAATCGATATTATCGATGGTTTTAAATAACGTTTCATAAAACGCAAAATTTTCAATCACGGTATATTGAGTCGTAAAATACGATAGCTTTTCCTTGCTCTTTATGCCGCAGCTCGTTTTAATTAGATGTCTTTTTCTACCACCTTCCCTGGCAGGTGAGCGGCCCTTCGTGTGCAGTTGGACGTACTGCGGGAAGCGGTTTACGCGGTCGGACGAACTGCAACGCCACCGGCGGACGCACACCGGCGAGAAGCGGTTCGAGTGCATCGAATGTAACAAGAAGTTCATGCGCAGCGATCACCTCTCCAAACATCTACGCACCCACAGCAAGCTGAAGCGGGAACATGTAAGATACCTAGGTTTTAGTAATGAAGTAAGTGTGGTGTAATTTTCGACTAGATTCGCTTGCTGTCTTCGCATGAGGGTACTGCTGGGAATTCCTTCCTACGCTCAACTCAACGCCTGTAGTTTCGTGTGCGTATGGCAATGAGTAGGCTTTTTCTTGGTAGGTTGCTCCGTATATCGTGATCCAGTTCTTCGTCCACGGGAGGAAATCTATATGCATTTCTTCACTATATACAATGTATAAAAAGTGATTCCATTCGATGGTGAAGTCGAACCAATCACGATCAATTATTCCATGCTTTCAACAACGTTCAGAAAACGCCCTAACGGCCTCTGCAACGACTTTTCCAATTTTCTTATACTGTGCTTGTATTCATTGCTCCCGTTTTCTACCGTTTTCCCTTATTCCATCCCCAGCATTTTCTATCCGCTTTTCCAAGCATGTTTAAGGTACCATTGTTTTGTAGTTCACTATACTTATTTTCTATTTGTGTATTTTTGTTTCATTTTTCTATTTCGATCCTTCTGCCTATGTTATCTTTGCTCGATGGTCGCGTACTTTGATGTTCGTGTGTTGTGCGTGTATTATGGACGAGTGCGTTTTATGCGTTGAAAACTTTGCGCGCGGAATGGTGTAAACCGGTGTTGCACTTTGTTACATAATGCTAGGGTGAGGATTGTTTCGATAAGTCTGGCGAAGAACTTCCCTATGATGAGGAAGAAATCCATGATATTGATGAAACTGACTACAAAATGGATGATGACGACGAAGACGAGCTAGAAGGACAACGACGATCCGCACCACCGAACGCCTCGATTGATACATTCGACGAATTAAAGGTAAAATAATGCTCCTAACGCACGCATGGAACCCGCTATGTCACTACCGAGCTGGTAAAGCAGGCAACAGGAGGAGATCTGTTTTCAAGCAAACATATCTGAATTGTCAATGCTCGAGGATTAGTTTGTTAAATTTTTTAACTATGGTAATGTAGCTAGTCATGGTCATGTTAGTGCGGTTTTTCTTGTTTCGCGTATAATCGTAATTTTATATTTTTTTGCGCTGCGCTATAGTTTTGAACAATCGCTGTTAGATAGATTTTAAGTAAGATATTGAACATTCTTCCTTCCATTCTTTCAACGAAGAAATATCAGCTTACTGGAAACATGTAACGTGGAAATCAAAAACAAACTTTTATTTCGTTCTTTTCAGGATCTCGGGTCCAATCATTCAGCATCGTCCGACAGCAACGATAGTTCCGACGAAAAAATGATGATCACCATCGGCGCCGACGATCCGGAACAGTCGATTGAATCCAACTAGCAGTATCCTCTGCTGTCGAATACATTCTGCCTTTCCTTCGCCTGCTAACCGCCAATGGAAAGAATGGCTGCGTTTCGAATGAACAGAACCAATAGGGTGGTACTTTTGTTGCAGGATTGCTTATTCGAAACTAAACGAATATGTTAAGGTAACGTTTTGATGTGTCTTCGGTATTTTAATTTGTCGACAAACTTTCCTATGTTTTACTATGCTTTTCTACAAGATCGAATTGAGAAGGCTAATGACCGATGTAGTTTATCGGTTTGCCGGTTTTTCTCCCGGTTTAGACAGGTAATTTTCGAATCGATTCGTTAATGCTCGTTTTACCGGATGTAGGCGCTGCATATTTCTTTTGAATATGTGTTTACGATTAACGATAACGTCCATCGAACAGGATAGTTCGTATTCGAATGCGACGTTTTGTGTTATTGGTGATACATGCTTACCACCACCATAACATGCAACGAATAGAATTATTTTCCGTATTAGAGTTTGTACGTCAGAATAGATAGTAGACATAAAGAAGCATTATTTAACAATGTAAAGGACGATAGATTTGTATCTATGAATGAAGTGTAACGGAAGCAATGAACTTTATTGTTTGTACATTCGAACGTCGAGTATGTAAATACACGTTTTTAACGGTTTAATTTATCAAACATCATTGGATAGCTGGAATTTGTTGAGTTTAAAACTAGCCGAGCTTTTTTTTGTTCGTTTTCCTAGCAAAAATGTGAACAGAAGTAATGTCCGTTTTTTAATTCAAACAGGGGAAACTTGTAAAGCAATTTTAAAATTAATATATCCATCTTATAAAGGGTGGAACGAAATCCGTTTTCAGCAGAAGTCTATATAGTACGAGAACCTGGTCGCTAATTTATTTACCCATCGACCTCTTAGTTTTCAGCAAAGCGCTAATAACCTTTTAACGGCTTCGTAGCCTTAATATTTTCTGCTTCTTAAATTCTAATTTGTTGTTACAAGAGAATTCGTCTGCTTTTCAATCGAAGTCTTTATTTGTTGCTAGAATAATTTGCAGAAGTTCTGTGGTTGACCGAACTAAATACCTTACTAAATTCAAAATAAAACAAATAATTTATAGAGCGAATTTTTTATATAATGTTGTGCCTAACATGACATTAGAAGAATAGAAATAGAAGAATTTGTCAGTTAATCACTATACTAGAGGTCAGTGGCTGAATAAATTAACCATCCGTATGGTTCCTGTCTTACAGACACACGATTGGAAACCTAATTTATCACTCGTGGGATGAGCTTACTTTCCCTGCAAGGAATCTTTAATGCCATTTGCTAAATTAATTATCAAATCACCCTCGATGACGATCGATGCGAAACAAATGAATAACGATGTTAGAGATAATTTTGGCTAAGATGAGCTGTAGATGGTGCAAATTTATTTAAATAATATTCTACCGTGTCGTTTGCGGTTAAAATCCGTTTTTATGTAACGCCGAATCGACCGCGTGCGCGTGTAACTAAAGCTGTAAATACACATTGAAAACTATAACATATTCGCGGCCAATAAATCGAAGTAAAAGATAAAACAAAACAAATAAGTCAAAGATACATTATTTAGCTTTTGCACTCGTCGTTTTTTAGAAAACGTGAGGCACATAGTATTGATTCATTTACCTTTGTCCATAGATAATGCTCGACAATGTCGCTGATGTGATAGTTTATTGCATGTACTCTTACACTACGACCTTAACGAATTAACATGATATCAAATTGCGTTTCTGGCGAATAGCGGCAACCAGCTCTGGATCGCATCCGGCCGCTGCTGTAGAGTATGATTCGAGCGGGGCACGCAGTAGCTTAACCGTCTGCTGCAGATTACCTCCCAACGATTGGCCCATCTCTTCTAGCACGCTTCCGAAGTATTCTGAAACGCAAATGGATCGTTACTCTGGGTTGAGCCTGACGCCGGCTTTTTTCCTACCTATATCCGTGGCCAGCTGCTTAGCACCGGAGATACTAAGAGAACATATATTTTCAATCTGCTCCACATACAGCGCTTCAGACTCCTCGACGACCAGTGCCAAAAACACGTCTGCACCCGGACGACTCGAAGCGTACCGGGTGTCCGCAACTTCTAGGACCGCCTTCAGCACAGCGGCCGGCGAAAGGAGCAACGGCTCTAGGTGCTGCGGCAGGGTGAGCAAATACTGACAGATCAGCGTGATGTATTCCTGCGGTGCAAAGCTGTAATCTGGCAGTGCATCCATCGAGCCTGGGTTGGTAGCGGGTTCGATCTGTTTGAAGTGTTTCGTGATCGGTGAGAAGGCAATTCGCAGCATCGTGTCGTGAATGTCCTCGCACGTACGCTTCATCCGATCGTGAAATTCGGTAAGGTGTTCGGGGGCCGCTTCTGCAGTCGCTTGCTGTTGCTGCTGAAATGTAGTGGCTAGTCTCTGCAGCTCGTTCGCACCGCCCTTCGTGTGCAGACGGTACTCGAAACGGGCCTCCTTCGCTCCGGCCGTTAGTTGGGCTTGTTTTGTCAGCACGTGCTGCACGAAGGTTTGCTCAAGTTCATGCACGGATTGGCGGAACGTGCCAAGACACTGGAGTAAGACCACGCTCAACTGTAACAGGTTCCAGTCGGTATGGTTGGGCTGACTGGCCGCCAACTGCTTCTGCACTTTGTTGTATTGGTCCAGATAAGAGATGAGATAGCTTTGCAAGACGCTTCCCAGTGAAAGGAGGGCACAGTTTTGGGTGATGTCCCGACACCGTGCCATTGCCTCCGCGGCCCAGCGCATTATCTTACCATTGGCACTCTCCAGATTATGCACGCTATCCGAGGGCGTGGGACCAGCGATCGCGAGGCTTTGGAGCGATGCTTCCAGCTGCGAGTTTTCCAAGGTTGGATATTCTTTTAAGAATATACCGAAGTACTGGTACAAGGAGCAAGCTAAACGATCGATAATCGTTTCGTCTCCGCATCGGATGTCTTGCTGAAGTCCTCCGCGCACCCAACCCTGCACCTTGCTTCCCACCTCGACGTTCACTCGGGAAAACTGTGCCAGCGTCCAGAACTTGTCTGTCGCCCGCTTTAGGGCACTTCGGACCACACTTTCCCGCGTAGGATCAAGATTTTCGAGAGCCTCTGCCACGGCGAGCACGCAATCGGTGGCATCACCGAAGCACTGACTGCACCACCGAAGATGATTCTTCAGCAGCTCAAGCAGAAGGTCGTAGAACTCCTTAAGCACGTCCGAGCCTCCACTTTCACTGCCTCCCACTGCATTGTGCCAGTGTTCTTGTACGAAGCTCTTAAGCACCGTCCGGTAGTACTGTTTCAATTGCGCCAACCGACCGATTCCATCGAATATTCCAACGTAACGCCGACAAGCGGCACTGTCCATCGAGCGCATGGCAGCAACGACGGACGGGCTAATGAGGGCTTCGAGCCGATTTTTGAAAAATTCCACCTGATTCTCGCGCTCCGTATGTCCGTGCAGTCCGACCTGGGCGGCGAGGGATTTCTGCAACGATAGGAGCTTGCTGCTCGACGCATCGATATCGGATTTTTCCAGCAAATCATCCAGCTCTCCAGCGAGCTTGCCCCAGCCGTCCGCCTCCTGGAGACACTGTTTGGACGTTTGGAGCTGCCGTTTAACCGAATCCAGCCGCTCGAGGCTAGCCATACAGTCTCCGGTTTCGGTGTGCAGGTGAGTAATTTCACGCTGCACCTGATCCATGCGCTGTTTTAGTAGACCGGACTCGATCTGCAGCATGTGGGCATCGTTTATCACCTTCGGAATGTTTTTCAACACCTGTCCGCCGGTTTGCTCGAGCGCGACGTTAATCTGCTGTACGTAGAGCTGCATTTTGGACACGAGCGTGGAGACGAACGCTTCTTTGTTGTTATGTGAGCCAGCCGGCTGGCTGGTGGAAGCCGTGGTAGTGTTTTGGGACCGTTCATACGATTGATTGATCCATGTGCTGACGTCGAAATCATCTCCAGAAAACGCGCTGATATCCTGAGGGGGCACGAAAGCTATTTTAAAAATGAACCAATAACAATTTCGGTAAAGTTTTAGAGTTTTACTGCCGAAAACACAAACCATGATCTTTGAAGCACTTATTGTTGACGTTGACTGATTTTCTGACATATGAAGCAGTTGTTTACTTTTCGCCAACGTTGAGCATAATACTTCGCGATATGACAAACAGATGTCGCTCTGCATCAACTGCCAGCGACATCTGTTGGTCATTGGCCGTTATATTAGATGGAGTTTTTTGCGACCTTGAAGTTTTGTAATTTATTTTTACAAACACTAATTAGATTTGTCTTCTTATCCGAGGGTTTTGTAATGCTGTCTGCAAACAGTCTGTTCGGACATACAAAAAAAAACATATTTAAAAGACGAGTAATTTAAACGACACTATATAGAAAAAATAACAACATTTTTTCATAGAATTAGAGCAATCGATTACGTGTACGATAAGGTATGCGCATTAACTAGGTAGGTGCGTTGAATACATAAGCAATTGATGATGATTCGCCGAATGACGTTAGAAAATGTATATATGACTGTTCGCACTATGATCACGTCTGAATTTATTAACATTGATGGTCTTAGCGAACCCTGCTTGAAGAATGCAGAATGATTGTAATATCGGACATACTTTAGAAGCTCGATGAAAAAAAATCAAGTTAACCTACATCAGCTGCTGCTGTTTAAAGCAAGCTTCCCAAGGTCACCTCGCTAAACCACGTACAACCTCCAATATCGTATCCCCAAATATGTCAATCAATACGTGCGATTGGCATCATGAGACCTGGACGCATGGACGCAAAACATAGCGTCCGCCCGCCTCTAAGGTTTTGTTTGGATAAACGATTTTCAAGTTCATTCCGCCCAAAACGTAGGAAGGTTAATGTTGTTCTTCTTCAGTCTCGTACGCCGCTCAAAGAGTTGGTGGAGTTGTTCTTCAAAAGCGTTAGATTACAAATATTTCTTCTAGTCGTCCGCACCCTGTTATGAAATTCATTTCTACTGAAACGAGAATACCACGACGGAAAGTGAAGCCACCATTGATGACAAACAAAACTCGTGATCCTGGTGATCTGAATACAACTTTTCGGGTTATGGAATCCTACGGGACTTTGGAACGATCGTGGGTCACGACATATACTAGAGCCAAAAATCGGTATAGTTCCTTTATGGCTGGTATTAGGGCAAGCTAAGGTGCCCGTGTCCGTAGGTAGTTCGTTCAATGGATTGCACATTTCGTAGCTCAACAGTTGCACTGAAGCGGATGATGATCATACCCTGCGCCGAGGTGTACGTATCGATCGTACGTGATAAGACTGCTCAATCGCGAAAGAGGTTCTTCGGACTTATGGTTATGGGTTCGACAAATAGCGTCGATAGTGGATGGAGGGTGGTATAAAAGATCTATGAACTACCAAATTCCTCATCATTACGCTCTGGAACGTGAATACAGTTGGTTTTGCAAAAGCATCCGTCTCCTCGGTCCTGTTTGAAGTTTACTCGCGCGGCAGTCGTTCGGTACTTCGCAGAGAATCTACGCTGAAAGAACAAAAAATGGCATTCAAATTCGTGGTGAGTGTGTGTGTGCGATTTTTAAAAGAATATTGAACTTATCTTAAGTGGTTCGTTTTAGATGGCCGTTATCTTGGCAGCTGTGACGTGTGCGTTGGCCGCTCCTGCACCGGAACCAAAAGCAGATCCGAAGGCTCAGTTTTTGGCGGCTGCTCCTGTGGCATACTCCGTTGGAGCATACCCCGCTTACACTGGTTACGTTTCGCCGTACAGCAGTGTTATCTCTCCATACGCCGCCTACGCATATCCTAGTCTAGGTGAGTACTACAGAGAGAGCCTTGATTGGCGATTCGTTTAGTGTTTGGTTCTACAAACGATACTTGTATACTTTTACAGCGTACAGCTATAACTACCCATATGCATTTGTGTAAAATGCCAGACGTCACCCACCGCTAACGAGCTTTACTTCTATCCACATCTTCTCACGTTACTAAAAAGTATACAAATAAAAAATAAAAAAAGATATGTAGTACAATTGATGAAGTTTTCTGTTCCATTTATGGAACTTGTAAAGCACATGAGACCTAAACTGAATACACGAAAGAAACGAACTCGCAGCCATTTTCTTTTTGTTTGTTTAAGGTAGTACACCAGAAAACACTACTACGCGGTAGTGTTAGGAATTAGGATTTTGAGTACATCATGCTTGTGTTCCGTGAAAGGTAAGCGTATCGATTTTTTTTAAAAGTTGCAGCACGTTACAATGAGTGAATGGTGAAAAGTTGTAGAGATCGAGTAGTATTCAATAATATAAATATTCAACAAAGAAAGACAGAACAGTTCTTTTTAATGTTGGCGAACAAACCATTTCGTTCACCTACACAAGCGGCGTTCGCTGTTCAGTTCTTCAGTTCGTTGAACACTAATATTGATAGGATTCGTTAAAAGTTTTACGAAGTACAATATTTCTGCTTGATTTCTTACACGAGGTTGTGTGGAGGGGGTGGTTTTCGGGGTCTTATCGAAATATTAGGTGTCCCATTTGTAACTTTCCTATATCCTATGACATCGCTCAGCAGCAGTTCCGTTGTTTGAAATGAAACATACCCACATTTTGTATGCGATCATAAACAGCAACGATACGTTAATCGTCAATTGATCGAAATATTAGGAGCGCAAATTGAACTGTGCTGTTTGCCTTTAGTTGGATCCTGCAGTGATTGCAGAAGCATGGCCTATAACCTGTCACAGCAGCAGTTTCGATCTTATGAGGACATCACAAATATGTAGACAGGAAAGCGTCGAATGATCAATAGTGTATTGCTTGCTGTGAACCATTAGCGACAATTAGTTCCATTCAGTTCACTCTGATCTTTGAATTCCGATATCGCACCGCTTTCATATATTTCTTTGAAACCAACACGGGCTCGAAAACAATCGAACGACTTTTCCTCGCTGATTTGTTTCGAGCTAAACGAACTGTCCGATTCCAATTTTTTCGCCTAGAGCCAGGAGAAGACCGGGCAAGAAGTTTACGCTCTCTGCCTAAGAGCTCAATAACGCTATATAGCGCGGAAGGAGATTTTAACATTTCGACTGATTTGTTTTTCGTTCGTCATTAATTATCGCCAGATGAAAGAGGTTGGGATATTTTTCCTTTCAGAACGTCTAACGGAGTTCCGTATGTCATTCTATCTATCACGCATACAAGCAACATTTTGCTACTTGGGTTGCAATGGAGTACGTGCGCTGTCAACCGTTCGGGACATGTTCGCATCGTGGAATCGCGGATGCTCCAGTCGGCATTGATCAGTCGTGAGTCGAAACTCGAACGGAGTGCACGCGTGCCAAAAAGTATGGATAGCGTAAAGTGTTGAATCAACAGTGAAACCGAAATCACTGGAGTGAATTTTTGTGTGTGATAAACTGCCGTAACTAACTCCATTACGAAGGTATTTAACGTTGCGCCGCGGGTGAAATTGCGATGCATAAATGCAAATGCTAGTTGAAATCACGAAATGGTTGCGCGTCGTTCGGCGCCATCATTATCACTCGCGCTGTGTCTGTCGGCATTTCTCTGTTGTCCATTTCCACGTTCATCTCACAGCGTCGCGTGGCAACGGCGATGCTTTCCTCCGGCGAACGATTGGTTTGCAAAGCTCTGATTTTGGTTGAAATGCTGCACTAATGTATAAACCGAGTGGAGCGTTGCACTGACAGCATGCAATTTCGGGTTTAGAAAATACACGCCAGGCCTGAAAATAAGGCAACATTAGATCAACATTCTCGATTTCTCCAAGCCATCCAGGGCATCGGGTTTTTGGGATTCGGATGCGGTAGTGTGCGTGTGAGGCAGCGTTCAATGTACGCTGCGGGTGCGATCATCGTAGGAGCGATCGTTCAAGTGTTCATTCGCGTTCATCCGCCGCACTGGAATTGATCCGTCCAGCCTAAATCCAAATAATAAAAAAAAAGGCTCCACAGTTTATACTTTCATACCGGAACGATCGCTGCCGCGACGATCGCCGAATATGATAGCCCTGGAGTGTCCGCGCAATTCCGCTCCAGCCACGACGACCTACACTACTGGGCGAGTGTGTGAGTGTGGGTGTTACGTGCGCCGAGATTATGTTCCCTGATTCCAAAGCGCGATCCTGGAGGATTATTGTCAATCTCAATAACCGGGACTGGTGGGAGCGATCTTTTCGTGCAGCACCTGGCTGGGAATGTCTTCCCTTCAGGTGGCGTTTCGATGGTGATGGTCGAAGAAGCTGCTTTCCGCGTTACTATCGTGTGACAACGACCTGTAATCATCGAATCCTGAAATACAATTCGTATAAAGCTAAAACGGTGTGCAATAATCACATTCACGAACTCATTAGCATAGAGTTAAACACATGTGTGCAGTGTTAGCATACCAAATGCTCCTTTTCGCTTTCACTAGACAGAAAAGAATACATTTTGCATTTGTACCGTTAAGTATGGGTTGGAAGTTTTCTTTCATGCATTGCAATTCAATTCATTATAGGGAGTGCTTTAAACCACCACGGCTGGTCGTGTAGTTGTGCACGCAGTAGTCGGGGAGGGGAAATTTTTCCGGAGTGTTTGGCATCGGAGGCAGTAGCCGCAGTCCCGTGCAAGTGAAAGCAGTTGGTGGTTTCAGTTGTGCTCTATTCCAATTTGATTCCCGGTGCCCCGCCGTAATCATTTCCACCATCAGTGAGTGTGTGTGTGTGTGTGTATGTGCGTGCAGTAAGTAGTATTGTGTAATTGTATCCCGTTTGTAGGAGTGGAAAGAAAAGTGTCCGCCGCGGTATAGTGGCCCGTGAGGAAGAAAAACCGCCTGGGCGGTTCCGTGCAGCAGTTGAGTAAGAACACGGAATATCCTGCGCAAGCATATAGGGCCCGCCGCTGCTAGTCGAACTTTGGCTTCAATTTGCATTTCGTTCAACAAGTTGGACCACGTAAACCGCAACTCTGGAGTACGTGTACGGAGACGACTTCAAAGGTAGGTTGATGCAAAAACTATGACCAAAGTCTCATCGCTCATTCTAAGCCGATATCATTCATGCTGTACGGAATTTATCTGCATAAAACCTCAGGTCCACATTGAATGTTTTGGAAAATCACGGGAGGCAGTGCATGTGCGTGAATGCACAGGAAACATGAGTTATGCTATCATTTTCAGCGGTACAGTGGACACCGTAGCATAGTATAATTTGGGTTTTTTTTTGATGATTTATTTGTTCTGAAATGTTTAATGGAATTGTTTTCATTCACGAAAAAACAACGAATTCTGTACCAGGTTGTTTCTGCAAGCATATATTTTTCAACATAATTTGAGTGATCCCATTCTGATCATTTGTGCTCAAGTCCTGCATTGGGTTTGCATTGAAACTGGTCAGTTCAAATGACTATCGATGGAAACTGGCTTCGAAGAACTGAACGCATGCACGCACTGGAGGAAGTATGCAAATTTCACTTACCTTCATGGCAACGACTTACATACTCTATCCCGCACAGGGAGACGACGGCTCGGGGAATCCTTAGGGTTGGTTTTGCTGCGATAAAATGATGCCTTCTCTTTGTTCCTTTCGTCCTCGCCTTTTTTTCGAACGCGGTCGAAGTAAATTTTCATCCTTCCGCGCCCGTGCGTCTTTATTCGACGTTAATTTTGCTCTCTGCTTCTCCATCTTCCGTTCTTCCAGTTTTCGATTCTTCGCCACTCCAGCATCTCCGCCCCCGTTGCTTCTCGTTCGTCCGCGCCCTAAAGCGTGGTTGTTGTTTTCATTCTTATGGTCTTAACAAAACCCGTTCCACACCCCGATGAGTGTGTCGCCACCGCTGCTGGTCCCGGCATAGGATATTTTCTCTCCATTTGTGCCCCTCGAACGAACCTTCGTTGTGCGTCTTTTTTTTCTTTTTCTTTTTTTTGGTTACCGAAAAACGAAATCGAAGGGCGGGACGCGATGAGAGACTGAGGCTGCGCGATCGGGGTTGCTTTTTCTTCGGTTCGCTTCTTGCTCGCTAACTTTTCTGACGTTGACTCAGAACGGATTGAGTAACCATTCTGGACCAGAATCGTTAACAGGAAAAGCGGGGAACTGGAAGGTGTGGAGGATCATTTTATGAACCGCACTTTTTGGTGTACGTTATACGTTTTGTTTCTTTGGTGGTATTAACCTGTCCCCTTCTCTCCCTTCTTGATCCAGGACTCCTAAAGTCGTATGCCCGTCGAGCGGCGAGTGGTATGGTATCGATTTTCAGATGCCTTTTTTTCAAGCGAAATTCACCCAAGTTCTTCAACGTATAGCCACTCGTCCCGGTTCTGCGAGACGAGACGCGTTAGTGTTTGTGTTTCGGAAACTTGTTCTTCCACTTCCTTCGTTCGGCATATTTCGTCCGGCTTTCCGGGCTATCATCTTCTCTTCCTTTACACTGCGCACGCCTTATGTCACCTAGACGAGGCTCTGGCCAGGCCGGCCCACCGCTCACGGGAGGCCCGGAATCCGCGAGAATGTGCCGCGTTTCGTGTTATTTTCGTTTTTCGTCGTTCGGCACGCTGCCGTTGGAGATGCCCGGCTGGCTCTTGGGTATAATTTCAGGTTCTTCGGTCTTACGTAGCCGTCGTGAAGCTTCTCACAAACGAACGAAGAACCAGTTTGGAAGATGGGAGTATAAGGGAAAGACGAGAAGAAATAACAATAAGAAACTCTTCTACACTCGTCATGCAAACAACACACTCCTTCGATGCACTGTGCTGTTATCATGCGTGATCGCAGCGTAACATTTTTGGTCGGTGGCTAATCAGGCGAATCCGGCATTGTAAATGGTTCGTTCCAGAAACACGTACAACTAACTTCTCCGATGGTGCAAGAAACGAACCTATGTTTTTGCTTTCGCTCAACGCTAATTTCCTGTAGCCCATCGGCCCATTCGATTTCAAATACTCTCTCCCTCTCTCTCTCTCTCCCTCTCCCGCGACGTATATTTATATCTCAAACAGTCTCTCGATTTCCGTTGCCAACCAACCGGCGTGGGTGGTTCCGTGTTCCGCTCTACATGTAAAGCTGCCTTCAAGCGACAATCCGACCATCGATCTAGTATTATTATCTTCGAATGCGGATCAGATTCTTATCGACCAACGTACAGTAGCCAATTCGCTGTCGCCGACGAATGGGGTGGGATGAGACACGACCGAATAGAAAAAAAAAACACCTCTAAACAGGTCGGGCTGTGGCACTTCGCGGTAACAAATTGCTCGAATCGGCCACACGACAAGAAGAGCTTCGACCCACAAGGTTAACGGTTTGAGATAAATATCCTCCCGGGTCGGAGCCTTTTGAAGATCGCGATCGGCCAGTCGAGAGGAATGTGTGTGTGTGTGGGCGCGTGTGTATGTGCACGGAAGTGGTAGTGGTAGTAGCTGGCGTAGTAAATTCCATCGGAAGGAGTGTCCGGTAGGCGCATGCCGATCATACGCGAAAAGGGGGAGAGGGAATCGTTCGCCCCAGCTGGCGATGGAACTTGAATCCGGATTTTCTGCCCCAAGGTCTCTATTTGTGTCGATGAGTCGATGGTTCGATTATTTATTCTGTTTTTCCACACAGTTTGTAGTGAAATAGGAAACATGATTATGGCCGAACGATTTGATTCAATTAACTCGAACAGCAACATTTTAACCTAATCGATATCCTTCAGCTCGACTTTGGCGGTGCGCTGGCCGCAAAGAGCTTTCTTCGCTAACCGCACCGGTGAAACGACGTCGCCTGGTTTGACCAGGCTTGTTTCTTGGTACGCCGGATACGAACTACCTTCTTTCCCCCGCATGTTTTCATTTTTCCACGTTGGAAAAGACGGAAAACGGTGGCAAGATCGTGCACACTGTGGTAAAAACAATAAACAACACCGACACAATGAGCGCAACACAATTACAGAAGGGGGCCCGTTTTCCACAGCAGCAGCTCGCTCGGCAGTCCGGCGTGTTTTCCTGCTGCCTGCTGCGGTCGATGGTTGATAGACTATAAACTAAGCGAACCGACCACCCCCGGACTACCGTCTAGAAAACAATAAGCAAACGAATAATGCTCGCTAGTACCTTTTCTGGCCACGATCTTGCCTGCCCGAAACACACAAATGAAACTGCTAGTACAACATTCACCTCCGGTCGCTCGCACTCGGTTGGCGGTTTGCTCCCTGGCTGGCTGATTGTTTACTGACATGCAACTTCATGCACTGCCGTGTGTTGCCATTCAGGTGCATCCAGTGCATCGCGCGTTTGTTTGCAATTTTCGCCCCTTTATGATGACGCGATACCTTTCGGGGTGCAGTCGGCTAGTGGGCTGGTTGGCACACTGGTCGTGAAACAGTGAACCAACGGAATGAGCCAACCCGGCCGGAGCGACGATCGAGCCACCTAGCTCGCCCACTCGGTCGGCTCTCTCTTAGCTGCGCAGCCCAATTGGCAGCCGCCTGCTCCTAGCTCGTCCCAGCGCCAAGAAAAGAAGCCTTTCTGTGCAGGGCGGTGAGAAGAACTCACACATGCACGATGGTGCCGCACTTTAGGTACACACGTACATGCCCGTACGGGCCCTGGTTGCGTTTCCAGCTTGCATTTCTTTGGGGTTTTTTTTTTAATGTTTTCCCTCGCCCACCCATTCCCAGGGGAGGTTCGTTGCCTCTCGGGAGCCGTTGAAGTCTTTCGTTTACGTGCGGCGGGAGCGACGTTTCCGTGTGCGGCCTTCGAACGGAGTGACTTTACGCGAACCGGCTGGCTGCGGCCGCGTTCTTGCTTCTGGTTTTCCTACCGCTGATTCGTGCCGTCGTCCGGTTTTCCACCCGCGCAACCAACCAACCCGCACGGGAGGGAGGGGAGACGCGCGTCCCGTTTCGAAGGAACTGGTTGCTTGTCAACCCCTGGTGGATGCAGGACGTTTGCATCTGCAGTTGCTCGTTCGCCTCCATTGACCCAATTGTGGAGCGCAACGTGTCCTAATTCCGATTTTACATCTGCGAGTTGGCGATTGGCGGATCGGGGCGCGCGTGATGACGCGGACGCGCGGACTTCCCTTGCGTGAGCGCTGTTTTTTGCCTCGTTTGCTCCCGTCGTTCGTTTGTAAGGTCCGTCGGTCTTCTTCTATGGGTGTCATCCTACAACTCCCACAACTTTTATCCCCCTTCAGAAGGGATTTATCGGGGAACTCTATCCTATCGATAGGAGGGTCGATGTTCCCCATTCATTGCCCATCATTTTGTGCTTTCTGTTCATAAAAGTTCTGTTCCAAAAAAAATCGAAAAATCCCGTAATTGCCGGTGGTATTGTGGAGCGTGAATTAAAATTTAAATCGTCCGCCACTTCTGTCCTCGGTTGGCGCAATGCCGCCACGGTCCACTAAATCTCCGCCCAGTTTCACTCCGGAGATACTCCGCCAAGTGAGCTTTGTTCGCGCGTCGTCCATTCCGAGCGATTTTTAACCGAGGGACAATGAATCGCAATGATATATCATTAGCCAAAAAAAAAAGAAACAAAAAAAGGCTTCGTCCCTTCTTCACCCCGGCGTCCGCTAGCATCCGGCCTCCGAAGTCGGTCGTTGGCGGCAGGTCACCAGAATTTCATCCGCGCTTGCGCCGATGCGCCGATGACCGCGAGTTGCTCTTGGTGGGCCGCCGTTGGTCAAAGAGCTCATTAAATCCCGGTGTTGCGCTGTTTTGTGTGTGTGTGTGTGTGTTGTGGCCAGCCAGCCAACCAGCCAACCAAGCAATCCGTCACGGTTCTTCCCGTTTCGGGGTGATCCACAGTGGTGTGTGGGGTCTGTGCACTAACAATGCGCTGCTGCTGCGACGCGAATCAACTCTTGATTGTTGCGAAATAAAACTGCGTCCCCGAAACCCGAAGCGTGTACGTGTGTCCGCGTGTATGTGTAACAGCCAGAACGTTGGATGGAAGGAAGAGTAAAGTGAAACAAAAATTGGACCGGAATCGGAAGTTTCCTGGGACCGCGGAAATAGCTGCGGGGCTAGTATGTGACGTTTTTAATGCTGCCTTTCGTAAACTAGTGTACATTAAACTGGCATAATAATATGGCAAAATTAACGACGTTTGTTGCCCGAACAGGTTTGCCAAATTATTTCTAAACCAGAAGACGGCAGCTTCTGTAATGTGCTAAACGATGCGGAGACTTGCAATGTCGGATACATTCGGTAGATGTCTGCAATCACGCAGAATAAATCATTACGGTTAATTTTCCATTTGAGTTGAAAATTGTCGAGAATATATTGTCCGCTTCGAGTGGTTTATTTTCTCTCGCATTCTCTTCTCCGTAAACTGTGTTTCGCCGCAGAACACACAATTCCTGTTTCGTCGTTTTCCTCTTCTTTTCGGAAAGCTTCGTTACGTCAACGGGTTAGTCGGCATCGTCGTCAGTTTAAGAATGTGAAGAATTTCTATCTTCCCCCCGAATCTCTCGGGCTTCCGTTGTCTTTGCCATCATCATCTCCGAATGAAGTGGTTCCAGCTCCTGGCGCAATTCCTCGAATCTCTCCTCAGGGCATGCAATTCGGCGATGAAATTTCGTTGCGTGGCGGTCGATCGGGAAAACCTGTCCTTCATTTCAGGCCCTCCCCCCCCCCCCCCCACCGGGTGAAAGCTGATACAATTACCAGATTTGTCATCGATCAACGAGCGAGAGCCCGCACCCTCTCCCGGCTGACGGCCGGTGCATCAAACTGTCTTGCGTTGCGTTGTCTCTCGGCCATCCCAGCTTCTCAGGGTGTGTGTGTGTTTGTGTGTGTGTGTGTGTGTGTCTCCGATGATGTTTCGGTGGTTTTTTGCCGCTGTCTCCATCGAGCTTGATCCATCTGGCGGCCTGGCCCGGTCCGGTCGAAAAAAAAAGGGAAAGTTTGACATTTCGTATCATCGCTCTCGCTTCCCTTCCCTCTCCCCGCGTCGGTTTCCTTCCTGGATCGCCACCGGTCGGGTTTAGGGGCGCTGTGTGTGTGTCACTTTATCGCCGGCGACACTCGCCGGAGTGACATTTCCTGATGCCCATATTCGGTCATCGAACCCACCGGTCCGCGATGCGTTCCCTGCGCGCCGTCTCATTCCAGCCCTCGGTTCTATCTGGCCGTCTACGGCCGGTGCCAGGATTGATCGTTTTCGACTGTTTTAATTAAAATGCGGCGAAACTTTTCGCCGCCACCCGTGTAGCTCCTTGGCGCCGGACGTTTGTTGTGTTGTGTTTGTCTGTTAGTTTTAGCAAACGCCTTACAGATTAATCTTTACAAATTAATCCACACTTTGTGCCCTGTTTGTGTGTGTGTGTCTGTTTGTTGTGCTTAAGGATCCCGCTTGGCGGGGGGTAATGGCCGGGGCCAAAACCGTGGTCTGATTTCATTTTGCCGCCGGTTCCGCGAACCTTCGCCGATCGATATTTTGCATAAATTGATTGTGAAAGTGTGGTGCTTGCGTGTGGACACGCACGGAAGGGGCCGGGGACGGTCTTTCGGCGACAGTGATCGACAAGTGATCGGCGATCGGCAGGTGGTGGTGGTTGTTGTTTTTCCTTTTTGTAAACAATATTTTCCCACTCTGAAAACAACCGTCCCGGAACGGAGGACGCCTCGCGAACTGGTCTATCGGCAATAATAAATCGATACCTTTCCCAGTGCCCTTCGCGTGTGGATAAGTTGGGCGTTGAGGGGGGGGGGGGGTGGGTCTCCTCACGCGTTCAACACGCCCTAAATGGCTTCTTGGACTTTCGTGGGCTTCCGTTGGAAAAAAAGACGTATAAGCAACGTAGAGATAAACGGCATCTCCAGCAGGCTCCATGGAGAGGGAGAGAGAGAGAGAGAGAGAGAGAGAGAGAGAGAGAGAGAGAGAGAGAGAGAGAGAGAGAGAGAGAGAGA
>JAOEFI010000003.1:44677595-44697283 GCA_034621735.1 Anopheles plumbeus
CTGTAACGTGCGTTGTGTGTTAGTTGGCCTATCAGGTCCTCCCCCCGAAAAGCACCCCTCCAGGTGGGTTCACTGACACCCCTAAAAGGGGAGTGTTTGGACGAGTGGTGGTCAGTGGAACGCGGAAGTTGAGAGGGTGAAACTGGCCAGCCATAACGTGGGCGCTCTCAATGGGACACTTCCTTTTTTGGGACGGACGTTACGCACCGAGCGTTAAGTTGCAGCTGGACTTGTTTGTGGGCCAGTTTTTTTTTTGCCCCAAAATGGCGCAGAAACTGTTCCGGAAATTGAAAGATTCGTTTTCTAGCGTACTGCAACGGAACCGAACGGCCACGGAGTCTTAGGCTACTCCAGAAGAGCACGTACGGTGGTCGGGTGGTTGGGCTGCGCGCGTGCGGTAGTTGCCGGGCTGAATTGGCAAAACCGGGCATGCCTAACTTGAAAGTTAGTTGGCGCAAGCCTCGTGCGTAATGCATCCGCAGTTACGTCGCTCTCTTTTGTGGCTACACACCGGTCGGTGTAGTGAGGCGACGGTGGCGGTTAATGCAATTATGGCCACGTACCCCAAACCGTGGATCGCCGGCACTCCGATGCCGCTCGTTTCTGGCGACTGCCGTTTCTGGGGAATTTCAGGCGGTTAAGCAAATTTGCAAAGAAAGTCTTTTAGAAACAGACGCCAAATGCCACCATGGGGACACCACAGAGCAGGGAAGCGGCAGCGCTGGACGGACCTTTCTAAGGCCTACTCATTGTGCTTCCAAATTGCGGCCATACGATACCTTGTTTCCACACCACGCCACTGTTGGTCCAGGGTCTGGTGGACTATTTATCGCAGGCCGCGTACTTTGCACCCGCGCGCATTGGGTTGGGTTGCTGTCCCCCGAAGTTTCTGGGGCTCCAACCGGGGGTTTGATGGTGGTGCTTGGACGCGGCGGACGCATGGTCAAACGCTTTCGCCGGGCGTGATTTGCATTTTATCCGCTCCAAATTGAATTAGCGATTCGGAACAGCGCACGCCGCCGTTTCGTTCCTGGAACGAGGGTCTCCCAACCTGGTCCACGGGCGAGGCGTGGCCACCACCACCGTTCATTTCGCCTCGTTACGACGCCGGATACGCGTTTATGAATGTGCGATATGCATACTGACAGGGGCTGTCAATTGAAAGCGGGATCAAACTTTTACTGTCCGGCCACTTCGAACGAGCGCAAGTGAATCAAGCCTTTGCGAAATTGTCTTTACCAAACAAACCAGTAAACAAGGCAGGTTACTGAACAGGAGCATTGAGTGCTCAATAAGATTTGCAAGTTGCTGCAAATAATACTGAGCAAAGTTTTGTTACAAATGTGTGCACATTAACAGTTCCGCAAAACATAATTTGGTTCGGCCATTTACAAGTCCCGAACAGTCCGGACGAAAAAAGCCGGCACAAAACATACCGAATGAAGATGAACTATTGACTTTAAAACTAATAAACAATTTGTACGCCATTTGTTTGAAGCCCCCGCCGAGCTCTTTTCCAATCCGTACTCCACCGTTGATTGCACAATAATCTCTTTTCTTCACACGGTTCGGAGCGCGCAGCTGGAGGATCCGGTGGGATGGAGAGATACTGGAATTCATTTCTCACCGCCGTCACGGCTCCACACAAGCAGAAGCTGCAGGTTCCGCGGGTTCTCCCCAACCGGGTCTTCGGGCATTCTTCGCGTTTCTTCGAGTGTTTCCTGGGCTTTTCAATTAAACAGTGAACTGAAAGAAACCGGAGAAAGGGCGTGAGGATAGGGGTAGACGGGAGAGAGAGATAGAGAGAGAGAGAGGGAGAGAATGCAGAAGAGGAGAGTCGGCAAAACAGGTGATGTATGCGGTAAATTAGCTTGACCAGTCAGCAACAACAAACCTGTGGGCCGGCTCGACGTCGGAGGAACCCGAAGCGAACAGTCCGTCTGGGGCAGCTTCTCTTCCGGCCGGTGGAAGTGCCGGAGGGCCGGTTCGGGTGGGTGGTGTGCGATGCTTACCGCCAGAAGATTGAAGCTAATTCAATTAGGCTGGGCGAACAACTTCGGCGAACAGTTAACGACCAAGAATTGGGAAAAAGCACGGCCCGTCGGATTCTTCGCCGCCGTGAGATCCTAACGGGGGTTTGAGCGTTGCTGTGCGTATAGCCTTTGCTTTCTTATTAGACTATTTTAAAGAAGCCGAGCGATCGAAGAATGTAGACTCTCGGGTTGAACAGCATGGCCGGAGGGAATGACCGCGCGCCTGATTAGTTTTTCATTAGTAGTTGCGTGTAGTTTTTTTTCTCCAACCTTCCGATTGCGTTCCCTGTTCTAAGAAAGGCCGCCATATCCTGCTGCGTCCGCGCTCCGTGGCCATGTGTGCGCTCAAGACTTCACCACTAACACCTCTCATTTGTTGTGTTGTTTTTTTTTCTGTTTTTCAGGTTCGTTTAGAATCGATCGGTGCCGAAGATATCGTCGACCATAACCCCCGCCTTATTCTGGGCCTGATTTGGACCATCATTCTGCGCTTCCAGATTCAGGAGATCGAAATCGATGTGGTAAGTATGTGGTGTGATGTACGCCGCGGCTCTTTACGGGACTTAAGCTGTTTCTAGACCGTCGCGATGATAAACTTGCATTATGCTAATACAATCATTAGTTTACTACCGGCTGCCGAGCTGCCGGCTTTACAAATCCTATCCGCTCCGGCAGTGGGCATTTAACAGTTAAAAATAGATTACATACTATTATCACCAGTGCAGGCCGTAAATGAAATATAGACCGTTCGAATTGGTTTCTATCCTTCCTTTGGTCGTGCCTGGCAATTAAAAACCCGTTTCACCGTTCGTGGTGCATCAATCTTCTTTTATTTTCGAAAGGTGTTAACGCGTTCCATTCCGTACATTAGTCTTATGTTCATCTGAAGTATCGTCCGTTTGTGGCGCGCTTTCCTGAAGGATTAGATAGTCCACTGAATGCCTGATCAAATTGACCTTGAGACGTAAAATATTCGAGCTGTGATTTGTTTAAGTAGATGATTGGGGTTAACTGCTTAATTTTCATATTAAAACAACTAATGATCCGCTGTCCGGTGTCTTCTGCAGGATGAAGAGAATGAGTCGTCGGAGAAGAAATCCGCCAAAGACGCACTGCTGCTGTGGTGTCAGCGCAAGACCCACGGATACCAGCATGTACACATTACCGACTTTACGAACTCGTGGCGCTCGGGACTTGGCTTCAACGCGCTCATCCACTCGCACCGGCCGGACCTGTTCGACTACAGTACCCTCATGCCGGGGCGGAATATTGAGAACCTCAACCACGCGTTCGAGGTGGCCGACCGGGAGCTGGGGATACCGCAGCTGCTGGACGCGGAGGATATCGACACGGTGCGGCCGGACGAGAAGTCCATCCTGACGTACGTGGCCTCCTACTATCACACGTTCGCGCGCATGAAGAGCGAGCAGAAGGGTGGCAAGCGGATCGCCAACATCGTCAACAAGCTGATGGACGCGGACAAGAAGAAGATGCAGTTTGAGCACCTGATAACCGATCTGCTGAGCTGGATCCGGGCTAAGACGGTCGAGCTGGAGAAGCGTAACTTTCCGAACTCGGTCGAGGGTATCCAGGGCGAGCTGCTGGCGTTCAAGGAGTATCGCACGGTAGAAAAGCCACCGAAGTACAAGGAGCGCAGCGAAATCGAGGCCCTGTACTTCCACGTCAACACGCTGCTGAAGTCGCTGAATCAGCCGCACTACACGCCACAGGATGGAAAGATGATCAACGACATCGAGAAGGCGTGGCAGCGGTTGGAAAACGCCGAGCACAATCGCGAGGTCGCGCTACGCGAAGAGCTGCTGCGCCAGGAGAAGCTGGAGCAGTTAAACTTCAAGTTCGAGAAAAAGTCGGTTCTACGCGAGGGCTACCTGAACGAGATGATCCAGGTGCTGACGGATCCACGGTACGGGCCCGCCCTGCGGCAGGTGGACGCCACGGTGAAGAAACACGAGGCAATCTCGGCCGACATTCTGGCCCGAGCGGATCGTTTCAACGATTTGACCGACATGAGCAACGAGCTGCACGAGGAAAACTATCACGGTAAGGAACGGGTGCAGAAGCGCGAGCAGGAGGTCATCACGAAGTGGCGCGAACTGCTCGAGCTGCTGGAGAACCACAAGCTGAAACTCACGCAGATGAGCTCGCTGATGAACCTGCTGCGCGAGATCGATGCGACGATGACCACCATCCGGGCACTGCAGGCCCAATTTGCCTCCGAAGACGTGGGCCCGCACTTGCTGGGCGTGGAGGAGCTGCTGCAGGCGCACTCGCTACTAGAGCTGCAGGTCACAACGCTCGGGGAAACGCAACGTCGCTTTGTTCGCCAGGGAGAGGCCTTCAAGCGGGGTGACTACAAGGACACGAGTCAGCTGGACGCAAAGCTGGCCGAACTGGCCAATCTGTACCAAGAGCTGCAGTCGATGAGTGCCGCCCGACGAGGGCGGCTGGACGAGGCGCGCGACTTCTACCAGTTCGTTGAGGACCACGAGAACGAGGAAGGCTGGTTGGTGGACAAGCAGCGTATCTGTAAGGCGGGCATTACGGCAAAGGACTTGCGCGCGGTGATGTCACTCCAGCAGAAACACAAGGCGCTCGAGGACGAGATGAAGGTGCGCAAACCAAAGTCCAGCCAGATCACGGAGGCGGGCCGGAAGCTGATCGGCGACAAGCATTCGCGCATGGCGGAAGTGCAGGGCAAGATCGATTCTCTCCAGGAGCACTGGAAGGCACTGGAGGAACTGGTGGATCTGCGCAAGCGTCAGCTGGAGGACGCAGCCGAAGCGTACCAGTTCTACGCCGACGCGAACGAAGCGGACTCGTGGCTGAACGAGAAGATGGCCCTCGTGGCGTCAGACGACTTCGGTGTGGATGAACCGTCGGCTCAGGCCCTGTTGCAGCGCCATCGCGATCTGCAGGGCGAGCTGAACGCATACTCGGGTGACATCCTCAACTTGAACCAGCAGGCCGAAAAGTTGATCAAGGCCGGCATTTGCACGCTGGACCTGTCGGCCGAACCGGAACCGGTTCAGGAGGTGGAGCAGGAGGAGTGGGTCAACGAAACACGCCTGGTGCCGAAGGAGGTATGGGAAGACGAGCCTGTCGAACGGCTCGAGCATCGCACAGTGACGGAGAACAAACTGCTCCCGCACGTGCAGGCGCTGTACCGGTTCGAGGGACAGAACATGAAGGTGTCCAAGGGGGATGTGATGATTCTGCAGAACAAAAACAACGCGGATTGGTGGAACGTGCGCAAGTTGGACGGCACAGAAGGTTTCGTGCCGGCGAACTATGTGAAAGAAGTCGATCCCCGCCCGGTGCCGTGTTTGGTGCGCAAGGCCGAAAAGGTGAAGGCGATGCAGAAGGTAAAGAAAACGATCCTGGTGAAGGAGGTGATACAGGTGAAGCGTGTCCGGCCGGCAAAGGTGAGCCAGATGAAGCCGCTGGTGAAGCGTCGCACGAAAGGCGAGGAAACCGGGGCTCCCATTGACAGTAATGACAGTGTCGATAAGCGCCAGAAACACATCAACGGCACGTACGACCAGCTGCAGGATCTCGCCGAGCGGCGTCGCGCCCTGTTGGAGGACTCCATCTGTCTGTTCCGCTTCTACCGTGAGTGCGATGATTTCGAGAAGTGGATCAAGGACAAGGAGAAGATGCTGCGCACGGACGACCCGAAGGGAAGCGTCGAGACGGCCAAGCGGCAGTTCGAGACGTTCGTGAACGATCTGTCCGCGTCGTCGAAGCGCGTCGAGGCGATCGACTCCGACGTGGAAGACTTTGTGCGCCAGGGTCACTCGCAGCTGGACAAGGTGAAGGCTCGCCAGCGGCAAATCCATCAGATGTGGGAGCACTTGAACTATCTGAAGGGACAGAAGGAGAAGAACCTCGAAGGTGCATCCAGCGTGGAACTGTTCTATCGAACGTGCGAGGAGGCGATCGATTGGATGAACGAAAAGATGACCCAACTCGATACGGCCGAGGTGGGCCCGGATCTGAAGACCGTCCAGGCGCTTCAGCGCCGGCATGAAAACCTCGAGCGCGAGCTAGCCCCGGTGAAGGAGAAGGTCAGCCGGGTGAATCTGCTCGGTAACACGGTGAAAAACTCGTACCCCTCCGAGCGGGAGAACGTGAGCGCGAAGCAGCGCGATATCCAGGACCTGTGGCAAAAGGTGCAGGAAAAAGCGAAGGAGCGCCGCTCACGGTTAGAGAATGCCGTCGGGCAGCAGATTTTCAACAACAGCACTAAGGCGCTACTGAACTGGATAGCGGAGAGTAACAATCAGCTAAACGCAGAGGAAACGGCTCGTGATGTGGAAACAGCTGGGAAGCTGCTGAAGAAACACAAGGACCTGGGTGAAGACATCAACGCGCACGACGACGAGTTTGCGCAGCTGGCCAAGCTCGGGCAGCAGATACTCGATCGCAATCCTGCCCTATCGGAGGATCCGGAGATCGCCAACAAAATAGCGAAGCTGGAGGCGGAACGTCAACAGCTGCACGGCGCCTGGTTGGCGAAGGAGAAGAAGCTGCAGCAGTGCATTGAGCTGCAAGTTTTCAATCGCGAGGCTGACAAAATTGACGCCACGACCAAGAGCCACGAGGCTTACCTGGAGTACGACGACCTTGGCAACTCGCTGGACGACGTTGAAGCGATCATGAAGCGGCACATCGACTTCGAGAACTCGCTCGGCGCACAGGATAAGATCCTGAAGAACTTCTCCGAGGGTGCCGACAAGCTGATACGCAACAAGCACTACGACGCAAAATACATTGACGAACGGAGGGCGCAGGTGCTGGCACGTCGTGAACGTGTGAAGGATTTGGCGCAGGCGCGCCGCAACTCGCTGCAAGCCTCGAAGGACTTCCAGCAGTTCTCGGCCGATGTCGACGACCTGAATGCGTGGCTTGCCGATAAGACGAAAATTGCCAGCGACGAGAGCTACAAGGACCTCTCGAACTTGCCCCGCAAGCTGCAGAAGCATAAAGCGTTCGAGCGAGAGCTGCGCGCCAACGAGGGTCAGCTGCGCATAGTCAACAAAGAGGGCGAGTCGCTTATCAAGACGAACAATCGGGCGGCTGAGGTGGGCGAAATGCTTACGGTCGTTAACCAAAAGTGGAAGGATCTGGTAGCAACGTCGCTGGACAAGGGCCGCCGCTTGGAGCAGGCGGCGCTACAGCGCGAACACAACCGCTACATCGAGGACTCCAAGAGCAAGTTCGACGAGTTGGATCACGCACTGCAGAGCAAGCAGGTGGGCAACGACCTGCGCAGCTGCAAGGATCTGATGAATAAGCATCAGGTGCTCGAGAACGACATCGCCCTCTGGGAGCAGAAGGTGGCAGAGCTTGTGACCACCGGTGAGGAGATGGCACACGAGGGTCACTTTGATGCGAACAACATTAAAAACGAGACCAAGAAGCTGCAGGCTCAGTTTGCGGGCCTGAAGGAACCGGCGCGCCATCGTCGGGATGCGCTCGACGAGAGCCTGCGCTTCCACAAGTTCGTCTTCGAGCTGGACACGGAACTGCAGTGGATCAACGAGCATCTACCGGCGGCCAGGTCGGAGGTGATCGGCCAGAACCTGCACCAGGCGCAGAGCCTGTCGAAGAAACACAAAAAACTGGAGGCGGAGATCGAGGGCCACCAACCGATGATAAATAAGGCGCTAACGTCGGCGGAGAATCTGATCAACCAGAACCACCCGGAGAAGGCGAAGGTGAAGGAACTGTGCAATGCCCTCGAGAAGGCTTGGGCGGAGCTGCAGGAGAAATCGGCAGAACGCTCGCGCAAGTTGGATCTGTCGCTCAAGGCACAGCAGTACCTGTCGGAGGCGGGCGAAATCGAAACGTGGCTCGGCGAGCGCAACAATGTGCTCCGCTCGTCGGACTACGGGCGCGATCGCGACTCGGCGACGAAGCTCCTGACCAAGCACAAGGTGATCGAACTGGAACTGGACACGTACTCCGGCATCGTGTCCGAGATGGGTCACACGGCGTCGGCCATGATTGCGTCGAAACACCCGGACAGCAAGGTGATCGCCGCAAAGCAGCAGCTGATCGAGAAGATGCTCAAATCCCTGCAAAAGCTCGCCGGCCAGCGACAGCTGCGGCTGATGGAGAGTCTCTATCGGCACGAGTACTTTGTCGAGTCTGCGGAGTTGGAGCAGTGGATCAAAGAGCAAGAACAGGCCGTCAATTCGGAGGATTATGGACATGATTATGAACATTTGCTGGTGAGTTAATTTTCATCCATTATTTCCCAATCGCCAATAGCGGTTCTCACACACAACTGTATATTTTTCAACTATATTTTTAGATTTTGCAAAATAAATTCGATGACTTGAAACATCGCATTGAAGTTGGAGCGGAACGATACAACCAGTGTGAGAATTTCGCCAAAAAACTGATCGGCGGTGACAGTCCGTATGTGTCGGAAATCGAAAAGCGGCAAGAACTACTAAGGTAAGCAGGGTACTGCCAAAGGCACGGAAATTGATGAAATTCAGATGACGATGATTACCATTTCGGCTCTGTACAGCTCAAAACTAACGTCCTGAATCTTTTTTCCCTTGTATTTATTCCAATCAAACTTTTTTTCTCTGTGCATCCCCTCTCCTACTGTACTCTATCCACTGTATTCTACCGTGTGTCTTCCGAAAAACGTCTAAAACACTGTAAACTAAACGAATTTCGCTGAAGATCGCTTTCCGAAGCACAATTGGATGTCGTTGAACTGTACGACAATTTACGGTAAATTTGAGATTTTCCTTCTGTCCTCTCAATGTGCTTTTTTGTTTACACAAGTAAGCAACACGTGTTGGTCAAATTTGCTAATCTTGCTGGTGCGTAGTTTGTCGTGTAAACATTAAAACAGCTGGTACTTTTTTCTTTGTTCTAAGATTCTAGTGCGCATCCCATATATCGCTATTAAAATCAATCATCAACCGCTGTTCATAAACGACATCCCTAATGCCCTGTCCTTAACGTTTCATACATTTGTGTCTCTGGATCATAGTAACCCCTTCTCATCTCTCATCTCGCCAATCTCCGCGTATCATAACACCAGCTGAAACATGTTTGTTACTTGTTCAATAATGTGTGTACCAGTTTATATGTGATCGTGGCGTCGGCTTGAACTTCGTAAAAGCTTAGTAATTCAACTGCTCCCTATTTTCACAGCAATGCCTGGCAACAGCTGCTACAACAGTTGGATGCACGTGAAAAGAAACTTCACGCTGCTGGCGAAATTCATCGGTTTCATCGAGATGCAGCAGAAGCATTATTCCGAATCCAGGTAAGTTGACTGTTAATGGTCGTTGTAGATGGATGTCTACTAAACTATTTGTTTTGTTTTAATTCTGCTCCAGGATAAAAACGCTGCACTATCCAGTGAGCTTGGCAAGGATCTGAATTCGGCCCTCGCTCTGGCACGCAAGCACGAAGCGTTCGAAAACGAGCTAGTGCCCCTGGAGGCACAACTGCAGGTGCTTGTCGATGATTCACTACGCTTGCAAACAAAATACCCCGGAGACAACGCCAAGGCTATTGCGGCCGAGCAAGAAAATGTCCTGCAATACTGGAACTTGCTGAAGGAGAAATCGGCCCTGCGCAACGATCAGCTGCATGCGAGTTGCGACTTGCAACACTTCCTGACGCAGGTGCGCGATCTAATGTCATGGGCAACCAACTTGCGGGCGGCCCTACAGGCCGAAGAGCATGTGAGTGACGCAGCCGGTGCGACAGCCTTGAAGATTCAGCACGATGCGATCTACGGCGAAATCGAAGCTCGTGAGCAAACGTTCCGCGAGCTGAACGAGCTGAGCGATTCGATGGTGCAGACCGGACATTACGCCGCAACGGAGGTGGAGGAGAAGTGCTCCGCACTGTTGGATGAGCGGGCGAAACTGCACGCGGCGTATAACAAGAAGAAGATTCTCCTTGAGCAGAAGATCGATCTGTTCTGCTTCATGCGCGATGCGAAGGTGATCGATAACATTTCCAGTGGCCAGGAGGCAACCCTGTCCAGCTCCGACTTTGGTCAAACGGTCGAGGTGGTGCAGGATCAGGTGAAGCGACACGAAGCGTTTGAGAAGTTGATCCAGACGCAGGACGAGAAGGTGGCGATCTTGCAGGAGCATGGCCGCAAGCTGGTGGAACAGAATCACTACGACAGCGAGAACATTCGACGTCGGTTGCGGGAGATCGTCGACCGGCGCCAGAAGGTAAAGGATCTGTGCGTACTACGGCGGCAGAAGCTGGCGAACGCGCTGCTGTACGCGCAGTTCATCCGCGATTGTGCGGAAGCCGGTGCTTGGATCAACGAGAAGCAAAAGAAGCTGGAAGCGGACGCGCATAGCTACGCCGGTGTGAGCAACATGGAGGATAAGGTGAAAAGGCTGAAAAAATTGCAGGCTTTCGATGCAGAAGTGAACGCCAACGAAGGTCGCATACGGGAGGTGCGCGACAAGGGCGAGAGACTGATCGGCAAGAAACACGAATGCGCCGCCGAGATCCAGGACGAGCTAGTGAAATTGATGCAGTCATGGAACGTGCTGTTGAATGAGCTTGACTCGAGAAGCCGCGGGTTGAAGGAGGCGCAGGACGCGCTGGAGTTCAACACTCAGCTCGACAAGCTGGAGGCATGGATCCGCGACAAGGAGATGATGATACACGCCGGCGATACCGGCCGCGATCTGGAGCACTGCAATGCTTTGCGGCGCAAGCTGGACGACGTGGACAGCGACATGCGGGTCGACGATCAGCGCATCAAGAACATCAACCAGCTGGCAGACAAACTGGTGAACCAGGATAAGGTGGAAGGCAAGAACGTGCAGCAAAGGAGAGAAAACTTCAACAACAAGTGGAAGTCGCTGCAGGGTGCCCTAAGCCGGTATCGCGATTTGCTTGCCGGGGCGTACGAAATTCACGTGTTCAACCGAGACGTAGATGATACGGCGGAGCGTATCGCCGAAAAGATGCTCGCCATGAGCGTGGAGGACACAGGTCGCGACCTGATTGCCGTCGAAGCACTGACGCGCAAACAGGAAGCCATTGAACGGGACATGACGGCTGTGGAGCAGAAGATCCGCGAGCATGAAACCAGTGCCGCCTCGCTAGCCGACAAGTATCCCGATAATGCGATAAACATCGTGGAAAAGCTTGACGAACTGAAGAAACAGTGGCATGAACTACAGAATGCCAGCGTGAAACGGGCGGAAGTGCTCAAACAAGGCTACACGGCACACAAGTTCACGGCCAACGTGCGAGAGCTGGAACTGTGGGCGAACGATATGATCAAAAAGATGGACTCCGCCGCCAGCCCGGCCACGATCGGCGATTGTAAGGCGCAGATTCAGTTGCACCACGAGCGGAAGGCAGAGATCGACGGCCGGGATCGCATCTTCCGCGATCTGAAAGACCACGGCGAACGGCTAGTGGCTGAGAACCGCGAGCGTGCCATCCGGAACGATCACGTCGAGAAGGCCCTGCGTAATCTGGAGGACCTAAACAAGCACCTACACGACTCGTGGAAGGGTCGCAACCGGGGTCTCAAGGAAGCCCATCAGTTGCAGCTGTTCAAGGAGCAGGCCGACCAGATTGTGGAGTGGCTGACAAACAAGGAAGCGTTCCTGAACAACGACGACCTTGGCGAGTCGTTCACCGCCGTGGAGGCGCTGATCAAGAAGCACGAAGCGTTCGAGAAGCTGCTGCACTCCAACCGCATCGGCGAGCTGGAGCAGTTCGCGGAGGACATTTTGTCCGAAAGCCCCTTCGAGGCGGACGTGATCAAGCAGCGGCTGTACGCGGTAGTCAACCGCAAGGAGAAGCTACTTGCCTCGGCGGCGGCACGTAAGCAGAAGCTGCAGGAGAGTCTACAGCTGCAGCAGTTTTTGCGCGCGTTGTACGAGGTGGAGAAGTGGATAAACCAGAAGATGCAGATAGCGCTGGACGAGAACTACCGCGAGCCAAGCAATTTGCAGAGCAAGATCCAGAAGCACGCCGCTTTCGACGCCGAACTGCTTGCCAACTCGGGTCGCGTTACGGCCATCATCGAGGAGGGCGAGTCATTGATCAACGCCGAGCACTACGCGAGTGGTTTAGTGCAGGAGCAGCTGGATATAGTGGAGAGCGAGTGGCAGAAGCTACAGGAGGCGTCCCGCGAGAAGAAGGAACGTCTGGCCGAAGCGTACGATGCGCTGCTGTTCCAGCGAAGTCTGGAGGATTTCAACAACTGGATGGACGAGGTGGAGTCACAGCTGTCGTCGGAGGACTACGGGCGCGATCTGGCGTCGGTGAACAATCTGCTCAAGAAGCACGACATGCTGGAGGCGGACGTGGCACACCACGCGGACACGTGCGAGCAGATCAAGGCGACGGACGCGAAGATGCTCGCCTCCGACCACTTCCTGAAGGAGGAGCTGCACGAGAGCGCAATGCTCACGGTCAAGCGGTACCACTCGCTGCACGAACCGACCACGATTCGGCGAGACAATCTGGAGGACTCGCTGCTGCTGCACCAGTTCTTGCGCGATGCGGAGGACGAGTTGCTGTGGTTGAACGAGAAGGAACCGCAGGCCGCATCGAAAGATCTGGGTAGCAGTCTGACGGCGGTGCAGAGCCTCCAGAAGAAACACCAGGCGCTGGAGGGAGAGATTCTCATCCGCGAGCCAATCATTTCGACGTTGGTGCAGCGCGGCCAGCAGATGATCCGCGACAGTCACTACGCGGTGGAGCAGATTGAGCGGCAGTGCGGGCAGCTGCAGGGCAAGCTGGTAAACCTGCGGAACCTTACCAACGTTCGGCGCCTGCGGCTGTTGGATGCCGTCGAGAGCCAACAGTTCTACGCTGAGGCGAACGAGGCCGAGTTTTGGCTGCGCGAAAAGAAACCGATCATTTCATCGCAAGATTACGGCAAAGACGAGGATTCGGTGAGCTCACTGCAGAAAAAGCTGGACGCGCTGCAGCGCGAGCTGACCGCATTCCGACCGACGGTGGAGAAGATCGAGAAACTTGCCGGTGGCCTGCAGGAGCGGGGCCACTTCGACAGTGAGAAGATCCGGAGCAAGAACGACAAAATCCAGTACCACTTCCAGGAGCTCAATCGATTGGCTGCCGAGCGCGAGAAAAAGCTGGCCGAGATGAAGAAGCTGTACGAGTTCGTGCGTGAGATCGACGACCTGCAGGAATGGATCGAGGTGCAGATGACGACGGCCGGCTCGGAGGAGTACGGTACGGACGTGGAGCACGTGGAGCAGCTGACGGCGCAGTTCGAGTCGTTCGTGTCGAACCTCAACTCGAACGAGGCGCGTGTGCTAGCCTGCGTCGCGAAGGGCGAATCGCTGCTGAACGAGGGCAACCCCAACAAGGACAGCATCAAGGCGAAGCGAGACGAAACGAAGCAACTGTGGGACGAGCTGAGGGATCTGGTGGTGGCTCGCCACGAGGCGCTCGCCGGCGCACGGCAGGTGCACGTGTTCGATCGGACGGCGGATGAAACGATCGCGTGGATCCACGAAAAGATTTCCTCCGTCCTCTCGGAGGACTACGGACACGACCTGGAAACGATTCAATCGTTGGTGCGCACGCACGAAGCGTTCGAGGCGGAGCTGGGCGCCATCAAGGAGCAGCTCGAGTCGGTCGTCGGCGAGGCGCAGAAGCTCGCCGACACGTACCCCGACGCGAAGGAGCACATCGAGGTGAAGCGCGACGAGACGATCGAGGTGTGGTCGGAGCTGAAGGAGCGAACGATCCAGCGGAAGGAGAAGCTCGCACAGGCCGAGCAGCTGCAGGCGTACTTCGACGACTACCGTGACCTGATGGCCTGGATCAACGAGATGCTGGCGAAGATCACCGCACCGGACCTGGCGAAGGATGTGGCCGGCGCGGAGGTGCTGATCGGCAAAATCAACGAGCACCGTACCGAGGTGGACTCCCGCAAGGATGCGTTCGAGCTGTTCAACCGAACCGGCCGGAAGCTCATCCAGGATGGGCACTTCTTGGCCGCCGAGGTGCAGGAGAAGATCGCCGTGCTCGAGCAGCGGAAGCGTCTGCTCGATCATACGATCGTGCAGCGCTCGGAGATGTACGAGCTCAACCTGGACACGCAGCGCTTCCTGAAGGAGGCGGAAGACATGGAGGGCTGGATCATCAGCCGGCAGGTGCAGCTGAAGGAGTCCAAGCTCGGCGACTCCATCGCACAAGTCGAGGACCTCCTGCGGAAGCACGAAGACTTCGAGAAAACGGTCGCCGCCCAGGAGGAGAAGGTGCTGGCCCTGCGGCGCATCACGCTGCTGGAGCAGAAGTTCAAGCTGCAGCTCGAGGCAGAGCAGGCAGCCCGGATCGCCGAGAAGGAGCGGATCGAGCGCGAGCGCCACGCAGCGCTCAAGCAGAAGGAGGTGCAGCGCATCACCGAGGAACGGCGCCGACGGGAACCGCCCTCCGCGATCAATGGCTACAGCGACAATGGTGGCCTCAACTCGTCCACTAGTCATCTTCACAACCACCATCACCTGACGCCGGGCGGTGGTCCGATCGATCGGAACGATTCCTCTGCCACCTCCGCGGGACTGATGAACACGTCCGTGGGCAGTGGCATCAGCGTCACGGCCGGAAACGCGACCGGCGCCGACCAGACCGCCAGTCCGGTGCAGAAGTCGAACTCGTTCGCCACGATGCTCCAGGAGCGGCTACGCCGCGGCTCCGACAGCAACATCAAGCGCGCGGAGAGCATGAAGATGGGCGTCAAGCCGGTCAAGCGGGCGCCGTCCTTCACCACCCGCCGACGGGCGCAGAGCTTCCGCAAGAACCAGCGCGGCCCCGGAAGTGGCGGGCCGGAAGCGGACCCCTCGCTGCTGCCGCCGGTCGAAGTGCAGGGCATGCTGGAGCGCAAGCACGAGCTGCAGTCGGGCGGCAAAAAGGCCCCGGTGCGCTCGTGGAAACCGTTCTACACCGTCCTGTGCGGGCAGCTGCTGTGCTTCTTCAAGGACGCGGACGACTTCGCGATGCAGAAGGCAGCCACGGCACCGGTGAACATCCTGAACGCGAAATGCGAGCGGGCCGAGAACTACACGAAGAAGAAGAACGTCTTCCGGCTGGTGCTGCTCGATGGTTCCGAGTTTCTCTTCATGACCAACTCGAAGGAGTCACTGAGCGAGTGGGTGAACAAGCTAGCCTTCCACGCGGCACTACCGCCGAATCTGCAGCTCATGAGCTACGACGAATCGATGAAGGTATGATGAAGGGAGATCCTCTTCTTGTAGTCATATCGTTAGATAGAAATTCACCTCTCTCTATCTCTTTTTTTTTGCAGCAAAACAACAGCGCACCAGATATGAAGTCTATCAGCTCGACCCAATCTCCGACGCCCGAACGGAGCGATGCGGCGTCCTCCATCAGCTCGCGAACGTCCTCACCGGACAGCCAGCGGCGAGATTCGCGCACCTCGCTCAACAGCGCCAGGTCGGGCTCGGGCAGCAACGGTAGCTTCAGCACACCGCAGACCAACTTCCTGCAGAAGCAGAAGGAACTGCGCGAGCAAGAGCTACAGGTGAGGATCGACAACTCTCTCCTGCTCCCTCTCCGAGGAAGCTATCGTCGAACTAATGGATTGATCGATCTGTTTTCCACTCGAACCCTCAGCAACAGCGCATGTCGTCCTCGCAGCACAGTCTGCCGTCGCCTACGAGTCCCGGGCCGATGCAGGAAGTGTATGGCTTGGCGGACAAGCCCCCGATACCGCCACGAGGCGTCCCACCGCCCGTCCCGCAGCGCCAGTCGAGCGCGGACAATGTGCTGAACGCCAATAGTAACAACAACGGCTCGGTACAGATGCGTTCGAAGGTCGGCCCCACCGGTAGTCCGAACGGAAGCGGTAAGTGTCCGATTGGAGAACTTTAGAATGAAAGCATGAACCCTTGTTTTTTATTAAACCGCTGTGACACTCTATTGTTTTTTTTTTTTAGATTACGACAACGGCAATATTGGCAACCGTCCGTACTCGCTCCAGCCGGGACCACTGGCCAACAAGGCGGCCGGTCCAGCATCACAAAATGGCAACGGTAACGGCGAAGAAGTTTGGCTGCGCCACAGTGAATTACGTTCATCAGGTAAGACGCCTAGTCAGGATACCTTACAATCAGGATGCCGATAGGGGGGCTTATCTTAGCACTAGGCGAACGTATTATATGCATCCTGAAGAAATAGGGAAACGTCTCCCGTTCTCCGCTGTCGGCCGTCACATAGAATTTTAAACAAATTGTGTTTTATGTCGGTAAATGTTTCTATGCTTAATCATTGTCCGTCTCACAAACACACACAAAACCACAGCGTCACCGGTGTCCACGTATCTTTGTACCACCACACACAACACGTCCGGTATATTTGTCACGGGTGGGAAAGCATTATATTAGACCTGGGACACACTCTGAACCGTTACAGTCAAACTCTAAGAAGGTATGCTAAAGCGGAACATAGAGTGGAGTTTGATAGCAACGGTCCACGGCGTGTTCCACAATAGCAATATTATATGTCTTTGTTGTTCCTCTATGTGTAATGTGTAACGTTGTTAATCTCTGTGTCTTACCCCACAACGAACAAATGCAAATTCTTCCCCCGTTCCCGATTCCGACTCCGATTCCGACTCCGATTCTGATTCCGTCCTTATTGCTGCAACCACCAACCCTACTGCTCCCCGGCCACCAATCCCCTATTCGCGTGGTGCCGTCATCCTCTAGAATATTCTGTGCCGCCACTACCAGGGACATCGCCACCGTTGAGTACATTTACCCCGCTGAAGCCCCCGTCCGGCCATCAGCAGCAGCATGCGCA
Organism: Anopheles plumbeus; assembly: GCA_034621735.1. Lineage (NCBI taxonomy): Eukaryota > Metazoa > Arthropoda > Insecta > Diptera > Culicidae > Anopheles > Anopheles plumbeus. Next base: position 44,694,476 of record JAOEFI010000003.1, read on the forward strand.
GCATCAGACGCAACACTACCAGCAGCCTGTTGTTGGCGCACATCACCATCATCATCATCACTTGCCACAACAACACCAGCAGCAGCAACAGATGCATCAGAAGCAACAGATCGATCAGTTTATACGGCGCGAGCAGCAGAGCGTTGGCCATCAACGGAAGGGGAACAGTAACACCACCAGCGGAGGCGGTGGTGGCGGCGGCGGGCCTCCGAGCGGCAACAATGGAACGTCCCGCACGACCTGGCATCAACCGATGATGACAACTCCGACAGGACCGGCCGGGAACGGAAACGCGGCTCCCAACAGCGACCACTTCCCCTACCAAAACAATGGCCACCAGCATCCGCACCAGCATCCTCACGCGCTGGCAACCGTCGGCAGCAGCAACAGTAGCAACACCTTTGGCAACAGCATCAACCTGGACGGCTTCAGCACCGGTACAGTGGCGCAAAGCCGCAAGCAAAGCTTCAGCCCTCTCAATATCTCTTTCTCTCTCTCTCTCTCTCTCACACACACACGCTCACGAAAGTTTTCCTAATCCGTCCGGTTGACTGGCCGCTAACTAATGCCCCTCCTAAAACCCCGTAATCACCATCCCCCCCGCCTCCATTGGTTGTATCTCGGTGTTGCGCTCTCACACGGGGTCGGGCTACACAGTAGTTGCCATGTCCTTCGGTCCGGTTGTTTAGTTTGGGTATTTAGTTTATTCTTATTACGGTGCTGGTCTTCTCATCTTTCACTTAAATGAACTAAAACATATTTAAAATGCGTATTAAATAGGCAATCAGTTATACATTGCACGAAATGTGGAGGCGTTTTTAAATTCCTGCGAAACTCTTTCGAGGAAAGGCTAGAAGACTGTCATTAGTTTTATTATCAACCAGTCATTTAATGGAATATAATGTTTCATTTCATTTCTACACATTTCCATCCTCTAGCTGGTGGTTTTCTTTCATCAATATTTTTTTGTTAATGTTGTTGTTGAGCATGAATCCAAGCTTCCACAATATGCAACCGGATCGTGCACTAATTTTGCTAACTCAGTGTTGTATACGTTTATTCGGTGGAAATGGCTCGTCGTTTGGTGGAAATGTGGTTTTTGTTTTCACGTTTTATTTGACCATTGTACTCTCGCAAGTGTTGACGACTAATTTGTTTGTCTTTTTCTTGCTCTCTCTCTCTCTCTCTCTCTTGCTCTCTGTCTCTTTCCCACGCGTTAAGGCTGGGGCCAAACCAGATTCGACGCGTCCCGCCCTGCATCCCTTCCGCCACCGGGTCCAGCCGGTGCGGCGGCGGTCGCGGGTGGAGGAACCGGAAACAACAACAATGCCAGCGGCGGCAGCGTGTCGCAGGACTTCAACCCGTTCGCCTCAGGAGGTGCCGGTGGAGGGGGCGGCAGCGGCAGTGGCGGCCGGCACCACTCGGCCGAAAGCTCGAGCGAAAGCGAGGCCAGCTTCATCAAGGGCGGCGGCAAGGAGGCGGGTGCCAAGGACAAGAAGGGCGTCTTCAGAATATTCTCCAAGAAGAAGTCGAAAAACTCGAGCTAAAGCGATCGGCTGCTGCGACACTAGCTTTTCCACCCCCGGGGGTGGGGGGCGCGCAGTCGTCGTTGGTTTTATTTTACGTTCTCATTGCCCTACTCGCAGATATACATACATGTTTGTATTATTATTTGGATTTTATTTCCCTATTTTAATCTGAGCTATATATATAGCTAGAACGGCGCAATATTGTATAGTGTGTTATCCCTTTTTCTTTGCCCCTACAAATCCAGCCACCGCACGAGCATGGGATGGTGGTTGGATATGCTTGTTTTGTGTTTTGTTATGTTAAAATCAGGGCAGCTTAATTTTTTCGTCCTTCCCTTCAGTGGAGAGGGAGGCGAAGGCGGATAACTTTTTTTTTTTAAACCTTCCCCCTTTTAACGCTTCGGTTCGTCGCCACCTTGTGCGATGTTTTGTTTAGTTTCGCTTACGTGTTTTTATTGATTAAGTGTACAAGTGTGCGCGGTAGCAACAGGGAAAACATAGGAAGGACGGCATCTATTAGAGCGAAGGCACGGTTTAAAGTTTAGGCAGCATTCGTGCGCCGGGTCGGCGTGCGAGCATATCATAATAATCTAAATCTACGTATGCAGACGGTTGATAACGTACCGATTTATTTAGAGGTTAGTTTGTCTAGGTCGTACAACGGTAGGGCGAATTGTTACATGTAAGAGCACATTTTTGGCATGTATGTTTTACTAGATCGTTAGCGAGAATGTAATGTAAAAGAAGATAATAAAATCGAACAGATGAAATGAAAAGTTATCGAGTGGTCCATTTATTTTATACCTGTTACAATTTCAGCAAATTTTCGTCTGCGATCGATTTTTGGAAACCATTTTTTATTTCTGAACATCAGCCTCTTAAGCATCCTGCGCTCCTGTTACAATTTCAGCAAAATTTCTAAATTTGAAACTTCGAAAATTTCGGCTGCCATCGATTTTTGAAAACCATTTTTTATTTCTGGAAATCAGCCTCTTATGCATCCTGCGCTCCTGTTACAATTTCAGCAAATTTTCGTCTGCGATCGATTTTTGGAAACCATTTTTTATTTCTGGAAATCAGCCTCTTATGCATCCTGCGCTCCTGTTACAATTTCAGCAAAATTTCTAAATTTGAAACATCGAAAATTTCGGCTGCCATCGATTTTGGAAACCTATTTTTATTTCTGGAAATCAGCCTCTTAAGCATCCTGCGCTCCTGTTACAATTTCAGCAAATTTTCGTCTGCGATCGATTTTTGGAAACCATTTTTTATTTCTGGA
>JAOEFI010000003.1:44697383-44709804 GCA_034621735.1 Anopheles plumbeus
CTAAATTTGAAACATCGAAAATTTCGGCTGCCATCGATTTTGGAAACCTATTTTTATTTCTGGAAATCAGCCTCTTATGCATCCTGCGCTCCTGTTACAATTTGCAGTAAAATTTCGTCTGTGATATCTTTTCATTCGAATCTACAGTTAAAAAATGTCAACAATATTTATTTGTTGTACGGTTTTTTTTATTCATTCTATATTTTTTATATTATCAATGAAACGGTGAAATATCCGTCTAAAAGTCGTTTCTAAACGCCAATCAGATGTTCGTAGTATGCGAATTCAACATAACTACGTCATTACTAGCATTTCGGATGGAATTTGCATGTTTCTCGATGGCTATTTCATCCTTACCATATTGAATCATCACGAATCACGCCATTTTCATGGAAATGCGCTCGAGTCGCATCGCAGCATCAATTCACACTTGTTTTTATCGATTCCGTTTAGTAATAAATGTCTTAAATCTAAAAAAACCCTTTCCCACGCCTGGCCGGTCCCGACTACGACTCATCATCCGTACCGAACTCCTTCCACCGGGGATCGGTCGGATCGCCCATGTCACAATCGAGCCAGCCCTTCTTCTCCAGGTACGGTGTGCACTGAGCCGGTATCTTGAGGAACTTGCGAATCTTCGTCCGAAACTGGCGCCACGTTTCCTGCTCGTAGTTGCGCCGATCGCGCATCATGGCGTAGTAGTTGAACCCGTGCTGGTCCATCATCATCGTGATCTGGCGCACCTGCGGGCGCGCCAGACGGAACCGTACGCCGGAAAACGCCTTCGCATCCCGTTCCAGCTCGTCGGCCACGTACTGCTTCGGCTGCGGTTCCGGCTTTTCTACCTCCTCCTCCTCGTCTGTCTCGGCAGTCAGTTCCTTCAGCTGCTTGAAGCGATCCTTCACCGTCGGTATGGGAAACGTCTCGTTTACATCGTACGAGAGGCCCATCTCGCGGATGTTTCTACGCGGCACCCTGCGGTAATCGTAAGCCCTGCCGATCTCTGGACTGCCCGGGAACGAGAAAAGGGAAACATCAGCGAACGAAGTGCCTACCCTCGTCCGGTTCACTTAGTGGAACACATAGCGGCCATCTGCCCACCCACCGGCCGTCGGTACTTACCACTTCACTTTGCCATTGAGTCGATCCTTTTGACTCAATCGTTTCCGGTTACGATCGTAATCGTATTTTTGATTCTTCTTAGATTTCCTTAACCGGCCCACCATGTTGACGATTTCTTGGTTTATGGCAAACGAACTCAGCGATAAACAAAGTCTGTTTACGAAAGTCCGACCGTCCTGTTTTTACTGGCACGTGCGGTTTTGACATTTGTTCGACAACCCACATCTGTCCCAACCGGTTCGAAAGGTGACTGCGCTGTCATCGAATAATATTCCAACCGATTCGAAGAATGGTTCGCGCTGTATATCATAGATGTCGCTGCTAGTGTGGAAGAAAACCGCGCAATCACAACTATATAAATAGAAACGGATGGAACGCAACGAAAACATGGAAGAAGAGAATGGTTAGTGTAGTTTTTTTTTTCATTTACAGTTTCGTTATAACATTTATTGCAATTATCCGTTACTCTCTTGCCATTCCTATTACATTTTTATTAGCCTTCGCCTCCGTGCCACCGTCCGCTCCGTCCTCTTGGTTTGTCTTTTCGATTGACCGTTTATTCGTTAGTATTTCTTGTCGCTATTTCCCACCGGATCTACCGTGTGTAACTGTGACTACTACTGACTATCGAGGGATCTCTCGAGCCACAATGCCTTCCGAACCAGTTCGGCTGGAGACGGCTCGCTTCCAAGCGTGCGTTTCTTGTTCGGCGCTGCGTCGAGAGTCAAATTCGATTTGCATATTGTTGTGAATGTTTTGCGTTTCAATCGAGCTGATCTCACGACTCCCGATTTCACTGCATCCACCGTTTTCTTCCTATATCATCATTACTATAAGCTATAACAAACATACAAGTTTTTACAAAACTGATTTTCTTCCATTTTTTCCGTTTTTTTTGTGTTTCACTCCTGTTCGCCGATCCCACATTTGAAAAGGTGTTGGTTTTCTGTTTGTTTAACTTTACGAAATTATCTTACGTCATTCTTCTCTCTTGATTCATTCCCAAGGTCAGTCAACGACTGCCGTTTGAAAATCATCCGTGCTGGATGAGTTCTGACATTCTTTCGTATCTTTTCCAAGTGTTTCACCTATTCACTTCTTCCTTTTTCAAATTTACTGTCTGTTCTCGCATTGAATCAAGTGTGTACTGAAGTATAATTTAGTTCTGTTCTATCATTCTTTACTTTCTCATTTTACTAACTTGAATCAAGTACGTTAGAGGTAAATATATGTAAAAATAAAGTGGTTTTCAATTTTCTGGAAATTATGATGCACACGTACACACTCAGGAGTACAATAGGGAAAAGATTTACAACGTACATCGCCCAATGAAAGATCCACTGAGTGTATCGGGCGAAACTCATACCACCTGCCGGCAAAACAATGAGTTTTCATTGGTTTCTTGTTCTAGTTTTCTTAAAAAAAAGGATAGGACAAGTTTTGTAAACTACCATTTTAATTTCCATTTGTTTGTTTCATGATTATTTATCTTTAGTTTTCTGCTGGTCCTTTTCATCATTTTCTATTCAAAGTAGTGTTTTTTAGGAAAGATAATCGAAGAAAACGAAGAGCAGATAACGCGCGAAACGAGAGAGAGGGAAAGAATCCTTCTACGGAGTACTATTATCGTTACTTTCTAGTGGTCAAATGTGCAAAGTGCCATGTCTTCCCGAACCGAACAACCGGGAATGCACGAAAAGGATAAACTAAACATAGCATTGCCCCCGCCCGGACGGGCGGACGAGAAACATTTATCTTCAACTATTGATTTTGAACTGCAGTTTCCATTGTTTAAATATTCTTTGCGAAGGGAAGGGTTCGTAGTAAAATTTTTTTTGTCTTTCGTTTATCCGCGCGGTTGTAATAACGATTGAGTGTTGAGTTTAAGCGAAAACAGGCCCTCTAGATCGCTATTAAATGGTGTTGCCAGGATGCCTCTACCCCCATGGGGTAGAGATTGAGAGACATTTGCTCAAGTCTCTCGCCACGGAAGCGTCGACGGGGAATGGGTGGGGTTCTAGTTTGGCTTCCGGTTATTATTTTAAGGTGAGTTTTCAACCATTTTTTCGGTACAGTATTTCGAAGTACTTGAACTAGGACTGACATTAGATGGTTCTTGTGGTTTGTGTGATTGTGATTAGTTCCGTACAGTTTTATTTTTTGTAATTTATTTTCCGTTTTTCGTACCATTTTGTTCTTCACCTTTTCTTCAATTATGCTACGACTTTGGTACCTTTACCTTCTAACCATGGTGTTTTGTTCGAACTAGCCGTTAAATGTGGAAACCAAATCAACAGCAAAACGGCCCCACGGCAAACGGGTTTCTATTTTGTTGACAACTCGATGCTGTCGTGCCTTGGTTATGTGAGTTTGCGACACCTTCCACATGTATCGCCCGGTTTTTTTTTATATCACTAGCATGCTGCACTCACTGTCCGGTTAGAGTTTACCAATATGTTGGTTTATCGTTTAGCGATAAATCCTTCTTCGTGTTAGCATTCCTCCTACGCGGAGCAATCGAAACTACTGAGCTACTGTTATGAACCGTACATTTTTTTGTTTGTATCATATTTCCATTTTTGTTTCAACGTCCAGCTCTGTGCACGAAAAACCGTTTGAGAAGAAAATCAAGCGCCTCCGCATGCCCATTGGAACGAGAGCGTCAATCCGATACCACTAATTGGAGTGGGATATGATTATGATAAGGACATTCGTTCTAGTCTACATTAGCGTCCCGATCCGAGTGCGACGAACGTGCGGTTGATGTGAGTTGATTACAATTTGAATTGCTCGTGATCTTTATGCTGGTATTCGGTTTTCATGCTACTTTCGTCCTTTCTCTCGTATTAACATTCTGCCCTTCCACCTCCATGTTTCCACAATAGAACACAACAATCAATCGGGTAAATTCCAATCGAAACTGAGCAATGCCTACAATCGACAAAAGAACAGTTAAGGTTTGTCCGTCCGTCCAATTTTTCTCAAGATTTTCCTTAACATTTAACGAGTTCACTAGCAGTTCACCATTAGTTCCAGCAGGAAGTTAGCAGATGTACAAGTAATAATAAATAACAATTTTAAAACAGAACTGAAAATGAACGCATACACATTTCGGTACTTCTGAAACGAAAAATAATTACTTTCCATCCGTGTCACGTGATGTTGTTTGCATCTGGAAACCCTGCACACGGTTTACACAACAACATTGTATGCAAACGGAATCGATTCATGTCTCCTCCCCTATCTCTCTATCTCTCTATAGATGAGCGTACACGTGTGTATGGTTAAATGTATTCATATATTATTTGTATCATTACTGTAACTTACTTACATTCTTCCTTCTTTTTTTTTTTGGGTTTCATTTTCACTTTTTTTTTAACTTACTCGTTTTAACAATGCACTTTTCATCTTTCTGAACTGTTTTGTTTCCTGTGTTTGGTTCGCAAGAGAGAGAGGGATTAGTTGTTTTATTCGAAATTACTGACTGTGTCGGGCGTTCGTGGTGTGTGTGTGTGTGTGTGTGTGGTGTACGTGTGTATGTTTTAAGATATCCTTTTTTGCAATAGTGGGTGTTCTCTAGTGTTCAGTGGTGTGTTGTGTTTGGGGAAGATAATAAAGTATGTAACATATTTCATACCTTGCCGTTATGCGAATGTACACGTATTTTTTAGTTCATGCGTTGCAGCATCATGAAATGTCGGTGCTTGCCTGTGAGTTTGGTAAATTATTCTTCTACGACCGTGTAACAGCAGCAGCAGCGTAGACGCTCGTTTGAAGTTTTCTTTCCTTGTGTCCTAGAGTTACTATTATGCCTCTTGTGAGTATGAGTAAAATACTTTAGCTGAATTTTACTGCATTATTTTTTTTGTTGGTTTTTTGTTTTTATCTCCCTTCCCTTCTTCACTATCTTCCACTATCATCCACGCTGTCGTTTTCTGCAGAATGGGAACTGACTAAAATATCTAAAACTATAAAGTTTGCAGCTCTATTTGCTCCATGAAGTATGCAGCAACTTTAGTATTTCCGCTTCTACTCTGTATGCGTTGCCTTTTTTCCCTAGTGGCTGTCGCTTTCGTGCCGAGGACGATAGTGAGAAATGGTAAATTGGGATAGTGTTCCTTACGATATCATGCTTCGAAACGGTTCCAGAACGGTAGAGTTGGAACAGAACGGTTCAGTAGATTTCAGGGTGCTTCTTTTATGTGACCCCTTCCGCTCGGCATTGGCTTCGACAGCGTTAGTCACTAATTGTATAAGAGATGTCTAGGCATTTTTGCTGCATCAGTTCTGCTTCTGTGCGCTAGGCACCAATAAACTCATGAGTCTCCATCGTCAGTCGTGCTTTTGTTTCCGGCGCCAAATGCCCTTTGTCCATGATATTCCATCCATACCATCCCCTTTGGTACGCCCTGTGTCGTTGGCATTCTTCCACAAGTATCGCTGTCGGCATTTTAAAGATTCTTTTTTTCCTACATCCTTCTTCCCTGGGTTTCCTCTTTCTCTCGTTCTCTCATCTCATCATTTGCCTCATGTCACATTGCCTCCAATCTGTTCTCATGTGCAATGCTTCATCATTTGCCGCCTTCCTTTACCAGTTGCCTGCGAAAGATTAAGGAATTAAATTTAAATTACTTATGTTGTATTATGTATATTTTTTTCTTTTATTATTATTTATTTATATGTATATATATATATACTACAAAGATTTTACTCATACGACTTACAGTGTTACCCTTCTAGCATTTCTTTTTCTATTCGCCTTCTGTTCTCTCTCTCTCTCTCTCTGTTCGCTAGCAGCTTTTTTGTATCTTTTGTTTCGTTTAAAATAATTTATCATTTGATTATTCATATACTGTTTCCCTCCGCGTTTGACCATCCCTTATGCAGACAGACAGACTGTTATCATCGCTATATCCTACGAGTTTTGCTATATTTTGCCCATTAACCATATACTCCCGTCACACATCTTCGCCCACTTTTTTGTTGTTGTCTCGAAGCCTGTAGGAGGGTTTGTTCCACCCTCTCCTCGCGGCCACAATTTCTTGTTCGCTTGGTATTATCGCTGTGCCATGGATTGGGTTTCCCCTTTTCTATATGCGGCTACATGGGTAATTTATGAAAACTATCAGGCGAAATTTGTCGTGCTCTCTGTAACAACGAGAATAGATATTTCGAACGCTTCGAAAATACAATGCCACAGAACAGGAAGAGTAGAGAGTGAGTGTGCAAGTGGTACGCCACCCCTAGCAGACCGCATACGGGGCCAGGGAAGGGAATGACGGAAACAATAATAAAAATTAAACATCCCCGCGCCACTTTTTAAAGCGCGTATTCTCCATGCGTGTATAAACGAGAAGCGCCTTGGATTGTTGCCTCAGCTCGTACGCTTGATCCTTCTTCGCTCTTAGGACGTGAGATCCGCGTATGGTCTACAGTGTAGAAGTACGCATGGTACGCAACATTTGCTGTTTAGTTTAGTTATTCTTTTATACAGTTGTCGTTTTAATTCCGTAAATAAATAAACCTCGTTCCTTCTGAAGCCGTCGTTTTGCGGATGTTCCCTTTTTTGATTTCCATCCAATTCCGAACCGCACCCACTAATGTCGATGAAAAGGGGGTGAGAAAGGGGCGCCTTTTCCACAGCTCACCACTCACTATCAACATCCCGTGTGTTGTGATAAAACCCATACAGCGCACATGCAACGAACATTGTTCATTCCGTGGTCGCCGGAACAACGAGGGCATCGTATTCCACTCCAACACCACCGTGGTCCTATAAACATATCATTAACGTTGAATGCTACGGGTTTTTCAACGTAGGTAGTATAGAGTTTTTGTTTTAACCTACTACACACTACTTGCTCTACTAGTATCATTGTAATCCTCTTGTGGGTTAACTTTGTTCAACACCTAAACCACACTGTTCATTTCAAAGTATGCCGGAGCAGGATGGCGGAGCGATAGAGAGTGATAGAAAGAGAGAAAGAAAGAATGCAGGAAGAAGTAGGGACTAACTAGCTGTTGGTGTTGCAACACCTTCTTCCGGTTCAACAGTTATCACTGTTTTGTGCCATCTTTTTAAACTCACCCTTGTTCCTCATAAAACCATGGACACACTCGATCGATCGACGCAGCAATACGACATACGTATGATGTTAATGTTTTGTTTTGTTATATTTTCAGTTTCCTATTGTCTCGCGATAAGTGTCTCCTGCTCGGCTTAGCTTTTTATGTAAGGTATAAAATAACACCTTTCCACGCCATACACTTTTCTTCGAGTACGTGTTCATGCCAGGATAAATGTTTATAGCCGTGAATCCATTCTCCTCCACCAGACGTAGGACTCAACTGAATCTGACCTACTGACTTGGCGATAGTCCTTCTTCCTCTGCAGGTATGAGTAGTATTGCATGCACAACACATGAATTCAATATCATTGTCCATACGAAGAGTCCTACTTATTCTCTCTTGCTATCTCTCTCTCTCTCTCTCCCTCTCAGCATCCCCATGGGGGGAAGCGAGGGTTCAAATAGGGGGCTAGGAGGTCCATACTCAATATGCACCTCCGCATCTAGCGAAACCACCACAACCATGCATTCTGCTGCTGCTATGGTCGCACTTTTAGTCGCTAACGAGCGATTCGTTTATCTATCATCATTAAAACCATTCATCTACAGTCGTCCGCAGGTGCCTGCAGGTGCAGGAGTGAGTGTGTGGTGCTCTGGTAGGTTTTTCGAACCATGCTAGAGAGTAAGAGAGGGAAACGGTGTATTATCTATCGACTATAGTTTTCAATAGTTTCGACATCATCGAACAGAAAGTGTGTGTGCCTTCTACTCACTATTCTTGTTCTCTGTTCTTTTTTTTTTTGCTACAACATTTCTTTTCGTTTAGTAAATAATGGTTGTGTTTTGAATCTCTATTTTTTGTGTTGTATTTTTCTTTCATTTTCAGTGCTTCGCCCGCACCATAGTTTTCACTGTACGGTTGTGTCGTCAACACCAAACGCGACGTCCGTTGTGGGATGTCGGTTGCACTAGTATCTACAAATCTCGACCGTAATCAAGCAGTCCTCACCCTCTGTGTGTTTCGTCTCTCGGAAGGTAGAGAGTCGCGATGCGTTAGTCCCGTCCGTGTCTCACACACACGCACGGACGCGGTAGAGAAAGTCAAGGTTCCGCATCGCTGTGCTTCCCCATCGTGAACCCTCCCCCCTTCCTTTGGGGGCATGCTTTTCACATTCCAATAGCGTCAACTTTCCGAACGATGTGAGTGATGATCATAAAAATAGTAAAAAAAAAAAAGAGCGGAAGTAAACGAACCACCGAACAACTTCGTTCACCAGTTGCTGCGCTTGTCCCTCCAAAAAACCAAACAAAACAAAAGAAAAACATAGCGAGTTCCCCCTACGTCCACAGGGATTCTCCTCCTCCTACTGCCACTGTTCTTCTCTTTGATCCTTTAAATAATAATTAAAATTAATGTTAATAATAGTTTTCAGCAAATTTTTCTCTACACACCATATTATTGGTTCATCTCTAACTCTCTCTCTATACCTTGTTCTTTCAACCATTCTACCAACGCCCCTCCCCCACCCCAATACACACACACACACAAACACATATCTGTTTCTGCGTTTGCTTGTTGTCCCATATTTTATGCATAGCTTCACTTAATTTTGTTTCCTCTAGAGCGAAAGGTGGCCGCTAGATATAATATTTATATATATATATATAAATATATATTTATATATATATATATTTTGTTACATTACTCTTCACTGCTTGATTTTATGCCCGTCGTTCGCCTTGACATGCGATTCCTTACTGCCTCCTGCTAGTTTCCTTTTTTTTTTGTTTATCTGGTTTCTTCCGGTAGATTTTTTTCCCCCGCTGCTTCTCGGTCTCGTTCCTGGTTCACCATACACATAGTTTTAGATACACAATTAAAGCTAACCCATCGATGAGGTGGCAGCCGACGGCTGGCAGGAGCTGCCGTCGCCCCCGGTCGCCGTCGTCATGTCGTCCGCGCCGACGCCGCCGCCGGACGCACCGCCGCACGACTGCTGCGGCAGGTTGATCGGATCGTTATTGCTACTGGCGCCGGCTCCGCCGCTGTTGCTGGGGCCGCCGCTGCCGGACGAGCTGCCGCCGGCACTACCGCCGCCGCCACCATTGCCGCTGCCGCTGCCGCCCTCCATCGAGCCGCTCGACGACTGGCCCGCCTTGGACGCCAGGTCGTTCGGGTTTCTCGGCCTCAGGATGAGGTTCAGGCTCGGCTGAATGGCAAGCTCTGTTGTGAGAGAGAAAGAGAGAGAGAGAGGGACACCATTCAATTGACGTTCGGTGGAAACGCAATGCTGCCTTAGCTTACCTTGCTCTGTGAAGTTAAACAACGGGGGAAACTCACGCCCGTTCGGCAGCGTCTTGCTACCTTCCCGGAGCTCGTTGAAGAACGGATGGGCGCAGGCCTGCATCGGCGTGATCCTGGTGCCCGGCGTGTACTCCAGCAGCCGCGAAACCAGAGCAATCGCATCCGGCGGGGTACGTGTCCGGAACACCTGATCGTGGTTGGCGGGGCGTGCCCGGGGGTGGACAAAAAAATACGAAAAAGCAAAGGACACGTTAGTTCGCTTGCAAAGGGGCAGTCGAGGGTCGCGTCAAGTCGCGCCGCTTCGCGGTCCCTTGAGCGAGCCGGGGCAGACACGGACATTAGGCAAACTACGGGGAGGGGGCAGCGGCCAATAGTAAAGAATCAGCGAATTCCGCCACACGGGTATGGTAGTGAAGAAAGAAAACCGGTGGAACGAAATACGGTCAAACGCTGCAAACGGAACGTTGTTAAGAACTTTTGGATAGGGCAGGGTGGGCGAGGGATGGACGACGGGACAGTGGCGGTGCATATGCCAAAGGGCCGAAACGAGAAAGGAGAATCAAACGAACCAACACACACGCACACACTAGTGTAAGTGATGCGGGGCGAAGCGCAAGCCGCGCAAGATGGTAAGAGAATGACTATGTTCTGCCAGGATCATAGGGACTTGATCGACTCAATTAAAAAAATCAAAAAGGACTACTAAAAAGCAGTCAAAAATGTAAAGGTATCATACCAGAATTGGCTGATAGCCTTGTCCATATGTTTTACTAGAAGCGCAATCAGAAAGACGGGCGAATGCCGGGCAGGGAAACTGTTCGATTCGACTCAAAGTTCAGTTAAAACAGTGCGACGGCCGGAAAAACAAAATGATTTTACTCATCAATTCGACGTAGTACACTTTTAAAAAAACGCGATAGAAGATGACAATGGATCGTATCGTTATCGTCTTTCTTTTTAAATGAAAAAAAAAAGAGCAGAATGAAAATCTATCCCGTGTCTAAAGATCTTTCCTAGCGGGTGGGCACTAATGTAATGCTCGTTTCCTATGTTGGCGATGGTTGGGTGGTGCTTAGTGGCTGATGTGGGCGAAATGTTAAACGGCGTGAGGAAACCAGGCTAACAGAAACAGAACACACACCGCTCTCTCCTTCGCACCAAGGCGAGGCGCACTATGGCAAATGGCTCCCGATCATGCAACGGAAGAACAAACAGAAAGCCGCGTAGTACTAGGAACGGACAAACGCAATGCAATTGAACTCGGAGATCGTTCGTTTTTTGCTGTCACGGTAAAAACGATATCCTAACAAACAAACCCAAGGGTACGGGTACTCTGTTAGCTCATCACACCAGAGAGAGAAACAGTGAAAAATAAAAACAATAATGCATTTGCGGTGCCACCCCCCTTTTCCGGAAGCTTGACAGATTTTCACACTTTTCTAGGAAAATCGAAATACAAGGCGTTTGTGTTACTGTTGGCGGTTTGCGGGTGCTTCTGTGGCGTGTGTTTCTTGTATAGTGTGTGCATGAACGTTTTTAGACATGTTTATCACAACATAGGATCATCTCGATTAAAATAAAGTGGTTAGACAAAAGGTATGTGGAGACATATATCCGTAGCGGACGATTTAGAAACAAATCATTAAACAACATAAAAAAAATCAACGGATAGATTCAAAAAATGACAACTAATAGAAATAACGAGTAAATAAAAGAGTTTAATTTGACGCGAGTTTTAATATAACTCTAATGATGCTAATTTTGCCCACAAATAATTAATAAAAGAAGGAAATTAGAACTTTAAAACACGTAGAGCACAAGTTATTTGAACTGATAAAATGAACATATGAAAAAAAAAAACGAACGGAGGACAACCAAAACAACACATAGAAATTCAATGTGTTTCGAAAGTCTGCGGTGCGCGTTACTACTCTGTCGGAGGTGTCCACAAGTCATTCATACTTCTGTATTCCTATCCGAAGTATGTTGAGGTAGATGAACTCAGTCGATATAGTTGTATAGTTCTTCGATTCTAGTTGTCAAAATCTCTATTGAGTCAATGGGCTTCAGCTGTGTTATCCTTTACTGCGTCTCCGTAGCAATGCAAAGGAGATGGTATTTAGCGAAATCCATGGGCTAAGTAAAACTTCCCCGTGAGCGATCGCATGGACTGTCTACATCATGAATACTATTGCTGTGTTCGCGCGGGTGTGAATTTGTGGTGTTGGTTGCAAGTTCTGGTGTGGCTGCGGTATTCTTATGTTGCTGGTGGCCGAACTGAGCATAAGTAGAGTAAACGGTAGGCTAACAACAGGCAGTAGAGAGAGTGAGTTCGTTCAGTTTGCTGTTTAATATTTTTGTTTGTTGGACAATTCTTCGTAGTTCTTACTCTAATACGTTGGTGCACGGTCGTGGCGGTAGGGAAAGACATTCGCTCTAGCATTAACTGAAATGAGTCGAAGCGAATCGTTCGTACTGAAAATGGTATCTGTTTCCGGCTTTTATCGAGTTTTATGACAATTTCGAATTAGCTTATAGCTAGTGCGCAGAGGAGCGTGAGATGTGTGTACAGCATACAATGGAAATGGCGTGGCGATGCGGGGGCTGGTTGTCACGACACACACACCAAAAGCTTGGTTCGATGGCTTTTTCCTTTAGTGTGAGAGATGAGCGCGGTAAAGGAGTTTGTTGTAGCAGGCCTTCGTTCGAAGTTAGGATGGCTCATTGTGAAGGAAAAGAAAAGATCCTGCATGCATCGGTGCAGGTTTTCTTTGGCACATGTTGAGTGACGGGCGAAAATGAGTTACACGGGAAGGTAGAACGGGACCCGGTGCCAGGATGCGGAAAGGATCCTGAAACCAGACGACGGTATGCGAATGTTCAAAAGCTCTCGACTCTCCACGATATGTCGCACATTGCTGGTGTG
>JAOEFI010000003.1:44752454-44768553 GCA_034621735.1 Anopheles plumbeus
AGGGCTTGGCATTTCATAGAGCGAACATAACAACAGGAGGAAAGAATGAATCCATCGAAACCGATTTACGATTGGACTTTGTCAATGCGTCGTCCTCGTCGCGAAAAAAGGATTGTGAAATTGTAGTAATTTAGTGATCGGCAGTGTCGAGAATATCGCGGTGTGTACTCACACAACGCAACGCCATTGAAATATGCTCATTCTCTCACTTCGCGGCGTTGCGTTTGAGCAGCGGTGAGAAAGCACGCGTTTTGACACTACTTTTTTTCGTCGAGCTAGGGCCGCGGCGGAGAAGGAGGGAAGGAGGCGCTGGAGGAGGGAGCTGTCTCTTTTGTTCGACCTATGCTCTGCTAGGCGGGCCGAGGAGGAGGGAAACAGCTTCCATTCTACTCTGATGCGTAATTTATTATCACAATCATCAGGCGGAGACTCTTGTCCGCACATTAATGGGGAAACCCCTCAATGAAAAACCAGTAAAAAACGAAAAGTAATTGGAGCAAACTAGCGATGTGTGTCACAATGGGCTCATGGCAGGAGGAACCATTCGGTGAGCATCTTCTGCCGATAACAAAACGGTCCTACTTGCCTCGTCAGTGCTGTTAACACCTGATTGTTGAACATCCGAGTCAGTTTGCTTCATATAGCACTGTTCTCGCAGTCCCATCCGATAGGCAGCTGTAGGTTTTTTTTTCGCGCGGCCGCAAGGACAGAACAGGTTCACCCCTTCCAGCACCGCCCTTCTCACCCAACCACCCTATGCACGAACGAACGGACCTGACAGTTCTCAACCCCTCTCGCTCGCACACGCTCATCGGCAGGGCTCGGCTGACGCCATTTTGAAAGTCCACCAATCGGTGAACTGACAGAGTGCGAGTCAACTGGTGAGGAGCGAGGGAAACCATGGGCAAGGGAAAGGGCGAGTGAGTTAGTGCAGCATGGTGAATAGGCGAGCACAGCCCAGCTCACTACAGAACAACGAAGTTGCGAAGTGAGACGGGAGTGAAAATATTCGCTCCATCTCGGCAGAAGAAAGAACGGTGCTGATCCATTCGCATGGTGTTTCCACCGCACACCATCAGTGCATTGGTACTTACTTATTACTTTCATTGCCCCCATGACGGGACAATTTTGCTGTTTGTTACCCTCCGCAAAAGAGGTAGTCCTGGGCCGACCGCTCATGTCTGCGTCGTCGTTTGATGGCTCCGTTTTTCCGAATCTGCTGCTCACTGTCGCTTCTCACACTGCTACACACCCACGCACTCCGTTCTCACTCTGGCTGCTCACCGTTCACACGCGCGGCTGGATCGTTGTGCGGACGGGTTCCACGCGTTTGCTCACTGCTGCTCACTATCGGTCGCGGTCGCCACCAACACGCGCATCAATACGCGGGTAAATGTAGGCACGCGGTTGCACACGGAACGTTCACGGTTGCACGATGCTAATAGCTGCGCTGCTGGATTGCTTTCTAATGCGCCGGAAAATTCGGTTGAAACGGTGCAGCTCAAGCTGTCTTCAGTCGAGCCTGTTGTCCTGCGGCAGAGGGTTATTCGCGGCAGTGCAAGCGCAGCATTCACGACCAAATCTCCTCCCGGAATGATCGAACAGTGTGCTCAGCATGCACGGTCTAGTACGCACACACACCGACTTTCATGCGCTGCATCGGGCACTTTTGACAGCCACTTGCCAACACCTTTGTGAAGGGCTGTCACGTCGGAGGAGCCGTGCCCTACACGAAGAATGAAACAACGGAACACGTTCGAATGCACTCGCACTCACCACACACAGCCACTAGAGTATGTCCTGCCGTTTCAGAGAAGGATAGAACGGGCCACTTTTCTTATGCTGGTGCTATTGGTTTCTGCTCACTATCACGCACACACGCTCGCTTCTGCCTCTCGCTTTCACCTTTGCACGAAGCGCACTGAGAATTATTCTTGCACTCTTTTCTCCACTCGGAATGATTGTGATGCGCTTGGCACACTGGGGCTTTTCACGGATCCTCAGCACGGTGGCAGGCTCATGCTCGGGGACGAATTGCGTACTTTTTCCCCGCAGTGCTGCGCTGCGAGACGAAACACGGGAACACGCGAGCTGTGTAGTACGTACAGGTGTTGCTGTCAAAATCCATCCAGTCGTCGTTCGAATGGTAGAGTCGAATGCACAATCGCGTCGATGTGATTTTTCTTTTCACCAAACGCACGTCATGGGTAGTCGCGGGCACGTCGCGCACAAACTCGCCGAGTTAATCTTCACTTCACACTTCACTGCTAGAAGAAAGAAAAGAGATTCGTTTGATCACTATCGAAGCCCGAATGGAATTCCTTCGCAGAGTGAAAATTCTGCGGCCGTGCACGACGACGACTTCGCCTTCTCTATGCTCACGCTGTCAAATGTGACATAGTGAGATGGTCTATCGCTCCCGATACTGATCGTCTCATCAGAGAAATGCTGCGGTTTACCCCTCGCCCATTCTCTCTGTTGCAGAGAGCAATCTCCGCTCCTTTTCGCTCGATTTGCCCATCAAATTCTCAGCATCTCTCTTTCGAGCGAATCGCGAGCCAATGTTTCACTGACGTTTGGGCAGACTTTCAAATGCTTGTTTCTACATCACGAATTCAAAAGGTAGAACGTGAGGATACTTTTCCTAACACAGGCTTTTTTCGATAGTTTTCCGATCGCAAACCTTTGTCACATTTCCTCGGCCTTCGAGGGAATCGAGAAGGCTGGCAATTTCTCACCATTCCTCCAATCCTCTCTTTGGACCCGCGGGATCAATTTTTCCTTTCTGTCAAACCCTCTTCCCACAAACGCACGTATAATATCTACAATTGTTAGATTTTAATCGATCGCAAAGCTCACTGTTGCTGTTAGGCATACGTTGCCACACTGTGCTCAACTAACAGTTCTAATTGTAACGAGAATATGGCTGAAACAAACTATCTTATAAGGAAAAAATTGAACCTCTGAAGCAACACACACACATTCACTCGAGCATCACTGCCCTCAGCCTAGAGTTCGCACCAACACATTCACCACACGCTCGCGGAACCTACACGTTAGCTACTTTGTTCCATTTGCTCAAGCGGAATGATGGTTTCCCGAAAATGCGTATCTGCTCCTGCATTCGAGTTTTCAGGTTCCGTGTGGTGTAGCGGAGATAATTCCCTGCAAAACCCCAGTAACACCTTGTAGTACATTCACGATCAGCACTGTCCCGTTTTCAGTCGTAACTGGTTCGTGAAGAAAATTTTACTTTCTTAGCCTTTTTTCAAGCCCGAAAAGAGCAATTACACTGCCAGCGAAGTATTATGTGAGGCAACGAGGTAAGAGATTTTAACTGTTGTTTCAAAATAAGCTAAACAATGTTAAGAATTCCACTATGGCACGAACGAAGCAGTAAGACACATTTTCCCTTTCCCGTGCGAACCAACTCATCCATCGTAACATCGAGGCACTAACCCAGCGGAGAAACGAAATTGCTGCTGCGTCTTACGATGATGTTCGAGGCTCTGTAGGAGATATTCCAATCTGCTTGCAGCTTATCCAGCGAGGAAAATACTCCACACGCAGCCACTAATGTCCGCAAAGGCAACTTTTTCTATCGGAAACATGCAGGGCATTGGAGCACGAATAATTAAATTTTTTTCACACCAGACAGCCGTTCGTACGTCCGACTAACGATAAGCAAACACTTGCACACAGAAAACTTCGTCGTCGCCAACTGGCAGGCCAAGCTTGCTTAGTGGTGAGAGTTCTGTTCGCACCCCAGTACCTAGTTCTGTGTTAAAGCCTATTGCACCAAGCTTCGTTTAATCACAATACCAACTATTTCCATATTTTCCAAATTCACACATGGGATTGCACCAGCCGACATGGAAATGCGTTGTACATGTAAAACCAGGGTTTATCTAGGATTATGAGTTCACTCGGGAATTATTTAGGAAATTTAGTTTCCCAATGCAAAGGTTTCGTTTGACTCCACCCTTTCGAGAACAGTGTAGTTCCGTTCACATCAAACCAACACCCACTCAAAGACCATCTCGCGCTCGTCGGTTTCTGGTGCTCTAGTGGTGTTTTTCCAACCTAGGCAATGCTGTGCTATAATCAAACGTCAGGATACCAGCTTGAAAAAATGGCACACACGTAAGTTTACTTTATGGCAATTAAGCATTGGGCGTTGAGCAGAGTTTGTGGGATTCAAATCCATATTTCATCAGTTGGAAAAACTTTTGGAATGAAAGAAGCGTTTGTTATTATTTGTGTTATTTTATTTTTTCCTGATTCCTGATTCGTTCACGTAGGAGCTAGTTGTGTACTTAGTATAATAGAGTGTTTTCCATATTTTTTTTTCTGATCATACATACTTATCATTCTGTTCCATTTGTTTCGAACAGTGGATACGCAAATCTTACAAAACAAGCGGAAATGATCTGCCGGTTAGTTTGTCTCTCTTCTCATTCAATTTTGTTTTTAACGGTTTTTCTCCCGAACGTGGAACGCAGTTATTTTTCACACATCAAACTAACACGTTAATGTTCTTCCGCTCCACCGTCTTAGGAAAAGTTGTCTCATGATGCAACAAGGCAAAAATCAACCCTAAAGCTTTTATTCTCAATGGCAAACTTTACACTGGGTATGCAAATTAAGACAATTTCTTTAGGATTTCACTCCCGTTAGCAGTTAACTTCAACGGCAAACACAATCTTCCATTATATGCAAAGGAAACGAACAATCATAGTTTAAATGCTTCCACGGGGGAACCGATCTCGTTATCTTTTTCTTCTTGCTTCTCCTACCGTATGTTTTATGCGCTACCGAAAAAGTTTCCTTATTTTATGTCCTTAGGTGTTAAAATTTTGTATAATATTGATTTGGTTTGGTTAATAACTTTCCATTCCTCCGTTTTAATAGCCGACGTGTTTGTGATAAAATTTAAACTGTAATTGTTCTTTTGATTCTGGTTTGTGGTTGTTTGTTGTGTCCCATAGTGCACACCGCTCGCCGTTCAATGGCTGGAGATGTTCAAAATACTGCAACTCTTTCGTGTGATCTGTTTAGAATATTCCACTCGTTTGTTATCAGAAAACCTATGCTTTGAGGATTTTGGGAAACGTTTTCCGGAAAGGGTGTAACACCTTACCGACTGACATCAGCCAGCAAAAAACCTACTTCCACTAGCAACGAGGCATATCTGAACAGAGGGAATCGACATTTTTTCTTATATTTTAAATAACAAACAGCTGGTTTGTGTAAACGGATCTCTAATGGTTTCCAATTGTATGTCGATCGATACTTGTCTCTTTGTAAGATCGTCGAATGTGTGTGACGTTCATTTGAAACTGATGCATTTATGACTTTCGCAAATTTGTTTCCTTCCACCAATGTCTAAACGAAGGAATGAAATTTGTGTGTTTCTGTTTCTCTGTTGTAGATTTTGTTAGAGTTATGTTATTTTGTGTTGTTTCTTAAATATTCACTCGCTATAGTATCCACGCAGCCCACCTAGTACTTTGTTTTGCGACTGCCCTATTACAGGTTTCCATAGTATAATGAGTCATTTAAATAATAAGGTACTGTATACGCTTATAACCTGTTTTATAACAATTAGTTGCTTATACTAACGTTTGCTGTTCTCCCTACGGTATTTTACTTTGTATATATATAGTTGTATGTATATAATCATATATAATATGTTTCCATGCTGTTTTGTATACCTATTGAATCTTCCTCTACTCTGATCATCATGTTTCCCGCCGGCTGCGAGCTGGCGTCCACCGTCCGCCGATCTATAGTTTATGACATTTTCTTCACCGTTTAGTTCATCCGTGTTTCTTAACTTCGAATCTCTACAAGGACACTATATATGTTACTTGTCTAAGAGTGTTGCATACCATTTCGCATAATGGCCACCGCTTCCGCAGCCATCGCGTGTAATATTGAATATCAAATGCAGTTGTAATGACTTTATTTTCGCACCGTCCACTATTTTTTCACATTACCACCAACAAATCAATGACCGATCGATTGGCCTCCCCTCGTGTGGTTCCGCGATCGTTCCATATATTCTTCTTAGCTATCTCCATCGTCTCCCCAGTAACACCTCCAATATTCTTGTCGTTAAGATTTAAGACTGGAGCCACGTAAGCTATGATTTGGCCAAAAAGATTCGCTAACAAAAACCGTCCATACTGGCGGCGGTTGGAGGCGAACGCAACGGGGACTGCATTTCCTTACTCCATCCTTGTCCGCAAATTACCCACCTCCCCTAACACACGGATTGTCTTGTAAATATGTTATCCTGTGCGCACACTGTAGCTTACGAAGTATGTTTCAAAAACAGGGGAAGTTTGGAACTTAGTATAGTTTCGTTTCTCTCCGATGAGAACGCAGAAACACGGAATATTATTGTACCCTAAAGACACTACTAGGCATATCAACTTGTATATACAAATAAAATTATTAACAGACCAGCCAAATAAACAACAAATATTGAAATACCGAACCGATCGATAAAAGGAGGTAGGGAAAAGAACTGTACATTGCAGTAGTATAATTTATCGACACAGGCATAGTGTAAAACGAATATAAGAGCGACAAACTAATATCAGGAGGAGTGTACATCGGAAAATATATATTAAGGGAACACCGGGTTCAATAGGGGGGAAAAAAAAGACTTAAGTAGTTGACAATAAATAGTCTCCGCGCGTTCAAGACTAGATCGGATATGGATCAACTGGTGCGCATACGGATCGGAGATATGTAATACAGCTGTTCTGATCCAAAGTCGGGGCAAAGGCAATCCCCAATTGACTAATCCATGTTGACCCCCACCGTAGTGGCTGTGGCGGAAGAGAGAGTGGCTTCAGATGCCACTGGTTTCTGAAGGGCGCCAGAGTTGCTAGTCCTGTCCTTAGTGCACCGTTTGTAGCGCCGGTGCACACAGTCCCACCTTCACTAGGACGTTGATTTCAGGAGCCGCTTCAGACGGAACTCGTACACTCGCTGACAGTACATGACCAGCTCGGGCGACACGATTGACGGTGGAAGGCGGGGGTTCTCGCGCCTCAGCGGTGGTACGATCGACGGTTGCTCCTCGATGTTTTCCTCCAAGCCCTTCAGCTGGCGGCGGAATCTGGGGAATAATAAAACGGGTTGATATAGTTTCGAACGTTCAGCCTGACAAATGATGGTCCCATTAACTTTACTAACCGGCAGTACTCGCTGAATGTTAGCACGTAGCACTTGTCCTCGATGCAGGCCACACTGTTGTGGTCCTTGTGCCGGGAAGCGAATACCTCGTCCGGACCGTCCGTACGCTGGCGGCCCTGTTCCGTGTGTTCCGGCCGATAGTACCACAGCAGAGACATCATCATCTCGCCTGGAAGAGACGAAAAAAGAAGGGAGGGTCCCGGAATTGTACCAAAAGGAGACATTGCGGTCGAAGAAGGGGATCGCCACTTACCATCCTCTGGGTTCTCCCACAGATAGGCCACCTTGGCCACGTAGGGCAGCTCCGCACGCTTGCTGCCCGCCCGCAGCAGGACGCAATCGCGCGGCCTTATAATGTCTCCCTCGGAATGTCGCATCGCCGGATAGCATGTCCGCAGCGCCGGAGGATCGTCACTCTGTCGAATAAAATGCCATAGTCAGTTTCGTGTTTTTTCCCGCATGAGAATGTAACAGTTTACTCACATTTAAAAACACCTTCCCTTGGAAAGGCTGTCCCTCCCAGGTCCATCCGTTGCTCCAGCGCGGAATACTGTTACACTTTCTTGGCACTATCAGTTCCTCGACCTCGGTCGTCGCCCCCCGATGCGGCGGACGGTGGCGTTTTTTGAGGCTGAATTTTTTCGACTTCGATTTCGACCTCGAGCGACGTCGTTTGACGGTTCGGCTCGAACCTCGCTTCGGGACGAAGTCATCTTCAAATTCGACGCCCTCGTAGTCCACCTCCATCGGCGTCGGTTGTGCCGGTGGCCCCCCGCTGACCGCATACTGTTGTTGCTGGTGTTGTAATACTGGCGGCGGGAGCAGCTGTGTCTGCAGGGCTTCCCTTTGCTGCGTAGGTTGCTGCATCAGGTGTCCCTGCAGTAGGTGCAGCTGCTGGTGCTCTTGTTCGGTCTCGGGTTCATCATCCATGAACGGTTCCATACCTTCCGGAGGCTCCAGTTCGCTTCCTTCCTTACCCTCGGCGATGATGGCCTGCAGGGGCTGTTCCAGGGTTATCTCTTCCCCGATCGTTCGCTGCTCGTCGGAAGGATTGTTTTTATCCGTAACGGCACTGTTGTTGTTGTTATTGTGTCGATTAACGAGGACACTCGTGTCCACACTCGCCACATCGTCCTCCACCAGCATCGTGGCCGCATCGTCGAAGTCCGTTTCCCGGTCGTCGATCACCGACAGCTGGTCCATCAGGGTGTTGACACTCTCATCTAGGACGTTGCACTTGGGAAGATCCTCCTCCGTGTCGCGCACCTCGCTTTCATCAGCACCGGACGACAATGTTGGCCCACTGGTGGGCGTAATCGGTGTAGACGTTGCCCGCTGGCACATCTCCTCCCGTTCTCCCATTTCCTCTTGCGATACTGGTTCGTTCGCAATTGTCCGTTTACGACCACGGCTTTCGCCACCGTCGTCGTTATTTTGCGCCTTCTGCTTTCTCTTCTTGGCTGACTCCTTTTTGGGTTCCTTTGGGTTTGTTTTCTTTTTACCTTTCGGGTCGCTGATTACCACCGATAGCGCGACACTTTCCACTTCCGGAGGAGGAACGTTTTTTGAGTGCTTTCCTTTGGATTTGGGCTTCTTATCCGCAATACGGGATGACGGGTCCACTAGGGAAGGAACGGTAGAGGAAAGTTCCACAACGATATTGGCCAATGGGGAAGCTTTTTTTTTGCTCTTCTTTGCCGCACAGGTGACCTGACCGTTGCCATTGGCATCGTGGTGCGCTGCCGTGCCCCGACTCTGCTCCGAGTGCGAGCGACCCTCGTGCTGCTGTAGCTGTTTCAGCTTTTTCAACCAAGCGCGCGAGTGAACTTTCGGGTCGGTGGAACCGGCCAGAAATTCTGGCTCGGAAAAGTAGCCCTTGGCAACGAGATCGATCGTACGGTCCACGTTTGAGAGGTGGATCGATGGGGCAGCAGATGCTACGGGAGATGGTTCCGTAGTAGCTTGCTCCCCAGTGGAAACATCTGATTCCGGAATCGCCTTCGCGGTAGGAACTTGCTGGAGATCCAATGGTACACTTGGATAGTCCGCTTCTATCGGTGCGCCGTATTCGTCCTCCATCTTTGAAGCAATAGCTCTATCAACGCTGTCATTCAACAGCGACACTTGTTCATCGAATCGCTCGGGACTATCTGCCTTCTGCTGAGTATGCTCGCAGATCTCTGACGCTGTCGCACACTTAGGCGGAACCGACTCCGGTGATTGGGGTGATCCCTTGCGGACGTGTCTACGCACAGGCACGAGCGTGACATTCGAGCGCCCTAGCAGCCGTTCTCGCAGGGACGCAGGCATCCGATTCAGCGATTCGATGCTGGTACGGAACACCTGATGGGTGCGGCGCATAAACTTCCGCGGTCTGCGTGGTGTAGGGGACGACAGATTGTTCCGCGCCGAACTCGGCCGGTGGTGCTTATCGCGGGGTGTAACAATCGCCGTCGTCAGCAGCTTCCGGACGCAACCGGTACCCTTCTTTCGTGCCCCATCTGCGGCCGACTTCTTGACCGTGCGCTTCTTGGTGGACATTTTTGATCCAGCGCGAGACGACGACTTCGGAGCTTCCCGTTGTCGCTGCTCCGCCAGCACTCGCCGCTGCTCCTCGAGTTCCACATCCTCCACGTCCTTCACTCCGTTTTCCTCCTCCCCCTCCTCTTCGTCTTCTTCGTCCTCCTCTTCCTCCTCATCCTCCTCTTCCCCTTCCTCATCTTCCTCTTCCTCCTCCTCCTCTTCGTCGACTTCCTCCTCCTCCTCTTCGTCACTCAGCTCGACCGCCTCTATACACTCCACCGGTCCCCGAATCTCGCCGGTTTCGTCGGCATCATTTGTACGTTTGATCAGATTCTTATAGCTATTGGGGGGCGACTGCTTGGGGGTCATCTTCTTGCACGCCACCAGCAGCGGTCTTCGCTTTACGGTCGACGCGGGGACAGGTACCGGTGAGGGTGGATCCACCAAACAGATTGGAGTGCTGCCCACGGCGGTGTCGCGTGATTGTACTTTTCCATCGTCGTTTGATATCTGGCTCTGGTTCGCATCGGCACTAGGGGTCGCTAGACTATCGCTAAGACTAAGACTACTATCACTACTGCTGCTCTCCCTAGACCGATGCTGACTGGCGCCGCTGTTCGTCGTGGTGGTGCTGTTGGTAGTGGTGGAGGACGAGGAAACGACCGGCAACGGGTTCGGAAGCGACTGGTTGTTCCGCGGTTCCATCGACGCTTCCGTTGTGAGGACGAGCTCCGTGAGTAGGCTTTTACTGTCCGGAGGAAGGTTGCTGTCATCACCATCCGATTCCACCAGAAGCCCTGTTATTAACGGTTGAGATTGTTGCTGCTGTTGCTGTGGGTGATGTAGGCCGTAGTGCGAATGCAGTTGGTGATGATGGTGATGCGGTGGTGGTGGCCCATTCTGCATATTTGTACTGGCACTGTGGTGAAGGTGATGTGAATGATGCGAGGCAACCTGCTGCATGTGCTGCAGATGGTGATGGTGATGTGGTAGAGGTTGCGGCGGCGTTGGCGGCCCCAGCTGTAGGTGATGCTGATGGTGGAGGTGATGGAGCTGCTGCTGATGCTCCTGCTGTTGATGGTAGCTCGCATCCATTTCCTCACTGGTTGGGGGTTTTTCCTCGTCGCGATCCTTCTTGATCACGATCGATTCATCCAACAGATCCGGTGTCATCGCGGGACCCGTCTCTTCGAAATCCTCCTTCTTGCAAACCGCCCCACGGCCCACCAGCCCCAGATCCAGCTTGAACTCTTCTATCTCCTGCTTGACGACGGCACCCGGAGGAATGTTTCGGTGACTGATCTTCTCGTCGCCGGAGCCTTTGCCTTCTAGGTCCTTCTCGCCTCTCTCCAGGCCGGCGAGTGTTGGCTGCATGGCTTCACCGGGCATCGGAGGGACACTCAAACCCGTCGAGCCACGGGCGGGGCTTACCGAGAGCTCCGGTGTTTCGAGCAGCGCAATCTTGCCGGCGATCGAGTACGGCGGGAACGGCGCATTTCCCAGTTTGTCACCGTGCGCTGGTTCCTCCTTCAGATCGGCCAGCTGCGGATGGTGATAGTAGCCCATCGCGTGGTGATAATGGTGATGGTACGGGCTACCGTAGTGTTCCGGCGTCGAGTGTACCAGCTCGGCTGAGGTTTCTGGTTTGATTAGCTGCTCCGTTTTGTAGCACATCTTCGACGGATGGTGCTGCGGGTGGTGGTACCGTGGGTGGTGAAAGTGATGGTCGGCACTGGTGGCCGTTGCTACAACACCGGCCGTGGCGGGCTGCGTGGTCGTTACGGTCGCCACGGAGGGCGACACTGTCGATGACGCCATGCCCACCACAGACGCTACGTCCGACACCTTCTGCTGCTGATGCCTCGGATGGTGATGGTGGTACTGGTGACTGGGATGGTGGTGTGTCTCCACCGGTGGCGGTATCTGCACACCATGATGGCCGTGGTGGTACCCGTGCTGATGCGGTGCGTGATGCGTCACCGTCGACGGGGCCGAACCGGACTCCGCCGGGACGGTGATTGGCGCGTGGATGTCGAGTGGCGCCGGCGACGACGAGGACGACGCCGAGGACGAGCTGGACGAAATCGTGATCGGTTCCGTGCTCATGATGGTGCTCGTTTGGCTTTGTACGATATGGTTGTTGTTGTTGTTGTTGGCTACTGGGCCCTTACTGGCCTTGATACCAATAAGGGACCCAGCATTGACGTTTTTTGGACACTGCATCGGACATGAGCAATTGGTTGCGTAGTGCGCATCTATGGAAACGAGAAGGTGAAAGAGACACATTTAGATTCGACGAACCAGAAGCGATACGGGACGTGTAGGCTCAGTAGGCGCTGGAGCACCGATGTCGTAACAAATTGTTTATAGAACATCCACAAAAAAAATGATGATGTTCCTCAAGGGCCGTTGGGCCAACCTGGACCACCGGTCACAGACAACGAACTGAATGCCATACACATGAGTTGTCATTGACATTGACTGAACGCAAGCGGGGAAGATAATAAAGGGTCCTTATCATCCCACCGTATCAGAAGTCATGCCTCGGGGACATGAACGGCGGCGAATGCCGAACGCTCTCATACATTGGCTTACCCATAAATTGCGGCGGGTGTTGCAGGTTCCGCGAGTAGCACTGGCCGCCCGAGCCGGGCCCAGGACTGCCGTAGCCCGGGTACGCCGGGTACGGGTAGTGCTCGAGGTGCTGTGGACCTTGCGGCGGTCCGGCCGGTACCAGTTGGGCTCCGGACGGTGGCGGAGGCGGCGGCGGAACTGGCGCACCACTCGGTGGCGCCTGCTCGTACAGATGCTCCGTGCCGGGTGCCGGGCCCGGATAGTAGCGCCGGCTGGGCGGATAGTACTGGGGCGCCGCGAACTTCTGATAGTAGTGTGGCGGGTACGCGTGCGCGTAGTACATGTCGTGCGGCGGCGGCGGATGGGGCGGCGGTGGCTGCCCGTACGGCGACGGGGCGTAGTAGTTCGGCGGCAGGTAGGTCGGCGGACAGTGCATCTGCATGGGGCGCCCGTACAGGTTGGCCGGTGGGGCACCGGCCGCAGGACCGTACCGGGACGCACCGTAGGCGGCCTGCTGCTGCTGTTGCTGCTGCTGTTGTTGCTGGAGCTGGTGCTGGCTAGAGCGTGGCGTTAGGTCACCACCTGCAAAGATGGAACGAAAACAACGATCCGCATCAGCTGCTGCTGCTGCTGCTGCCGGAGTCGGCCGGTAGGGATGGAAGGCCATCGGCAGGGCATCGTCGGGCACCAGTGGGCGTCCGGGCGTACCTGTCAGCAGCACATCGCTGTCCGTACTGTCGGCCGTGGAGGACGCCGGCGGCTGCGGTGGACCCGGAAGGGGCGACCCGCCGTCCGGGCCGCTCTTACCGAGCAGACCGCTCAGCCCCGCACCGTGGTGGGCCGCGGCCGGGTGCGGCAGGAGGTGCGGCGATATCAGCGGACCAGCCGGTTGATAGTAACCTGCAATGGAAGAGCGAGAAGGAATGTCACATCAGTATGATGAAATAAGGAACTAGGTGAATAATATTTAGAACCATCTTTGTCAAGTAAGAGGAAAGTCACTGAATAAAGTAATCGTACTTGAAACCTAGAGATTTCTCCTATAAGCCACTAAGTATCGAAGTTCGTCAAATGTAGCTTAAAACTTAAGATTACTCTTAATCTTCATCATCACCTCGTCTTAAAACGTTTTGAACGTGTCTATCGTGTTGGTACTTGCGAATGGTACTTCACGAATTGAATTAGACAAACATCTTAATTAAACATTAGGTACTGCGCACACCCAATATCCTTCAACACCAGCGACGTTGAGTGCCCCTCTTCTTATTTACCCAGCAAAACGCCCCCAGGGGGCGGGTGAAAAAGGCCACCGAAAATCGCAAAAGATTTGATCGGGTTTAATTCGGTGTAGAATCTGTTTCATTATTTCAATAAAATATTCATTTTCATTCGCTCGAAAGCACACCAGCCACCGTTTGGCTTGGGTGTTGGAAAAATCAACCCTTCTCGGTTCGCCTGTAATCAAAACTGATGAGTGGCAGGAGAAGGTGCGGACTGCGATACGAGGAGGGAGGGTGTTATTTAACACAATTTACGTCCCTGTTGTCCATCGACATGGATGGCGGAAAATGGAAACATTGAAAACGCACAGACACACACACACACACACATATATATGTATATACCGTTAAAAATACGCCACGCTTCGTCAGCGAAAAAAGGGTCGCTTGGGCCGTGGGTGGAAAACACAACTCGGAACTGTCGTTTTTTCGCACCGATAAGCGGATTATTCGGAAATTAATAACGAAACGGTCGGCATTAGTCATGCTTCATGCTACGAGTTATGATTTTAATGAGACTTGACTATTTAGGGTTATGGGATTCGATAATTTTTCACTTCCAGTTTTTAATTGATTTAGCAATTCGTAGACCATTTATGGTTTCTTAAAATAAAATGTATTACTTGGAAAATATTCACCCATATTCAATATTCAAGTACGTTTTAAATTTATATTTTCCCAATCCACGTGAGCAGGCGATTTTCGAGGAATTAGGAGTTATCAAACGCGTTTGAAATTGATTCTTTTGTCGCATCGGAAAATTGTACCTTTTCTTCCAATATGTAAGCCTCCCAAAATTACGTTATTAATTTCAGTGTACCACCCATAGCCAGCACCTACCGGAGGGTATCGTATCTAAGTCGAGGACTTTGTGGTGGCCTTTTCAACCGTACTTTTGTTGTGTGGGTGTGAATGTCAGCAGCCTTTTCCTTGACATTGAAGAGACATTCAAGTTCGCTTCCGTTTCGGAAGAAAACTCGAGAAAACGCTACCCCGCTCGGTCCGGGGGAGGCGGTCATAAAATTGAGACAAAACGATTGGCGGACGTTTCCCGAACAGCTTTTCCGTTTCGCCAACGGAGTGGAAGGATTTTATAGGGTTCTTCCAACCAGTGCTACCTCGAAGCACGCCGCGAGTCCATAAAACACCCAAGGAATACTCAAGACTTCACAGAACCCCGGTACCCCGCCTGGACCGCTGTGTTTTTCCAGTTTACTTTCCGTTTAGAAACAAAAAATGGCCGGCACGAGCCTTCGGCCCTCTGGGACAGAGGGAAGCCTTCTTCTATTACTGCGATGCTGTGGGGTGTTCTAAAATTAGCTCGCACTAGCCGTCGGAAACAATACGGAGTCGTTTGGGAGTTTGGGAAAGTCAACGCGCGCCATTATTGGAAGCAGAAGGGATCGTAAAACTGCCGGGAAATGGCCGGAATACCAAATCACACACGCACACACGCAAAACCCTGGTACAGTTTTTTTTTGGTTGTGTTCGGAATACATTTATCAACAGGCATTCCTCCAGTGTCTTGTTACAAGTGCATAGGTTTTTGAAAAGAAAAACCCGTCATTCTTTTTTTAGGTTGGCCATAGTTTCCACGCGTCGTGACAACTTCTTCTACACTTTCCAGTAGAAGACCTTCCACAGAGAACACTCTCCCCAGCGCGCTTTGGCGGTGTACTGCTCATCATATTTCCACATTCGTGGCGCAGTACGACGTGTCGGCCCACTCCGTCCGTCGCCGTTGTCATTATTCGTTGTCAGACCGTCTCACCCTCTTCCGTCTGTTCTATGTTGGGCTTGGTTTTCGGGTCCGCGACTGAGTTTGTCGTCGGAGAAACAGACGGACTTGTCATGAATGCGGTTGCGGAAGGCTGGAAAGTTTTTTTTTTGCTCCTCTTCTCCAATATTTTCTTTATCCTCCTGTCTCGAGCCCTCACTTGACAAGGGTTGACACCCGTTCCCGGTTTCCCGGTTGCCAACGATATGGCCTACGCCGATAAATTGAGCATGGAAATGCGGCCCTAACAGTTTCCCCACACCCGGCACTTGGGGTAGAAGTTTTCTTTTGCCGACCAGATGATGATGATGATGATGTTTTAGTAGCGCCTTTCTTTCTAAAAAAATTTTCCTCACTTTTATCTCACTGGTGTTTCACGAAAAAAATTTAGGGACGTCGTGGAAAGCGTATTCGGTTGGTGAGCGTATCTGTTGAGTTTTTTTTTTGGCTCCTCATTTTGGGGTTGGGTTCCATCATGAAAATGAAATAAAACACTAGTGTTTTTTACTGTCATTAGGCAATTAACATGTTTATTGGTACATTGGTGTTAAGAACGAATAGATGAGGGACCCAAACGCGGAGGGGAATGAAAATTATTCTGAAATTATCCAATGATAAATCATATGATTCGGATAACAAATTATGATAGAACTTGTTTAATCAACGCGCAACATGTTTGGTATGCGGATCCGAATGAAAACTAAATTAGCGGGAGGAGGAGGGGGGGGGGGGGGGG
>JAOEFI010000003.1:44790576-44806426 GCA_034621735.1 Anopheles plumbeus
TCGCAAAGTTCCGGAAGGAAAGCCTTCAAGAACACAACCATCACCCTGCCCTACCCTCCCATTTCCGTCCAATCACCGCTCCGACCGGAGCGAGGAAAGATGAAATTACTCTCGCAGGTGGTCACGCCAGACCAGGAACGTGTGGTTGTGGAAGTTGTGTGAAAAATGTTGCGTACAAGATGTTAATCTACCCGTGCAACTCTTTGCTACTTTGTTTTCACCGTCCGAGTGCTCTTCCTTTCCGTGTAGGCTGTTGTTAATTGAGTAAGATTATTCTATGCTCAGCAGAACATCATTGGATGTGCATCGTGCGTTAAATCACCTCATAATGGGACACATTTACCTTAACTAAGCGGCGTAAAAGTGCATATAATGAGTGAAATAATTCTTCCACTTGTATTTCTTTTTTTTTTTTTAGATAATTTCTGTACATTTCGTTTCATTTTATTTTGTTATATTGCAAGATTTAAAAAAACGTTTTTAAAATCATGTCTAAGGGCCTAAGAACTTGAGCCGAGGTAGAAAAACGTTTCAAGGAGTCTATCTCGTCCATGTACATCCTCCTAAAGTAGACCACAAATAAGTCAAGAGAAGGAGTGAAAGATAAAACAAGAAACACATCGAAGGAAAAACTATTTCAAACCAACAGCTTTCAAGAACAGTTCAAGCGCCATGGTGTAACAAAAAGCGTTCACTCGGACGGGGATAAACACCATCTTGCTCGAAACACCGAGTCATGGCTCGGAAAATTCGTCCCCGCTTTCCACCGTCAATGTTCACCGCGTTCACTATCCCGCGCCTACACTCCTCCATATGTGACGTCGTCTTGCCGCCGAGCGTCACAAATGAGCGCTCGAGAAGAGCAAAGAAAAGAACTAAACGTCAGTGCCTTTTGTACACGCAAATTAAACTGGCAACAGTGCGCATAGAAAAGGGCGAGCCAGGAGGAGGAGGACCAACAGCAGCAGCAGCAACTCATCATTAGGAGCGAAGTGAAGAGTGGACTCGAACGGTGGAGTATGTGAACGGTTAGGTGACGCGGTGCCCACTCGACGAGACTCGACGAGACTCGACGCGGACGAGAAAGACTATAACGTTACCGTTTTCCCGGCGGCGCGCCTGGTGCATTATAAATGCACACGGCACAGAGGCAACCCTTTCGTTGCGGGCCATTCGTCAACTACCAGCGGGCGTGTGTGTGTGTGTGTGTTTAGTGCAAAAGGGCTGTATAGAAACGAGTAACCCCACCTCCAGAAGCAGTTGAGAATGATGGTTTTAAGGTGCATTAGATACATGTGCCAGATTAAGGTCATAAGAAAATTCACTAAAAGGAAATGCTTTGGAAGCATGAAAATCACCACTAGACCTATACTATTTTATCTCCAGGATACGTGTCATTCAATGAGATGGAGCGTCAAACGAGGATGTCCTTAAAAACCGGTAAAGAATTTGGCGCTCGGGAAGTGGTGTGTTTGTTTGTTTTTTGAAGTGACTGTTAACGTTGTCGAATACTGAAATAACCATACAATCACCTTGTATGGACCATTAAGGTCTTGTCATGTAATCAAACGAATCTTGGAAACATAAAATGGCTTTCAATGGCAACCCGATCGAAAACATTTCGTACTTTTATCTGCAAATCGACCCTTTCGACTTTCCCTTTTTTGCCCAACTGCATATCTATCGTAATGCCACCCAGTATGTAGTAGCGCCTAGGTACTCCAGAAATAGCAGTAGCAGTAGCACATGCTGCACTGTTGAAGAAAGTGACCTCCACCGTCCGCTTCGGAACTGACGGCAGCTGTTCGGTAGCGATCAAGCGCAGATCGGACGCGACGCAGCGGATACGGATGAATGCAGCAATTTGGAAACGTTAATCATTTTACTCGTCGTTGTCACGCAGTCAACCCCATCGTCGCCCGGCGTCGTGTCTTGTGTGACGGCGGGACCCCGCGTGTTTGGGTTCCGAACCGAACACAATCTAAACCCACCGCCAAGGGCTGGGGTCGGGCAGAAAGGGGGCAGAAAATGTGGGCGCGCAGGACAGGCATTTGAAAATGGGCCAACGTAATGGCGACGACAGTCGATAAAATCTCTCTATCCGTCGCGTCCGTCCGTTCGTTCGTTCGTTCGTGTGCTCGTTTGTGCATTCGGCTGCATCTGAATGTCTCCATCGGCCAGCCAACAGAAAACAGAACAGTGTGCCCGACATTCAAACCGGAAGTGGCCACACGCACACTCACGGGAGGACCGTCGTCGGTCGCCGTACGTCGCTGGCTGACTACTTCCATTAATAACGGGGAAAGAGAAAGAGAGTAATGAAGAGGATCGAAAAAAAAAACAAACCCTCCAACAGACACAGGCATAGGGCGAACCACCGTCGGCACAGCGTGCATGCATGCATGCATGCAGTCGGCACGTGCACTCCACCCCTTGTGCATCGATCGCGATGTCAGAGATGGACGCGAATGGGCCGGCCACAAATACGAAGGCGGAAGCTAGAGATTATGTACGGTGCGGTGTTGTCGCCCGTTTTGGTTTGGAGTCCAGAAGAAGTTTGATTTATTTTTTGGTTTTAAATTTATCGAACTTTCTTTTTTTCCATTTTAGAAAAACAAGACACACGTGCTGGCGACGGAATCGAACAGTTGAAGCTTTCAGATTTTTTCCACTCAATTGAATCAAGTAATCGTTACGTATCGTAAAATTAATCGTTATTGTTTTGTTTAGAATACATTCAACTAAGGATGTTGATTGAATTATTTGATAAATCTATTAATAATCACAAGCAACATGTCCACCGAATGCCATTTTAAATGTGAAACTCGTTCCCTTGCGTTCCGTTAAAGGTGTAGAAACTCCAAGTCGAACGAGTAAACCGTCCAAACAAAATCGAAACGAGCCAACTAGTTTTCCTTCGCCCGCCAGAATGGTAAAGTTCTACATTCGAACGATAAATGTATAGGATGAAGTTGGATTCGAAGGCAAAGTAAAAAAAAAAAAAAAACAACAATACTCAAATTCAATAAGCCGCGAAAAGTTGAACAACTCTTCATGTCCAATAACAATATTCAATTCCGCCGCTTGCATTTGTTTCCGTTTCGTTTTGCTATTTGCATTACAGCTACAACTCCGTTCGGTTTCGGTGCATAGAAAAAGGCATTTCCCTCCCTCCGAATAGAAAGGTGAAAAAGGCAACCACCCCCAGCTAGGGGGTGGCTGATCGATTTGAGACAACTTTCTCCACCGACTTTCTGTTGCCGTTTCTGCGATTATGAGTTTTGAAACACAGAAAGAAGTGCAGGAGCGCACGGTTTCGAGCAGAAAAAGGAAAACCCCACCCCCATTCTGTCTGCTGCCAAGTGGCGTATGGGAAAACTTTTACCCTATATGTTCTTTTTCACTTGTTTTGTTCTTTCACTTGCAACCACCTACCGGAAAAGTTGATGTTCCATTCTATCCGTGCCGGTGCAGCCGGTGCACAAAAAGGCAACTTGGCCAAACGAAACGAAACAGTATGCAATTTGCAAGGTACCGACCGTCCATATTAGCTTAGGTTCCGCCGTTGGTTCGTATTATGAAGTTTCTTCGTCGAACAGTTTTCCCCTCCCGGGTTCCCTTCCTCTTTGTGGTTGTCCAAAGGAAGGGAGAGAGAAAAAGGGGGGACACTGTGGAGCGGACAGAATGGAGCGGAACAAAACGGCCGTAACCCGGGATTGCACTTCGGACGGATGCGAAGAAATCAAAGTGCAAGTACCCTCTCAATGTGCACCGGGGCAGATCGCGAAGCGCACGAGACCCCCGGGTTGGTTCTGGTTCGATTCTGGACGATGGTGGAAATGCAGCGAGCGGATTGAAGGTTGATTTTTTATTTGAAATACTCTTTAGGCTTCTTTCCAACTTCAAGCCAGACGCAACAATCCCGCTTAGGCGGCATGGTTTATCGACGACCTCGGTCTTCAAGTGGAATTCTTTAGGAACGAGATCTTAATGTATCTAAGTGCTTTGGATAGTCTTTCCCATCATCGATTAATGCTAGCAGGTCTTGCGTGATCTTCATCACCCAACATTAAACAAAACCCAAGATTCAGATCAAGCCCAGAGCTAAGCTGCTTGCCATCAAATTTTTCTATTTTATCAACAAACAATAAAAATAGTGTCAGCACCATTGAATAAGAGTGTGATCAATCGTCCCAACGAAACATTCCGTAAGGTCGACAAGGGCAAGGGAAAACATCCTCTTCGGTGGGCGTTGTACAACTTCATACGGGTAAGGTGTCAGGTCAGGTGTCTTATCAACATTCGCAGCGAAAGCGTACGTTTCGGCCAATGAACCAAGCCTCTCTCTCTCTCTCTCTATCTCTCTGTCCTACTTGGTGAAAAGCTTACTAGGAACCCGAACCACCCCGAACGACCTCCTTTAAACAGAGGTTCCGTTCCGGTCGCGCCATGCCATATCGTGGGTATTACCAACGCAGCGCAGATAAAGGTCAAACACACTCATGTTGGCGGCGGGCCGCGTTCCGACGCTAAACACGGCCTGTCCATAAATCTAATCGGAACATTAAATAAATTACCTTTCATCGGTGCGAAACTTCTTCACCGCGCGAGTCCAGTCGCAAGGTACGGACCACGGACGGGGGTTCAGGTTTCTCGCCTCGGTAGCCTTGGCCCTGCCCTGTACCGCCGTATTAAGCCATTCGGCAAGGCGTACAAGCTTGGAGGGCTGGTTTTTGAAGGAAGTGAAGGACGGACATTGGAGGGCGGCGGGCCGTCAACAGCCGGGACTGGTCCGGTTGAAGAAGCTAAATCATATCTCTGCACCACACCTCGTTCGCGCAGTTGTCGGAGGGTCGCCCACAACATAAAAGCACATACACACACGTGCGAGTTCCTACCCGGTGCGGTGTGATCAGACTGTTCCGATTACCCCCTGCGCAAACCGGAACATGCACACACACACACACACGTCCACGGAGGAGCACGGGATGTAGTGAAATATTTAATCATCAAAACGCGGCGTTTACTTCCCACACCCGCACACTCGTGGTTCGCACCGCGTCAGATCAATTACGATGGCCACCATTTTAACGGCCAATGGTCGCCAATTATTGCGCGCTGTCATGCTGTCGATCGCGTGCGATGACAGAGGCAGAGGTACTAACATACACCGAACGGGAACGTCCGCAAGTCTACGGTCAACAGCTTTCTACGGAGCCAGCTTACGTGATGAGGTATGCCGGGGTCCGTCTTACCGCGTCCAGTTGGTGGTTGCGTCCTGCCATAGGTTGTACTGCACCAGGATCGTATAGGAACAGCAGTAGCCCAAGGTGACCGCGTGTCTAAGCCTACTAACGTGAAGGCCCTTCTCCCGCAACCCATCCAGGGCAGGTTAGGAGCGGATGAAAATTTTATCGTAGATTAGGGAAGGATGTTAAGGAGGTGTACAGCACACCCGGGACCCACGGCGTATTCCGATGCCAGATTTCATGTCCACGGGTAATTTGTAGGAGTAATTCTGCTCGCCCAACCCGATCTCGATGGGTAATGGGCGCGAGGTAAAGATTACATTTATGAAATACTTCAATTAATGTCTTACCACCAGGCGACGGAGGCAAACTAAGCCATTAAGCTAAGCTTGAGCGGGTAACTAGGAACTGGTATTTGTGAAAAAAAAATCGGAACAGAAAATGTTTAATTCAGCAACACATCTTGATTGATCAAGTCCTTTCTAACCGGTCACTGATTGCGCAATAGCCGTGCGGAAAAAAAAAAGAGGGAAACCAGTAGTAGTACTAAACTCTGGTGCCCTGTTGGTCCCTCGGGGGACACCTATTAGAATGCACTGCTGTCAACCCGGTGAACGTAAATTAAGTCATATCGCCCGGCACCAACCAGCCACCCCAACTTCAAGGCCTGTCAAAACACACAAGCGCGCCACCCAATATGGTAAGCCTTGGATAAACGAGGGCCGCCCTGCCAACTATCGCACGGCACGGTACCTGAGGAGCTGCTCCACCGGGCGAGTCGTAGCGCCTTTTAATACGACGTCGGCTTTGGCTGCAGCGGTGGGATGGGGGTAAACTCGTCGCCACCGCCCTTAGATTGAATGTTTTATGGAATATTTGCGTTATTAATCGGTAATTACACGCTCGGCATCAAGTCTGCCTTGCGAGGGGGGTCAGAATGGGAACAGCGAATAGACCATAGGATAGACCTTGCTGCGCGACCGACCTGTAGCTAGAGAAGTGGTGGCTTTAAAGGTAACGCAACCACGTTCGCCATCGTCGTCGTCGTGAAGGTGGTACCTCCAGAGTTCCGTCGAAATTTGAACGCCCTCTCGCGGACTTGTTGTCTTGCGTGCCTCGGAAGTGGTGGCCACCGTACGACCCACATACACAAACACACGTTGGCCGCGCGCGCGCCAGGATTGGGCGTGGTTTGATATTACAGTAATTTCGCAGAAACTCCCTGGAACACTTTTTGGCCATGTTGGTCCTGCCAACACGATGTTTGCCACCCTTGCTGGCAGGAAACATTAGCCCATTCTTATCCGTCGGTTTGCCCTCGCTACTCGCTCTCCAAAAACCCGGCGTTAAGCGCTTCTTAAGAAGGTGAAGCATTGAACAAACCTCGTTGTTCTGGGGTCGTCTGGTTCGCTTCGCTCTCTGCTACCTCCCGAAGCCCGTAACGTCGGAGCCGAACGAAGGAAGAACACACCACAGAAACGCAGCAGGCGTGCAGGCGGCACAAGTCGTACGTTCGGACTTCCTTTCCGAAAGGAAGCAGCTGCTCGCTGCTCTAATTGAGGGACTACCGAGAGAACACACCTGGTACCACCTGGAATTGGATCGTTTCCCGTGCCACGGCCTAATGGGTTCTGCCGCCAGGTCCCGGAGAGTGCTTTCGTCATTCTTCTACCCCTGCTCATTGTCCCTTTCGCCCGGGGGGATTATCGGAGGCAGTGGAACAAAAAAAAAACAGAAGAAGAGGAAAAATCCTCGGAATTATGTGTTAATGTGGAGATTATGCCATACTGGTCGTTTAGTGTCGACGGCTTGGATGCTAACGGGTAGAGAGAAACTTTCAGGAACTATGATAATTTAACTGGAAAAAGTTAATGGATGGGCGCCAACTCAGTTTCTCCGTTGTTTTTGGATGTGTCCCAACTTTCCTGGAAACACTCCATCAACTTTGATTGGCCGTTCAATCAAAAGTACCATCAGCGGGAAGTTCTTTGATTCAGTTAGCCGACGGCCAACTGATGCTGGGAGTTAATCTGTATTCAATCAGTCCACGCCTGACTGCGATCCTGCGACCCGGTGCCAAGAGGCGACCCTACCACTACCACCCGGCGGGCTCTGTGAGGGTAAAAGTTTTCACCCACCCGAAAGGACCGGCGAGCTGATCCTTTCGGACCGGAGGCCCTGATGATAATTTTGCTATCTGGCCCTTCCGGCCGCCGGCATTTTTGACATCCAGCGTGTGTCCTCTGATCCTGTTCCTTCTTCGGCCGATCCCTACATTACCGCTTTCTTCTTTTTCGCCACGCTTACACCCCGGGTCTGTCCCCGGGCATCCTGGCGGGCCCCGACCGATCGGCGTAAACTTTACCCGGTGGCCTTTATCCGAGCCACCTTCGGCTGTTCGAGCAGTTGGTGTTGAGTGAGGTGAA
This sequence comes from Anopheles plumbeus, assembly GCA_034621735.1. Taxonomy (NCBI): domain Eukaryota; kingdom Metazoa; phylum Arthropoda; class Insecta; order Diptera; family Culicidae; genus Anopheles; species Anopheles plumbeus. The sequence continues at coordinate 44,798,252 of JAOEFI010000003.1, forward strand.
CTGAGCTGGAAAAAGGATAATTAGAAAATATCCGCACCTTTTCCTGCTATGTGTAGCTCCGAGCGCTGGTGATTTTTTTCTTTCTCCCGTTACTTTCACAACCTCCACCTAAGAAGCGACACAAGAAGATGATAAGAGCGAGAGAGAGAAAGAGAGACACACAGAGGGAGCAAGCGACTGGTGCTCGAAGTTTTCCTTTATGGCCACAGCTGGGCGATCCGATTCGGGTGATCCGATCGGAGAAAAAGGTTAGCATAGATTAGGACCTATGGGTTTTTTATTGTTATTTGTTTGCGCCTTCCATCTTCCATCGGCGCACACTGCCGGGAACTGGCAACTGACAGACACACACCGCGGGCTCACAACTGCTCCCGATCCGACCGACTGCCGGCAGCTGCTACGGCTTTTGCTTCCCTTGCTACCTTCCGTGAAGAAACTCTTCTGAGCTTGAGAGGATCTTTTGTGTAGGATTTGCGCCCGCTTTTGCTCCGGTAGAACACGGCGTAGAAAAAGCGAGAAGGGCAAACGTTTGTTTCTCTTTCCCAGGCTTAATCGTAACCCGTTCGAAAAAGGAATGTTTTGGGCAGAACGCCTGAAATCTGCACGGCCGCGTATTTTGGCGCAACATCCCACCAGAAACGGCATCGATTATCTATCTTCGGACGAGCCGTTCGGGAAAAGTTTCGAACGGTTCGATTGAACGCTCGAAGGGATCGAGGAGGGATAGGGAGAAAAAGAACCCGCTGATGATGAAGCCATCAGCAAAGCTGTTTTACGTTTCGTTATCGCATTCAAGTGAGACCGTTTTGGGGTTTTCCGCAGACGCCACCACTCATCTGGAACAACTGTGTTCCTAATTCGGTGTTATTTTCTTTTTATATCGTTTCTTTCCTGTTGTACTTTGAACCATCTGCCAAGGCAAACAAACAAAACAAAAACGATTCCAAAGACCTATGAGCGCTCCCTTCCGAGAGCTGCAGGATCAAAGATCAAATTCCTCCCCATACCCACGGGGGGGCAGAAAGATGGTGGGGCGTTTACAACGGGGTTGGAAGCTTGGTGGTTGGAGTAGGATACCTGTTCATAAATCACCCCTTCATGCTTGTGGCCTGTTCGGGAAACGGCATCTGGGGCATCATGAAGGGCGCACCAGACATGTGTTTTTTACCTCCCAATTTTCTTGCTCCGTTGCCACCCAACCCTTCTTTTGCCCATCGATGACCGTAATTCCTTTAAATCATCCGCAAAAGATACCACACGCATCGCCACTTTTCATTCGCGCGATCGATTGAGCGAGCAGCCCGTATTCCCGGGACCACCACATCCATCCTCCGGACGTGGTCGGGTCGAAGTAAAAGTACAATTAATCTTATAAATATTTACTAAACCCCGCCAACGCGATTACCCCCCTTATTGCTGCCACTCATTTACATAAATAACTCACGCAGGAGCGTGCGGTACGGGCGGTTTTACGAGCGAGCACTAAACGCGGCGCCGTCCACCAAGAAACCGGTAAATCGGAGTTCAATCGGCGGTAGTGATCGTCGGTTCGATCGTGAATTTGGATCACGATTTTTTTTTCCCTACAGGGTGCCTCCACTAACAGCGCCTTAGACCGTGGCACTCAATTTGTCGTGTGTTCAACCTACGCCGGGATTGATTGTTGTTTATAATGGAACCGGACAACGGAAGATTCCAATCGGCCTTTTTTTGAGCTGAGTGTCCAGCCACCTTGATTGGAACGAAGTAATTCGAAATCCCTCCACATGGGATTTATTTCTATCATTAAAGTACCCAAATTAGCCAAAGAAACGATTGCCTGCCCCAATGAAAACTGGCTGTCGTTCGTTCGAAGAAGTACTTGGACAATTTTTTCACGAACAGTCTGAACATCCTTTGGATCAGTTCCAAAAAGGATTGTCTGGACGGGTTCGGTCACCTAATCAAAGATTTGTCGCTCTTCCCATTTAATGCACAACTTGCGGCATTAAATTGAGAAGAAAGGGCCGCTGCATTGAATGTCGCGTCCCGTGTCTGGCTGCTTCGTTATCCCGAGGACACGAGGTTAGGGAGTGGGGCAGCGGTCGAAGGCAGCGTGCCAAAACTGGGAAAGAATAAAGCTGTAGCCACAGCTACCAAACCACCCTGTTGTACAAGCATATGTACTTCTATCGACGCCGTGGTCCCTGCACAGACACAACCGTATCACCGCACCACCGCCGGTTCGGTATGCTGCACTCGTCGTAAAGGAGTCGTGATCGCAGACCGCGATCGCTGCACGGAAAAGCGGGCGCGTGTTCCTCCAAGAAGTAGCCCCAAACGAAGGCGCCCGTGTTTGGCCTGTCGCTGCCGCGCGTTAGACGTGTAATAACTCTATACGGACGCACGGCCAGCCAGGGGTAGCATCGAAACCGCCAGCTGCATGCACATGCTTCATGCTCGAGGGCGTGCCGGGGTCTATAAATTATGTATCGGGCTGTGCGTCATATTATCACGCGCTGTGATGGTGTACCGGCACACGCGTACCCTGCGGACTGGAAGCTTTGCTAGGAACACAAGTGGACCATCGAAACTCGACGCGCTCGATGTGGTTGTCCATTTTTGGAGACCTGCGTGAAGCGAATGATGGATTGATTGGTAATTGCTACCTTTTCCAAATTCCAAACCGCAAAGAGTTTGATATACTGAGACGACTGTGGTTGTCTCAGGGTTACATCTTCGCGTACCTGACCAGAGGGCATACAGGGTCGCTACACCTGGAGGAGACGCTACACCCGTTACCAAATGCGCGAAAATCGTGATTTTGTCAGCAGTTCGGTGTCTCCATTCCATGGCTTGCTTGCGGCGCAACGGCTTTGCCATCGGCATGTCGCCGCGTTGTCATGACAAAGAGATTTTGCGCCAAACTCAGCGTTGTACCGCGAGCGCGCAGCACGGATAAAGCAGGATAAAGGCGTACAAAGGCGAGGGCCAACAAACTGTCACACATCTGCCAGAGCCGTGGACTCCGGGTCTGACGGGTCGTGGGGTCGCGCCCGTTGCTTGATCCCGAAGACTTCACTTCACAAAAGTCGTGACTTGATGAGGGAGACGGCGAAGGCGAAGACCAGAACTGCCAGTACAGCGTTTCTGCAGTCTTACGCCAGTTTTATTGCAATATATCCCACCGGGTCTGTGTGGAGTCTTTCACTTCCGAGCAGCACTCGCCGGTGCTCGGCGTTCCCGGCATTCGGTCCTCGACGGTTCAGACGACACGCCGGTAAAGGTACCGCCACGGTTTGCGGTCACAGTGCGCAAAGATGTCTGCGGTGTTTTAACCGGTGTAGTACTTTCCTTTCGTACTCCAGGGACCCATCCACTTGGTGTGCCTAAAGAATGTCTTCCCTGCAGTTCACACTCTTGCGACGAAAAACGGGACGCGGGTTCACCGGGCGCGCGGATCGTATTCGGTTACTTGGTTCGAAGGTTCGAAATACATGCATTGGCATGGCAGTACCGGCGCCATCTCCCGCGGGACGAAGAGACGCTCGCATTGAAGCAACTCTAGTGGACGGTGTCGTGGCGGGACGACTGGGATTTATGTTTGCAAATTGTTACATTCTCCCTCGCGCGTATGCAAATAAGATACGGTGCGGTCTGTGCGACAGAAACCGTCGAAATGAAGATGCGACAAGGGGCCGAGCAAGGGGTCCACTAACAACATCTCCGAGGCCCCCCGGTCCTCTTCTTTCACAGAGGGAGAGGCGAATTTACAGCCCCGAAAAGAAAACTCCGGGCGAAAGGGTTTCCCTTACGACGGACTTGCCGGTGCAGTTGCAGCCCACATAATGTATCCGTCACGTTCTTTCACTCTTTGTCCTTTGGCACCTCGTTTGTGCCACATTGACACTCCGACTTCGTGTGTGTGTGTGTGTGCGCGACACCCGATCCGAGCGCTGGTTGATGGCAAACGGCGAGCCGCGGATGCACCGTTTTTCGATTGCACCGTTGCACACGTCAACTTAGCGCTCTCCCGTTCGCTCGATTGCATTCGGCCGCGCTCGCTAATTTGATGGTTGACAATTAGCAAGAGTGTTTAAGATACTTATTTACGACCACGGCACGGTGGGGCAGCAGTGACGGCATGTGTCTATGTGTCGCTCGTTTTTGTTTCGCACTGTTTTGCCTGTGTCTTATCGCTTGTTACTCGTGTTTTTTCGAACGTTTGTTCGGGGACGGAGGAGCGGAAATGAGTTAGTGGCTTGGGCGTGGAGCGGAACTATATGTTTACAACACGTGAGAAGGTGAAAATCTTTAACACGGCCCGCGCGGCGCACTATGAGGTCAAATGGTTTGCTGAAGTTGACGTACGCTCGTCGATCTGATGTGGTGATAGGAAGGGCTTTGTGTTTCGAAGCAAATGAGTAAAACAAAAAAATAATAAGTTCTTAAAGGCCCCGTACACTTTGCTAACAAGTGTGTTCACCACACGTGCGCCTTTAGCAGGTCCTCTACATCATTTGACAGCTTGCCAAAAAACGGAATAAAAAGGTGAACAATGACGGACACAAAAAGGCAAGCACACAATGGTGATTACTTATGATTTATTGATAATTTTTACATCAAAAGTTCAAATAAATAGTCTAATTTTCATGTTTTCGTTCAACATTTTCGGTCTGCACACTTTGAAAATAGAAAACATGAATTTTTTTACGTTTACGAGCTCAACGGAATAATTGCCCGTGTTAGTTCCGAACATGTTCCGACACATAGTTTCCACGGCCGCAGTGAAACATTTATCTAACTTCCGGCCCCGGCAGATGCCGCCAGCAAATAAGTACCGAACTGACGTTTCTTTGCATATCTCCCATCGGAACGAGAACGCCTCTACAGATGCCTATTTTTTCCGCTTTCCACCTGAATTAAATCGTACCACTTGCGTTTATCTGTGCTGCCACCACGCCACACCATACGGCGACGGCGGTGACATTTGCGCACTGGAACGGAAAAGCAAACACACCGAAAATCGATCGCGAGCTGTTTTATTTATAAAATTTGACCGTTTGCCAAGTTGGCTTCGACTGTCGCCTGGGCGCGGCAGTGCAGGATGGATGCAGCAGTAGTCCCACCCCTTGGTGGGAAAGTGTTGGCGAGCAGTGGCACAGCCAGCACCATAGTGGAACGACGGAGAAAAGTCTGCAACTTCCGCTTCCAGACTGGATGTCATTTCTGTGTGTGTGTTTTTTCACATGTCTAGTCATTTTTCCGTGCGGGAAAAACCAAGAAAAAAACCATATTGTATCGATTTTAGATTTGTTCAGCAGCAGTCCTTCCTGTTTTAAGTTTTTTTTTTCATTGCTCTGAAATTCATCCGCAAAATCGAACGGCACGAACAAAAAGCACCACCCACCGCCGCCCACTGTTTTTCCACGGAAGTGCCACGTGTAGGAAGCTCCCATAAAGTGATACAGAACTGTGTGGTCCAGCCATGTTCAACATACTGGCGGACACGTGGGCTTTTCCACCCCCAACGGGACAGAAGAGAGAAGAAGAAGAATAAAAGAAGCTCAAATCTATAAAAAAACACCATCACCCACCCATCAACCTTCTCATAAATCATCCACCGTTCAACTTTCTTGCTGTGGCGCACACGGTGTGGGAAACAATCTAAATACAAATAAAATATCATGACCACCACCCACACACACACGCACACACCGGTTCGTCGTTGGTAGCCGCAATCGGTTTACAGTTTGTTTACATTGTCATTAGATAAGCTCAATCGTATCTATCGCGCTCGGTATCGTATCTTTTGTCGGAGGAAATGGCCGCAAGCATCGGGCGGTTTTTGAAAAATGACGCCACATGTTCCAAGCATCGGCGTGGCGGCCCTTCTTCACAGAGGGATAAAACAAATAAAAACAGCGAACGACCATGCTACTATGTGTGAAGATACAAATATGTAACATATATCCTTCTAAAGGGAAACATATTTCATAGAGAAGAGAGAGAGAGAGAGGGAAGGAAAGAAACAAATCATGTTTCAATGTGGGAAATATTAACGACTAGTTTTACATGGAATAAATAGTTGAACAAATTGTGGCCGCCTTTAGTTGTGGCATTACCCCCGTTTTTTTATTGTATACCTGCTACCGATGGGGTCGAAGGGCTCATGACAATGTTTATTACGACAATTGCAGTTGATTACTGATGGACAATTTTGTCACAGTATGTGATAACAGCGCCTCGAGCCCACCCAAAAGAGTCCTGCGCATTTAAACCATTTCCTTCCGATAGAGGACAGATATAGAGTGTAGCGTGATAATTACATCAAACAGGTGCAATGCTTTTCATTGCCGTACGTCATTCCTGCCTGCCCCGTGAGGCGCATCGAATCGACTGGGCGATGGGAGTGTGTGTTCTTCTGGCACATGTGGTGTGGTGTATGGAAGAACGAACGCTGCTGCTACTACGCATCGTACATCAAGCAGCCGCACGTGTGCCACCGTGAAACGTGGTCGCGGTTCGATTACCGACGTCATATACAAGTCACGGACACTATCGCCAAAGGCACCACCCCCCCAGCGAGGCGAGGGTGCACAACTGGGGTTGGAAGTGTGGGACCACCGCATACTTTGATACGCTCGACCGAAAATGAAATGATTAATTGCGCTCGCGCACTCAAACGGGGGGCGATCTCTTGCCCCGATCGCGTTTCGGATGCGCACTTCACCCTGCACCCCTATATCTTCCTCTCCCCGCAGAAGGTCCGAGGCCTGTGTGTGTGTGTGCCAACACGATCTAACCAGATGCACGTGTTTTGCCCGCGTTTGTTTGGAGGGCGAGTATCGCCTCCGTGGTTCGCTGTCGTTATTGACACGTGAGCACAGGAGAGCGGCCACGAGTTAGGATTTTATTTTGCGAGCTTTTTTTTCTCGGTTTTCAAGTGCAATCCCATCCCGCACACTAATGATCATTAGTTGCACGATCCGGTTGACAAACGGGGGTTCAGAGGATGTGTCGTGATCGTCAGCGAAGAATTCTGGGGGAACTGTCAAGTGATGAAAATTTGTAGCATTGTTTTGATGTTCCGCATAAAATGATAGGGGTAAAGGAGGTGGGGTGGTGGAGGAAGAGTATGGGTACGTTGGGGAATGAAAATAACGAATCAAATAACCAGAACGTTTTATCAGAATTATTCGAAAAGTCTAATCTAAAATGCGAATGAATTGTTCCTTGTTTTTGAATTTTTGGAATTTTTGGAACATTGGAACTGTCATCAGTATCATACTTCGTAACGCTCATTGAATTCGTCAAGCTTTATCATAAGTGCAGCGCATTATTGTTTAAGTACAACTTATGTCCATCACTAATTCCTTGAAGTTTCACACTTTGCTACTGACGAGAAGAAATAGAAAGCCGAATGACGCCACATTCAGCAAACAAAAAAAGGGGTGCCAACTAAATGGGCCCTTTCCGGGGGCTACCTTCACGCCTTTTCATGTATATTATGTCCATATCCATCAACCGCGCGCGCGGCCCTCTGCCAGCCAGCTGTAGCCTATTTTCGGGGCATATGACCGTGAAATCGAGCAAACATAAAAAGGCCGGGTGAAACAACAACAACAACAACAATAAAGAAGAAAAACTACGGGATGAAAATCTAATTTTAATTAGTTCCGACCAACGATCCGCGACGGACAGATCGGTCGGTCGGTCGGTCGGTTGGCGAGTGCTGTCGTCGAGTGGTGTGCATATGGTACATATGGGTCGCCCTAGTAGTTCCCCTGTAGATTTGACCGTGATCAGGCGCCGGACGAGAACGCAAGGAGCTCGGCGGGTCCGCGGGCTCGGAGATGTATACTAATTGCGCAATTATTGCGCGTCATGGAAATTGCGCGACGTTGGAAAACTACGTCGCGCCGTCGCCCTTTGGCTTCTGGGTAGGGGAATTCTTTATGTGTGTGTGTGTGTGTGTCCCGCTAGCCATAAACCATGTGTCTATCGAGACGGCATTTTGCACCGCGCTAGAGCGATTGAAGCGAGTTGAATTCGCTTCCCAAAAAGGGGAAGATAAACATCGTGCACGTGTGTTCAGGGGTGTGGCAAGGTGGGAATTTTGTTTTTCCAACGTTTTACATCCCGTTCCGGCAGCTGAATGCGGTTGAGTCGCAAATAAGTTGTTCAAATCCGTTC
>JAOEFI010000003.1:44844791-44861345 GCA_034621735.1 Anopheles plumbeus
CGTTCGTTCGTTCGTTCGTTCGCTCTGGAGGAACACTTTCCGTGTAAGGTGCCAAAGTGACAAGCATTTGTTTTAATTAAGAACCTGTTACAATTATGCATTAATGTGTACACTTCAGGCTTACGCGGGAATGGTTCTTAACGGCCAACCACACCGAACAGAGGGCGGAGGACGGGGGGCGAACGGCAGAGAGATGATTTCTCGTCTCGTTTTGCCATTTGTGTCTTTTACGGTTGGTCCCATCCCATGCGGCACATTTAGGGAAAGATAATCTGCCACAAATTAATGAACTCCATTAAATTATCATCCAACAACATGCGGCCGGAAGCGATTAGCAAGTGTTTAAAGAAGGATTTCAAGAAAATATGTAGTGTGTAGAACATCGTGGCATCGGGGCAAAAAGTGGTTCAACATGATTATTCATTCTTTTCTCTATTAATATGACGTTAGACATTGGTAATCGCATCTTGTGCCGGGGTTTATAGCAAGGAACCAGTTTGGTTAGGATTTTTTTTCTAGGAAATTGAATTAGAATTGTTTCCTTCTACTCCTAAGGTTCTTAATGTTAGTAATGGTCTTAATTTCGCAAAAAAAAGAGATGAAAAACTACTCGATAATGGAATACTTTAAATGCTCGATTTACTGCGTGCTGCATACCCATCATCACGCCAGCCTTGCCATTGCACTAATTACGGCAAATGTCTCCATTACGCAGGGTGCAGAATCCCTGCTACCGATCGCGACCTGATGGTTCGGTAAGTGTTCAACCCTCTGCTCCGTCTCCGTCCTCGCCAGCCCATCGCCAGCCTTTCGAGAGAAGAGAGGGCCCTACCAAACCGCATTAACTCGCAGGAAAAGAAAGAAACCTGCCCTCGCGCAAACACGGGGAGCGAAAAACTGCCCGGCAAAAAAAAAAAAAACCCCCGCTCAGCTGGGGAGGGGGCAATGAGCCAGAAATTAATTGGTAGAAGATTTACGATTTTATGCTACCACTACTACAACGCCGCGCGCCGTCGTCGTCGTCGTCGTCCGCGGCTTACGAAGGAAGCATAATCAGCGGACCGTTTAAGGCTCGTTTTGCAGAATTTGCACTCGCTGACGCAGCAGCGATATGACGAAGGGTGGGTCGCGCGGATGTTGGACGAACGGGAAGGGGAGTGGTTTGTGTCTCACCGGCCGACGCTGGTAGTCGTTGAAGATAACACACCGATAACACGCATAATTAAACCCGAAAAGCCTACAACACACAACCAACACGCGGGACGCACATTTTGTTTCGCTGTGGCGTCCCACCCCATCACCCCCGGTCGATCGGGTGCCCACCCTTCAACCCTCTCGTGTTCGAGGCTCGTTTATGTTGTGGAAATTCCCCAACATTAAATTCCACCCGCCACTTGCACCTCCACAATCGGCCGGCCGCGGAACGTGACACGGGAAGAGGACGGTGTTGTTGCGAGAAAACCACACACCATCAATGAAGACGCTCCGTCTCGGTGCTGCTGCTGCTGCTGCACCACATTTGATTCGCGGGCGCGAAATACAAGCGCAAATTGCGGCGCATCAGCAGCATCAGCATCAGCGACGATGACTTGCGGTGCGTTTCGTGCTGCACCATCATCGGCCAGAAGCGCAAGACCATGCTCACGCTTCTACAGTTCGGGTGGCCGCCGGGTAGTTGGGGCGAGCGGGAGGCATGGGCGTGTTGCTGCGGGATGCGATGTTAAATACGAGCAGTGCCGTGCACTGCAATGCAATGCGGGCAGGCCGGTTGGGTGGGCGCACATAAATACACCCCACCCGGTGTGGTGGTGCGTGTGCCGAGAGTTTCGAGCGAACAGAATGTCACGGTCAATTTAGTGCCACGATTAATCGCCTTCGGACGGGGGTTGAATCGCGGCTGAAAACCGGCCGTCCGTATGTTCACGCAAAGGGTCAGAGCGTCACGCTAATGGGATACATTTTTCAATAACATTTTCTAGCAGCATTAAGTTCCGTCCTCCCCGGTTTTCTCCTCCCTCCCATTCCCCGGTGGCAAATGTGGCTGAAAGCATGATCTAGATACAATAAAATATGGATTCTATAGCAGGATACGAACCATTCCGACACCGTGCTCCGGCAGGAAGTCATCGAATGGAAACAATTGAACTCACCTGAAAGACAAAAGAAGAGAAACAATATGGAGTTAAAAACCGTAAAACCGCAAAAAATTGAGTGTATGTTTAGCACCAAGGGTTACAACATTAATACAGCTTTTGGTGTGTTGAAATATGAGTGTTTGTAATACGTGTTTGAGGCGTGAAGAAATTGAAAAACATGTACAAGTGCGATGTAAACCGTTCGAAACTAATTAAAGCATAACACATTAAAAATAATTAGGTTATTTCCTTTCCCAAAACATGTATGTTATTTCGAAGAATAAAAGTATCTCTTGTGCTGGCCTGAGGCTGAAAATACTTTCGTTCTCTTTCAAGGTTCTCTTCCTCATGCTAGGACACCTGGTCCTAAAGAAAACATTAAACCAAACAATCGACAAAGTCTCGATATGCAACGAACGTAAAGAAGGAATGCATTTCAGTTACTGCAAAAACATAGCGAGAAACACACACACACACACAGCCACACAGACAGTTCTATCTCATTAAGGTCGATGGAAAAATGGGAAGCACAAACGCCTTCGCGCTACGGCAAAGGACGAAGTGATGAATTACTAATCTTGGTCCGCTTGGCGCAAGCGAATTAATTGGATTATAATACGGATGATGCCGAATGGGCCGGAGGGCAGCAAGGATTGCGCCACGAAACCCCTCTCGAATCAGGCCGTCGTTCGCAGTGGTTGGGTTTTCCCTCAACCGGTGCGCGCGAGTGAGATTGCTGGCGCTGAAACCCCCCCACCCGGCTTGTGCTAAAAAAGCTGTCATCAGCTGAAGACATCAAACGCTTAAAAGTTAATCCCTCCAACCCGCCCCACCCTGCCAACCGGCGGGAGATCGTATGATTTGAAATATCCACCTCCATCCATTATCCTGCGGCGTAAATGTTGAGATGCTCACGGAGCTGCTAATCGTTATTATCATAATTAACTTTAAATAGCAGCGAAAGCTTCTGAGCGGGTGAGCCATTCGCAGCGATGTCGATTACGCACAGTGTGTTACTTTTCTATTACTTCATTATACAATTCATTACTCTCTTCTCGCTGAAAATTGATTGTTGCTTTTTCAGCATTGGAAGATGATAAATTAGCACAACTTAATTTACATAAAACGTTCAGCACAACTGTGTGTTGCTTACCGGCCACGTAATAAATAACATAAAGTGGACTAACACCAGGTAGTAAATTAAATTAAACATGAAGGATTGACAGGGTGGTCACCACTTTTTTACCCCCGGTTCGGTTGATTCGGTCGAGTCCGAGCAAATTCCCTTTTGATTAAATACCACACATGGAAACAGATTGAAATGAAATACCGATCGGTGTACCAATATGAAACCCGAACCACAACCGCCGGACGGATGAGGCTCTACTGTTCGAGCAGCATTTTACAAATGTGTCAATTAGTGGCAGGTCGGAAAACAGAGGACGAAAAAACATCCCTCCATCTGCAACCAGTGGAGGCGAGCGAGCAACGCACGCCGTTCCATTCGTTCTATGCCATTTTATACTCCATTAAATAAACCAACGCCGAAAAACCCGTACGCCCCGACTACACGGGTCGGGCTACAGGGGAACGTGTGCTGCGGCGGCGTGGCTGTGTGCGTGGGAAAATCAAACTACGCAGGGCGCATTTCCCGGAAAGCGGAACGGCCGGTTGGTTGGTTGCTCTCGAGAATCACGGACGCAATGGTAGTCGTCGGTGGTGCTACTATAGTAAACAGTGGCATATCGATGGCAGTGGGTGGGCAGCCAGCCCTCCCATCGGAAGGGCGGCCAGAGAACCACAAAGTTCTTCGCTCCGTGCACTCAGCACACCCGGATTGAGCAGTGACCACAAACGTGACGATGATTAAGTCGATGGTCAGTTGCAGTAAAGCGAAGCGGGGTTTATTTTTATTCCCCATCCCTTGGCATTGTTTTTTTTTTTTTGTTGCTTCGGGAAGGCGGAAAAAGGGTTGCAACCGAAAATTACCACTCATCACCATCATCATGATCATCATCGTCGCCGCTTCATCGGGAAGGAGGGCATGGGACGAGTTGTTGAGCGAAGGGTCGCCGAATGAAACGTTTCGGAGTTGCACATACCTACAGGCGTACATTATCTTTTTCGTGTTTTTCCGATGTTTTGTTGTCGTATTTCTTTTAGATCCTTCCTTAACACATGTCAATATGTTTCGGTGTAGGTTGTGTTGGTTCAATATTTATATCAATATATTTATAACAAACATTTGTTTACAAACAAATGAATTTGTGATTCAATGCAATCATTAAAACAGCGAAGGCCCTCCGTTGATGACGAAAAATGCATGCGTCCTCGAATGCATTATTAATAGTGTAATGCATAATAAATGCATTGATCCCGTTAATTTGATTATGTTTCTTTGTACAAAACGGAGCATGTTTTACAAATCGTGCCAAAGGCCACAAATAATGCCGCATGGTAGAGCGAATTCATCGAATTTTTTCACGATTAAATTTTTCAACATCGATTTCGTTGACATCTTTCTCCCCCGCCCTTGCCCTTTTCCCGCGGGCAATAAAAATATGTTTCCTGCTGACCTCCCGAGAACAGAAAAAAACATACTCAATAAGAAGAGCATACTGTTGTTAATGCGTTCAGTTTTGCACTTCTTCCATGTTTGTTATTTGTTTCACGCCACTTTCTCCACTGGCAGCATGACCACCGCAAAGAAGAGGGAAAAAAACACACACACACATATGCTCACGCGTTTCACGTGGTCGCCAATTTCATAAATATGCCATTCATTATTGAATAATGTACCAATGTTTATGGCGGCTTCGTCAACGGAACCTGTGCCGGGTGGGGTGGTGGGCTGGAGAGGTGAGGTGTGTTTTGACTCGTTTCCGTCGGCGGAATTGGCAAATTGCTAAATGGTTCATTCGGGAGGCTCCAGGGTTGGCACGGGATTAATTTATTTCAACCTGATGCCGGTGTTCCGTTTTTTTTTGCGTTTTCCCGCGAAAGCGAGCATCGTTAGCCTGTGGTGACAATCGGCGATGGATTTCGCGGGTAAGTGTGCGGGTATGTTTTTTTTTTCTCCCCCAATTGCAAACATACACACTATGTTGCAGCACGTCCGGGACGGACCACGGAACACGGATTGCAACGATTTTCATGCAGCGATTAATATGCGATTCGATAATTTCACAATTGCAACATTATTGGAACGATCGATAATAACGATCAATGGAAACGGAGTAACAAGGAAAGTGTGGAAAGTGGTGGGATCCCGTGGAGTTTCGATAATGGAGAAAGTAGTCCGATGGAATCATTTGAGTTTATCATCCCTCAGCGGAACAGCGTAACCGAAAGGACAATTGCAATGCAATTCAGACACAGTTTGAACATTAATGACTTGTTTCACAATATTGGATAACGCAATAAAAACTACTTGCCCCTCTAAGCCGATATGTTTTGTCGTGTTTAACCCCAATGATGCTGAACAGCTCCACAGACTTTCACAAACTGAGGTCGCCGGTCACCACCATTCCGCAAATAAACCGTTTTTCTTTATTGGTTTGACGCAAAATATTACACACACACTTAACCCCGCCGCGATCGTCGAGAAACGGTCCACGCTTGCTTTCACCGACTGCAGCATGGCATGCATGCACAATAACTCTGCAGAAATAAATGGGAAAACGTGGTCAGACCAAGAGTATCAGTTTTCAATGCATGCAACGCATTCAACGTTCGAGCTGCACGGCACGGTGTGTGGGTAAACAAGCCGCGGACGGGACAATCGGACGGAGGGAAAAGAAAGAAAGCCCGCACTGGAAAGACACTCCACAATCAGGACACCTAACCCTTAACCGACACGCCACATAAGCACGTCGGCTTCGTCACTGCACCCGGGAATGGCCATGGCATCGAGTAACTCATCACTATCGCCGACACTTGCTTTGACGACCCGAAACATCGTATGCTTCTGGTGCGACGACCCTGTCCGCGTCAAGCGGGCCGTGGCCATAAAGTCGATATTTCCACGGACACTACCCGGACACGACGGAGCTAGTACCGCACGGGATGACGTTTAACTGTTCTGTCTTTCTGTACGGAATGTTCCAAACTCCGTGCATGCACAGAGATACGCACCCAAACAGACTCCTCCTTTGTACCATCCACAGAGCAATGAAGGTGGGCTCGGTAACGTGTCACGGGATGGGCGAGAAATTGTGTATAACGCCGTGGCGGGTCACAGCTTCTCCTATGGTCTATCGATATTTCAATTTTGGCCGAAGTCCGCCCCAAAACCGTTTCCCTTTTCGCCTCTCCGGGAAGAAGGATGACGTGGCTGCTCGAGATACGGCCACATCATTCGACGTTCGCTGGGTGTGGGTGACAGTTTGGGAAACCGCGCGCCCGGAAGCGGAAAAGCGAACGCCCACCTCTGCCTGGAGCAGCAGCCCGGGTCTCGGAATGGAGGCGTTCCACCGCCGTGACACAGGCGAAACGAATCATTAGCGAACGAAAATCCCTCCATAAATAGCAACATTCCAAGAAACGGATGAACGTCTTCCGATGGCGATGGGTTGCTAGGCAATTAAGAGCCAGGGAAAGAAACTAGGCCTCGGAAGAAAGATGTCGTCGTGGATGAATGTCATGCCGAGATTCAAAAGGTACAGGGAATGAAAAGTTTACAGCATAATAGCGCAGTAACAAAATTCTAAGAAACAAAATAGCGATCCAATTAGTGGTAAAAATCACACATTTTGTTATTACAACATTTCTTGCAGGATCAGGTAATTGCAGAATCGTACAAACAAGAGTTTCGCCGATGCGTGCGTACATTGTTATTGATTTTTTTCGCAGCCAACCAGCAGTATGGTGGTAACTTCTCCAGTGCTTTGTGAAGACTATGATAAAAAAGGATCATGAAAAGTAGAGCGGAAAAACACCGCTTACCCTAGTTTCCGCCCTCTTGAAACCACGCCATTTTGCAACGGTACGCTACGCATTTTCTTGCTGGGCGTCTTCAGAAACTCCCATCCTGCTGGGACCCGTCGGTTGCTGCCGCGTTTAACAACATAATTTATCATTTTAGGGATTCTTCCTGAAAATGCAAACGGAGGCGACGCACACCTCGGTCAGCATGAAACACGGAAACGGTAAAGAAACATCATCCCCCGCTGGAACAGGAAAAGGTGGTAGTGGTACAACTTTGCCACGGTCCATACGCCCTCGAAAAGCCGAGGGCGATAATGTTGGGCAAAGTTTTGCAAACCACTCTCAAATCTTCGCTTCATGTTTCTTTTATCTTTTCCCAGTTTATCCCCCACCGTGCTCCTCCACGTGCGGTCGGTTTACGCGATTCCATTGGGGATGATGCGTACTATCGATCCGCAAAAAAAAGTGAAAAAAATGTGTCGGACCAAACATCAATCGTTTGTGAAGGAAGCGTGCTTCAAACACACTCAGGCAGCATCTTTTGTCCTGTTTGGCAGCATCGCTTTCCAACGTTCATAAATGGAACATAAAAATCAAGACATTTTTCAGCGCAAAAACCACCCCACCAACCGCCGGAAGGCAAATAAGGGTCCAGACGGACCATCCAGCGATCAACATGTGCTCGGCGATGACGACGGCGACGAGGTGGACGTAGCCGCGCCGTGTTTTGTGCGAAAGCAATCTTTACCTCGTCGGGAAAAAGGGCTTGTTTTTATTCTCCATTCCAGTATAGTTACAATTTGTGTCAGTTTTTCTTTTCGTCCTTCTTCTTCTGTCCTGTACGCATCACACGAACAAACGGGGAAATTTCGGGCAAACATGTTTGATATTTGTTTTCCCAAACACCTTTCGGAAAATCCTCCCGCCGTGCGCACGGCTATGATTTCGTAGAAATGAAAAAGCGCATCTTGAAAGGGAAAACCAAAAGACTACATGTTTGCGCTTCCGCTGAAGCATTTGCGTCACCTTTCCCGGAATCAACTCGGAAAACACGCAAGCGGAGCATATTGCTTCTAGTGTGTACTTTATATACTTTACTCAAAGTTTGCTCATAGAGCAAAGGGGCAGTGCGAGTGGGAGTAATGTTACTAGGAGTCGCCAGAGGAAGTATTTGGAGAACGGGATTGACTGTAGCCTAAGCGAAGGGTAGCTAAAAATTAGCCCCAGTGAGTGGGTTGCTCCTTTTGGATTATGAAAAAGTTCCTGGCTGTGACGTCGGCGGACGAGGAAGAAAAATCTGTACGCAAATCGACGCGCAGTTGGATATTGTTTAACAAACATGATGCCAGAAGAAGAAGATGAAGTTGAAAAATGTGTAACAATTCTATGAAAGATGAATGTGAAAATAAGACAGAATGGTCAGTAGAACTATTTAGGCCATTTTTTCAGAAGTATCTGCATCATAGTCCTGTATCAATTCAATGAATATAGGCCTTCCACTTCCTCCAAAACCTTCAGCTGTTGCTTGTTTTTTATTGATCCTTCCATTTATGACCTCACCGCTCGAGCGAAGCGGAAAAGTGAATGCAAAAGAAATGTCTGCGTTGGTGTATCCAAACGTATCCAAACTGAATATTTCACACCCGGCTGATGAAATAGAACCATTTCCGTTATCACCGAAACACAACGATTGCGAAGGACCAAAGAAGAAGTTGTAAAATTTGTAAATTGCCGTAATAATAATAAATAATAAAAAAAAACATATAACACCTTCGCCCTAGGCTCCGATTTATATCACCACCAGTGGGTATCGCAACGTAGCCGTGTAGGTTTTATGCAGGGACTGCTAAGCTACTCCCCATACAGTAGTCGCTTGTTTTCTATTTCCTTTTCGGTTGTTCCAGAGCGAATGTTCAGCAACACGCGCATAATGTTTATCCCACGCATAAACAAGCAGCATAAGGTAGGCTTCATTGTTGAAAGATAATCTGATTGTTTAAGGAAATATAAAGTTCAAGATGGTATAGAATATGTGCATTTCCCGAAGATCAACAAACGAGCAGTTCGAAACTAATGAAACATTTAACTGATTGCAAATCAAAGCACTGGAAAGGTGTGATTTGGGAACGGTTGGCACAGTGTAGAGAGATGATTCTCCACATTCGCAAAAACAATACCAAAGAATTAATGAACAAAAAAAATCGACCTCCCATACAGATGATGAAGAGGTTTCATGTATCCTGGTCCCGGCAACACCCCGTTCAATCCAAATTGCCTGCTGCCGACTGTGTATGTGTGTGTGTGTGTGTGTGTGTGTGTGTGTGTGTGTGTGTGTGTCGATAAACAAAGCGTCAACGTTAACCCACGCGCGCCCTCTGTCCGGGAAAGCGACAGCTTGAAAATGATGGAGGCGCCTTCCGTTTGAAGTTGACTCGGCTGGGCTTCGGCCATCCATTTTATTGATCCGCTCGGCTTGATCGATGGGCCGAGGGTTGGTGCAACGCTATCAGCCCGACACCAACATTTGCCGGCCGTTCGATTCGGGTGTTGTTTTCCTTTTGCGTTTCCTTTTTGGCACGCAAACCGAGGCCGAGCGATGCGAGCGAGTGAAAATTGAAATATTCACACCCCGTTTGGGCGGAGTGTGGGGTCAATGTTTTTCCGAAAATGAGTGACGACGCCCGGGGCGGGAAAAACAAGATTAATTAAAAACGAAAACCAACACATTGGCCGTACCGACGTGTCGTGATAAAACGGTGCTGCCGTTAACAAGGAATTAAGACACGATAATGACAGGGACACAGGAGTACTTTTCTCTGTTTTCCTTCCAGTTGGGCACATGTCCATCCCGTTTTCAACGTTTGTTTGCCTTTGCCACATCCTGCTATACTGTAGTCACGCTTTGACTCGTGAATTACAGCAAGTAAAAAACCTCTTACACGAGCCCAACAATTACAGCGTCAATTTACGAAACGCCAATGCAGAGTTTAATTTTTTATTCTAAAAAGTTTATGTCAGCAAAACGGTGGTAATCATAAATGTCGTTCTATCGAAGGAGGATAGAATTTAAATAATACTAATGTAATTACACGAAACAAATGAATAACACCTCTGATACAAACACAAACACCTTGCGAATGCTAATTTTGTGAATTGTGCTCAATTGTTAGCCATACAAAAAGGGAAACTCGCGTCAGGGATTTGGCAAACAAAAATAAACAACAAAGTACCCATAAATACCATGTTTCAAAAGCCATCATTTATCAGTCGGCACGCTGTCCTTTACCTCTTGGTCAATCACTTTCCTCGTCATCTTGTGGCGCGCGAGGCGGCGAAAAGGGACAATAACAAAAAAAAACAAACCCAACTAGAAACGGAGGGAAAAACTATCCATCGCTCCGACCATTACCGTGACTAATATCCTTTCCGATCGGGACGGCGCGCGTCAATGTACGCGAGGCAGAAACAATCGACGGAAGGAAGAAAAAAACGACCGTTCCCTGTTCGTCTGTTCGTCGTCCATCGTGCGTTTCCTCTCGATTGGCGGGTGCAGTAGTTCTCGCCCCAGCCGTTCGTCGGCGTCTGGTATCCTTTCGCTTAATATGGTCGGCAACGCAACGAAAAAAGAAAAACAGCCCGGAAACGGGACCATTTGGAGCGAAAACGCATAACAAAACCCGTCACGCACCGAGCACGGCACACGGACAACCTGCCGGTTAGTGGGTAGTGGGGCCCGGGAAGCAGGGTGGTTTTTCCAAACCGACAACGACAGCCAACCGGAAGTCGGGACCCATTGTCCGGTGGCTTTTTCTTGAGCTACCATTTTGTTTGTATCGTCGCTTATCCGTCTGTTTGTTCCGTTTAGCCAGCGCCGATCGACAGGACGCCGTGGCTGGAAGGATCATCTTCACGACTCAGTTCGTCGATTGCTCCACTGTTCGGGGTATCTTTGTCCGATGTCCTGGGCACTACTTTTGTGTTGGTGTGTTGTGCTTATCCGAGTTCGCGTCCTGCGACACTGACCGGTGGTGACCGAACGAATCATATTATCACCAAATTGCTTCTCTCGTTTCCTTTCGCCATTTGGAGCAGAGGGAAAAAAACCACCCCATCCCGACAAGGATATGGAGGAATGCAAGGAGCAAAAAAACAGAAAATGACCAACTCATTCGGGGTGTCTTTTGTTGCTGATCGAAACTGGAGCTTCTAGGGGATTTTTTTTTTCACCAACCATCAGGGGCCGTTCAAGTGTCGATCGGCGTTCATTTTCTTCCATTTTCCTTCTGCCCCCGGCGGCCTGCTCCGACACTACTCCCATCGGAACACAACAGATTAAAATGCTCCAGAAAGTTTTTATCCACCAACGGAATGGCGAGATTTTTCCTCACCCATTGAGGAGTGCATTGTGGGCACAAATATTCCACCCTGCCTCGGGACGGCAGGAGCTGACTTGTTATGCATAACTTTAACGTTTTTTCCTTCTTCTCGTTTTCCACACCCACAGATGACACACAGAGACACACATACAGGCAAACATTTAAAACTCTGGCCACTCTGGCTGGGAACAAATGGACAAAATGTGTGTGTGCCAGCGGGTGCCGGACCACCCACCCGGAAGCAACTCGGGCCACGTACTTCCGGCTAGCCTCCGTCACTGTCTCGGACGACGACGAGCGGACGAGCGAAGGAGCACGTGGGCGTGGAAGCAGAAAGGGTGGCGCGGGTTGCTGGATTAATAATGACGCTCCGGTTTTTCGCTGCTACTGGCCAGCGAACCGATCAAAACAACTATCTCCGGAGACGGCTTCCGGCGGATTGAGCATATTAGAAGAACGATTCCGGCACAGATCGCTAAGGAGTTCGGACGAAGGAAAAACAGCCCGGAGAGATAGAGGGAGATGCTTTTGCTATCAAAGGAAGCAATAGGAAGCCATTAATGTTAGTTGTCTTCTTGATAACATTGGAAATGTTATCATTTTCATAATAGATATAAAATTACAATAAAATTATCAAGAAGCTATATTCATATAATCAATAAACACTGACTTGATAAGAAACTTTTTTTAATAAGAAAAAATATGAAAAGTAAACAAAAAGTTTAACGAAATCATTTCCATTCCAATCACTCAACACCGCTTTCCCATGAAAATGATTGACATCCGAGACCTTTGGAAAAGAAGGAGACTCCACGGGAGCAATAAGGAAATTGACGAAAAAGTGCCACAAAATAAGACGCACCAAGAAGTGAACTGTGAACTTTACCACTGCGCGGGTAGAATGATGCGCACCAAGCTAGCGCTGAGAAAGTTTCCCAAAAACCAACAACATCCCAAAAACAATAAATGCGTGTACACAAAGAGACTACACCGATCGATCATGGGGAAAAGTTTCAAGTTATTTAGCATGTTTACAGGAAAATGCGGCCCCGTGTCCCTTTCGGTTCGGTTCAAGCAGCTATTCCGGTCCGATGGAAAATTCCCACAGGGGATCCAAAGGAGGTGGGGGAGCGACTTTTGGGAAAAACAAAACCCTCCCAAAACGTCCCTTCCCCCCGAGAGGAAATGTTTTGAGTGTGAGTGTGTGTGTGTGTGTGTGTGTGGGAGTCATGGCACGTTGGGTGGAACATAATAAACTGCAGAACCGTTTGTCCTATCCATTATGTTTAATTGCTGCCGGAATATGATGGTTTCCCGGGTGACGTTCTACCACGGCATCGACTGGAGAACGAAATGGTGGTAGTGGTACGGTTGGGAGTGTCCCTTCCGCTCTGCGTTCTGTCCCAACCCTTCGATCATGCTCGATTCGAGTGGGCGGTGGAAACGCTCATTTGACATTTGCCTACCCGTTTCAGCCGTAGGAAAAAAGGACGCTAATAAATGAAACGACGGATCATAAACACAACCGTGACACGGTCGGGTGTGTGTGTGTGTGTGGGGGGTGGACGGCAGGGAGTTGTTTTCCGACCATCAGACAGACGGATGCCAGTCGGTGGAAAATGTGTTCGGCATTATCATTAACGATAATGAATGAAATACAATTAATCGGAACATGGTGCAAAATGGACCATGCCGTGGACAAATGACTGCGGGGTTTTTTTTTAATCAAAGTGAAACAGGTGACAGTTTTTTTTTTCAAACTGTACAAGCTAGTATTAGTTTGTTTTCATCCTGGTCCTGTTGATACTTAAAAGAGAATTTATTCACGACACCCTTGAAGGACGCAGTTTGATTCCACTTTTGCAACTAATTTCGGTGTTTCCCATCGTACCGAAAACGCTTTGCGAAGAAGGGTAAAAGGGAACATGGAAGCGATGATGATTAACTTTCATTCAAATAGACACCAAACAGTCCTCAGCCGAGGGTTATCTCTAGTGTTTGCCCTGGCGGTAAATCAATCAAACAATAATCTCCCCTAAATAGGAAACCCCAACCGAACGCGTGTCTGCGCGGCTCCGGGCCAACAGAGGCTGGCCCAGCTCAACACAGTAGTGTTAGTCATCGGCACTCGCTGCTTCAGTTTTCGATGATAATCCTTCACACCAAACCAACCCGAGGGGTGGGGGTGGTTTAGAGTGTCGGCCGGGGCGTACAGACCGAGTAGAGTGTCGAACGGTGTGGCTACACAGACCTTCTCTAACATATGTCTATCCTGCCGATTGGCCCGGCCACTTCGCAAGGAAGAGCGATGCATATCGTCAGCATAATCTCTCGGCTCCACGGGAAAGTCCGTAGCATAGACAGCGCAGACACAGCCTCACAGCACCATCTATATACACCGAAAGGAGAGGGACGAACTGTTTGCACCTACCTGGACTGTCGTGTGGCAAAGGTGCACAGAATGCGCTCGAGCTGCCGGATGATGATGTTGGCGGTGGGTAGAAGGCCCTCGGGGGACCGAGCGGCGAGTCGCACTGGGGCGGCGGCACGAACAGTGGCGGTGTTGACAGAGCTGTTAGGTGGGTGGTGGTGAAGTGAAAGAAAAAAATTAATCATTCCGTTGAGTAATTGGCCCTTCCACTGGTGGAAGTGATGTTTAAGTATGTATTGAAACACAAATGAAAAAAAAAGGAATGGTCTGGTTCATTCGTGTAAGAGAAACATAGTGCTAGAGCTGCTCTTCACCATTCTACCTGCTTTGACATTAACACTATGCTCAACTATGAATTGAAATGCAAAAAATTTGCAGAACTGTTGCATATATTTTTTCGTAGTATCGTATTTTTGGTGAATTACACCTTTTTGTACAATTTCAAACACTTGTTTAAAATGTTTAATAACGTTAAATACTTAATGACGTTACACAGCTTTTCTATGATACAAAAATTGAAGCAATGTACAACGTGTACAAAACATGCGACGATAAGAGAAGGATCAACCAGAAAAAGCATGAAAAAATACGTTCAACTTGGCTCCAAAATCTCATCGCATGAACAAATGGGAATGTTTAATTATATGCAACGCAATAGATCTGTGGGCGGTATTTTGTTTTAATTAATTTCATAACCAGCTCCGGAGATGGTGGCGTTTCGGAGTGAAGCATGCAGTCCCCGCGCTACGACACCTGCGGAAAGCCGGACAACATTTCCCATTGCATCGGACCTGGTCGGTCGGTCGGTCGGTGCAGTCCAGGAACAGAGGGTGCCGGATGTCCCGTTAGCGCTGCGTACGTGTGCCTCCAGACGCCGACCGATTCCGGTGTACGTGTGCAAACGGAAGGACGTGTTACCTACTAAATATGCTACCGGAATCCGACCCCGGAACGGCTCCGGCACCTAGCTAGTAAATCAATAATGGTCCCTAACGGATTCAGCTGTACTTAGCCGACGAGGATACTGGTGCAGCAGTACCACACGGAACCGCCGGCCATGGTGCTCCATAAAACCCGGACACAGCAGACAAACACTTTGCTTGATTTTCAGCGAAAATGTGTCGAGAATTTGTGAGTGTGAGTTGCGTTTAACCGTGGCGCCCCGTCGCGAAGATTCCTTGTCTTCGGTTTTAGTATCAGTTTGTTCTGAGATGGTGTGCTATCCTTCGTACCAACGTCCTCGCGAGGAGGATAAAGATGATGCAATGTAGTCTACTTCAGAGTGTTTCGAAATGATGTTACTCGTTTCCTTCGGAGCCATCATCGAAAACCATAAAACGAGTGCCATAATGTGCAAAACCGATGGAACAAGCTCTATTTTAACGGGCCCACGAGAGTGCAGAGGGAATTTTCCATTTTAACCATAGACACCTTCTCATACGTTTAGTCCTCAGCTGAGATTGGAGTAGTATTTTATCCATTCCATCATAGCCTACATTAAAAACTTTAATGACCTAATTCAATTGCTTCAATCTCCATCTCGATGGACAAAGTTCTACGACATGTAGCATGTTCCTGATAGGTTTATTTTCTTCTAAATTCTTCAAGGAGATTAACTTCGTAGCATTTTAAACCAGTTTCATTAACACCAGTAAGCTCATACGTCCGGGACTACGGGTGTGCCCCCTTTGAGCATAGTTTCGATTGCAGCAAAACTAAGTGCTACATTGTTAATTGTTTCGGCTAAAGCAGAATCCATTTACAGCACCCCAACACGAGAGTCCAGAATGGTGGCGTCAGCCGCAACATTGAACTCTGGAAGCCGTACGCACCTGTGTGCGCCACTACCGGCCTCCTCCCGAAGTCCGTGATTTGTTCTGTTGGTAAGTGACACTTTCAAGGAAACCGTTATTAAGCGCAAAAGCCTGGTGTACGAGCCACTTTCTCCATGCTTCAGGCTTCAAAGGCCCTGGGACAGAACGCCGGCGGGTGCAGGAGGAACTTCATAACAGTTATTACTGCAAGCCCCAGCGGGGAACTCCCGACACCTCCCAGCTGGAGGCGCAAACGAGGTGATCAAACAGTGTCACTTTACAACATGACCATTCTAACCTCAAACGAACGACACCAAACCGGGCGACGATGGCAGAGTGTTGTAATTCTACAGCAGAATGAACTCGTTACTTCCGATTACAGACCCGTGCGACATTACAAATCATGCCGTACCATTCGCGCACACCTGCAACCTGTGCGGAAGTGTTCCCATCTAGCTTGGCCTATGTCGGTCGGCTCGGCTTCGAAAACAATTTAAACATTAAAAAAGGAAACAGACACACCGTTCTGGAGTGTGTACATAGCCATGCCGGTTTCGAGGCCGAACGACGGTACAAGATACATACAAGATGGGCTGAAACAACAGTTCGCGTTCAACATTTTATAGCTTCATTCATATCATCGGCATGGCATACGAGTGTGTGCGTCACTTGGCCTTTGCAGCCATTAATTATTCGTAACGTTGCTCGTGTTCTGGGCAGAGTATTTAGCAAATTCTGTTGATCAAATAGGAGGCGGTAGGACTTCACTCCTTGTTCGTTCCAACGATTGTTTGGCAAATCGAAGTATAGTAATCCGCAATAAATCATGTCCTGGTTCATTCTGCAACGATAGGCACACGGTACTAACACAT
>JAOEFI010000003.1:44861445-44873594 GCA_034621735.1 Anopheles plumbeus
CAAATCGAAGTATAGTAATCCGCAATAAATCATGTCCTGGTTCATTCTGCAACGATAGGCACACGGTACTAACACATCTCATTTCATTAGGCTCGAACTCATGAGGATCGTTTTGGGCAGAGTCAACGTCCATACTGAGTCGGAAGATATGTGAGATCGTAAGGTATAGGTCTTTTTTCGCGGGATTGTTGAGTTATAATTCCCTGACACTTTACCTAGGTCCTGATGAACAATCTAAAATCTTGGATTACAAGTTTACACATTTTCAGTTTGTGTTCCGAAGATTGCACCAGTTGATATCTTATTCGCGGCAATTTGTTATTCATAGTCATCACTTGTAACCATCCCTCCTTCCGAAGTTGCAAAGTTGCTCTAGAAAAAAGATCAACACTTACTCTGATCGTTCGGTGGCCTCATGCTGGACAGCGCCGTCAGGGGGGTGTAGGACTTCGGTGGAGCCTCCCCGGGTCGCACCAGTCGCTCCTCGGTGACGCTCTGCTGCACGCGGTACTGCATCTTGCAGTACGCTTCCTGGTTGGTACCGTGCGTCGAATTAACGTAGACACCGGTAATCGTGACTTCCGTGTCCTGCGCGATAACCAAATTGCTCGACACCGGCCGAGGCTGCCGAGGGTGAGATAGCAGTGGATGAGAAACAAGACCGAACGCACCATGAAAAGGCAATGTAGGAAGTAGCCGCCGGGGCATGTCGACGCGTGAAATCGACACATGCCGCAGGACAGCGGAGGGTGATTTTATCTTCACCTTTTTTGTAATTCCCTTTCACTGCTTGGCTGGTTTTTGCCTTGCCCCTAAGAAGGGGACTACTACTTACCTCTTCGATTTCGCGCTTCACCTCCAACGGGTCGTCCTTACGATCGCGCATCGGCTCCGTCTTGATTACAACTTTCTTCTTCTTAGTCAGCACTTCCTGCTGCGCGACCGATATACAACCGGTGCCGGACGTCGAAGGTTGGCCGGAAGAGGTGGATGCAACCGGGTCCACCGGCTGCTTGCTGTCCGGTGGTGTCGCCAAGGGAACTTTTGCCACACTGGCGGCGACGGCCTGTGTTTGTTCCGATCGCTCCTTTTCGCCGGAGCAAGACTCCTTCTTATCTCTAGCATCGCTCTTCGACGAGCTCTCCTTCCAGTCCTTTTGATCTTTCGCCTCTTTGGCCACCTTCTTAGACTTGGGCGCCTTCTCGGCCGAACTCTCTGAGTCGCTCGAGTCGGTGTTGCGGTACAGCACCCGGTCCACCTCGTAGGAGGCCGCCAGCATGGCGGATGCATTCAGGCTCGCCATACGCTTCTTGCCGATGTAGTCCCGATAGTCGCCACCGATCTCCGACTTTTCGCTCTTTGGCTCCCGCTTGCGCTTCTTGGGGCCGTCTTCCGGCTTCGGCTTGGCGGTGCCCGTTGCTGCACCCGAGCTAACCCTTTCCGACCCGCTGGACGACGAGCTGGTGTCCCCGTCGCACTGCTTTTCGTTGTCCATCATGAGGGCCTTCAGCTCTTTCTTGATCTTCTTCACCGGTGGCTTCGGGTTCTTTTCCAACTTTTCCAACTTTTCCGCGGCCCGTTCCGCCCGCTCCACTCTGCCTTTTTCGGCCTTGTCTAGTTTCGCCTGAGCGGCGGCGGTTATCTTGGCCTTGCTCTTGCGAGCTACCTTTTTCTTCACCTTACGCTTGCGACTCGGATCGGTGTCCTTACCCTGGAACGGCGCGAGGAGCGTAGGAACAATATGCAATAATCATTAGTCATCACTTTCCTGTTAGTTTGGAACCATTAGCACACACTTACCTGCGCGTAAGTTTCGTCACTGTCCGGCAGCTGCTCAATCTCCGACTCCAGACTGGATGCGTCGGGATCCCAGTGTTTGCCGGCACCCCGCAATCCGGGAACGTAACGAAGGGATCTAGAGCGAAGTAAAAGCATTATACAATCCCAACTAAATAATACAAAATACGAGGGACGCACACACAAAGCTGACTAGATTGTTACTTTCTGAATCTTATTGTAATTGGTTGCAAAGACAACGAAACGTAGTTCACATTGAAATCATTCCACAGATTACTATGTTCTAATTATTCCAATGTGTACCCGTAACAGATTGTCCCTGGTGGATATCTTTAACTTGTTATCAGTGATTCTTCACTCACACCATGTTGAAGCAAATTTATAAACAAATTGTTTGATCCCAAATCGGAAACCCTTCCTTTTTTTGAATCAATTAAGGTTGATTCTGAAAAAAGTAATGCAGAAGAACAAGGTGCCAACAGCAAAGTTTGGAGGGTCCGTCGATTCTGTTCGGAGCGAAGATAATAATCGTCCCCAAATTCAGCACCGAAAAGAAAACAAGGTCCCCCACCCGCCCCCGTTAATGAGCCGGATGGGACATTACGGAACATTCACTTACCTCATAACGACCGGTTCCTCCTCCGACGATTCCGGGCTATCTTGATCGCTCTTTTCCTTCTTTGGCGCTTCCTCCTTCACCTTCGCCGCCTTCGGTTCCGGCTCCCGGGGACCACTCTGCGAATGGGCCGGTGGTTCCTTCTTCTCCTGCTTTGCGCTCTCCTTCTTCACGGGCTTCTTCTCGTCGGGCTTCTTCTCGTCAGGCTTTTTCTCCGACGATTCCTTGCCACGGATCTCCCGCCCGTCTGCGCTACCCCCGCTGCCAGCCGGCTCGCCCGAGCGACTCTCCTCGCCGGGACTTTCGTCGTCGTTGCAGATGCGCTCCTTCTTGATCCGCTCGCCGTCCTTCGTGATCGTGCGGATGACACGCGAACCGCTCGACTGGCTCATCAGGCTCGACTCGAGGGCACCGCGCATCTCATTCTCGTACAGACAGTGCACCTTCGCCAGCGCGTTCAGCGATGCCACGCGGTGCCGCTTCGGGCCCGACCAGAAGCCGTACAGCTTCACGTTGCGCTTCTTGGCCGACTGTCGCTTTTTTGCGATGCGCGTCCGCACGGTGTCCGTCGAGGAGCAACCATCGGAATCCGCGTCGTCGTCGTCCTCCCCATCGCCATCGCTGCCCTCGCGCTCATCGCCGGAGGAATGTGACGAGTCCTTCGCTTCCTGCTTCGCCTTTCGCGCGGCCGTCGCTTTTTTCTTCACCTTCGCCTCGAGCGCCTCTTCTGCTTCGTCCGCCTCCGAGCCGGAGGATGATCCAGTCTTTACCTCTTTTTTCAAAGAGGTCCCCCCGGTAGCGGCTGCAGAGGTGGTGGCCGTTTTCTGCTCCGGTGCCGGTTCGGGACGCTTCTTTTGCTTCTTCACCGGCGCGGCCCTTTTCGTAGGGGCAGCAGTATCTTTGCATCGTTCGCCCTCACTGGCGGAATCGGCCGCGCTAGCTTCACCCTGGTTGGCCGGTTGCCCTTTCTTCCCTTCGGCAGGCTGCTTCTGCTTTCCCGGTTCCGGCTCGTCCCCCTCGCGCGAAATGTCCTCCCGCGACTGGCCGATGTCCATCGAGGACTTCCGCTTGAAGCTCGGTTTGCCCGGCTTTACCGGTGTGTCGATGTCGCTCTCGGAATCGTCGAAATCGTACACATCCTTCTTCTCCATCTTGCGCTCCTTTGACGAGCCCTGCTCCTCGGACCCATGCGAAGGGCCGCCACCAGCAGCACCAGCAGCCACACCACCAGCGGCGGCTGTGGCAGCTTTGGAACTTTTGCCACCACCTCCGGCTGCATTTTTGCGAACGTACGGACGTTTCGTCGGTTTGGCGGGGCCGGCCTTCAGCAATCCGGCCAGGATCGAACCGGTGGCGCTCGGAGAAACATTAGTCTCTTTCTCCTTTCGCTGTTGCTCCCCTTGCTGTCCTGCCATTTCTTCCTGCACTGAGGCTTGTTGAGTGTCCGTCGGTCGGGCGTTCGATTGAGTCTCGGTAGATTTTTTCTCCGTGGATGCTTCCGCCGAGTCGGCTGTCGGCTGAAGGCGTCCCTGCTGCTGCTGGAGCTGTCGCAACGGCACGTCGTCGTCGTTTTCCGTCGACGAGCGGCTTCGACTGTGTGCAGCATCAATCGCACCGTCAATCACCGATTGTTCTGCAGATTGTTGAGATTCCGAAGCTTTTTTGTGCGTACCACAGGCATCCGAAGTAGTTGCCGGCACATTCTCTGGGGGCTTCCCATCCTTGGCGGGTTGTTCTAATGTAGTTGTTTCAGCAGCACCGCGGTCAGGCGTTACTACGGGCCCCATTGCTGAAGCCTTCGCCGCTGCCTTTCCTTCCGTTGACTTCGTTTTACCTCCAGCCAAAGTGGCTTTCTTTCCAGCAGCGGATTTGGCCATCTTCGCCGGCTTTTCGCCGCTCGTGGTGTCCTCGGACGGTGCGGGTTTTGCCTTCTTGACGTACTTCCGCTTGGCTGGAGAGGCGGTAGGTAGTTCTTTAAATTTCACCTCCTTTTTGTCCGCCGAGGTGGTAGCTTTTTTCTTTTCGGCCGCATCTTTCGGCTTTCCTTTGCCGGATGCTGCTGTATCTTTTTTGAGGGCCGGCTTCCTGGGAACCGGTGGTTTCTTCACTTTACCCTCAGTTGCGGCTGGTTTAGCTTCCGCTTTCCCCGACCCTTTACTCTCCAAACCCGGCGAGGATGGAGCTTTGCAGTCTCCTCCATCGGAAATCTCCCTTTTGGCGTCACCATCGGTATCCTTCTTCGGACCACCACCGACGGGAGATTCGTTTTCCTCCTGTTCCAGCGCTTTCACGATACTATCGATGCGGATGTGCACCTCCTCGTTCTTTTCCTCCTGTTCCTCCTGCTCCACGGAGCTGCCGCGATGATCGCCGATGGCCGCAGGCGCCGCCAGGCCGGACAACGGTTTGGAGCCCGACTCGTTCGGGAGCTTCCTTTCGTCCGCGAGATTCTTCGGTTGCTGATCGTGGCCACCTTTCGGCGTTCCGACTGACGTTGAGGTGGTGACGGTGTTACCAGACTTCTTCTGCTTCGTCTCGGAGGCTGCCGACGCGCCGCTGGATGCCTTCTTGCCACCCCTACCCGTCTGGCCACCGGCCGCCTTTGAGTTAGAGGATTTTGTCAACGATCCTTTCTCTCCTGTCGCCCCTTTTTCATCCTTCCGGCCTGCTTTCGCCGGAGCGGCCTTCTCACCCTGTTCCTTTGCACCCTTTCCACCCGGTTGTTTCGATTGGGGCACGGTCTTTATCTCCTCTGGGTGATCCAACTTCAGGGTGACCGTCTTCTTTGCTTTCCCCGTGGCAGTAGTAGTGACGCTGGTGGGCTCCTTCGTCGATTTTTCCTCCACCTCCGGTGGCGGTGGTGTCGCCTCATCCGACGTGACGGAAGACTTCCGTCCGAGTGGACCAGCGCCGCCGCCACCTAGCTCACCTCCGCCATACTTCCCCTGGGCAACGGTGGCGCGCGATTTCGTCTTCACCATCTCGCTGATCGACGGGTTGACCACGGACTCGACCGACTCGAGCAAGTACGCCGCGTCGACGATGGACTGATTGATCGTCTTATCCGACACGCCGAGATTCTTCAGCTCCTTCTGTATCTTCTTCTCCTTCTCGCGCAACTTCGGGTCACTGGAGAGGCCCTGTGTGGTCGCTGCCATCGTCCGGCCATCCCCGGAAGTGCCCGAGGCGACTGCTGAAGGATTAGAACCGGCCGACAGTTTCTTCTTGCCAGCCACCCCAGCGTCCGCTTTGTCCGCCAGACTAGCAGTCGTCTTTTTCGTCGCACTTCCGCCAGCTCCTTTGGCCGATTTCTTCGATTTCTCACCGCTTTCCTTCGAGGATACCGCCTTCGGAGTTCCGGCCCTCGATGGCGTCGATGAGCCGGCATTCGAATCGGATTTAGCTGTCTTACCAGCGCCCTTACTTGCTTTACTTGGGGGCGTAGCTACAGTTTCTGGATTTCCCTGCCCAGACCCTACGGTTGTGGTGGCCGTGACGGAAGAGGAGAAACATCCTGCTTCCGTTGCCACATTTCCCTGATGACTATCTTTAGCTGACTCCAACGAACCTTTCGGTGCGTTCGCCGAGGGATTCCCTTTTCCCGCACTTGTTGGAGCGGACTTCGCTTTATTCGATTGGGTGGTGCTGGAGGAAGCGGGTGTCGGAGCGATGGGTGGTAATTTTTCCAACGATTTTACAACCCCTCCCATGGCGGACACCGTAGCAGGGGACGCACCTCCCCCCGATCCGGCCCCTGGCGATGCTGATGCGTTTTCTTTGGCTCTTGATTGAAGACGTTTCACCGCTTTCTTGGTAGTGGCGGCGGGCGCCGTCGTCGCCGTCGGGATCGAGCCGGAGCTAGTGGTCGCACTTGCTCCCGATCCTTCAACCCCGGCACCACTCGCACCGGTTCCACTGGCTCCGGTTTCGCTGGCACTAGAGGACCCTCCACCGCCGGCCGGTTTCCTTTCGGACGCCGACGACTGTTGCTTCTTCGGCTTCATTGCTGGAAATCTGAGGGTGGCTTTTGGTGAGTTGGTTCACGTCCAGCACGTCCGGTCCGTCGGCTCGTGCGCGGGGACTGCGAAACGCACGACAACGTTCCGGCGAACGAAAGCGAGAGGGGCCGCCCTGTGGAATAGAGAAGGATGGCAGAAGAAAGCAATGAAGAAAGCAATTCGATTTAGCGGTAACTAGTTTTGCGTGATTGATTGTTATTTCAGATTTGATTCGTTGTTGCTCGTTCTTTCGTTTTGGTTTTCCTTCATTGATACACTTCAAGCTATTGTTCCCTTGTTATGCTCCAAATTTGAGATGATCCCGTATTTTACACGGTCTTTGGATTCACCAGAAACAGAGAGATGATACAATACTATTAGAAATGATCTGATGTAAGGTTTCTACCAAAAACTTCCCAGCTAAGGATAAATAAAAATAAGGATATCTCAGTATTGATGTAATCGAGATGGAGAGATATAAAAATACGAGCCAAGTACTTGAACTTCGAAGAAAAAAAGGATAACCAATTAGAGAAAACTACTCTACTAAAGTAGTCCTTCTAGTAGTGAAGCACTTTTCTTCTAATATCATATCATTGCATTGTGTATTCTTCGTTATCATAATAAGACCCGATGTTCTTCACTTTACTGTAATTATAAATAGACATTCTTTTTTTCACATTCTGCCAGAAGTGGGAAAAAAGTTCCACTTTCAACACCATCAAACATCGCATCGCAATTATCAATGAAATTAAGTTGCTGATTACAATCAAAAATATGTTGAAGCGTGCATGTGCACACGCACACAAACACACCTGCAAACAAACCCGAACCCACATCGTAAATCATGCTGAGAAGAGAAGGAAAACTTCTCCTGCTTCGGGACTTCGCTACACTCTTATCATACTTATCAAAAGACGCCGCCGGTGTGCGGCCCAACATGCATGGGGCCTCGATTCGGCTCCCGGCGAGCAAAAGTCGCCCCGGACACGGTGTTAATGTTGATAAGCATTCCAATTAAACGCCCAATCATTGCCCAACAACCAAACCCCTGGCCCTGGCGCTCGTACGGCGGAGACGGCGGAGACGGGAGGAAGGATCGGGATGAAAACGGGACCAAGCCTGCAGAAGGCAGACGGTCGGCCGGCGGAGCAGCGGCAGAGTGTTGGGAATTTGATTAATGAATGATTTATGAGAACGTGGTGAAAAATCACAGCCATTAGGTAGCGATAAAATTTAGCTGATTAATTTTTGATGAACGGCACCGTGACGGGAAGCGACCGGTCGGTGGAAGGCGGGCAATGGCGGGCTGCTCGAAGCCATAACTCCCTGGGCCGAATAAGATGCGAAAGTCAAATTTCAACACCGTAACGGAGAACACACACACACACGCACGCACACACGCAAAGAAGTGTTCGGTCTGATTCTCATGCACAGCTCAATCGCGATCTCTTTGGAATTAATCAGCGACATTTTCACTAAGGTTCAAACTCGTTTCATCGCTCCTTTCGAGCAACCGCAAAAGGAGGAATTCGACGGTGGAAAGGTGATTTATGGCGAAAACCGAAACTTCTTACAGACCCGATACGTTTTTGCGACAGCATAATAGGGTTGAAAAGAAGCACACAAATTCAGCGTCAACTTTACGAAAAGCGGCATCGCACTCCACTTCTCGGGAGGAGAGAAGAAACTGTTATTATTACCATTCTAAACTAAGCCGAAATAAGTAAACACTCCCACCACCGTTCGCTTGTTTGCTTTTCCGTCTCAACGTCTGGTGCATTCTTTTCCATACGAGCGCGGCCGATGGTACGCAGCATCGATTTTTTAGTTCAAGAAAACCTTCACGGCAACATGTACAGTCATGTTGTGCAGTCAAATTGGGACAATCGTAAATCTAGCGTCCTTCTGTCTTTGCGCTCGTTTATTTCGGTCGAGCAACCAACAATCCATAATCTATAATTAATAATTAAACCCGGTTCTTCGACTTCGACCTTCTGGCAATGCGAAAAACACCAAGCGGATTCAAAATCGGTTAACAATAACCAAATACACCGCCAAGCGTAGAAAAAGGGCCTTATTCCGAGCTGCGCCCACAATTGGGACACGCGATGTGTTCGCCACTTATTCATTGTTTACTCACATGTTCAACCATAACTATTGTTTTCTAGAATTCGTAAGGGCATTGTATAGGGCTGCCTTCGATCGGTTTTGGCATTTTTTCCACTTATTTTTAATTCAAATTCTCCGTCCGGTCCCTGTCATTCTTTTGCATCAATTATTCAAGCTGCCTGAAATTAGATGCACATCCTTTCGATGCCTTTTTCGAAATTCAATCCATAGACTTTCCATGAGAATAAGGTCCGGCGATGGTGGGAGAGTACCTACCACCATTAGGAAAATGTATAAAAGCCACATTCTTGCCACCACCACCATGTACTGACCTTTCCACATAGTCTGCTGAGGTTCAAAATCTGCTAAAAGATCTGTGGAGATGAATTCTTCAATCATTCGACGTTAAAACAATTGCGGTTATTAAACCGATGAAGAATACGGTTAACAATGTGATCCATATTCTCCGTACTTTCATTATTATAATAAAAATATTCCAAAACCGACTCCCGTTATACTGACTCGCGTTTCCCAATCGATATCCATAACAACGAGTCACAAAACTCAGCCCGACGATTGACTCACCGGTGGAGAAGGGGAAATTCGAAGAAATTATGCTCACTGAGCAGCCGACCAACAACAATGTACGGCCACGCGCACAGAGGAGGGCCACGCTGGCGGCGCTGGCGAACAATAACACCCAAACAATGGGAACACAATAAGCTCGCGGGCCGGCGCACGCCGAAGCCGGAGACGCTAATTAAAACCGCAACAAGATCATTAAACCAGATAGCGGCAATTATTCAATTTTGTGCATTTTGTACACACATAATCGTGCTCGTGTGTGTGTGTGTGTGTGTTTGTGTGAGGATAAATCCAGCTACCCCCCCGGGGAGGGGTCTATGCTGTCAGTTATCGATATGCAAATGTATGATTGGCTCACGTTCGGCTCCGTTCATCCGTCCGTCCGTTGGTTCGCGGGTGGCCGGCTTTTTGCTCGGCAGGTGGGCATTTCCATGGAAAAGGGAGACGGGAAAATGAAACTACGCTGCCCTCCGTTGCTTTCTCCCTTCTTCTACCTCTTTCGTTCCGGTGGTCATCAGCTATCTCTATCGATTCGCGTTTCATTGTACACAGCACCACGGTGCGAGGGAAATTGCCGACATTCCGGGCCACCGTTTTGCAACGTTACCTCGGCGCGAATTGTGGGAGAAGTTTTCACGAATGTACCCCACAAACGTGATGTGCCGGACACATTTGTGATTGTGTTCCAATTCTCGGTAAAAACTGCTAGTAAATATATATATATATTTCATAAACTGTTAGTAGTAGACATGGTAATACCAACAAGGGGGGAAAATGGTCTCCGGATCGGCCCGAACACATGTGGCTGTACAGCAGCACATCGAAGCGGTCAACACGAAGGAGTTAAACTGTACGGCGCCGATCTCGCCGCCCTTCCCGAGACCCAATTTTCTCCTCCATTTGAAGTGTTTTCCGCTGCACAAAGCGACGCGGCGGGGACGCGGATTGCAGCAGGCGTAATGTTTATTGAATAAATAGGCGCGTGACTCATGTGTTTGCGCGACCCAAACACTGCACCCGAACTGGCGGACAGTGTGGCAGAGGGTCCTCCCCTGCGTGGGCCCCATGCGTTCCTCTACACGGCCCTAAACACCGACGCTTATCGCGCCAGCCCCCTCCATTCCAACTCCACGCCGGGTCCCGGAGTCCACGCAATAATGCGCGGCCACTCGCGCGTGGAGCGACGAAATTATTTCGAACGTGCCCTCGAGAAGACGGTATCGTTCGCATGTTCGAGCATAGATACACACACGCACACACAGAAAGGGTCCGGCGACCAGAGGAATCGAATACTACGGATGGCGATGGAGGCGCGCGTTCGATCGGCACAAATATGTTTGTCGACCGTGTCGCCTCCAAACGCCGCCGCCGTGTTTACACTAATATGTTTGAAACCACATTTCCACTCACTCACTTAGAGACGGAGCTACTGCTCCCGGGCGAGCTATGGGCAGTTTTCTCGCCCCCGTTCCAGCATTTCCACCGACCGGTTTTCAGGGGAAGTCACTTTGGTTTAGCTTTTCAACGGCTTTTGCGCAGCGTGGACAATATTCTGTGGTTTCCGATCCGAATGCGTTCCAAACATTCGGAATCAAAACTGGCACAGTTATACTAAATATGTCGTCATTACTAGTAGAGATTGAGAGGCATTTTGGGATGTAAACAAAAACATTCGTCTGTGAATATGTTTGCAAACAAACGATTCGAATTTTCATTTCGTGTTTGTTGCTGTGTTTGTTTACTTGCCGTACTTGGCTAGATAGGGCTTTGCATTTTTAAATTCTTGAAAAATAAACAATTTAGAATGAAACTCTTTCGGAGAATGAATCTTACGCCCGATGATCATCGTTTAAGGGCGCACAAGAGA
The DNA here is from genome assembly GCA_034621735.1 of Anopheles plumbeus. Classification (NCBI taxonomy): domain Eukaryota; kingdom Metazoa; phylum Arthropoda; class Insecta; order Diptera; family Culicidae; genus Anopheles; species Anopheles plumbeus. The sequence continues at coordinate 44,872,421 of JAOEFI010000003.1, forward strand.
ACGCCACATAAAAAAAGGCGCCATTCCTCGGAAAATGGCTGATACGTGGCCCGAAGGCACTGAATTATTTATGACAACTTTTCTCCCATTCACCGTTGACGCGAGCGAAAGCTGTTGCTACATGCGTGTGGCAGTTCCGTCGCGGTATGGAAGTAGTTTCCTGACGCCTACCGCCCATTTGCCTCGATCAATCAACAGTCATCCACCGATCGATCCGGCCCCGCATGCCGGACGCATAAAAGACAAACGACGGGTGTACGATGTTCGATAGGCAGTGGGCGCCCACCAGCCCAACTCGCACGGGTCTTCGCCGGGAGTTGATACACAGGCCCGATGATGAGATGGGAAGAGAAGCGCAAGCAGTACCTACCATTTGCATGTCCCCCCCCGGCCCGGCGTCGTCCACGAAAAGCCACCCCGAGTCGTCCCCGTGGAGGCGGCGACCCACCGCATCATAAAACGGAGCTCGCAAGACGAAAGTGGAGCTCTGTTGCGTGGCACATCCAAGAGAATTAGCCGCCCCGGAGAAGCGAAGGTCGTGGGAAGGACGAAAAGAACGACCCACCACGGGCACGGCACGAGGCCGTGACGGACGGACGGACGGACGGACGAGAGTGGCCTCAAATTGCGCCCATATTCGCCAACTGCTGCCACGCTATTATCACTAGATTCTGTCTGCGTTCTCTGTTTGCTTCCGACCAAACCGGGCCCAGGGGTGAAGAAATCCCTCCCCCCCCCACCCCCCCCCCATGTGTCGTGAGCGAGAGAGAGAAGGGAAGGGAGGGGAGGGAAACAAACTCCGAAAACAGCCATAAGGATTCACCACGCATCCTTTGTTGCTATCGGTTCGAGGATGATCCGATCCGACACTTCCCGGCCGCCACGAACAGCACGGGGAAGAGCACAATAAGATTCAGTTCCGTTTACGAGCAAATTTAGTGTTGCGGCCGAAAATCCCATCTTCGACCACTGGAACGAGGACAGGACAATGAAACCCTCGGAGAAAAAAAAACCCCTCCGACCAGGGGCACCTTCTTTTCCAGCCGAACCGGTTGGTCAAACGAATTTGTCGAAGTTTTATTTTATTTCATTATTATTTCTCTTGTGTTGACCGTTTTACTTTTGGCAGATTTATTGGGGGGGGGGGGGGGGGGGGGGGGGGGGGGGGGGGGGG
>JAOEFI010000003.1:44887309-44911602 GCA_034621735.1 Anopheles plumbeus
GGTTCCGCAGCTTGCGATTTTCATTTAGTGTTGCTTTTCTTTTTGGCTTTTACTTCGCACCGGTTTGAGGCTGCTCGCTATCCGTCCTGCTGCCAGCCACAGTCCACCTTCGCCGCCGGCCTTCAACAGCAACACACGTCACCAGCATCTCCCTTCCTTTCCATTCCTTCTGCTTACTGATTGTTGTAGATGTGTCCCGGCTCCTTCCGGCCACCACCATTTCGTCCGAACGATTGCTGCTGCTGAAGTGGCTGCTGGTGCGGCAAGGTGGGTTGCATCGGCTGATGCTGGAAGTAGATGCTGTCCTCATACCCCTCGTCGTCGTTGGTGCTGATCAGCTTGCCTCCGACGCCGCCACCGCCGGGCCCGCCGATTCTCGTTGTCTTAAAGTCTGCACACCACGCGCCGCCCGACGGACGGACCGGGAGAAAAAAAAACACCACAAACGGAACGATATGGCATGATATGGTAGGACGAAAAAACGAGAATGTTGCAGGGTTGGGTTTGTTTTTCGATTTCACGTTTTGTTGCAAGATGGTTTAAGGATGATCAGTAACGTCAATTTCATACATCGCCAGTGTGAAATGTAATTGCCAAAAAATAACCATACATTCGGTTTTTGTTTGAATTAATAAAACATTCGCTCGTTACCGGTTATGCGCACAGGAGGTTTGTTGGTGTGTTCGGTTGAAAATAATTGGTGTGATGTTGATGTTGGTCGTTGTACAGGATGGTGGTGGTGGTGGTGTTGGTAGGACATTCGAACACGTTCCGGTTTTCGTTTTGTTTTTCGTTCGAGTTAAATCATTTGAGAAAGAATCGAAATGAAAGCAAATCATAAATAGCTCAAAACTGAAAGTAAAAAATTAACAAAGAAAATTTGTATAATGTGGCTGCATAATGGAGTGATCGAGAAGCCCAGGGGATACGATTGGCAGCTGGCAACCGTAGGGATGTTAGGAAGGCAGGGCTAACATAAAGACAGATTGTGAAACCGAAAGTGATCTGACGAGCAAGTGTTGATGAGTTCCGTGAAATAGCAACGCTGATAAAGAGCCAGGCGATTAAGGACATCAGCACACGGGTATTCATGGAAATTCTAGATCGTAATTCGAATTTATAATAAGCTTGGAAATATTGAACTGGTTTTATGTAAATTAGATGTAAAAGAACTCTCTGATTATAAACGATTGCTGCCAACATTTAACAAAACTTTTTGAAGGGTGTACCAATTAGGAGCACCACGAAAAAGCTATTGGTTACTTTCAAGAGCAAATTATCGAAACATGTGTTAGACGGGTAATGTTAAAACAAGTCTTTGCAATTAAGTTATTAGACAAGCATATCACACGGTGTTATAAATTAATATATCAGAAGAAAAAACCTAATAACATTCAATGCTACCTCCAGTGCTGTTTCCCTCTCCAAAACGAAGCGTGGCTGGCGAGCGTTCACCGGAAGACGACCCAAAAAAAGAGAAAAGAATGTGTAAAAATAAGGAAATACAAATATACAACGCAAGGTCCTCGCGAACAGAGCAAAGAAAACCTGCAGAGGGTCGCTGCCGATGATAGGAATGGAGCGCAAAAGAAGGAAATAAATATTGCTACACCTTAGCCGAATAAAAGAAAATGCCTGAACGAGAACTTCCACCAGGTACAGCTACTTCCTCCAGGAACCAGGCAGACAGAGAGGCGTGTGTAGTGATAGTGTTTATCGCTCTCGCGACAGAAAGCCGTAAAAGCCCGTTGTTGGATGGAGGCAAGAGTGAGCGTGGAATGGAATGCGTGGACGCAAAAATGAAGTACCTGAAATGTCTTGCTCATTACCGCGGTTCGATGATCCGGACGACTTGTTGGACGCCGCGTTCGCGATGGTCATCTGATTGGTCTGCTGTATGACGGCCGCGAGGTCACTCTGCGACGCGGACGTGTCCTTGCTGGTGAGGATGTCGGAGCTGCTCGAGCCGGACGACGGGTGGCGCTCGCCGCCAGTGCACCCGTACTGGATCGGCTGGTAGCCGTGCGACGGGTTGTAGTTGCCGGAGTACGTCATGTAGATCGGCGGGTTCGGGAGCGGCGCGATGTCGCTCAGCATGCTTTCCGTGTCCTCGAGCGACATGGCCGACAGGTCCTGCCGGATGATGCCGCTGCCGACGACGTAGTAGCACTGCTCTGAGAACGTCAGCTTGTTCACCGTGTGCTTGATGTAGCCGCGCCGCAGCATCAGCGAGACGTACTTTCGCGCCTCGCGACGGTCGCCGATGCCGTCCACGTGCTCCAGGATCCAGTTCACGACGTCCGCGCCGATGAACGCGTTCGGAATCGTGATCTTCAGCCACATTCGGTCGCGGATTTCGAGCCCACTGTCTGGTTTCGTCATCGCACGCACGATGTCCTTCATGTCCATGTCGGCGTGCAGTCGCTCCATCACCGACTCGGGCAGCTCGGTGTTGATGGTGTCCTGCGAGCGAAGGGCGGCCGTGTGGGCCACCCACGCACCCGGGTCGATTGGTCGGACCGGTTCGGTGCGCGGGATCGTGAAGTATCCCTTCGGGTTCGGGTCCCAGCACTTGGCCACCACCAGCTTGATCGGGCCGGGCTTCTGGACGACCTCGCGCAACACCCGCACCGCCTCGTCATTGGTCATGTTCTCGAAGTTCACGTCGTTCACCTGCAGAATCATGTCGCCCGGCTCGATCCGGCCATCGAGCGCTACCGCACCGCCCTTCATGATGCTCCCGACGTAGATGCCGCCGTCGCCGCCCCGGTTCGACTGGCCCACGATCGAGATGCCGAGGAAGTTGACCGTGTCCATGTTGATCTGCACCGTGATGATGTTGAGCGACATGGTCGAGTCGGTGATGGAGCTGTAGGAGGAGGTGCGCGACATCGAGGGTGCCCGCTTCTTGCGCCGCTGCGGCTTCTTGCGCACCTGCAGCCGCTGTACGCTGCTGCACTCGGTCATGTCGCGATCGAGCGTGATCTCGCTCTCCGTCTCGAACAGGCTGGTGGAGTCGAGATCGCTCGAGACGACCGAGGCCGACTGGTAGGTGAGCGGGTTCATCGGCATGTGGTGGTTCATCATGTTGCTGAGTGTGGCCGTCGCCGAGGGCTTGTTCATGCTACGCAGCTGCGCCAGTGTGGGCCGTCCGTCGATCATCTCCGTCGGCTGCAGCTCGGAGCAGTCGGACTGATTCGAGCCGTCTGCGGTCACCAGCCACGACACGACCTTCCCATTGAAGCAGGGCAGTATCGTCGCGTCGTCCGCTATCTCCTCCTTCACCACGCCGAAGTCCGCGTCCATCGATTTGAAGAAGTACTTGTAGGTTATGTTTTGCTTGTTCAGCACCAGCTTGAAGTCCTTCAGCGTCACCTGGGCGGCAGGGAGCGGAATCTTCACCAGGTACGGCGTCGTCTCGTCGTCGATGTGATAGATGACCTTCGTCTCGCCGCCTCCCCCGTAACCGCCGCTTCCACCACCGGTACTACTGCCGCCTCCTCCACCGCCACTACCGGTAGAATTTTTATCATCCATTTGTTTTGTTTTTGGTTACCTTCTTCTTATCGTCACTTTTTCACTAGGCCGTTACACTTTTGTTTTTCTTTTTATCCTAACGCTAAAGTTCTGGCTTTCGCTACTATCACTGCTTCTTTTCTGCGCGATACCACTAAACGATGCCAGCAGTTTTCGTAGTGTTCCTTCGTTCATGAAACACTGCTTTGATTAGTGTTCCCGTACCAGTCAATGGAGCGAGGGATTTGTTAAAACTACGTTTGCCCTCCGTTTTTGATATGGCCATCGAAGGTTTCACTATTTCCACTGTGGGATAGTCACTGTGCCGTATGATCTACGCTCTTGCTATGCATGTCTGAAACGGGAAAAAGAGACGATATGAATATTAATTTGTATTACATTTTATTCACGCTAATCAACTATGTCTAGATTCCCCAAGCATCCAGTGTTATAAAGGAAACGGGCCATTTGGATGCGTTCCTTCTTGGGATGGGCTGGAAGAAAGTCACCATTCAACTGTTGTGATGGTGACCAACGCCACCCCGCAGGGGTTCTGAGGGTTTATCGACTGTCCCGCAAACAGAATGACCGGATAAGCAGGTTTTGTATATGTTTAACTCGGTCAACGATTAGGCAACTAAACCCCGTACACCGGACAACGATTAGGCGACGATTAAGAGCCAAGTCTCGGCTGCAACCGGGGAGGTTGCAGAAAAACCGGTACTGATGCTAATAATCATAGGAAGTGATCCAGTTGCATGGGCGGCGCACGGAAGCTAACGGGGTAGCAGTACTGGCGACATCCGCAGATGGACGGATCGCCCTTCGATTGAGCGACGCATACAAACGCACACATGCACAAACAACAGGTACATGCGGAGAGGAGATAAACGATGTCAAATGTAGAATCCCCGCCTGACAACACTGCCAGGCAATGGCCTCGGGCGGAGCCGCTAGGTAGCGACCGCGAACGCACCACTCCTCACTCGCTACGTTCGACTTCGAGATAACCCTTCGCGTGAGATGCTGTACAGACGGGCTCGGAAGGTCGAACGACCCCGTTACTGATGCATTAATGCATGCATCGATGCAGTGCAATCGCGATCGTTCTGGCAGCGAACAGGGATGTGTGTTTACTTGCAATGTATCGAAACAACGATGTCATTCTGGAACAACAGGAAATTCCACTTTTGCAGCCCGTACGAACTGACGAGAAGAACCATTCATTAATGTCAAACGCGTATAAAGAGCTTTTTCTTCACACATGCACACACACGCACACGATTTTGCTGGAACACGAAGTGGGCTGGGAATTGTAATAGTCTTGTGTTTCTTCGAAATTTTTCCTCACGTTTCGCTAGGGCATTGATTATCGAAGAAGGCACAGCCCAGTGTGCTGGAGAAGTGCCCGCAGGCGATACACACAGGGACCCATCGTCTTCTTGGCGTTAAAGAAAACAAGTGTAATCGCACTAGACCGAAGACCGAAAACCGAAGACACAACACACACAACACTTCCTTTCTGTTCGAACGCTCTTCTCGAACTCGCTTTATTGAACGGTTGTCAGGCTGTCCCTGACAGCTCACGCTACATAAGTACATACGTGCGGTGTACTCGAAACCCAAGGTACCCATAGTTACACACTTTATTTCTTCTACTTAACTAACAAATACCAGAATGCAACATTTCGTTAGAAATGGGAATCCAACTCTTACCGATTTAGAACATCCAGATTCTTTATTTAGGGAAAAAACGAGAAAAGTACTGATTCCAAAATAATTTCAAAGTTCCCAAATGTCAGTGGAACGTAGTACTAGATTGTAAAACATGGTTGCCAGCTGAGCCGGCCGTATACAATTTTAAAATTCAAATTAGGCAAAGTAAGAGAATTCGAATGAAAATTGTTCAATTCACGAATCAGTTCATTGAATGTCCTTCAACCGTACATTTTATCCTTTAGCGTAAGGAAATCGACTATTGGTGGAGAGCACAAAGATTCCCGCCTTAGTTTTGTTCACCGGTTCACCGCCCATGCTAACCGTTGGCAGATCTACACGGCAAACACTCTGCTCGATATCGCGCACGCTATCGCACTGAACCGCTTTGAATCCATCTGCCGAATAAATCGATTCTGCATAAAGCTCCCATGAGCGGCCGTGCGAGCAGGACACTGAAATGGAGAGACATCGCTTTTTTAAAACTCCTATATTCTTACAACGTCGATTGCATATCTCTTACTTCCAAATATCCACGGTAAGCATCCGGGCTGATGTTTGCCGCCGTTTGGGTAAAAATCGGCCGTACCAATCGGATCGTACATCCCCAGCGTGCCTCCGTTCGTGTGCACTACCTCCACATAGTCCGCATCCGTGCTGGCGAGTCGCGACGACGGATCCTGACTGGAAAACAATGGCCCAGCCGGGTCGAGGCCAAATATAGCTCCCGCGCGACCGGTCGTCAGCTTTTTTCCGCTCAGTCCAGCTAAGTGCGCCCCGAGGCTGTGACCGATCAGATACAGTTCTCCCAGATTCAGTTCAGTAGCGTTGTGCAAGAAGTCGATGAACCCAGCCAGCGATTCGGCCACTTGATTCAGCCGCAATCGCAGCAGCACATAGTCCAGGATCCCGGAAGCCTCGCTCCAATCGATGGTGATAATGTTGACATCGTCCGTGTAGAGTAGGGCCTCCCTAACGGTTCTACAAAAGTCCGAATGCTGGCAGTTACAGAAACCGTGCACGATCACTCGCGAGGGATTGGAGCTGTTGAAGAGGCTGCCGTTCAGCGACTCCACGCTGGGAAGCAGTGGTTGACTATCGGTCGGGTTTTGTATCGTGAACAAGTGGAAGCTGATGTTGGCCGCTTGGAGGGAGCTCAACTCGGCCGGACTGTAATTACCGGGCGCACTGGTGTGCCGCTTCAAAACATCGAAGAACACGGCGTCGCAGTACCAGGGGGCACTTTCTTCGCTGTAGTTGGATGTAAGCCACCTGTAGAGAACTGGCTTTTGATGGATTCGTAGCAATCCTGCTGAATATAGACCAACGTATACCTTCCTTCTGCCACTCGATTTAGCAGTGCTTTGTGCAATAATTACCCGTAAAGGAGAGGACAATCAGTACGAAGACCAAAAAGTATAACAACTTTGGCGTCATCTTTGGTTAGTTTCACCGCTGAGATTCAACGAAGAGATGTTTCCTCGGAAGATCTTGGCTTGTGACTAGTGAAGTTCGGTTGGCTGGAACCCGTTCACCCGTTAGCGATAACAATCCTACACCGAAAAAAGATGCGATTGGGCTCATCCCTCTGCGTTATCGCATTATGGCATTAAGGGCATAGAACTGTTCGATTATCAACGGTGCCTTAACCTTCGTCAATTTCGGTGGAAAAAAAGAAAGTTACAAGAAACACAACACTCTGGCTAAGTAACCTTTGCAATTATTTACGCTCCAAGAGACAGAAGTGGAAGAATGGGTCAATGATGTTAGCTCAGCAGAATGGGCCTCGATTCCGACGCGTTCCACCATTCGAAGTGGGCGCAATTATCGTCGCCAGGCAGGGTGTCCAGGAAAACTCATTACCGTCGATTCTGCACGGATTTGATGTTTTTTTTTTATTCAACCTAAATAGGCAACCCGGCAGAAAACGGGGTAACACATTCCGCCGTAGGAACAACGCCATGTCCACCCCCCGGCCCGTTGGACGAGGGACGAGGAACGCAGTACTCGTTTTACGGCAATCCCGTGGCAATTGCACATCCGTGCGTGGAGTTGGAGTTTTTACTTTTCTTTCTCCACTAATGGCCATCGGTCGGGAAACCTGTTCCGCTGGCAGCTTCGTAGCATCATAGCCCCACGGACGTCGGAGCATTCCGGGTGATATGGCCGGACCCCCCGGCTGGATGCCGTTCACCTAAATTTGAGCCAATGTTGACAACGAATTCACACACAGAGAAGCATGATAGGTTAGTCAGTACAAACCCGGACGGGTACCCACGGACTCAGTAGAAGGTAGGAAAAGTTTAGCAGCGACCATCTGTGGAACCAAAGTCGGCTTCTGGCACAGTTGCACCGGCAAGCCTGTTTCCATTTCGTTTCAAACCGGCTCCGTTCAATATTTGTTTGCCAATCGAATGACGGAATATAATCGATTTCGGGGGCGTTTAATTCGATCCGGCACACTTTGTTACGCACTGTTTATGTTTGGCACAGAAATGCAAACCTTCGATCCGATCCGATGTTGGATGTCGCGTGCCCGCGTGGACGGTGTGTCCGGAAACGAGGTACAAGCGGGTGGGATTAATGTTGGGTCGATTACGGAACACGAAAGATCCTGTTGTGAACAATTTTCCAAATTGCTGTTTTTCATATATTTACATTGTACATTTTGACGATCTTCAATCCCTTTTCCTAATGCCAACGGGATGCAGACGGACAGAGGCCAACGCAGTCGCTGTTCTTCTCTCGCACACACGGGTTGTGTTTCTATGTTTCTATGATGCTCAAGAGCTTCCAGCGAGCGCAAAGCCGATGCGAACTTCCTATCTTACCGTTAGGACCATAAAACGTTCAACCATCAAAGGGGCACATTCGAATTGTTTTCTCGAAAGCATTCCACACCGATCGGCGGGACCCCACAGGAGGTGTGTGGCTGCTGGTGTGCGGCCCTTTTTGCGGCCTGCCGTGCAAACGCACGTTGGATAAGATGAGCCGCCTTCGAGCAGGCGCGCGGCACACCCAGCCCGACCGGCGAAGACGTTATATGCTTGCGTGTCTCAACGCTAATACACATGTGCCCCGACGGACGGTAGACCGCCGCGCCATCTGCGACAGCGTGTGTGTGTGTGTGTGTGAGTGTGCGGTAGCCGCGCGGGGTAGCCGATCGCGAGAGCGAGTGGATGGGGGAAGGCCCGCGATCACTCCTGCTGGCGGAGTGATCGAGCAGCGATCGGCGGCCGCAGTGCAAGCCGTGCGTTCGCAGCAGAAGGTTCGTTTGGAACAGTCGCTCTTGGTTTGGGTCCGCGGGTCCGGCCATCCTTTTCCGCGCCCCCCACTCCATCGGGAGGAAAAACCATTCCATCGGTGAAGATCGTGCCCTACGTTGTGTGCTGTACGTGGTGTTGTATTACGGGTGCCCCACCCACCGCCCCTCTCGCGGCCATCGTTCGGCGGCAAAGGGCAAACCGGAATCGGCCGGTGGACGAGTTTGTGTGCCTTCCGATAGCTTTCCGTTGCGCCGGCCAGAGTGGGGCCGCCAGCGGGGTGACCGTGTGCTGGGCGCATGCTAATAACATGCTGCGGTATTTTGTTTTTGGTTTTTTTCCCCTTCTTCTTGGCCATCCCCGCGGCATTCACGATCGCGACGCTCGGTGGTGGCGTTGGCTTACAGTTCGTTTATGTTTATGCGGCGGTCCCGGCCTGCCCGTTGTTCCTCGCCAGGCCCGTCCCGAAAGCGGCTTAACTTCATCGCTCGCCGAGAGAGGCCACCACTGGTGTGGCTTTCATAACATTGAATCGGATAGGGAGGGGAATGTTTTTTGTTGATTTTTTCGGGGGTAACCTGCTGTCGGACGCTGAGGTTTTTAACGCAAGCGAAGGTTGTCGATAAAACCTTTGGTTGCTTGGATGATTCAACATAACATAACTGCTCCACAATCGCCCGGAAAGGATTTCGGCGGGACGGCGGGAGCGTGCCTGAGAGAAAGAGAGAGAAAGAGCGAGACGGAGGAAGCGTATTGAGAGGAGCGATGTGAAAGGAATGCGAAATATTTGGTTTCACTAGCAGCGCACACACTTCTGCTTATAGTAGTGTGGGTAGGGGGGATATCATATTTCCGTCCCTTTAGTGGCCTGCTTTATCGTTCGCCTTGCATCCGCACATCTCCATCTTCCCATCGCCTCCCTAAAGGCCTATCGAGTGTTCGTCGTAGCGCGAAACCGATACCGCAGTGTGAGTTTGGTGTCGGATTGCTTTCGGACGGCGCAGGAATGCGCAACATTAAGCACAAATGCAAGAAAACATCTAATGGTGTCGTAATTACAAAATTCGCCGTGCCTGCGATTGCGGCAAACAAACAAAACCAAAACAGTTTAAAGAAAAGGTGGTGGAAAAACAGAGAAGAACGAGTTCGGTGAGGGGAGAAAAATGAAGATGTAAAGAAATGGCCCCTAAGTCGGCCACAGAAGTGTCACAATGCGCACGGTTTTTCAATCCATTTTTCTTTCGTTCAGGTGATGTGAAGAGAAAAGCAAAAACGTCCGTAATGTAGTGCAATTGTCAGTGATTGTGTGCAGTGAATCAAAAAAAATAAAAATAAAAAATCAAAATCCCTTTCTTGACAGAGAGACAGTGAGAGCAAAAAAAAGTGGCAAGGTGCGTCCTGCGTTAGTGAGCTGATTAATTAAGTTAAGTCGTTGTGTCGTTAGGCGATAGAATTCTTCTCCCGTTCACGCCGTTCACTGCTCGCAACCATCACCACACCGGACCGGAGTCCTGAGCAAACCGGAGTGGAGGGACAACCGACGGACGCAGCGGCTCGGAAGGTATGTTGTATGAAGTTATCAACCGATGGGCCTAGTTCGAGGGCCGAGAAATAATTGGCGTACGTATTTCTCTTAATTGGCGCTAGCGATCGTAGGAATGGAGTCAGGCTCCTACTTGGCTCTGGCGATCGTTAACGATCTGTATCGCACCAAACACAGGTTCTTCATGCGGTCGCTTTTAAGTGATGTGTTGCAAGGGTTTTGTACCCATTTAAAATCACTAACAGCAAGACTACGGTGATTTATAGATGATGGATACATTACATTTACCTTCACTAATGTTTGCAAATGTTATTCCTATTAAACAATCCTGTACTCAATGTACATATTAGGTTTAAACCTTCGCTGTTGAGGTTTATGACAGGTTTTTTCAATTGAAGACAAAAAACCAAACCATTTGCATTTGAATATGGCTCAATATCTGATATGTTCAATAGAATAAAAGGAACGACTACGACGTGCAATTACGAATGTTGATATAAATGTTGTAAGGTCTATAAAAATATTCTAAGAATTGTTTGATTAACTCTTTGTGTAGCGCCTGGAACAAGGAAGCGTCTAGAGGCTTCACTTAGTGTTTTACTTAGTGATAATCGGATTCGCAAAAAAACAACACAACACGTGAAACGCTATCACGTTCAACACGGGCGACTTTATCCCGCGTCGGGACCCACATGCCCGAGATCTCGTTGGGCGATATTTTCGCCGTCCACGCGCTCAAAAAGCACCCTAAACTAAACTCTTAGTGAGGCGAGAAAACAAAAACCGACGGACGGCCATTTGAACACCGCGCACCGTCTAGCCTCAGGCGGAGCCGGTTTTGGGTCGATTCGGGGTTTCGCCGCTTACCGGCCCGTTGAAGTCTCCAGTCGACATCGCCCTACCGGAGATCCGCCGGCTGCTTGGGCCTGTTTTATCGGCGGAGTTTGAATCCACACGCGAGAGTGTTCCCGCTAGCTTCGTTCACCGCGTTGACCTACGGAAGATTTCGGATAAAAGGAAATAAAAGAAAATGTCCCCCTCTCGGAGTCCCACATGGCTCGGGTGCCACCCAGGGGAAGGAAAACTTTTCTTGTGTCTCCTTCCCGTGCGTGGAGCATTTTGGACGACAACTCGTCGCAATGCCGTGTGAATGTTTCGTGTAGTCGAAACTCTAAACGGCGGAGCGAATGTCAAACGGCGTCCGGATCGATGGGGGAAACGTACAAGACGGGGGGACGACGGCGGACGGAGCAGGGCGCATTCGTGAAGCTGAAGCGAACGAATGTCGGGGAGAAAAGTTACCAAACGAGTTTTTATGTCACCTGCACCGAAGGTGCCCCTTCGGCATTTGTAAGATTCCGCGGAGGACATCTCGGGTGTGAGCGGTTTGTGTTGCGGAGAAACGGGATAGCAACATACCGCTGCAATTATCCTCTGCATCTGCTGCAACATGGAAAGAATATACGCGCGGAATTAATCGTAGAAAAATCGCTCCCATGCTTGCACATTACATTTTCCCGTTAGCGTATTCTTGTGGACAGCATTACAATTTTGTTTTCGTGTGACAAAAGGAACTGGAATCGAAGGCATGGACGACGTGCGCACGAACAAATTGCCCGACTAATGAAGCATAGAATTTATTCCAGGCCCCGACTAAATTTCCCATTTCCGTTTTCCGGTGGACGGTCGTCCATAATTCCACCGCTCCGGAAAAAAAGTATAAAGACACCATCGCGGCTCAAAGAAGCACACCCTAAGAGCATTACAATAAAAAAGAAAAGAAAAACAAATAGAAGGATTGTGGAGGTAATTGTTCCGACACGTACACGAACGCGTCAACTGGCGCAGTGTGATGGTTTGTAGCATAGTAAAAAAAAAAAAAAAGGACCGTGCCTTTGGACACGAGTTGGAACGAAAATGCACCGTCAGCCGACCGGCTTCCAAAGTGCATTAGCGTGCATATGAAATCTTCAAACAGTGCACACGCAGCAACTCCGGTGCATTTTTCGTGCCACATTTTCCGTTTGCTGGAGGTTTGAGCAAAGACCCGCGCTTATGCTCCGATTTCGATTGGGAAATACGTATCCGTACCATACCGTACACTTTGTCATGCGAGCTGACCGCATATAGTCGAGTGACAAAACATGGTCACAACCCCCAGACACACACACAATAGGCCCCTATAGCAAAACATAATTGAAATGGAAAAGAAAAACCAACCAAACCCGCCAACCCGCCAACCCGCCAACCCGGCTAAAAGGGGGTGAAGAAATTTGACACCATTCGAACGAGGCACACATTTGCATTTGTGACCAAACATTAACCGAATTCGTTGATCGTGGGAGGTGTTTCGTGGGCGGAGGGAAGAGGAAGATATAACAAAAAAAAAACTATGCTTTCCCAAGAGTTATTTTTTCACAGTTTTCTTTGAGTGCGTGATACGATCTGTTTAGGTGGGTTGGGTGGGTCCGTTTTGTTAACCACTTTTTGAGTATCCGTGACAGACCAAAAACTTGTGGAAATTTGTGCAAATTTGATTATTGACTCATTCGTTCGTCATTGATTGAATGAAAACAGTTTGAAGCGATGCGATTATTACCATTTTGCCCTACTGCTATTAAGACGCGATCATTTCTCCGTTTCACATGCTAACATTCGAGTGAGGGAAACACGATTCCGCACAATAATAAACCCTCCCCTTGGAGAAAAAGATGATATCCTTAGCGATAAGTGGATCGTGCCGGTAGTCTAACTACAAAACGGCACTCGAACGGAACACAATTTCTAATCGAACCGCTGGGTGCAGTCGCGCTACTGCCAACGTTGTTACCGTTTCAATTACCACGATCGTAAACCCCCCCCGGGGAGGAAAATGGGAAAAAAAATCGCATCAATCCCTGCTCGCTCCTGCGAGGGACGAAATGTGCAATAAAATAACACTACAAAACTGCACCGATGTTGTTGTCCCCTCGAGCCGGGATCGGTTTCTATTATTTTCCACCCTGGCGTGCTTGGATCGAGGGAAAACGGACGCTCCCTGTGCACACACAGTGCGTCGTCAGCTCAACTTCCACCGACAAGCGAAACCGCGACTAGGTTCGATCGCTTTATTGAACGCATCTCTCCGCACCGCAGCCGCAAATGATAATCCGGGGAAAACGGTGGAGAAGAAAAACGTAAAACTTGATATCACTCGACAACGTGCCCTGTCGGGGTTTTCTCCGAAAACTGCACGCTTGAATGCACCGGTGAGCAAGTGAAAGAAGCAATGCGCCGCGCCGTGCAGGGCGGATGGAAAAGTTGGTGAAAAAGGAAAACACGAAATGCATCTTCCGAGATCGGATGGGGATGGGGTTTTTTTTTCTTCTTTGCGACGACGACCACGACGGGGCGGTAGGATGGGAAGTAACACCTCTGGGGGCTTGGTAAATATGGTAGTAATTTGATAATTTCGACGTTCGGTTGATGTTCGTGGTGTTGGGTTGGGCATGTGCGGCGTGTCGGAGGGTTCTGTGGTGTGGAGCATATCGGTAAATGCTCTAATTAGTGAAAACACACCAGAAACGGCGCAAGCGGGCGAAAATATAGCTCTGTATGCTGCAGGGGGTATATTTTGTTGGGGTATATTCAACAAACACAATTACAGTTGTTTTAGATTTGCAACAAATTTATTTAAAATATGTTTTTTATCAAACGTGTTGAAGCATCATCGGGTTGTTTTAATTTTGTATTCAAGGTGCATTAACCGATGGTCGTTATATTTGAAAATCAGTAAAGCTTACATAATTTTAAAGTTAAGTTTACTGTTTTAAAAAAATGTCATGCAATGGGTTATAGCAAACGTACATTCCAAAATAGGAGCAATTTTCCATTCACCAAATGGAAAACTTCGCGTGAAATTGCGCCGGTAATCGCAATAATGGAATCTTCCCCATTCGTTGACATCATCGGCGTCAAAAGCCGGGTGGAGAACAATGATTCGCATTCGTCTCACGGCTAGACCACGGGTGTTCATGGGAAAACGGTGAAGACGAATTTGTGACTATCAACTGTGACCAAGGGCGTCGTCACGCGTGATGCCCGGACCGGTGGACCCCCGGGCCATGGGTAGCGTCATTTTCTTGGGCCCCCTTCGGGCCGAAGGCCGGGCGTGCGATGCGTTCGATACGCCCCCCCGGCAGGAAGTGGCGTAAGAAGCAAAAGCACTTCCATCGATTTAGATTGACTTTTCCTCTGGCATGATGGGCCATGTAATGGCGGACATGGTGGGTTATCGAGCGGGACGCAGATGGCGCTGTTTTCCGGGAGAAGCAATTGACGACAGATTGGTAGATGAGATAGGTTAGACAAGATTGCCTGGCAATTATCGAACCACTTGTGCTGGAGCCGGATGCCATTCTAGTTTGTGTTTCGTAAGACAAATCTTTTACGTTTGAACGAAAATCTGAAGAATGTGCTTGCCTTGTGCGGACTGAACTGGAGAAAAGAGCGACCCAAGGTTTGAGAGGGTGGCTTGAGCAGTCTCTTCGACTGAAATGTTTGTTGTATACTCCCACATAACATTTTATTACAAAATATTGACCGGGCAAGGTACGCAGACGCCAAGGCGTTGTTTACTGACCGCTGGGATATTAGATGACTATGAAGGAAAATAATGTGGGCGAATATGGCCACCGTACACTTTCGCACCACGTTTTCGGAGAAGATTCGGTCGGCTTTGCTTGTTCAACAAAACTTGCCAGACCAGACAATAAATAACCGACGATCCAACGAGCAGATTGGTATCTATTTCAAACACCGCCACATCCCTGGCAGCCGGCACCCTCCTGGTCCGACATTTTGGCGTACACTTTTCCCTCATCGCTTTGCGTCTTAATATTATTATTTCTTTCTTCTTCCCCATGCGCCTTAAACATTGCGCGGCACGTCTGTTTGCGTTGGCTCCAAATCGGAGGAAAGCGTTTTCGCTTTCGCCCGCAAGGAAAGCACACATGCCCTTTCCTAGTCGCGATGCGTCTCCCTTTCGGCCGGTGGAGCGTACACATGTCGAAATTGAGACACGCCGAGGGTGGAGGGAGGGAAGGGTAGTAAACACCGTCACCCCGGGGGGTGGCAGTACTGGCAAAAGGTGGGCGCCCACCAGGAGGATGAAAGTGCAAGCAAACGCGGTGGTAATGAGCGGCGGAGTAATTTGTACCGATGCTACCATACTCAATGCTACCGAATGCGGGCTGCCACACCACTACCAGCAGGCGATCGCGAAACGGCCACTATACAGCAGTACGTACCTTCGATCGGTTGGGGGAAGAAGCCGGAACTGGTGAGGGTGCCAAAAGTGGCAAACGTAAACTTTTCCGAACGCTGGCGCTTCCGAGTGCTGGCTGCATATTTTCGTTTCTCCTCTCAATATTTGCGTTTAGCCCGGTCCGAGGGCCCGGTCGAACGAACGTTTTGCCCTAAAGACCGGCAGAGAGAGGCTTGGCTTCCGGCATGTGCCACGGTTTCAGGAAGTCGCCCCCCGGGTGTGGCCGTTTGGTTCGCGTTTGTTTTTCGCGTGTCTTCTTGTGGCGTAAACTTGAAGGCTTTAAATTATCGTTTCTTGTGGCCGTGCTGTGTGTGGCAAATGTTGTTGTCTTGCTTTCTGCCTTCCTCGAGAGGGCACGCATTGCTCGGGAAGGATTAAGTAAATTTGTTTATTCAAAAATATAAACGAAGGTATTTTTGTTTTCACATATCTTAGCCAACTTTAGTTATCTATTATGGTTGGTTTTCAATGCTTCTGTTTTGAAACAACTCATGTTCCGCATGACACATTATCACATTCTTTTATGACATGTCTTAGAGGCCCTCATTTTCTTCATTGTACCTTGCAAATGGACATGCGTTTGTACCCCCGTTTGAACTATTGAATGGAATTAGTCGTGCATGAAAATGAACTCCCACGACTGTTGCACCGTCGGAGACAAGCGAGTCCTCCCAGAACCGGCCTCTTGCATAATCGTGTCAAATTATAGATCGAGATCCACATTCCCACTCGCTCCAACTTGCCACAGCTAACTGTCACCGAAAGGACCGCCACACGGAAAATGTACTCCTACAAAAGGTAATGTTACCTGTCCCCGAGGGTGGGTGAAATGGAAAGACTCAAAGGGGCGCTCAGTGAAGCGTTTGAAGCGAAAACGAATAAATAAAAAATGCACCAACCTGCCATGCCGCCAATCGTGCCGGTTTTCCTCATTCCCTTTCCTGTGGTCACCACAAATTGGCACAGTTGTAATCGGGGTTTTTTCTTCTTCTTCTTCTTCTTCTCCGTTTATTTATCGGACTTCTAGGACCGCACGTACGACGTACGTCGCGTGAGGGCATTATAATTGCCGCTCGTTGGTTGTTGCATTGGAATGACAGCGTGGAATGGCGAAGGCACCGTCAGTCGAGCGGATTGGAAATTGGATTGGGACACCAAAAGCCAGACCCCGAAGCAATTCCGTTCGTCGGGCAATTAAGGCCCGGCCGAATCACGGAACACGGCACTCGAGCGAGCGAGCGTCCGTCCGCTGGCTGGGACAATCCGAAGCGAGAGATTTTCCGGCCATTTTCGAGCAGTCGCCAGGCGACGGCACTGCATTGTTGCTCACTTAGTAGAATGATGGTTACCGTTTTTCGCGACCACTTAACACCACGGAGTCGTCGGAACAGGTCCGAGGTTCTAGTGGACGTGTGGAGCTTTCGATTTTTAGTACTGGGAAAGAGAGATAGAGGGCGTGAAAAGGAGAGAAGGAGAGAAGGAGACAACCGGCAGCAGGTTTTAATGGGCTTGTGCCGAAAATCACACGCGACCTGCAATGGAAGTCCGGTTCGGTCGAATGATTTATGACAGCAACTTACCCCCACCCTCCCCCCCCGCCAACCCACCGAGTGGCGTCCCACTCCATCGCCGCAGATGCCATCTAGTGTGCTTTGCCGCGCTCGTAATTCGATTCACAGTCTCGTGTCCCTGCGTTTCCGTCCAGGCCGGGGCACCTGCCCGGCCCAGAACGCTGAAGGTCAGTATGGAGCGACATGCAGCCGCATGATGCGTATATGAGGTGCCGGCTGACCCCAAAATTAACCCCACCGGCCGGGGCGAGTCGATTAGTGCACGCAGAATCCGGCCGCAAGGTGTTCGGCCGCGTCTCGGTCCTTCGCAGGTCGCAGGGTGGTGTATTTTTGCGGGTTTTCTTGATTTTCCCCCCCTCATGTTGTTGTTGTGAAAGTTGTCGAAGGTGCCGTGCCGTGCCGGACCCAGGCCGGTGCCACCTTTCGGTGTCCTCGTTTCCGAACCGAACCTGTTCTCCTCTGCGACGCGCGTTTCGATTCCGTTCGGTTTTGGCTTTTTTTTTTTTAGAGGTCGGCATTTAAAAGACTCGCGGACAATTTGTGTGTGCCTGCCCGAGTGTGTGAGTGTCTGTCCACACCAGCACATTGTGGTAAACGGGCCACCACCGGGGGTAGAAACCGCCGCCATCAGTGTTTTTGGCGGTTCCCGCGAATCGACTGGACATTGAACCTACTTCCATCCGTGCTGGTGGTAAACAAACAAGTCTCGATCTTGTCCGCTTGGCGGCGACATCGTTTCGCCCGTGTGTGTGTGTGTGTGTGTGTGTGTGTATGTGTGTGCCCATCATTTGTGTCCAATAAGTATCCAATCGGTCCACCCCCGTGGGTTCGGGTGATCCAAGCAACGGTAAACATGTGTTACTTTTGGACTCACTGTCGTTTGTTGCGCCTCTGCGTGCGAGCCTTCTTCATTTCACCAGGCCTGCTTTTCTCCGTTGTGGACTCCGAAAGCGCCGAGGATGACGTGATGTATTCGTCAGTTCGTGAGGTGTTAACCAAAAGCGGTTTGATCTTGCGGTTTTGAAGTGCGCTACTTTAGGGAGTGTGTTCGGACGCGATGGCACCGCGGTGTCGTAAACATGTTTGAATTATTTATTCACTCCATTACCGGCATTTTTTTTTTGGTTTTTGTTTTGTCTGCAGCATTTTTGCACCAAAAAAAAAACGAAATGTTTTTGACAGAATGTAGATACCATTTTCAGTTATCCATATAACTATAAGCAAACGCTTATGCAATAATTTAATCCGTCTAAACAACCTTAACTGGCGCAGAGACATTTGAAAGCAAGATTTTCTTCATTAAATCAAAAACTTCTCCAAACCTTGATCGTGAAAGCGGTGTTCCGCATTTGCGGTGGTGTTTGTGTTCCACTCCTATCGCGTCTCGGAACATAAGGAATATAAATAAATTCGAGACATTGAATAAATTTCTCACTGCTAACAAGTTAACCATTCAAACCCTCATGACCACTCCGAGGACATGAGCCGTGAAGCGCGCGCTTCTCGTATCCACCCGCGCCATCAAACGACGCGTATGGAGGTCGTTGAAGATGGTTTCGCGAAGTTGCGTGGCCAAGGGTGGCCGAAGGAAGCATGAGCACCCGTCCGTTGTGCCAAACCGACGCGCGATAAGTGGATCCGTTCCGACAAATGCAATTCCGGCCGCTAATTAGCGGCCCACAATCGGAGGTGGCTTTCGGAAGAAGGAAAAAAAAAAACAAACAAAAACTCATAACCACCCTCCGACAAAACATCATTCGTCATCAAGATCAGCATCGCGTCACGGTAATCAATCGTCGAGCAGCATCGGAACGGATGATGCGTCGCACGGTATACTGCCCACGGATGTTGCTAGTACTTTCTTCTTTGGCATTGTGGGTGCCCCACGGGGTGGGGTGGTTTACGACGGTAGTCGTTGGTCACGTGCCGGGCTTAGGGTAAGGCCTGTTCCACTGCTTTGCATGCTCGACGGCCACGAAATCGATTTCACGAGCATCCATATGTATCAGGCCGGTGTTTACTTATCAATTTTCCACACCGAAGGGTTTTCACGTAGGTAGGCATGCTTTCACCGGGATTTGTCACGGGGAAAGCATCCCATTCGGTGCGATAATTAAGTTGTCCAGGTTAAAAATACAAACACAAAGCTAAGCCATGAATAATGGAAATATATTAGCAGAAAGTTCCACAAACTGGTGACATCGGTTGACACTGCCAGTTTCACTTCTTAATAACGCGATCGCGGAACGAATGACCTAGTTTTCGCTTTTTTTTTTCGCGATTCCTTACGGAATGAACTGTTAACAGAAGCGCACATTCGCGCCCACCCGCCCACCCGCCCACCTGCCCTACTTCACGGCAGCATATGTTCTTATGGTCATGATCGGGAAACGATAGACACGCTAATGGAGTGCATATGGTACATCGAGCAGGCAGATATCCCTTCGGACCCGCAGATACGCCTTCGGCGGTAAAGCATGGCGAACCGTAATCATAAATCATTCGGTGGGCGGGTGGGCGTTCGGTTTTTGGTCACACACTAATTGCGATACTGCGATCGGATCGGCGGCCCTTGCGGCCGGGAAACTTCCCTAACTATATGGTTCTCTCTGTAGGCCCTTACCGGTGTAGCGATCATGCTCGAAACCATGTCGAACATGGGCTGTGGAACTAGCGAAGAGAAGGTCCGCTCGAATCCGGCCAGGTCCGGGCCAGGTCCGGGCCAGGTCTAGTGAAGCGGAAAACTAGACCGACCGTGTTCCTGCCGTTGTTAGATCGGGTCGTTTCGTTTGTGTTCGCAGGCGGTACCCGTGTTTTGTTTTCCGCTCACTTTTGCATCCGAGCGGCTGAGCGGGATCGCCGTCGACGCAGTCTGTTTTCGACACGATTCTAAACCCCGCGCTAACCGCGGTAGGGCTAGGGAAAATTGGAACGGCGCGCGTCTCCGTCGGGTCGGAATTGGAATGCAAAACCGAACGCGCTGTTGATCCATATTTTACCACGATGAAAGTTGTCTAGTAGTGAGACATGAAAGTTGTTGCATCCCAATGATGAGTTGCGGTCGATGGGACGTGATAAAGCGGTGTGTGTTGTGGCCGAGAGGGGTTCCTATTCTTTGATTGCTTTACATCGAAACCACGAAACGGGGAGCCAGCTACTACCAGTCCACTTTATTCAGGCTGCTTCGCGGTTTTATACCACCATTTTGTGTGCCCTTAATCTCGCAATCTAATCGCGAGATACGCGCCACAGATACCGGCGTTATATAAGTTGACTCAGTGGACGTGACGTCTAGCAAGGAGGAAGTTTTCATACTGTGCTAAATCTGACACTCGATGGAGGTCGGCTTGAAGCATTGAAGTCATTATCCTTGTATGATTCCTGCATTAAACGTCCGGATTGAAGATGTGTCCATGAGACGTGGCATCCACTACATAGTGGTCTGTGTGGATGTGACGTATGGAATAAGAATGAAAATGATCGCTGGTATTGTAAACCTCCAACAGCCATAAAAGCAAGTTCATAAGTCTATCGACCAACTTAATTAAAAGAATGGTCCAAAGATCACCGAACGGTCCGCCACCGCTGACTCACGCCGCACGATCGTTGCATAATGCGTAGATGGTGAACCACTCGACCACTCTGTGGACGATGATGTCCCAGGATCTGGACCATACCTCCTACGTACCGGCAGTAGATCGGCCGACTCACGAGCTCCAAACTGGTCCAAACTTCGTGAGCCCCGGATTAGGGAGTTTGTGGTGCCCTGGGGCGAGTTGGCGAAGTAAACACTTTGAAGACCCATTGCTAATTGCTTTGTGGCACGACAACCCATGACGGGTGCTGTCGGGGTTAGTCACGGTCAGGAGTGGTGCTCCCCGTCGGAGGGGGATCCCTCTAGCCGCGCAAGGTGCCCAACGCGCCACCTTCATTAGCGTTCGACGGCGGCACGGAGCGTTCACAGCCTGAATAACAAGTGCCGGCGTACCCTCGACGCGTCAAGTTCGTGGCACGTAGGCACGAACTCCGGTGGGGTGCTTGGAACCGCTGCTCACCGTGTGCCTTACTAATCGGAACAAGGTGATCGGGAGGATTGCTTAGAACCGCCATGCAAACAGCCCCGGCCGGTTTGTGTGATCAGCAAAACAAACGGCTATGGCGCAAGATCTTATGTCTGAACATGATCTCAGGGAAGATACATATTGAAACTTTTCGGACGTGGTAGCGGGAAAACTATCTAGAACTTTGAAATTGTCTGGACACACTTTGAATGTCAATTACTTGAATGATTTTTCTGGGAAATGAGAACCTTCTTTGTTGAACCGACTCATCAAATGTTGGTGGAACGTATTCTCCCAGCATGAAGATGTCGTCCAGCAACGAGCCCCTATTGATGGGGTGACGTTGATTGCCATACCAAATTATACTTCCACGATCATCGCCCGTGCGATCGCAACGTTCCCGCTACGATTGGAGAACTTTCGATTTTGACCGAATTGTCCCCGCGTCGAATGGCAAGCCGTTAAGTCGTCGGTCGTCGTCCACTTGAGCCGGTCGTAACGTTTATGCTCACGTTCACCTCGGATAGTCGAAAGGAATCCGAAAAGGAATCCACAACCCCAAAACCCCTGCATGCCAAGACGACCTTCGCCAAGACGTCCGCTGAAACGTGTCAAGAATACTGAAGGTGGTTTTTTGTGTGTGTTTCGTTAACTTTTTTTGTTTTACCACGTAGTAAATTATCGTCCCGTTTCTGCCGAGTGGCCTTCCCCGGCATGTCCTTGGCGTAAGGACTGGTTTGGAGTGGCTACTTTTCCGTACTGCCCGCCACGGGAGGGGCTGGTTTGCGGCATGAAACTCTACGCTCCTCAAACTGGTTCGACGGCTTAAAGGTGATAAGAAGGTATCATTATCAATCGAGCTAAACTTGTATTGGTTGTTCGTGCTGCTTAGGCCGGGAGAACAATCAACAGGGAAGTTCCTATGTAGTCGCTTAGCAACATCTCTGCAAGCGAGGTGATTAGCATTAGCATAAACACTGGAGACGATGGTGCAAGACGTCGACCAAGGCTCACTTGACAGGTCGAACAGGTTTCCGCACACCGCCAGGGAAATGGAATGTGGTTTTTGGCTGCAGCTTGCCGGATCTTCACCACAGCCTACTACAACCCAACTGGTGAAATGTAATCAAACTGACCCGGAAAACGTTTTCACGTAAACGGCTGTCCAGAATCGATCCCGGGAGACCGCGATCACTTTTTGATTGTTGCATTGTTTGTTGGCCGGCTAATGTGGCCACCTTTCACTTTTCCACCGGCTTCCGGTACCGCGACGGTGGCCATACTCGTCGCTCGCGCTAAGTGGAGGAAAATCGAAATCCGATCGGAAAATAAAAACATGAAAATGGAGAGAGCCAGAGAGAGAGAGAGAGAGGGGGGGAAAGATTCACGACGTTAATAAACATACGAACACTGGATCCGAGGAGGACCGCACTGGAAAACCGATCATCTTTACGTAACCGGAAGCGGGGCCCCCCGTAGTATTTGCGGCGTAATTACCGCGCTGTGGCCAGTAGTAGTAGTAGTGGAGTTGTAATGCGAAGCGACGACCGGGTCCGCGAACTCATCGATCGATCGCGATGATGGTGATGGTTTCTCAATAAACTGTTTGGAGTTTGCTCATCGATGGCCGGTTGATGGTTATGATCTTCGAAAAACGAAAACAAAAATCAAACACACACAAACGCACATACCGTAGTTACGGTACTTGTTGCGAAAGTGGCGAAAAATCAGTCCCCCTCACATCCTTGACCGCGGTGCTGGTGGAGTCGTCTCTTCTTGGCAGCTTCCGCACGAGAAGCTCCTCCGTTGAGGGCTGTTAGCAACAATATATATAATAGTTTCACTGAATTTAATAACACAAATTAAACTCGTCATTTGCCGGCGAGAGGGGGGTGGAATCGTCCGCCTGTTCCTTCCTGCTTCCTGCACGCCCCCATGCACCGACCGACGGCTGCGGCGATTTTCCGTTAGCCTTCGGCGGACACGAGCGCGCGGAAAGAGAAATCGCGTCATGGGTACGTCGATTAATTTTCCGTCCGATCGCATCGGCGCTTCCTTCCCTCGGCCGGTTGGACTGGTTGATAAATATTATATGCCATTCCGCCGAGCAGTAACCACACTTAGCATGCACATTAATTGTCACTAGACACAGACATGTTGCACTTTGCTGTCCGCGTAGTCGTCCGTCGGCGGAACAATGTTCGTGATGATGTGCGATGCGATCCACTCCTGCCGGCGGCAGAAGGACCGTTGTCCTCACGAGAAGCAACGACACCTGCACACCCTGCTGACGCCCGACGCTGGTCGGTGGTATTGTTTCAGCGCAACTTCTGCGCTGTATATCGTGCACGCGAAAGGTAACACTCCGGCGGCGCCGGCGGCTTGTCGCTTTCTCGCGTCCATTTTTATGCCACATTGCACAACCGAACGACCGGTACGCGGTATGCAGTACCCGTGGGGGGTGGGGAGGCACCGCGTCGGAGTGCGGTCACGATGATGCGCATGGCTGGCGTTGTGTGCTGGCTTGTCGATGATATGTTGACGACGATCGGACTCCTCCCGCTCACCGGGCCAGCGATCGAGTTTTGCTCTAACGGCTTACGAAATCGAAACTTTACGCGACTTCGAGCTTTTTTTTCCCAGTTTTGTTTTGGGTTTCGGTTGTTTCTCTTCAGCTTCAGCAAATGATCGGCCAACAAAGAACGAACAAACCCAAAGCAAACTCCTTTTGCTGTACGGGGCCATGTGTACATGTGATAACTCGCTCGATTTGCCATTTGCTGCAATAATCAATCAGCTACAATCGGGCGGGGTTTTGATACACGATTGGTTCAATCAAATCGATACATATGCTGCTGCGGCCAAGTTGAAGAAAGTGGAAAAAAAAGAAATGAAAGTTTTCACCTTATCGAGTTGCCGAATCAAGCCTCTGTTTCGATGAGTGCTGTAAGTCTCTGCTGTCCGAACTCGGTGTCGGTGTGTAATGGTTGTCCCAGCGTTTAATTAGTGCACTGCATCGGAGTGCATTAAAGTGCATACATGTACAGCGATTAGTAAAGATTGCCATTGTTGTTCGGGGCCTGAGTCTTGCGTTTTTTGAGTTGTTGGCACGGGGCTTCGCGGTTATGCCATCGGTAAAGTCGTTGCCATTGCGGACTTACCCCCACCGTGGGACAGTTTTAGCCATGCCATGAGGCAGAGCAGGGTTTATATGAATGAGACAACTGATGGCTATCCAAGTCTATCCAAGTCCACACCGGACGAAACAGGTGTAACCATGATCCAGAAAGTATGTATTACGATCTTGTGGGCGTGGTT
>JAOEFI010000003.1:44916627-44926985 GCA_034621735.1 Anopheles plumbeus
ACGCCCGACGATATTTGGCACCATTTGACCTCCATTTGGCCGGGGTGGCGCGAGAACTTATTGTGAGGTTTTTATTTTGTTGAGTGGCCTCGCCCGTTCCCAGCTGGATTCCTGGTGTGTTTGCTTTTCCCACATTGCCGGATAGCTGTACTACGCGCTACCCGGTACGGTTTAGAGTACCCTCTACAGCGCATAATTTGAGGCTTTTAAAGGTCTTTAACAACTCGGCCATAAACGATGCTCGTAAAGTGAAGGTTTGAATTACACCGAGCGGCTGATCCGTTAGCGGACGTACGTTCGATTCATGACCGTGGCCTGCGCTGGTATAGTTGGTCAAGTTTGTAGGTATCTCCAGCATAGTACACAAGTACTCCACTTGCCAACAAACGCGTTGTAGGTAAATCGCAACGGCGTGTAACTGTATGCTGCGTGTTGGTCGTGTTCGTTTGCGAGGCTTTTAGTTTTGGGGTACTGATCGAGCGTAACCTCTGAGGTGCTGGTGCAACGGGTCAGAACTGGAGCGCGTGCCCTAAGGCATGGTACGGCCAAGTCTGCCGGACTACTGTACAGCCACAAACGCGCCAACGTGCACACGCGTGATGGGCATCGTAAACAATGCGATCTTTATGTGTGTTGGCAAACGCAATTACGCTCCGCTCGCCATTATCGGGTGTCGGACTGTTTTTCTTCACTTTAACTAAACAATTTCATATAGCCTTTGCCCCGAGAGCTTTTGGCGGAATATGCGGTCCAAAATTCCGGCTGCCAAAAGATTACGGTTCGTGTTGGAATTAAACATTCACCTTTTTTGTGCTGGTTTGCGGTCTCGACTAGCTCGTATTGAAATATTGAGAGGATGATGCGATAGTAAGCACCAGAAACGAGTAGTAGTAGTACGGTCACTTCTACGTTCGGTTCCTTGAACGTACCATCGGTACGTTGTAGTGGAACGCGAGGTAATCGTTCTGGCGGCGATTACTTATTGTCTGACATTGTCCCAACCAATACCGGCCCATTCGAGCGTGGCGAGCCGCCACACATTACCGCCGGGCATGCTCGCTGCAGTTGCAAATCCTAGGTCAATAGGAGACGGCGTTTCAAAGATGGCGTTGGACTTGTGCAGGCTTCAGCTGTGTGCGGGCTTTATTCGTCGACAATAAGGCGCCTTTTCGCACGAGCGTTGCAGCGGAGTGGCGGAGGTGGCGGCGCAGGGCTGGATGGTCCGTCACAGGCGGCTAGACAAAAGATTGACGATTGAGGACAATTTTCTTCCCCTGAGCAAATCATGACCACTTTGTTGGATGGAGTGCACGCCCAAGCGGTCATGCAGAATATACAAAGCTAAGCGTGACCAACCGTGAAGAGATTGTAAAGCGCAACATGAGCCTTGATTGTACCGCGGCGTGGGGTGACGGCTTAGGTGGAGGAATTGTTATATGAATTAGATTCATCACTGCGGTGGCAGTCACATGCTAAGTTTAAGAGAGATTTAATCGCTAAACAAATTTGGCAATTCTTGTTTGAGAACTTGTTAAGAAACGTTTTAAGAACTCCATAAGAAAATTGTTATTCATAAATGCTTTTGACATCAGTCACACTCCAAAGTGTTGTAACACTTCCGTTACGAATCTCTATATGGACATTTTTCAATCGAAGAACTCGTGTTGTGCATGCACCGTTTAGCGATTAAATGCACCCTTAAGACTGAGAAAGCAGAAACAATACGATTCAAATCCGTTAAACGCCCTGCATCGGATGCACGGCGGTATGCAGCAAATGGAAACGGTCGGTGCATCTGCCTCCGCATTTCGGGCGATTATCATCGCTGCACATGCAAAACGTTACACGGCCTATTGCATCTGTTCGAACGCTAGAAGCGCTACCGCTTACATTCCGCTCGCGCCTTGCCGGGGGTGTTTGTGATAAATCGGTAAACCTCTGGTGCGTGCCGGGAAGCTACAAGGCGGTTTTCCATCCCATTCCCACCGAGTTCCCAGCCTTTCCGCGGGCAAGGGCGAGGGCGAGGGCGGAACACCAACAACAACTACAACAATGGGTGCCCATTTCAATCTGCCGATGATGATGTGCCGCGATCGTGCGCACCTTTTGCGTCTTTCGCGCTTGACCTTGACAGTGCGGATGATTTCATATCGCGGCCGTTTGACACTCGGTTTAAAATGTGCGCTCGGTCGGTTAGAAAATGGCCGGCGGGCGCCGAGACGGTTCGGCAGGTGGGGAGGGAGGAAACGGAATCTGAAATGCGATTCAAGATTCAACACACAACGCTTCGTTATTGTGATTTTACGAGCTTCGATTCTCTTCCTAATGGTGGCCAGGGGTGGTCGGAGGGTGGTTGATTTTTGAGTCATCGAGTTAGAATCGCGGCTTCGGTTCCGTCTGGCATCCGGAGGCGTCGGAAACGAAAAGAACTAACGATCTATTGTATTGCCGAGAACTTCTTTTTTCATATTGGCTTCATTCGGAGCGGATCGGAAACACAAATTGTCTAATGGCCAATTTGAGAATTTTCTGATTTCTGATTTCACGAAGGTGGTTCGGAATTAGCTTTGAATGAACGCTCGAAGAATGGGTTATTCTGTTCTTTTTCTTCGATTTTCAGACTGAATGTTCATTGAAACATAACAATGTATCCTACCCTAATAATTTGTTGATGGTCTCTCCGAAGCTCAATATAGTTAAGAGCCAAACATGCAATCTTATCAACCAAACTTAAGGGATAGATAATGGACTAAATAGTGAAAATATTTTTAAACTTTCACATAAATAGGAAGTCATATGGAGAGTAAAAATCACACACTCAAATTTCGGCTTGCAACAAAATCTATTCCAATCCAATAAACAAATAGAAATCGAAACACACTTGCTTCCGCTATCGAACAAGATGCAATGTTCTTCGATCGTTTGTGTCGATATACCGATCGACTTGTTTTGGGTTGCATCTCTTCAGGAGAACCGCTGCGCTGACCATCAACAATCAATGTTGCACCTTCTGCGGCAATATTGTTTCTCAATTCCGCAAGAGGTTTTGTTTTTCCGAGCAGTTATTTTCTCCATTTGGCTCTTTGATAGCGGCGTAACGTAACGTGCATACGCACAGGAAGAAAAAGGCAGTCGTTCAAGAAGAGTGCGAGCTTAAATTGACATTACACAAACCATCATCATTTCGCTTCTTTCGCGATGAATCTATTGATTTTGTGCCGAACCGCCCCGGCGGCTGCGAGTTACGAGTTGGCATATGCCGCGGACGTGTGCGCATACTTTCGCTTTTTGTTAATTCGTTAAATAAAACGCGAAGTGGTGCGCGAAGGAGAAGCATTACATATATCTACCCCCAAAGGGGGAGGGAAGGGGACTGAAAATGATTAAAATATATCTTTCTACCACTGTTTTTACCCGTTGATGGCCGCAGGAGCCGAGTAGCTGGGCAGCGGCCACAACGCTCCGAGATGGTGCCGGGTCGATTACGAAACGGTGCGCAGGCCATTAAAGTTCATTACACACACACACACACACACACACACACACACACACACAAACATACCCGTACAGAGATAGCCTGGAAAACACTTTTGATGTGAGCCATTGATTTTCTCTTCACTTTTTCGCCAAAGTAACAACAGCTGAAGGAAGCAATATAGTTCGATGAGTGTTTCAATTTTTTATGGAGTAACCATTTTTTTTATTTTATTTCTCGGTTATGTTGCAGACTTATCGCAGAGAGTGACGAGAGACATATCCGCTGGGTGGTGGTGTGGAGAGCGGACAAACGGAAGGAAGCTCGCGATGGAAGTGCAAACCGCGCTCGTGTTAACGGTCCAGCTGATAGCGCTGTTCTCGATAGCCGGCGCCCTGCTGCTCTACCTGCTGTGCAAGGTGCGGGGAACGCGCGATGACCCCCCGGGGGTGCAGAAGGGCTCGATCCTGATCACCTGCGCCGACACTGCCCTTGGGCTGCAGGTAAGCAAGAAGCTGGACCAGCGGTGATATATATTCCAAATTCTTTTTCCCTTGACTGATCTGGTCCCATTTCCCGCCATAGATCTGCACGTTTTTCGCCAGCAAAGGACATCGGGTGTTCGCGGGCATGAAAGACCCGGTAGAGTCGCTGCCGGCCAAGCTGCTGCGTGGGTGGATGAAGATGCGTGAAAACTCGGACACGCCCGTCAGCGGTTCGGTGGTGCCGATGAAGATCGACGTGACCCGGGAGGACGTGCTGCGGGAGGCGGCCGAGGCGATGGGGGCGCACCTGAACGCCGGCGAACGGGGCATCCTGGCCGTCATCAACACTGCCGGCTCGGTGTACCGCGGCCGCATCGACTCGCAGGACTCGCTCCAGTGGGAGAACATGTTCAAGAACAACGTCATGGGGTGTCTGCGCACGGCCCGCGCCTTCATCGGGCTGCTGAGGCCGACACGGGGCCGCCTGATCCTGCTCGGCTCGGGTAACGACGACGACGGGCTGACGGTGTTCACGGCCACCCGGAACGCGGTGCAGGGATGTGCCGATGCGCTGCGCAAGGAGCTGAGACCGTACGGTGTGAGCGTGGTGACTCTGGATTCGCGCGGCGTCCCGGCGGAGTCCCTGTTCAAAGCCCCGGTTCCGTACAGTAAGTGGAAGGCACTGGGAGCTCGGACCGTTCGGGCGGCTGTACTAATCGAGCTTCTGCCCTTTCAGCCATCTCCGACGAGGAGGGCGTCCCCACGCAGTACAGTGCGGACGTGCTCACAAACTCCGCGCTGGGCGTCATCGAGCGCGCCCTGTACGACACTCGCCCCAGTGAGGCCTACTGCCTGTCGGTGCCAAACAGCAAGTTCCAGATGAGGCTGCCCTGCCGGTCATCGTTGAAGATTTCCGCCAGCCGCGCGGACTCCAAACCCATACAGAGCGTCTGAGCAACGTCCGGGGAGGAACGACGGGCGCTGGCCAGTTCTGGACCGCGCCAGAAGGACCACCGGTTGGACGGGGCGAGGACAGATTTCAGAATTTCCTTTGTGCCTATTTGTTTGTCTACTTCTGTTTCGCTAGGTTTTGTAATACGAACGTGTCATCTACCATGCTCTCATGTTGCTGTCGGCCCTGTACTTCACAAAGCTTGCTGTTTGGGTGGAGCTGAGGTCAGCACACGCCTACACATACGTTGGTCGCCTCGCGAACCCAGAGCCGCGGACGAACGCTATACTTTCTTTCCGTTGTAAAATTGGTTTAATTTAAGCAAACGACATGATTGTTTTAGTGTAAAATACTTGATGAAATAAATATTCATATTTCGTTTATTTGTAACGACAAATAAAGGGCATTATTTTATATGGTTGAACAAATCGTTTTTCGTTTAATGGTACGAATGCATTTCAATTATTTTTGCCCTTTAGGTTGTACGAAAAAGGCGTTTTAACCCCTCCCCCCCCCCCTCCCCCCCACCCCTACACAAATATGGGGGAAAATAATTTGCAACATTTGAATATCACGATTATGAATAAAAAGATAGTTTTTTGATATGTCGGTTGTTCCATTTTATTAAAATAAAGTTTTCAACGTAATTGTTTTACATTAATGTTTTAATTCATTGGTGTAAAAAAACGGGCTTATTGAAGTACAAAAAAATAAGAAAAGTTGAGATTCCCACCGCAGATTGCACTTTTGGCGCTAGTGCTCACTGTTTACAATTGTTGCAAGCTGTCAAAAGGGCAGAGAACAAACAGTCGGGGAGTGCTATTCTTGCCGAGAGGTAAACATTGCGATAAAACTTATAAATACCTGCGTTATTCGAGGGATAGCAGTTATTAGCGATTATTAACTTTCCAGAACTATCAGCATGGACAAAGAAGCTGAAGCGTCCAACGAAATCAGCTCATCGGGGCAGGTGGGAAATGTACGATTATTATTATGCTACGGTAACTTATGATATTTCATCAATTTTCAGGAATATCAACAGACCTTGTGTCGAGCGATTCAACAAGTCAGTATTGATGAGGAATCTAGGAAATCGGAGATGAGCTTTGATGTTCGAACGGCAAGTGAAGGAGTAAGAAATGTTTGCTCTCTTTTGTTGTGATGGTGTTATTGAAGAATTATTTTTCCAGGAGCGCACGGAGGAGTCACTAATCGATGACCCGGACAAAGATAATCCCAAGCGGAAGTTGTTGAAATCGTGGCTGAATAACATGTTCCGGATTAAAATGACGGACGGGCGGGTATTGATCGGAATATTTGTTTGCACCGACGCGGATGCGAATATTGTGATGCAAATAACGAGCGAGTGTCCTGAAATCAGCGGAGAGGAACGGTTTTTAGGGCTGGTGATGATTCCAGGTCGTTATATAGTCTCGATAGAAGATCGCAACGATGTCGGCAAATTCGCATGGTGAAAGATAACTGTATTATAATTATAAACATGGCTTTATTTGGTACATTAACTGATACATCGCGGCATTAACATAGCTTTTATTCACGAAAGAATCAACGGGTTTTTATACACCTAAGTCATTTCTATTCGATGCTATTTTGCCTCGTTTAGTGGTTCGTAGCCTTTGGCCATCTTTTGCTTGAACTGATCGTACGTCCGCTTCCGATCGAAATGCTTCACCCACTGGGACGGGCAACCTTGCTGGTAGAGTTTTCGGAGATGTAAGCATTCCTTTGGTTCTGGAGCATCGGAGGTGCACTGGTAGTCGGGGGCGTATTTGTCTAGGCATGCCCAATACTGATCACGGTTCGACCAACACTTTGCACGCGTTTCTTTATCGGGAAAAGACATTTTCTGTTCCGACTTTCTGGGGCAACAATAGCCGCTACCAATCTTATGTCACCGGTGTAGATTTGTGTACCAGAAAGCGAACGAGCAATTGTGACTACTGACAGTTGTGGATAAAAACAGGGCTTTTGTAGCGCACTGCGGTTTTGGTTGCGATTCTCACCACTAGAGGGAGCTTTCCAGAATTTCAAAGCAAATCGGTTGCCTTAACCCTTCTATCACAAGTTTACGAATCATAACCACAATTGAAGTATTTCAAAGAAGTAATTATTGAGAATAAAGGTGTAAAAATATACAAATAAAGTGTAAATAAAGTTTCCACAAACATTTTTTTTCGGGTTCCTTCTGGCTCGTTGGAATTCCTTTCATTCCACATCTACTTCGTGAGGGATATTCACATTGAGTGGTTTTGTGCGCTTTGTTTTCAACAGACAGACGAATTTAGATAAAATAATATCTTTTTCAGCGGTAGTAGAGTTCAAACATTCCGACGTATAGTTCAAGGAGAAGCTTCGAAATGAAAGCTTAGTAAAATGGATGCAACTAGCGGTTCAGTAGCGTGCAGTAGGTGCAGTGATCATACGAGTAACTACTGGTATCAGATGAACAACAGGAATTCGGGTCGGTTGAGATTCAAATCGCCCTATCCTACGTCGAAAACCGTATCGTTAATGCCTAATCGGTTGATAATATGGGGTTGGGAAAGATCAACAAGAAAAGCGTCGCGTTCCACAAACATACTCGGTATTTTTATCCCTTCCAGGGATTACACCACCCACAATGCACAGTGGATGCAGTCTACAGGGAGCATTCCCGCACTGATTTTCCCAATATTTGACCGACTATCGGTATCGTTGTTTGATGTTTGTCACAATTAATTAGATAGCAGAAAAGCTCAGCAGCAGGCAACGCCGCAGCCAGCGTGTCGGAAAAAGGGCTCGCGTCTGTTTGTCGCTGGCAAATTCCTGCGTAATGGGGTGTTAACGATTTTGCCTTTTCTAATTTCGGGGAACAAATTAAAAAAAGATTGTAAAACTTTTTCCTCCACTCTCCGAATGATCATTTTCTTCCAATTAAAACTAGCACGTTCTACAGTGTGGAAGTGGTTGCTGAACACAAAGGGCCCGACGGGCCCAAGGACCCAAATGGACGCTAGGGGTTCAAAGGCACCCAGAGGGATGCCGTTTTACGATTCTATTTTTTTGCTTTCCAGATTATTTTCTTCGGTACGACGACGACGACGACGACGAGGAGCGCACGTTTGGTCACGGGCGGGGCGGCGCTGGTGTTGGGAATGTCGCGGAAGAGAAATTGAATTGACAGAAAGAAATGATTGTACCCTTTTTCCTGCCAAAACTTAATTCCCTTTTTGTGAGCACCAAAATGCCATTACCAGCCGGGAAGACATTTTCACCAGCTCTGCCAGCGTGAAATATATATCAGCCTTTGATCGCCGCTGAAAAAGGGATTTGGTCCTAATTGCACCGAAACAGATTGTGCGTCTGTGTGTCCTAAACTGTCCGGGATGCTGCTATTGTGTTTGATGTCTGCTAGTGAAACCCTTTGCGAAAGCAATTCGTTCGGACATTCATGCGAAAAATGTTTGTTGTATTCAAATTTTGAAATTAAAAATCACTCGACCGTTTGTCGAATCTGATAACTAATCAAAGGCCCTAATATAAATGCTATAAGAATTGTCACACATTTTATTACAATAATATAATAAATCCCCCTATACGGATGAACACATCTCAACGACGAATGAAAAACAACCCCATACGCCCCAAACTGTGTCCCCAACCACACTCAACCAGCTCGCTCGGTACGCGGTCCAGTGTAAAAGGGAGGGAAAACTTGTTGCCAGTGATAGCTCGTAATAAGCCGGCCTCCCCAACACAAAGGGCAGGGCAGGGGTGCGGGGCCCCCATCAGTAAACAAACCGCCTTTCCTAAGTGTGTCCACACGCAACACTTTCCGGCGGCACCGCGCCAGCGCAGCATCCTCACTCACAGACGGAAAGAAAACTGGTCAATTGTATTTGCATAAATTGCGCCTTCCTTCCCTCCTTCCCCCACAATGTCCCACTCACCCCACCTCCTCCTCGTCCACCGTCAAAGGGTGCCGCACCGTGGTTGCATTCATTGAGCAAGTGATGGGCGATTTGTGCGCTTGGCTCTTTTTTATTTATTTTTTCTCCCGCTTCCAGTTTCGCAGCCGAGTGCAGCGCGTTTTAATTTCCCAACCCCAACCCCATCGCTGGGGAGGAGGGTGGGGGCGGCTGCCAATCGCGGAAGGGCGCGGAAGGTGCCCGGAGACCGCCTTAAAACGTGTAAAATGGAGGGCAAATAGTTTAAATTCAATGATGAAGTTTAAATCTAATTAGGTCTTCCGGTTTTTAGCTGCCACACTGTATACACATTGCTGGAGGTGGTACAACAGTTTATTTATCGCATCATGAACTCGCGCCGCGCCTGCACTTTGGCGCATCACGGTGTGAAGAGATGCGTACTGAAGCGATTACATTAGAAAACGAGAGAAAAAAAAAAACGACGGAGCGACAGAGTGAGAGAGAGAGAGAGAGAGGGAGGAAAAACTTCCTGCAGCAGAAGCAGCGGATGGCACGGGACCGTGATGGTATATATTCGCTTGCCACCGGATGTTTGCACTTGCGCTTGCCAGCTCGCGACTTGCGAGACTTGATTTTTATGTTTTGCCACGTGCTTTCCGGACGATGGGAAACGCGTGCCGGAGTGAGGCGCCAGGCGAACGTTGCACAGGTGGGGTGGTTTTTCTTTGCGGGAAATATGCAACGTTTCGGGAATAAAATAAAAACCAGTAAGTAGAATAAGCTTAGAAGACTTATTCCGGAGGGCTCGAATGCGATCCATAGTTCAGTAGAATAAATACTAAGGAAGTGAAAGAACAGTAGATTATTTTGAAACGCGCGATGTTTCTTCGGAAACAGAGCTTCTAAAGTGGACGATTGCCAACCCGCCAGGTATGCGGTCACATCAATAACGTCTACGTACATATGAACACTCAACAGTTTGTGGTAACACAATAGTCAAACATAGCGTTTCACATATCTATTGTATAACACTTAGCGAAGCTTAAAACAATCTATCATCAGAGAAGGCATTGAGCAGTCTTGCACTACATCCATCCATAAGAAAGGATTATCCAGGAGGAGATGCACGGCATTTAACAACCAACACAAACTAAACCCTCTTTAGAAGCGTTCCTCTTGCGCTGCAAATAAACCATCTATTCTTGGGCTTTAAATGGGGAGTGGGACGGGACAACTGGGGACCAATTCATTATCGAGTGACAACAACTGATATAGCACCGATAATCCCTTCCACTGCCAGCCAATAACGCAATGGTCGCCCGGTGTTTGTGATGTGTGCTGTTCAAATGTGCATGGGGCGAGGACAACTATTTCTGGCTTACCTGTACCGGGTTATTGTTCCACCGTTACAGATGCCCTGTTGGGGTTCCGCGGCAGGTGCATAAAAATGGCATCCGAGCCGACCGGGAGGGATGTTCCGATGGTGTGTCCCACCTGTGTCCGCTGATCCGCGGCGG
>JAOEFI010000003.1:44959064-44971605 GCA_034621735.1 Anopheles plumbeus
CCATCTTACTCTGGCCATCGTCAATAAGACGCGCAGCTTGTTGAATCACAAACCAAAACCATTGGCACGGGCGATTGGGGAAGGAGGAGGAGCTCTTACCTGGAAGAGAAAAAGAAAACGTACAAGAAGTAAGTAGTTAACGTGCGAAACCTGTTTGTTTATTTGATTCTATAATTCCTTGAGGTATAATTTATTAAATGTATGTACGCTTTATAAAATCAAAATGGAAACTGAATCATAGAAACATTTCCAATCTGTGAGACATAACTGTTTTTTTGGAATACGTGCATCGTTTTTTGGATGATAGAAGAAGAAACCAAAACAAAAAAAAGAAAGACTCATAACTACTGATGGAATCAAATTTATCTGAAACGCGATCCGCCCGAAGCTGATGTGTGTGTGTGTATGTGTGTGTGTGTGCTATTAAATTCCCGCCGCTGGCCGAATAATATCGTCAGCAATCTATCAATCCATCTCTGAGTCAGCAGAAGCGCGTAAAAAGGCATGATTTAATTTTGCGCAACATTGAACAAGACCGAAAAAATGATTGGCAAAGGCTCGATTAATTTCCTTTCGACGATCCAATCCAAAAGAACATGCCGAAAAGTGGAAGCAAGTGGCCGTCGTTTAATGGTGGCAGGATTCCGTCCGCGTGGTAGTGTTTCATTCTCTCATTCGTTATCTCATGGTTTTATATCCATCATTCGGATATTAATTGCTGCTCAGCTGAACGGAAACAGGGAAAATTGTTGTTACCGGGATACGGAAAGAACAATGATGTAAGCATCGGGTTGAGCTCTTTGAAGGGTGATGAACAATGTTCAACAATTCATAGTTGTGTAACTTCATACATCAGTTTTGGTTGAAGAGCTTGGAAAAATAATAGGTGAATAGTGAAGACGAATTGAATCATTTGTTAATCTAGTTTTAAAGCAATGTAAAATGTGACATTCCACAGAAATCAAAGCAACTGTTGATTTAACACTCACTCTGAAGGGTGGCTTTTCATGAAACTCTCTCAAATAAACCCTCTTCAATACAAAGCTCATCTGTTATCCAGTTCAGTTGTAATGTAAAACATAAAACAAGAACAAAACAAAATCACCTCTCTCTCTCGCTCTCTCACTCTTTCTCGTTCAAATAGAAAGATCTCTTCCAAGTCCCCCGCTAATAGTCGTTAATGATGGTGAAAGATCATTAAAAGGTCATATACTAGCACCCGATAGCAATCTTCGCACATCCACAAAAGTGTTTATCCCGGGCTTTCGGTTTCGGAAAATCTCTCCGAAACACCGTAGTCCCACGGGTTGGGTTTCCCCCCCTTCGCGTCCGTTCCGCAAACAAACTGGCCAAACACGAAACGAACCTCCCCACGTCTGAAAGGGAAACTTCCCGTAGGACCAAAATTACCATCAACTTTTCCGCGTGCGCCCATAACGAGACGCAAATAGATAGTCCAGAACCACCTAAGGTGGTCCTTTGGGTGAGTGAAGTGAAGTGAGGCAGCAAAGGGGGGTTGGGAGGACATCGGCCGGCAGCAGTAATGGGGAAAAGTTAAAGATTGTCGCACCTTTTTGGGTGTCCCATCACAAACTACTTATCCAACCGGCGGGTTTATCGCGTCGGGGCTGGCGGAAAATTGCATCCCCCAAAGGTTTCCGCCCTGTGGCGAAGGGCTCGTTTTCCGGAAAAGAGTTCTCCACCATCCTCCACCGTGAGCTGTATTGCCTAAGTGGCTTAACGGGTGAATGCGAAACATTCGCTGGGGGAAGGGAAAGAAACGTTTCCCAAAACCCGGGAAAAGCCTCTCCCTCTCTCTCTCTTTCTCATCAGTGTGCTGCCCTGAAGTGGAAAGTAAACAATCAATATTTAGGCATCCTTTTTCCACAAAGTGCGTACACTTGATTCATCGGGCCGTGCTTCGGTCGCTTTCTAGTTCCGGCGAACCCTCCGGCAAGCCTGTGGATGTGTGGGTGTTGTTGGAGCGTAGAGGCAGGTCCTTGGCACACCCCTACCCCCGGGCCTTGAACGGTAGGCGACCACGGCGAGTCAAAAGATTTCCAAACTTTGCCAACTTTCCTACAGCAGGCCGGCCGGTCGGTACTCCTCTGAACCACTTGCGGGTGCTTTGACGCCGGTTTTCCACGGGCCACTCGAGCCAGGAAGTTGTTCGTTCGGCTCGCGGGACCAGACCGTACAAGAAAATCGCCCGGTTGATATCTTCGGACGATTCTTTATTCCCTCCTCACACGACGCCTTTTCCAACTTCCACTCGTCCGACATGGAGCTTTCCCCGGTATTGACTCGGCCAGCAACGGAACAGCGACGAGGAATTGGATGGATCGGTGGTGGTGGTGGTGGTGGTGGTGGGTCTGCCTGACAGAACCGACTACACTTTTCGACAGCTTCATCCCACGCTGAGACTACTCAGCAGGCAAATGAGTCCCTCGATGCCATCGAACCAACCACACACACACACGCACGCACACGGGGACACACTTTGGCCAAATTCCAGAGGGGCCTGTTTACTCGAGCTAAATTCGGGGCCCATCGAAACCATGTGAAAATGTGTGACAGAAACGGGGCTGGCTGGCCGTTGCCGAAGATCGATGCCATCACAACGGAAGACGCAGCTGGCTGCGGATGGCGAGCTGCGGACGAGCCCCGAGTGAATACTTGTGTCTCCGGTGGGAGCGATGGTTGCTGCTAAACTTTCCCGAGGAAAAACCAGCAGCACAGCAGCTCTACGCTGGCCTATCTTTCTGTTTTCCCGATGCCGAGATCGTGACGTTGCGTAAGGAGATGAATATTTCAAAGATGTCGTAAGATTGACTTTTTTTGTTGGGAAAGAAAGGGTTTCTACTGGGGAAAATTTAGCAAAATAAATTGGAACACTTTTGTTTTTGAAACATCCATGATGGTAAACGTTCCACAATTTCCCACGAAAAATTTAAATATTATCGATATCAATATGCAACGTATGATAATGGGCCTGTTTTACTGTGGAAAACTGGTGCCATCAATTGAATTTAAGCATGCATTTGAATAGATGAATAAATGAATTGATAATTTACCATCCAGCATCCTTCTTTACGAATATAAGTATTTGTGCGGGATTTTTTAGCAACACGAAACCTTCACTTGCTTCCTCGGCCGCCACGAATAAATTGCAATGCTACTTAAAACCCATATTTGCATAAACATGCACCCGCACCAACCCATAGGACGGCGATTGATTGGGAAAACTTGTTCCACCCGGACGGGAAAACATACTCTTTGTCGACACTCGATATCATCACTCGACTCAAACTACGGCTTCAAACACTCTCACACCCTCGACTAGACGTGTCGGTAGATTGATCCCGATCGGAAGGACCTCCATCAGAGACGTCTTCGTGTGTGTGTGTGTGCTTTCTCATTCCAACAAACTAGCTTTCCGTCTACATCCCGCAAGCTGCCCCAGGGGTTGGTGTGGCATGGCGTGTGTGTGTGTGTAATTCCGATAAGATGGGGGAAACTTTGCAAAATGCGGCTACTTTTCGCCAGACACCCTCAAGGCGGTCTAACAATCCGTACCGAAGGGGTGGAAATCGGAAAACGGGGACAATCAAAACATCGACAAACGGGGGCTAAGTAAGCCGCCCTTAGGCGCCCCCAGGCAGCCTCCCACACACCCACCAGCAGGGAAAGGGTTGTTGCTGTCTCGGTTTAGCCAAATGAGATAATAATTATGCGGATTCGCACATAATTTGTTTGCGTGAACTAAAACCCTAGAAAACACCGCTCCGTCCTTCGCCTGAAGGGCACTCGACTCGGCATGCCGCACCGGAAAGATGGGAAAATTAATCAACGGAAGGCTGGTGGTACGTTAAGTGAATGCGTTTTTCCTTCTGTACATCACACGCCACCCATCAACGTCCAGTCGCTCAAGATCC
This sequence comes from Anopheles plumbeus, assembly GCA_034621735.1. Classification (NCBI taxonomy): domain Eukaryota; kingdom Metazoa; phylum Arthropoda; class Insecta; order Diptera; family Culicidae; genus Anopheles; species Anopheles plumbeus. The sequence goes on from JAOEFI010000003.1 coordinate 44,963,000, forward strand.
TCTCTTCCCTGGAAGAATCCAGCCCGGTGGATGCGTTTCGCATACGCTCCGCACCCCCACCCACCCCCCGTGAAGCCATCGATTTTCTTCTTTCGCCCGCTCGAGTGGGAGTGCGGTTGGCGTCGAGTGGGATCACGGGGAATGCACGGTTTCCGCATTTCTGCACCGTTTAAATGCGAAAGTGGAATGCACTACAGGATCGAATTGAAAATGCCCCGCATTCAGGAGGCGGCCTCGCAACTGTGCAACATTTCCATCCCCATCCCCTATCCGTACTCGGGCAGCATTCCTGCGATCGAAACTATTGTGAGTGTTTGAGCGAAATGCGAACATACTCTACATCTCGGATTGGAAATCGATTTACAAATCGATTCACTCGACCCCACTACAGACAACCCCTCCCGCCGTCCCGCCCTCCCATCGGCGCGTCAGTAACGGATGCTGCATTTGATTTTCGAGATTGTTCGAGCCGATTGCATAACCATAACCGAAACCGAACCACCCTCTGGAGCAGTTTTCCCTGCTCCAGTCGACGAGCTGCAATCTTTACGGTTCCGTGTAGAACACCTTCCCGCCCCTTTCGGGTGTGCGCGGTACCGTGTGGCAAGAAGAAGAAGGAAAAAGCCATGCAAACATCGCGAAAGCTAGTTGGGAAAGTGAATCCATCGGCATCGGCAGAGGATCAGCTTCCGCGGCAGCTTCGGGAGGGAACAGAAAAGTTTCCTCTTCCCCCCTCCCTCCCCCTCCACCCCACCCAACCGGGCCATATGCTCATGAGCCGCTGATTTTCTGCCGCCCTGGAGTCGATAGTGCGCGTGAAAACTCCGCCGCTCTTCGCTCCGGGCAGGGAAGGAGGGCACTTCCGGTGGAGTGGATTGGATTGGGAAAGCGGGTGAGCAGATGATGGAGCAGCAAATTTGAAGTCGTTTCAAATTTGTGAACTTTTTTGTTCATCCATCACCATTGCCTGCGTTCGTTGCGGGGTGGTAGGAGAGGAGTTAGGTGGTGGAAGAGCAATCGTCCAGCCATCGGGAAGATTGATGTCGAACCGGAAACCGAGCCGTAAAACCGCTTTCCTTTCAAGGTTTTCAGGCGCGCTGTACCGCTCAAAACCCGATGCTGGCTTATAAATATTGCTCAAGTTTTTCGCGTCGAACAGAAGTCGAATATAAAGCAGGCACAATCGCGCCACCCCTTCCCCCACATTCACCCCATCGGGGAAGGGATGATAAATTAGGTAAACTCGTCTGATTAAACGGGCGTTGGTTGATGTTCGATATCAAAATGGAAATCTCCTCCCAACGAAATTATACGCCGAAAGATATTCATCAACCAAGGGAAACGATTTTCCAGTACAATGTATAATAGTATTGTTTTACGATAGATTTCAATTATTTGCAAAACAGCCACGTCACGGTTTTGAAAGGACTGTTGCTTGCGCGCTCGACTAGAAGCTCGGGAAATGGCGGCGATTTGTCTTCGGCGGACTTTCGTCGCTAAAATCCAGCGAAACAAATCGAACTCTCACTTCATTCATCATCGTCATCGTGATGTTTCGGGATGGTCGCGTTACAGGACTACAACTCCACACAAAGTTTGACCAAAAACCGCGGTAGATTACCACCATTTAGTGGATAGAAAGTCTCACAATTTAACCATCGTTTGCGGAATGATTTCATAACATCAAAAGCAGTCAACGGCAGTAGGCGAAATGTCTCCTTGCGACGGAGTAAACAACTTCCGTTGCGACTTGTGACCTTTACCCGGATTTTAACAGGAAATGTGAACAACTGCTTGTTGTTCAGCTGTTGCTCAGGCAACGATTAAGATAAAGATTTTTCCGACCATTTCTCTGAATGCAGCATCCGGAAAGTTGGGTTTGAAAGCGTAAACAAGACGCACAACGAATAAAAAATTCAACCGCACAACACACATAAAGAGTAAATAGTCTTCATAAAATTATACAAAATCATCTACCCCTACTTGTAAGCATTGTCAAACCCAACGACAAACAGTACTTCATTCTTTGCTTAGGTTAACTAACTTAAAGCACAGTTCTACCAGCGAGTCATCAAAACATTCCGCATTCCTTTAAAATGTCAAGCCATCCGGTTTTGTTTGAACGATGTGACCATCTCAAACACACACACACACACCAACAGCACACCTTCGGGAGGATAAAGCACACCGTGCATTCCCGTATTTTCCTGTGTGTCCCATCGCGAGCGGGATCGGGGAAAAAAAAAACACCCAGCTACACCCGCTAGGCTCGAACGAGTCCTGTTGGACATTCCGTACGGTAATTGGTTTGTTTCGGCATGTACAGCTTGACACCTGTCCAGTGTCAACTACCCACCGGGTCACCGTTCCTGCAGCGCCCCCGTGCGCCACCAGAGACACACCGGAGCACCACCCTAGCTGGGAAGTTAGCGTGTTGAACCCATGTCACAGCCATCCGTTTCATCCCGTGCGGACAGGGGCCGATTCGGGAACATTTTGCCACCAATGCCGCGTTTTCCCGGACGGCGCCGGCCGAACAAGCGCAGCCACCACCATCGATGACGCCTGGGGTTGACAGAGTGTGAAATGAAAACTGATGACTCGCCGGGAGCGGGACGTGCGCCGCCTGCCAAGGTGTTGGCTTAGACGGAGGGATGGCAGGGCCGTGGGGGGTGGACAAGAAGAAAAAACACACACAAAAACCCTTATGGAAAGAAACACGTTTCAACATTGTTTCTCCATTTTCACTGACTCGCGGGCCTTGCAGGGCACCGGGTCTTTTATCATGCTTTGAAGTATGCTGCTAATTATTCCCCGTTTACTACGATGAAGACCTCCCGGAGCCAGGATAGGTGAATAAGTTACATCCAGAACAAACACAGAGAGAGAGAAAGCGAGAGAGAGAGAGAATGGACCTGGAACATGTCAATGGTGCCTCTTTAATATTTTACTCGTTAGAATACATAGTTGTTCGTCGAGAGAATTGAGTAGAATTTATAAGAAAAACATGTGCATTTAAAAGGAAGTTAATGTTAACAATGAATGTGAAATAAGTCACTTTATCAATTACAATGTTATTTGTTATCACGTTAAGTTTTATAGGCCAAATGTTATGAATGAATTTCCCATTGATTACAGGAAGGAATAAGGGCATTCTGGGACACGAAACCAGGTCATGTTTGCTGCACGTGTTCACGTTTATTGGACATGCTCATCTGGTGTTCTCCAAGGCAAGTGTTTTAAAGATTGCAACACATTGAAGTTGGCCCGCAGCTTCCGGAAAACCTCTTACAGATCCGAATAAAGATATCGATGGAAAGCGCCTCTAAATGGACAAACATTTCCACTATCAAAATACTGTTCTCAGACAATCAATCTTACGCCGACTGGTGGCGACTTCTGCGCCAGTAATGGTAAAGGAAAAAGAGGGCGTATGATCTAGGGCCGCCAACATTTTCTCGCTTCCGGTTTCCAGGAATGGGAAATATGGTGGAAAATAAATCGCTCGGTTTCTCGGTGTCGGACGAATCGCGGTCTCCTCTGAACGTGCGGGCGGAAAAACGCGGGCGAAGGAGAGGGAGAAGGAGGGGCATTAATCTTTCCTTTCAATCATTAGCTCCGAGCCTGAACCAAGATAATGCACGTGTCATGCCTTACACAAACATTATCCTGGTGCTCGGTTCGCCAGTTTGAGGCTTTCCCGGTTGCTGCTGGCGGTCCACGGCGCGCACGATGAGGGCTGATTGTGAGGGTTGCCACAGAAGCAGCCATTTTCCTCGACTCGGGTCGGTCGCCATCAGTCGTACGTTTCGCACAAATCAACTAGTTTTCGACGCGCCTCGCCGAGCGGCGAACCGTTTGCGGTGGCCCCAAACAACCGGCCCGGTCCTTCCGCAGCATCCCGGAAGCGTCCCCGGCAATCATCCCACGTACGCACGGACTTCGCATTCGGTCCATTTACACCGGAAGGTAAATGACTGCCATTGTCTAAATTGATCCGATTATTGCCGCGCGGGAGTCTATTCGGCTTCGGCTTCGAACGGGGGGCGAACGGGGTCCCGGGAATCCGCTCACATCCGCACGCCATCCGCCTTGACGCACGTCCTCGGCGCGTCACAAACGTCCTTCCGGGTTATCCGGGTGCGAAGGTGCGAAGGATTTGCCCGGTGCTGGTTGGGAACCGAGTGAAAGGATAATGCTCCGGCGGGCGGGCTCACGTCGCACATATTCATCTCAATTTTTCCCCGATTTCCTGTTCGGTGGGCTACCCGGGACGAGTTTTCCCGGTGGCTTCTATTTGCTTCTTCCCTCGCTCACCCCATTTTCATCTGCTTTTCACAAACGTTCACGTACGCGAGCGATCAAACGAATGCCCGAACGTTTCATGTGACTTTCGCACCTTTGGGTTCGGTTGTATTTTTTTTTCTTTCTTCTATTACTTCTTCTCCCCCACCTAGGGCGTGGGGCCACCCCTCTCGCACTCCCTTAATCGCCGACGGGAAAGTTTCACCCATGTGAAGCCCGATGAAGTCTTTCAATTGAGAGCAAGAGAGAGGAAGAGGGAACAAGAGGGAATGGTTTTCTTTCTGGACCGGTGCGAGAGATTAATACCAGGACGATTTTTCAGTCATGTGAGTGGAGAAAACGGATACAGAACGTGGAGAAGGAGGGCCGCAACCGCAACCGATGGACGGTTTGGGAGGAAATCCCTTTCTATAGGCTTTACGACCTACGGGCGATCAAAATTCATTCAACGTTACGTCGTTCCCGGGGACGATTCGGGAGGACCGGTCACAGATATTTACGGGCCCACCCACTGCCCACCCACTGCCCACCCACTGCCCACCCAATGCCATTAACACATGGACGTACCCACTCCCCCAACGTGCACACGTACACAATGGCCGATGGAGCTGGATAGTGGCCATTGGCACGCAAAGTGCTGTAGTACGACGCATTGAAAATTCGGCACCCTTTTTCTCCCACCCGGAGAAAGCCAAGACGCTTCGGCAGATCATCTACCTCACTGCCGCCGTCGGGAAAAACGCATGTCCTGGACCTTCGCCGTCCCAAAAAAGGTGGCATGAAAAATGGTAATGATGATGGCGATTGTTGTGCTGATGGTCGAGTTTTATTCGCCTGTTTGATAAGATCCGGAAGCAGGTAACGATGATGATGGCGCTGGTCTGCCGCTGACGGGCCTAACCTCCCACCCTCCCCCATCTCTTCGGCTCCATCAACGTCCGGGGCCATATTGAAATAGCCCACGCCCTCCGCGTCCGAATGCGGGGAAAACGGATCAGTCCCAGGGCCCGAAAATCAACCAGACGAACACCTTTCCGGGAAGTGCTAGTTTGGATGAAGGAGTTCCGCCGGCGCACCTTTCCACCCACTGCAGATGAATAGGGGCCTCGAACCCACCCCTTTCGTTTCATTCGGACCGGGACATCCCTTCCGTTAAGTGAGTCGCCGGGCGGCGGGAATGGGGAACAGTGAGTTGGAATGTCAATTTGGCCAGTGCCGGGAAAGTTGATGTCATAAACCTGTCATTTTAGAACGAACGCTCTAAAGGGGGTTCGGGAAGCTTTCGAAAGTGGAGGAGAGGGAACTGAGAACTCAATGGGTGGAGGCAGGTTGCCGAAGGACGACCGGGTGCTGGAAAATGGCGGAAGTTTTCCAACTGATGGCGTGTTAAACATGCAGCTGGAACATTCTTATCATAAATTAAGTCCACTTCGGACGACTCGGACCCGAACTCCAATATTCTTGATAGAACAAAAAATAATCTTGCTTTTTTGAAAAGTATTCAATTTTGAGATGAATAATTAAAAGGAACCATGTAGAAGGGAGTGGAAAAAAAGTCCCCCACCGAACGACAAGGGGAACAACATTCAAACGATTAATTTCCTTTACAAGCCTGAGTCGAAGAGTGTCATCCCCTGCCGGCTTCGTCGAAGAAGAGATAAATAACGAACGGGCGATGAAAGGAGTGCCCGACCCGATGTTGCGGTCAATTTCATTCGGAATTTAATTCCTTTTCACACAACTTTTGACCGTAGGGATTTAAGTGTTTTGTAGTGTGTTGTGTTTCATTTTTTGGTGCTTGTTTTAATTTATTCTCGTGTTCCGTGTCTCGTGTCTCTCTCTCTCTCTGTGAAGTTCCTTTTTGGTGTAAAAGTGGCCGGCGATTTAAAACATGCCATCGGTTCCCCCTCCGGAAGAAGCCCGTGCTGTGGGAAGTTTTCAAATCATGCTCAACCCCTAAATGGGGGGTGCCATATTTCAATCGCAAAAGTTCGTCGTTTCCAATAACGGATGTCCTGTAGGCCTGAGGGCAGAGCCCTTTCGGTGGGGGGACGAACTGGGCCCGGCAGTGCGGCGACGGTGCTGAAAGGAAACTTAATCAAGACAAGGGAGCGACGATGAATGGAAGGCCATGTGTCCGGAGGAATGTTTGCTTGGAAAGTTTTCCCACTTGACCGTTGACCCTACGCTGAGGGCATATTTAATTGGAGTTGATGAGCGATCATTTCACTGCCCCAAACGCCCTAATGGGATGCTATAAATATGAATTTTCTTCTATGCAAGGGATTCATTTAAATAAATGCCCTACTCGTCCATTCCCGCCTGCCCCTCTCTCCTTTTCCTCTTCTCTCATGTTCAAAACACTATAAACAAGCAATTTTTTACACTCTTAACGATGCGATCACTGGGGCTTAACGAGCGACAATGTTTGGCTGAAAACTCGGTTCCTTCAGACCAAGTGCCATCCTTCTTCTGTGTATCCCTCGCTAGAAGATGCAGTGAAGTAGCTCAGAACTCAACACAAACAACATGCAACAGAACGAAGGTCCACTAGCATTTTACCTCAGGCTCTTTCTTTTTTGTCTCCAGGTGCGCCTGCCTGGACGTTTAACTTTCTTCGAATGTATTTGGTTCCTTCGTCCATCGTATCCTTTTTTTTTTGTCTGAAAAGATGTCGCTTTCCTGATTCCCGGCTCCCCCAACAACCCACTCCGTCCGGTCACGGGTCAGGAAGGGAAGCATCTGATCATGTGCTGTTAATGTGAACATTGCGCCCGCCTTCCGTCCGACGACTTGGTGGTGGGTGGGTGTGTTTGGCCTACTTGTTACCCTCTTTTGTTTCCGAGGAGATGATTCTCTACATTGGATCACACACTCCACACCCAGGATCTTCAGGACGGAAGAAGGACGCAAAAACCCCGTTTCAACACCGCTCGAATCCGGTAGCAAAAACTAGTTTCGAATGATTTTCACCAATGTCGTTCTATTTCCCTTTTTTCATCTCTTTCTCTCTCTCTCTCTCTCTTTTTAACTTTCCTCTCTTGTTTTATTTCTTTTCTCTTTCTATCACTTTCCCTATCCTGCCCTGGGTTACTATACTTGCCCCAACCCCAAAGGAAAACCGTCTTACACACTGTCAATTCCAATCGAAACGTTCGGAAGGGAAATGTGAGACGGTTTTACACGATTTCTTACGACATTGCTTCCGCCATGTTGGACGGAAGGGACGGCTGAAACGAACGCTGAACACATGTGAAAGGGATAAAACGCTGGAAATGTGTGTGTGTGTGTTCAATGTGTGTTTGTGTAACAAAAGTCGTCTCACATTTCAATATCGATTTCGCTATCGATTTCCTATCACTGGACGGGGCGGACTTTTCCTCGATGTATATGTTCCTCAATAGATTGCGCTTGAGACGATGGTGTTCTTTTCATATTACGTTTGTTTGTCGTTTGTTCATACATTAATGTTGACTTTATGGTTTTCTCATACCGTGCCGTAATCATGTGATTAGGACGCAATCTTTATGAGGTGTGAGGTGTATCAAGACGAATCATTAGCATTTACGATCGGAGCAGGAAAACGAATTCTAAACAAGCCTTCATCTACTGACGCCCTCCGAAGGATATAAAATAAGACCGCAGCAGGAGAATAAAATCCTTCCAAAGTGTAGTGTTTCACTGCATGACGACACTAAACCTTATCTTGCAGCTAGGTACCCTTTCGTCCTGACAAGCACACACATATATGCACAGGAGGCTCTGGTTGCTTCACTTTGCTTTGCTTACTTTACGGCAACCCACTTGCCATCGTGCAAACAGTTCGATGTTCATCTTAATCCCTCTCAACTGTTTCACCTGGTGGTGCCATTCCACACACCGAGAGAGAGAGAGAGAGAGAAAGAGAGTGAGAGAGAGGATGAGAGAGAGAGAGAGAGAGAACAATGGTGATCTTTTCCCCACAGTAAAGTCATTCCAGGACCGATTGTCGACACGCTGGCCACTCAGTGTGACAAGGAGTGTTGGACAAAATATCAAAGGGCCTCTCGACAGTAACTGGTTCTCACCAGTTTCACGCTCTCCTCCTCCCCCTCCACCCCTATCACAGGGTACCCGCAGGTGTTTGCACAGCCATCCGGGCAGCATCAAAACCCAACCACTGGCTGCAGGAAGGCTGGAAAAGCATACAGCATTCCATCTACAATGTCTAACGTTCCTCCCCGGTGCACCTGTTTGATGTGTTTTCTTTGTGTGCGCTCACAATTGTCGTCTTTGTGAGGTAAAAGTGCCACTTAGGCGCG
>JAOEFI010000003.1:44981411-44993490 GCA_034621735.1 Anopheles plumbeus
CGGCGTTGCGCCGAACGGCGTTGTAATATGTATATTTTGCGCCACACAAACACCGGACGGCGTGGCCGAGAAAATCTGCAACCGGCTTGCATGGTTGATCATTTTACTGTTTTGCCCTATTCGCTAATCGGCCCCGCAAACAGTGGCGATTGTGTAAGCTGGGCGCCGGTGGAGGCGCTGGCAGGTGCCGGCGGGGCAGAGCACCGCGGTAATCAATACGTCGCAGAGGCGTGAAGAGAAACCTCCTTTGCCTGAGGCCACGCAGACAGACGCTGAGACGCGTTAGTTCCGTCCGTTTCGCCAAAGGCGAATCGATGCGCCGATGCAAACCCGGCGGCCAATTTAGCTAGCTCATTTAAATCATTCGTTGGAAAATATGACACGATCGGTTGGCCCATCGGGCGGCCTCGTACTAACCTGGCGTAAATTTGACGCCCCACCAGACCGACGCCGGCATGATGCCGTGGTGGATGACGTGCAGGGTCGACACCTGGTCGTACCGCTTGCGCATCACGAAGAAGATGGTGTCGAAGAACTCGGTGAACTTGGAGAAGTAGTACCACCAGCATCCGGAAGCCATCTGAACGCGTGAACCGTGGGTGGGAAAGAGAGGGAACAATGTAAAACGTGATGGGACAGCGGCAACCATGGCACACCACCGCACACACACACACACTTACCCTCATGGCCATCGGTGAGCGGGAGTAGTCCACTGGCTGGCAGCGCAGACTGTATCCCGCAAGCCACCCGGAAATGCATGCCTGCCAGGGATGGGAAGAATGGAAACGGTACTGAGTGAAAGTAACCGCCCCTAGCCCCTTTACCGGCCACATCCTGGCTACACTTACCTCGTAGAACAGCCACGTGCTGAAGAGCACTTGCAGGAAATTGTACACGATCAGCACCTTCCGCAGTTCGAAGGGCTTCCTGTTTTCCATCAGCTTGGGGCCTAGAACCTGGCGGGAGAGAAACGGTGGGGGGGGACGAGGTCGCGAAAAGCAAAAAGAACATTAGCATCAAAGATCCTTGGTTTGGGAGTGGTTTGTTGCCGGCTGGTGTCGTTGGTGGTGTTGTAGGAAGTATTCCTGTACATTACCTCGGGGTGCAGTGTCTTAAGATAATGGCCTCGTCGTAAAAATGCACACAGGAAAAGCCCCGACTTGAATGACAGGGTCATTCCTTGAACGGTCACAGCCCACCTAGAAAAATGAGGTCAAAACACCTTTACATCGATAAGATGATCGATCGGTGGGCTTTCCCGTACGGGGCTTTGATTGCCCAACTCCATTTCCTCATCGTTTTAAAAGATTTTTATGCCTTCGGTTTTAATGTGACAAAATGTCAGAAACCTTGGCATTCGGAATACCAAAAAATTACATCTTATTGAATGCCAAAGAGGTAATATTTCGCATGTTAAGCAACTGTATACTTTCGTGTATCGACTTCCGTTAAATAAGTACGTTAACAACAAATACTTTAAAACATTATTTAAAAAAATTCATCCATGAAAGTTCACAGAAAAAAAAATCTGCAATGAAAATAAATTGCTGTGTTTAAATGAAAACAAATCAACTATGATACACATACCAATACCTTTTCCTTCCTTCACACTATTCAACACTTCACGTTTCTTTGCACAAAAAATCACGAGCATAATCGTTCAGAAAACATGCAGTGTTTAAAAGTGTTAAATCAAATGTGCACCGTTCTTGTTTCCGATCGTTACTGGCGGAAAACAAAATGTTTGGCAAATATTTACAGCAACAAAAAACAAAAACAAAAAAAAAACGGACATGCTCCACGGTACTGTGGAGTGTGAAAACTGTTCATTCTTTTTCTGGTTCTTCAAATATTCAGTTTCGACCACAATGAAACAAATGGCGCGAACGCAAACGGCAAATGTTTACCGAAAGCTGAGTGAGCTGTCACAGGGGATGTGTGTTGAACCGTTTTGGCCAGAAATTAAAAAGGGCTGAGCGTTACATAAACGTGAGCAGTCGGCCTCTTTTTGACTAGTCAGCGGCACATGCTTCGGTGGTGGCGAAAGGCTTTCGGGTGTGAACACTTATTTACTCCATCGCCCGATGCGCCTGTCGGCAGTGTCTCGCTCTTCGTGCGCATCGAAGAAGGCCACGGTGTGGAAAACAGTTGTTGCCCGCGAGTCAGTTAGTTGAGTGACAATGAACTTGCATCGGCGGGTGCATGGAAATGGCCGCTTGCAAGACGTGGATGCTGTTTAATTTGCACTCAGTTACAAGATAGAGTTCATGGTTTATCTTCCTCAGTTTACAGTCCGATAACGATGGTTGGCGCTTCAGGCGGTTGGGAAAGGCCGACGAAGGCCCTCCGACGGTTATGAGGAGAATTGCTCATTCCACTGATTGGCACATTCACTTTGGGGTCGGTGTGATGGTCGCTGTTGCAAATCTGCAAGGTCACGGCATGATGCAGTTGTACTATCCTACCCAATTGTTGGTTCGTCTGTGTGCCTGGCATGTCCCCACTAGTGGACCAACCATTTCGCAGTGCTGATGCTGCGCTTCAAGACAAAAGTTGGCTCGTGAAATTGGAATGGAAATGGAAAGGCAAAGAACGTCGAGATCGGATCCGAGAGAACGCCTCATCCCGAGAGGATAGTAAGAAGGGCCTGTAATTATCTGTTGCTACTAATGTCCTAGGCATTGAATGCCAGTTGTTCTCAGATGAGCCCATAATTTAACTAATTTGAAAGTAGAAGATTCTGAAGCATATCATTGGATTTCTTTGAAGCAGCTGCTAATATGTTTTATTGGTGGCATGACGATGGCAACTGACGTCGGCACGATTGTCTTGTTTCTTGGAGAACTGGAGAGCGCTCCCAACATTCACCGATGAACCTGCCGCACTTGACCATGAACGATGGTGCTGAATTTCCCCCATGGCAACCGGGCCCGCGACTTACCTTAACGCAGTACGCATAGCACAAGCTGATGCCGATGGTGGGAAACGGGGAGCTCATCAGTGGCCAGTCGCGCGTCCGTGGGTCCGACAGCTCGTCCATCAGGTACCGCCAGCCTTGGTGTACGTTTGTGATAAGCTCCATCGTGGCAGTGTGAGTAATTTCTAGACGGTAGAAAGGAAGAAAATAGAACGCAAGGACAACACTATAGTGAATGGAAAGCTTATGGAAAGGTATGTGAACTGAACTTCCTCCCCCATGGCCATAGGCCCTATCACTCTCACTTGCAACAACACTTAATGTGCTCCCATATTGACGTCAAACTCTGACACCCGTGTGATGCACCGAATCCGCTTCCGAATGGCGTATTGATTTATTTACTGACCGCAAACAAAATAGATAAATAAATTTAAAATAATGTTCCCCAACTGTACCAACAATTGTTTGTCTGTCTCGCGAATCAATCCGTGGGCGGATGTAAGCCTTCGTACAGCGATTCGCGATTTCACGTGCGTCCTGCTTCACTCGAACGGCAACCACTTGGGCGAGGTCTCGAGTGGAGAGAAAACGAACATACTTTGGAGAGTTTGAAAAATCGAAAATCATGTCTTCAATTTGCCGACCCCCGCGGGACACAGACGGTCGGGAAGATTTGGTAGTTTGATTAGAGAGAAAAATGAAGAGAGGAAACCAAACACTCAAATCCCACAGGTTCGTTGGCACACCGTCAGCGATTGAAGCGATGGAGTCACCGTGGGTATTGGTATCGGAACTTTAGATGAGACTAAAAAACTGCCGAACAGTGAATAAATCAGGACTACAAGTATAATACTAACACAACACTATGATTAGAAGTGAAATTGTAACACCCTTCTCAAACCCGCTAGTTCGCTAGTTCTTGTAAATTCTTGCTTTGAAGCCTTTACTGCGGAAACAAGGGAGTTGGTTCCAATAAATTACATTGCCAGGGCAGTTGAGCCCAGGGATGCGATTTATAGAAAGAACCTGGTCAACTAGAAGTCCGGTGAGGAAGAGAGAATGATTGATAGGACGTAAAATAGATTGTTGTACTACCACCCCGATGTCCTTCCAGGGAGATTCAATGCTGCACGTAACAGAAAAGAGAATCGTGTACTTCCCAAGACTGTCATTGCGGGGTTGCGAAAAAGGTGGATGTAATATAACGAGAGATATACCAGCTGGTGTTACATCTTAAGCCGCGGGGTAAAACGTATTTCTTCAATGCTACAGTTTATGAAAGTGTATTAAACATGTATTAAACATGTGCATGTAAATATTTGGCATTGAAACTTGTATTATTTTGGAAGGGAACCGTTTCTTCTCGCTTCTACGATGCAGTGGTCAGTATTGTACCGTGTTAAAGCAACCCACGGCCCACAGCAACTGGCTGTAACGGTGCCAGGGATGCAAAATAATCACAGTTGGTGTAAATGTAGCATAAACCGTCGTATAGAATCTCGATTCTCCCGACGACGACGAGTCCAAACGTGGTGGTACGCATCTGGCTTAACCTACCCCTAGCCGGTTGCCATTGCGAGGCGAGAAAGGTCGTCAAGAAATAAAATGTCATGAAAAAGTCTTTTATTATCCGCCCCTTCGCCAGCGTGCCACCCCCGCGCCCGTGCCTCGGCGTGCGTGAGGTTGGTGAACTTTTATTTCCAATTTCACCTTGCGTCGAATGTGAACGCGCGAGCACTGCGTACTGCGTCGTACGCCACCGCTAATGAGATGGTGGCAATGGTGCCACATATTGGCAAGTGCACTACCGTCCATCGCTGTTTTATTTGTCTTCTAATCGCACTGACCCCCATATAGCGGGCCGAAGGTTGAGCCAACGGTGGCACCGCGCATCACTGGTTCGGTGGATCTGGTCCCGTTTTCAAGGAGGGGACACACGAGGGGAGCGGTTAGACGGTTCACTAGTAATAATATTTTCCCCACCACCCAGCGGCAAAGGTGTGGTGTGACGATGATTTCGCATAATGCAAAAGAAGGTCGCAGATGCACAGCGCACGTTTCGTAGTAGGGGGGTTCGTCGCTTGTCCCGCGGTTAGAATCTTTCGTAACCCGAACCCGGCTTTAATGCGGCACTCGAACCGTCAGCCGGGCTGTCAGTTGCTGCTGCTGCTGTTAGCATGCCGTTGTGTGCATGCCGATCACGGTGGGACAGAGGATGATCCAACGGCACACCGGCCGACCGGGTGATTAATTTGCCTAGACATCGATACACGACCGTTGTCGGACACGGGTTTGTGTTGTAAACATCGGGGCGGGAAAACACAAACTCTAAATCCATGCCAAACGAACGGTGGGGTGGGGTTTGGTAGGGTGGTTGGTTGATGGTAAAGCCACCCTATCGGAAGACAGATGGACATTGGATGTCCGTAACATCCCCAACCGGTGGTTGAGGCAATGCAACCAGGCCGCTCGCGCGGACAATGGGCAGAAGAAGTTCGCACTCCGCTAGACGTCTGGTGGCTGGCAGCGGGCCCTTGGAGCTATTTCTAATCTTTCGCTTAGCGTTAAAACGTTAAGCTTAGCGAATGGACGGTTTCACTGTGGCGTCGCTTATGGTTATGAAAATTCATTGCAATTTATATTCACTCCAGCGATCGGGGAAGTGGCAAGGTCGTAGCGGCCACCCGCGGTAAAACGAAACAGACGCACCCTTTCCAGGTGCGGTGTGGTCGTTCGTCGCCTAGTGCGTCCAATTCGTGGCGGGGTGGGAAAACCCCGAGCTAAGAACTCAACCGAGGGAGTTTGCACAATTCTTGAGAGCTATTTTCCGCAATACGCGCCCGTAGCCATTGCGGTCAAGGATCGTGGTTTCGATTCGCTCGGCAGAGGTCGAATCCGGGGTGGAATCGCAAGAATCGCAAGATCCGAACAAGATACGGAAGGAAACCGCGCGGAGGGCTCTCGGGCGGCCAAACGAGAAACGGAAAAATCGATTACCTCATGCAAAACGGCCAATAAGGCACACACCGGTTTCCCCGTCCGGACGGATCATCATTAGTTTGGTCGACCTTTGCGGGACGGGTAATAAAATAAGTTCCTTGCCAACGAGTTCGGCCCAACGAGCGGTAGAACGAGCTATTAAATGGGAAACCGATTGGTTAATTTTCGGTCCGTGGCACGATCGGGCAAATTCATTCGATCCGTACGGTGTCCGCGCAGCTGCCATGCCTTGCGGATCATTGGCCAGAGCTAGTGGAGCGAGCGAGACGCGTGCGCCACCGTGTGAAGTGTTGTTGAGTGATGGACGGAGTTGTTGTGTTGTGTTTTCGTTTAGGGTTTCACTTCGATTTACACAAACAAAGCTCACTGACATAATCCTAAACGAATCACCGGTCGGAGCCTTACCCTCTCGAAGGCGGACCGAAGCTGCATTTCTTTGGGAAATGCTACCGTCTGCGGTATATAGGGCAGTGAAATACGGTAGCCATAGGATGGCGTTGCTGCAAACGGCGAATTGCGACAGTTTTTATCCACATTAACACAATCACAACCGATAGTAGCCTCAGGGTCCATTCCTAATTTCGCAGTCTGTCTTCCGAATGAATAGGGTCAATGGCAACAGACACTGTGAGGTTGACAGCGTGAGGGTTGCGTGTTGCCCACGAGGAAACGCACTGCGATTGCAAGCCGTTCCAGATCCAGCTTGGTACTCCCCCGGAATGTCAACCCGGTAGTTATGGAGATGGGATTTAAAAACTTCCAATCGCCTACCAGTTCAGCCTCAGGCTCAGCAGGCGGCGTTGAAATCTCCGGGTTTTTCTCTCGTTGTATTATATTTTCAAGGGTATCCCCCAGGCCGGGAATGGTTGCGGTTGTCGGTGCTCAACTTGTTTGCAAATAAATTTCCAATTAAAAATGTAACTTAATGCTACTATAGCTACTTCCCTGTGAGTTGGCGACTGCGCCCTCCCGACGGAGGTGTCGGTTGTGTAAATGTAAATGTAACGAAGACGAAGGCGTGTTAATCTACGCAGTGGCTTTACACCGTTCGAGAATTCTCCACCATGCTGATTGATTTCAAGAGGTATTTTCATATATCGACCAAACAAAAACTCTGAATTCGTTAAATTGTTTAAATTATAAAACAAGAACTGCGAGATGAATCGCTTCGAAAAATGGAGGTTTCACTTTCAATGTTCGTTTAACAGCGTTCACTTTCTCTGTTTGCTTATTTCAATACTGATGCGGTCTGAATACGGTGCAAACAACAACAACAACAACAACTATTAGAAATACGGGAAAAAAGTGGCACTTGTTTATAGACCCTGAAGCTGGACGTCCATGACGAATGGAAGTGAATTTAATTAGCGAAAGGTAATAAACATTTATTAGTTAGTTTCCTGCTTTCCATCGTGCTGCTTGAGATGGAGACGCACGAAGCCCAGTGGTTCAAAGTCTCTGTTTTGAAGAGAAAAAAAAACAACATGGCATGCAGTGCGAGGGTGTTGTAGATGTACGAACGCCGACACGGCGGGGAATAGTTGAATTATAATCAAAGGTTTTTCATTCGCTCACAAATGTGTCATGAATATGGAACATAGTGGGCCTGGGGTGGTGCCACGCAGCGTTACCTCGATGCCTGCGCCGGCCGCAGTGACGCACGACCATTGACAACAGTTTGTGAAAAATGCGCGTGCCCGACCCACAGCCAACCCAACGTTATCACCAGCCCTCCAAAGCATCCGGCGCGGAATGCTGCTGCTGAACGTTGGAGAGCGCCAAGTTGATGATAGACGCAGCCACCTTGAGAACTTGAGTGCGCGAGTGCGCCAACACCACTCATCTATCATCGGTTGATTGCAGGCTTCCCCTACAGCCCTCCCTGCAGAGGTGGCGATTGCATAAGCTCAAGCGGGTGGCTAGGAAGACTCAATTAGAATGAACAAAGCAACAACAAAAAAACAGAAAGCGCAACACGACACAACGGCGGGCAGCGATCGCGAGCGGTTCGCGTTCGGCAAACAGCCGCAACCAACCGGCTGCACTTGGATGGCAATTTCTAGAAGTCTCCATTTCCATTGATTTACGACGGATCGATGACGTGACGAGGCGGCGGGAGGTAACCGGTCCACCCGGGGAATGCTGCAAGATTGATAATGGTCGGCGCAAGTGAGCGTGGGGAACGGGTCCGGTGGGTCGGGCCGTTCAATTACCGTTAGTAAACAAGATCGGCCGTCTGTCAACCAAGCGATCCGATTTGTTACTTTCCGATGTTTTTTCCAGTCCTCTTCCTGTCTCTTGTCAGACTCCTTGTCAGACTCCTGTTCAGTTCTGTCCCTTGTTAGACAGGCGCGTAACGAAACTAGATCTGCTGTAAACTTCGACCGGGGTGGCAGTTTAAACTTCAACTTGAACTTGCAGCTGCAGACCCTGCTGTTTGCAACGCTCAAGAGCATGGAAAATTCCTCGCGTCAAGTGCACACACTCCGTCCACATGGGTGCGTGCTCATTAACGCAAAATTCTGATAACTGTTTTTCCGGCTGTAAAATACCGTTTCCCCGGCGAATGTTTACCAGTTTTTTCTTGGTTCTACACGGGGGTAACCTTGACGGGTTTGGTTTTCCCTCTCTTTTCAAAAGTAATTCATTTACTTTGAACTTAAAACGGAAAGACACCGGTGGAGAAAGCGTATTGACTGGACGGCGGCGTATTCTATCTAAGACGGTGGTCACCTTCCGTCTTCTAAGGTAATATTGCGTTTTTAATTATTCTTGTGAATTTCAATTATTTTATTTACGATCAATGTCTATTGCTATTGCTCTAGAAACAAGACGCGATAGTGGGCAAAGCGATCGATCAACAACAGGCGACTGCTTCCAAGTGTTGCGAATAATTAATCAAGTGTCGGAAAACGCTTGCCACAATTTTGTTTCGACATGACGTAAGCCATATATCAAACACTTGCTCCGGATTATCGGAAGGTTATTGTTCCTTCCATTGCTCGTCTCGTTAATGTTTGTTTTGTCTCATTGCATGTGCTTGTTGCATTTGTGCAAGTGCAATCAAGTGAAACCTAATGCCAATTATTCGGAACAAATTATCTGAACAGAACCGGATTTAGATTTTCGATACTTACTATCGACTTCGAAGACGTATTCCTTGGAAATGCTCTGAATTGAAAAGCATTTACTCACGTTCGATAGGTGTTGGTGAAACGTCAACCGAAGACAAGAATGAGCGGATGGAAAGACCAAACGGGCAAATATCAAATATTTCCGATCGGCAGACCAATATTTGAGCTGCGCCGAGGCTGCGGGCCCATATTTAAAGCATGTTTGCGGTATTCACGCTTCCTTGGCGGATACACACAAACACATCTTCGTATCCTCACGGTTGGAAGATGCAGCCTGGACTTGGCCTCGGTCCTAGCTCCGTTCTACCGGTTTGACCCCAATTCCACTCCCCGATGGTCAAACGTGTTGGCCTAACAATGAATGATCGGCGGTACCACCCGGCGCACTCAATGGCGCATCGTTTTGATGGGCAAACAAATTTCACCGAAAAATGATCCATGACTCGTCAGCGTCCGCCCGCCGTGTGTCCTCCCTCAGTGCGTCAAAAGCACACCGCCTATTTCTGCTAAACCAGTTCGTGCCCTCTTCCCAACATCGAATGGCACTTTATGCTCACGGACACGTTGCCAAGGAATACATCCGTGGTCGTTCGCGACCTCCAGCGATTCTCCTAGTCCTAACATAGACCACCTCCCGGACCCCCGGAGGGGCGCGGTTTCGCGTAACGGACTTTGCCACCTGATCTTTAATGGGTACACTTTGTATGCTGCACGGATAGGCGGTTGATGATGGTGATGATGGATTTGCCCATCACTCCATCCGCGCAACATCGGATAGCCGTTGGTGGTTCTTCTTCCACTGATTCCGATCGATGTTTGACAGCTTTTTGGAATGTTCGTCATCACTTGCATATGTTATGGGTATGGCTGGATATCTGAATGTTCTAGCAGTGTGAAATAATATGAACAATCGAAAGTATTGTTTCATTTTAAAACTTGTATCTGATTTTAAAACTTGTTGATTTTATAGTTTCAGAACTAGTGAATTCAGAAGTAATTCCTGAGTTTACAGTTTACTGTAGAAAAAAAGTTGGGTAATCATTCATACACTTTTACATTTGCGTGCGTAATGTCCCGATTTGACAGATCTGAAAAGAAAAACGCTACGCCCAAGCAACAGGCAAAAATAAAAAAATAAACCCCAGAACATTATTAGCGTCATTTTCAGCGACATCTTTTTTTGCCGATTAAACGACGCAGGCTTTGATTCGTCAGATTCGCGTCATTCGCGCGAAGTTTTACTTTTGTTTCCAGATTGGAAAAAAAAATAATCAACGTTCGGAGGTGAATGAAATCATTCTCATCTATTTGTGGTAAATCATCTTTTAGGGGAAAATACATATGTGTGAGTTGAATTAATCCCGGCAAAGCAGCAGTCGCAGACAGGCGGTCGAGTTCTAGGCGATCTGTCGAATGATGTACAGCCACGGTATACTTAGTAATACTAGAAAGTGATTTTCGGCCAGCTCCCTAGGCTCCATAGTGCAAAATTGATTGAAAACAGTTGGGATGTACTGACAAGGGAAAAATCCGGGTGAGTGTTTCCTCCTGACTAACATGTTTCAAAACTTAAACCAAGCTTTAAAAAATAAAACAGAAAACACCGATACTATCACCGATGCCTCTTCGCCAAAGCGAGGAAGCGACAAATCGGGAAGTGAAGTGGAAGATTTGGTAAATTCTTCCACGAGCACGCGCTGGGTGGTACACGGACATGCCGACCGGGGCCGTGCGCCTGTTCGCACGGCCAAAGCCCGCCCAGCCCCTCCCCAAGGCTAATGGGATCGTTTGAATGCTGACACGCTAGCGGCCAAAGGGTAGTATGGCAGGCATCGCACCCTATTGCGTATTGGCTACCGAATCGAGTGTTGTGTTCCGTAACGACATTGGTGTTCGATTCCGCATCGAGCTGGTGACGAGCGGACTGACTGTGGGGCGGGTGATGGCGCAGACGCATAAGGGAACTAATGTATATGCTCTGCACCTCATGTGTGCGCACAGCGCGTAGCGGTACTTATTTCGGGAAACTTGTCCTAGCGGCTGCAATCGCACAAAGTGCACCGACAAGTTTGGATCACGCCGGACGACCTTGGTGCGATCTTGCATCCGATAGTGGCACACACGGCTCGCTGCGGGTGGGAATGTTGTTTCCATTGGCCTCCCTTTCGATGTGTCACTTGCGTGAGGTCCCCAGGTCCCGTCCCTGTACTTTTCCCAGTAGTTGCTCCACTTTAGCGATATTAATGGAAAAACGACCCTGAGTTTGGCAGCCCGTGCGGGATCCCGGGGTTCGCACTCGTCCACACACGTTGACCTAGGCCAAGCGTTTTCGTTCACCTCCTCCCGCTCCGTTTTCCCCCACCTACCCGGTAGTGCGATTATATCACACCGGCCGCGAGCGAACGGACACAGAAACAGAAAAAGGTAATACTGAAACGACCGCCTATCTCTGCATACACCCCGACGGTTCGTCTGCATCGTGCCGATCGGGGATGGATCGACCAGCCGGACAAGAAATTAAAAAAAAGGAGGCCACGCCGTTTCAGGTTGCAGCATCCAAACCCGGGAAGGGGTGGTCGATACCGGCGATAGCCGGCGAGTGAATATATGCTCGTTATGTTTAAACGGCAACACGGCAAACTACAGCCACCCTTCGGAGTGGGGCAAATGCATAATTCATTAAACCTGCCGCCACACGCGTCTTTCGCGCAGGGGAAATGGGGAGGACGGGCGGTCGACGGTCGACGGAAAATAGACTTTTGACGAGCGGGCGGAGAAAAGCAAGTCCGTAAGTTGACGGATCATATTGTTGTCGCCGCTCCAGCGTGAATGGCTCATAATGAGCGGTTTTCGTTGACGCGATCGATTCCGTGCACTCGTGATGCTTTACAGAAGAAACTAGGATGGAGGAACCCATTTCGGCGCCCGCGGTCTGTCGGTGGAACCGATGGAAAACAAAAGTGAAATCAATAACACTTCAAACGGAGCCCGGGGGCTGGGGGGGGGGGGGGGGGCGGCACAAACCACC
>JAOEFI010000003.1:44993500-45044322 GCA_034621735.1 Anopheles plumbeus
CCCCCCCCCCCCCCCCCCCCCCCGCACTAAGCAGCGGCTTCGAGCACACGGTTACATTAAGCGTTTTTCATTTCTTTGGAGGCGCACCCCAGGAAAAGGTGACTTGCCGTATTAGCCCTCCCTCTACCTTCGCCCAGGTTACTTCGTTGTTTGTTGTAGACTGCAGCGGGGAACGGTTCAGTTTCGAATTGCGCTTACGCTGAACCAAATTCTCGTTTCTTTATCTTTTTTTTTGACAATCGCACAAAATCACAGAAACACGCGGCCTCATTCGAGGGAACGAAAGCTTCGCAGGGTGACCATCGTCGAACGTCGTGTCAATCGGAAATTATGTAACGCGCATTTTTTTTTCTACCGCAGGTATCGCCGATGTCCCCGCGAAAAGATGCTACACGTTTACGTTTTACGGGCAAGATCGTACGGAGCCGCGTCTTCATGTCGGATGTTGTTTTGTTGACTATTCATGTGGAAGGTGCTTAGGCCCGAAAGTGGTGACCACCATCTCACGGGTGAAGGATTTCACATCGCATGAACGTGTGTCAGTTCCATTCATTCGTTCTATCTGGCAGTCGTGGCGTTTCTTCCTTTGGCAATTCAGCGTTGTGGCCAAAATGTGCCGTTCGTTCGAGTTCTAGTGCTAAATTAAGCTCTCCATAACTTGTCCGCCGAGTGTGTTGTTGAGCAGTGTAGCGTATTTTGTCAATCCCCTTTTTTTTTGTTGTTGCCGTTCATCCCAATGACAAATGACCACTTCATGAGCTTCGCCGCATAAAAAGAATTATCTCGTGGGGTTTGAAAAGGACTATTGAAGTTCTTTAGTTACATTCTTAAGCCTCTTATGTTGAACTATCACCTAAAGTCGTCAATCTGTTTGCGGTACTCATGTTCTTTTCCATTTTTTACACATTTTGATTGTTGTACTTACAAAACGTACCTTAAGGACATCAGTCAGCACTCGACGGTAATGCGATGGAGATGTTTGTGGGTAATTTATTTTAATATCCCTTTTTTTCCTAAACTTGCGGCAAGCAGCATCAACACTTCCTACAAACTGTCCGACTGTTGTTTACTGCGAGCGTTCGTTGTAAGCAGGGCCAGGCGGTCCAAACTCTCCTGAAAAACTCCGCTCGCGCTGCAGACCTTCTCGACTCACCGCACCGGCGAAGTAGCAGGAAAGAGCTAATATCCCTACGCGGTCACTCAATTAACATCCATCAAGCGAAGCGCGACAGTAAAATTTACGAATCTGTCGAGCGTGTCCGCTGCGGCAACACAACCGGTTGCGGCGGCCTCCGAGTTTAGGATAGGATCTGTTTGCCCGACAGCGGCCGACTATGGGCCGCTTTTCTTCGTCGCTCCGCTTACGCTCACGTCGAAATGCGACGCGGAAGACTAGCTCCGGGCTAAGAGCCCCAACCAACGGTCGATTAGGACGCCCTTGAAAGCGCTTTTCACGATCATGGGGCCACCGTTCGGCCGGTGCACTCTTCGATCGTCGCCCCGTCGATCGGGTGGGGTTTTATCTCGCACCCCGCTAATATGGAAGCAGCAGGATCGCACTCGAACCCATCTCCATGAAACGGCACGAGTCCTTCGGGTTGGCCGTTCGTTGACCTGGGATGGGCAGTTTTCCATCAGGAGACGATACACGGGTTTCCTAGCCCCAGTTCTGGGTGGGGGGCTAACAGCTCGATGTTGAAACGTTGTGGCAACACCGGTAGTGTGGGGTGCCAACAACATCAAGGTCGTCCCATGGTCCGTCCAGCAAAACCCCAAACGGCGAACTGCATCCTTCCGCCCTGTTCGGTGCAATATGCCGATGGCGATGAGTCGGTTGTTTGTGGTAAACGTTAGCACTATTCACCTGTCAGCATGTGCGACACATTTCCCCGAGTTCCGCACCGACGGCGTATACCCGCGCCCCCTAGCGCCAAAGCCACCCGTTCGCCGCCCTTCGTGGCACATGTTGATCGCGGGGGGAAAAAAAAGTAACGTGCCAACGAGGAAAACACACACGCAGCGACGAAGCTAATGCTTCGTTCCGGTTGTTCGTGCAATATTGCAATTTCGTTCTGGTTCGTACATACTAATTGGATGTTCACTGGAAAGGTGAGTTTAACCTAATTTTAATGCAACTGCGTTCGGCCGCAAACTTATGACGAGAACGTGCACCAAAAGAAACAGCACCGCGGTCAACAAATCTGAAAAATTTCTTGCAATCTTGAATAAAGGAACGAAACATGTTGGTCACGGAAAGAAATCACGTCCACCCAGGTATCACTGTGCGGCATTCTCGACCAAAAAAGGTATCCACTTTGGTTTGCCACCCTTCAAAAAATCAGCCCTCTCTCCGGTTCTAGCGTGCCGACACTCTAGCATGCTAGCACCCAGGAGCAGGTTCACCTTGATAGGGCACGTAAAAATTGCAAAGCCGTGCCAAAAACTGTCACTGACCAGTGTCTCTGATACCCAGTCTGTTGTCGTGGCTCACTTTGATGAACGGTGCAGAAAACAGTACCGAAGCAGTAGCAGCAGCAGCAGTTGTTGCATGTGGACTGTGGAAGCCACGCCGCCCTTGATTAGCTACCCTGTGTCCCGGTTGAACCGGGGCCCGCGTGCTGGAGAACGTTTTTCGGGGAGACCTGCGTGCTGCACTGGCCCGGGCCAAGCGACGGGCAGGTGAAAGTCACAGGGCCGTTTCGCGGCGCGGTACTGTGGGCTGATCCAATTTAACCGTTTTTCGCACATCCCGACCCGGCGGACCTTGGACGAGACATTTGTACCGACACCGGGGTACACTGGTACTGGTGCCCACGTCTCGGGCGTCGCACTTGTTTTCACTTTCCGACCGAACGGCTTTCACGGCCACCGGCCGTGGGTTTGGGAGGTGTTGTTTTTATCTTCCCGCCCCCCAACGGGTAATGGCGCAATCGAGCTTCGCATGATTTTGGCTGGTTTGGTAGCGTTCCTCGGTTTGACTCCTCGGTGACTCATAATGGTCAAGATCATCGCCCGACTATACCGCGAATGTATCACTTATCTCACGCAACCCGCGACCGGGGGGTTTGGTCGAAAAATTAGAATAATTTTAACCCGCATAGGATGGACCCCGGCCAAGTGGAACGCCCCGTTCGGTAAGTTATGCGACCTTCTTCGGGCACGCCTTCGAAAGACAAACGGAAAAACACACGCCGCGCCGCGGGAACTAGGCAGGCGTCAACCGGATCGACGGCCGGAGCTGGGAGCGATGCCGGTGATGCAGCAGGCCATCATCGTCGCAATCAGCAGCATCCAGCAGCATCCAGCAGACTTGGTACCGGAGAGTCGGTCGTGCTCGCCGCATAAAGTCCGCATAAAATTCCAGCCAAAGTCGGCATCGGGCCACGGTTACGTAACGCACGTTGGGCCTCGCGATGCGAATGAATGAAACCCACCCAACCCTGGACCACGATGGTCGGGCGCCCGAGATCGGACGTACCCGATTGCCGTAACGTCGGTGGAGATTTTTCGTTTTTTTTTCTCGTCTCGTCTTGTTGTTCCTTGCGGCAGTGTGCGACCACGGGCCTACAGTAAGATATGTAAAGCATCTCCGGGTGGACATCACCTTGCCTCGTTAGGGATTCCAGACCACCAAACATTCACGCGCGGTTTCATCTTTCTCCTTGCGTTCTCCGTTTCCTCTGCTTTTGGCCCTACGTTGGGGAGAAATGGACCTACTAGAGAAGCAAAACCGGTTCGATATATGCTGAGTTAAGCCAATTTCTCGCAGGTATGCCATTCAAATCTATCACCACAGTCGATCGAGCGATCGTTAGCCAATTCCGAAGCCTATTGGCGTAGGTGTTGAGTCCCGGCGGGTGACCCGAATCGAGACCCCCAAATGGAGCCAATCAGAAGTGTTGGAGCGTGTAAACAACAAACATTTGTACACAATGAAGCACCACACCCGAATGCATTTTCTTCAAAAGATTTCAGACCACTTGAATGACAGTCGGTTGACCCCCCGGCAAACCTCTGCAAACTCAACCACTGAAGTACGACACACGTACAATGTTGGGGGCCGCTAAAGTAGGACTTACCTTTCTAATTAAGTATGTTCACTAATGGCACTCACTTATTCGCTAGAATCACACGCACCCTCGAATATCGCGTACCAACAGAGCGCCACTCGGGGATCGCGTCCACTTGCAAGTCCCGTCCAGTAATGGTGTGATTGACCCCCCGGCTGCTCTTTAAGAGTTCACCTTCTGTCGCTTATGACAGCCGCCGGTCGCTTCGAGGTCGGTTAAGTAAGTCAACCGATGGTTGTCACCCGTCCGTGCCGAGCACCGTCCGGTTTGCTAGAAGTTCAGTCCAGTCTGTAGTAAGGCGCCACGGCGTTAGATTCCCCCGAAAATCGCACGCGCCTCAGATAAGGATCGGCACGGTCGCGCGGGGAAGACACGTTCGTCCACAAAAACAACGGCACACGCGCTACGGGTTGGCAACACCGGCGACCGAACGGGCACACACAGGGAAAAATGTTGCTGAATCGGGGAAGGTTAGCTAACTTTTCTGGCAGGGCTCTGCTCTGATCGGGCCAAACGAGGTCGGCAGAGAGAAAGAAAGAGAGGGAGATTGTCGGAGATGTTCGGCAGAGTCCACTCTAGGATCGTGGAACAGGCTCACGCACAACACACTGTCAGGACGTTTCACGAAACTGGGCCTTCAAAAAAAAAAACAAAAAAAAAACAAGCGTCTCCACCTTTCGCAAACACACACGCGCCCGGGGAGGGATCCCGACCGGACAACAACACCACCGGACTTGGCTCTACCTGGCTCACTGGTCTCACCACCGTGTGTCCACCGTTGTTCAGTAATAGCCTGTTAGATCACGCTGGGCGTCCTACAGCCCGGTACGTCACCGCCAACAACACTTCCGAACCGAGGCCTATGCCTTTGCACACACAACCACACCGCGGCACAGCTCGGGGTTCCGCAGGGACGGCGGGAGGGATTTTGGAGGGTGGGGGTGTAGGAAAAATGATTTCCAAACAAAACGATGCGATCAGCACTTTTCCTGCACCGGAGGCGACGTGAAGCAGCGGCGAACGCGGCGAGCGAAATGAGTTTTGGGCGAACGCGACATCGTAGTTTTATATATCGCCCCACTCGCCCCATCTGCCGGCCTCACCCCACCGCCCCACTCCCTCTTCCGTTTTCCAGTCGCGCACAGCCGGCGTACAGTCGCGCAGTCTATACACCCGAGAGCCGTCACGGCGGTCACCACGACAACCACGACGGAGCCGCCGACTGCGAGCGGTGCTGGTGTGTGCGCGGTGTGTGACGACAGCTCGCGATCATTCCTCCGCGGGAGCCCCAACAGAGCAGCGAGGTACGCGGGGCGGATAGTACTGCAGGATAGGGAACCAAAAGGGCAGTGGCGTTGGGCAGGGGCTACTATAGTACTACTACTGCTGCCGCAACACCTCTGCCAATACTACCACAAGTGCTGCCGTTACCCCCACCACCACCAGTGGAGTCGGGTGGTAGGATACCGCCGGGCCTGTCCAGCACACACAGGTTCACAAGAAAGGAACCACATACTAGAAGACGTACCGACGCATATTTAACACATTCGCTGGACGCTTTGGCCGGAGGAAATTCCACACATGGTGCAGATCACGATCGCTTCCCGGGGGATGCTGTGGCCCGGCATTGTGTCAGTAGATGCATCAAACTTTGACGGGACATTGACAGGGGGAAGGGAGTGGGGTAGGGACGGTAAGTGTATACAATTTATAGTTTTTTTTTCCCCCGTACTATATTTGTTAATTATTTCTTCTGCCCTGTTCTCACTCACCTTCGGTCCGCCCAAGGCTAGAAGAACGAGAAACAGCATCCGAGTGCCGCCACCTCTGGCCGATCTAGAAGATGATCAATCTCTGCTGAACATACCGGCCGACAGCATCGCGCTCATGATCGTGACAGTGATTATCAGCATAATACTAAATTACACTGGCGTTGATTTCGCCCGTCGTGTCCACTGCGCCCACGTGAGCGGAAGGCCCAGTATGTTTGTGCGCGCCTAGCTGATGGGTGATGCTGTGGCGAACCTGCACAATAGTTGCATCCCCCCCCCCCCCCCCCAACATGTGCCCTCCCGTCGGGTTGAGTTCCGTTCGGAAATCACCGAGTCCGCTCGGCTAGGTGGTCAAGTGCAGGACCGGTGTAACGGTTACCCCGATCCAACCAGCTTCTTCGCAACCGTTTGGCCCGGCTGGAATGCATCTGCGTGCAGTTTCACTGCAGCCCGCGGAGTCCGTTTCGCTCTCTCTCTCTCTCTCTCTCTCTCTCTCTCTCTCTCGCTCGGGTTTGCTCTCCCTCTACTCGTCCCTTTTACTTTTCCTTTGTGCCTGTGCAAAACATCTCGCTACCACAAAGGTCACAACATGGCGAAGTAAACTGCTGTAAATCGAAAGAAAACACAATTAAGAAGCAAAACAAAAAATGCTACGACTGAACCGGACGGCTCCTTGGGAGGGGGTTTTAAACCTTGTTAAACTTGGCCTATTTGCGAACAGGATTTTTGTTGTCAATTTTGCTATCCTTTCCCAGCGGTCACAGCACATGTCGGTATCGGTTGCATCCTCGAGGCAAGAAACCTGATGCAGTTTCATTGAAACTGATGATTTTTGGATTGATTTTTACACCCGAAACGCGTGAGCTTTGGTGTTCAAAACGAATGCTTGAAAGCCTTAACAATCAAGCTCTGTTTGGAAATTGGGAGACAATGGGAACAACATAAATAGCAAATAGCATAATGGGACTTACTGATCCCCAACGTTTACCCTCCAACTGGAAGAAATGGATTACCACAAATGAATCGTCACAATTTATGTAAAAATCTGCTGTAAATTTGACACACACGCACACACACAGACGCGCACAATATCGAACAGGATTTTCCAAAGGCCCTTCTTCGCGAGGACTGGTTTTAGGTTGTAATTTATACGACTCAGCTGATCAAACGGTCGCTGGTTCGCAAATGGAACCCGAGATAAGCAGCACGCTTAGCGAAGGGAACACGAAAAGGCGCTTCTCGCCCAACAAAACCATCCTTCACCGGGTGTTCGGCAATATCGCGGATCCGGTACGGCGCACCGGCGTCGGTCCGGTGTCATTGGCTCTACCGATGGTTTTGGGACGTCACAAGGTATGCGGTTTGGTCTGGTTCGGCTGGCTGGCTTAGGAGGACCTAGGCCCACTGGGAAGGAGAGAAAACATTCACTGTACTGGGCACGTGCACAGTGACAACTTGGTTTTTTTTTGCGGTTGGCGATGCTTTTTCTAGGAACGCTTTGTGAGCCTCTGGTTGAGAGTAAGCCTACGTCCGATCGTCAGATCTATGAAATTGGAGATGTCTGCCAGCGTCGCTGCTGGAACGTTCGCCGCATTGCGCATAGAGCCGTTCTTGTTGTTCTCCTGACAAGCGGGGGGTTTTTTTTTTATTGCCCGCAAGGAGCCCGTTTTATAAGTTCACATCATCGCGCATCATCAGCGCCGGACAGCCATGATTGAAAGCTCAAACAAGGGAGACGCCTAATCAATGACGCGCACGAGGAGGAAGAAAAAAAAGATGCGCAAACTTTGCGGAAACTTTACAACGCGCGCTCCTCCAACGCGGTGGGTCAAGGCACGTGTCGGGTGGCTTATCTTCCTATTAGCATCCCGGGAACGGGAATCTAGGTTGGACAGTGGGGACTCGAGATGAAAGTCTTCGAAGACCTTCGACCGGCGTCCTAGGCCGTAAGGAAAGTACGAACAAAGAGGAACAGAAACTGGCTGGACCCGATTGGACGCCCCGAAGCCAAAGCCACCTGTTAGCAGTTCTGTGCAAATTGTGGGGAAAATTCACTTCACCTATCCTACCGAATTCACATGGGTTTTTTTTTTTTTTTTTGGTATTCAACTTCCCCATTTTCGGGATGGCAATAGAGAGATCTCACCATGACGCAGCACTTTATTGACGGTCACACATTCTACCAAAAGCGCGCGTCAAGGGCGTCTTCCGCTTGGGAAAACTCAATCGAGGGGGGGGGGGAAATAGATTAGAGGTTGCTGCGTGAGCAAGCCCAATTCGTTATGGGTGGCCACATTGCTTTGTTTTAGTTGTAAACACTTATTACAACGCTTTCCGCCTTTCCACGCTTCTTGCACTTCTCGGAGCGATCGCAGGGACTGGGCGATTTCGATGCGGTGGGAATATTGCATTGGGTGGTACGTGTCATACCTTTTGCTCCCACTGGCGTTTGTAGTCAAAGTATGACTTTCCCTCCGCGTGAATCACAGGAACAGATTAATTGGTCGTGATTTCAGAACGCTCGACAATGATTATTGTACTTAATCACGATCGGGCACTATGGGGTGTTTTTCCAGCGTACATCTGACCCTCGAGGGGTTTTTCCTTGCTTTTGGCCGCCTTTCCCAATTACAAGGGGCTGCAAATGATGAATGATCACCGGGGTGTAGGTAGGGATCATAAAGTTATACATTTCACCAAGCAGTGAATTTAATCTTCGTAGAATTACTTTATGGTTAAAGTGTGCGCTATTATGGTCTAATACAATATATTTACTGCTTGTTTGCTGATTTCATCAGGGCAATTGTGACGATTCGTTTATGGTTCTTTGAATGGGTGGAAATATAAAATATGGTGAGGTACG
Organism: Anopheles plumbeus; assembly: GCA_034621735.1. Taxonomy (NCBI): domain Eukaryota; kingdom Metazoa; phylum Arthropoda; class Insecta; order Diptera; family Culicidae; genus Anopheles; species Anopheles plumbeus. Next base: position 45,002,206 of record JAOEFI010000003.1, read on the forward strand.
TTTATCTTCGTTGGGTGGTTCTTGACGTTGGATGGAAAAGACATTTTTATCTGGGAAATGATACGTCACAAAAGTGACCAATGAAAAATACCGATGAAGAGAAGGAAACCCACTTCTCACCCCACCTCGATCGATGGCATCTGTCTAACACCCTGCTGGCGGTTACCATTACGCACCTAGCGTACGGCGAGGGCACGGCCATGACCGTGGGCTCGTCACGGATGATCTTTAGTGTGTGAACGTGTGCTCTGTCGTATCCTCGGAAGCTGGCTGACGATGGCCGGATTCGGTGGATGGGTTGTTTTCTCCTTAGTTTTCGTCTTCCATATCGACCAGCTAATTGGAGTGATGATTTGTTTAACTTTAGCGTTAGTCGCAGCTCTTCATTAGCGCCAACATGGAGACTTCGATTACGATTCGACCTTCCTGCGATAGTGCCAAGGGCCCTGGCGTGAGGTTGCTAAGTCCTTGAACGTTGACCAAATGAAATGCACTATTTCTCTACGACGTCATCCGTTGGATTGAGTTAAATCATGTTTGCGACTGCTTTACGGTTGCTTTCTAGCTAACGTTCGTACATTAAACGTTCAACGCACATGAGCAAACAATATTTCGATCCCAAGTCTTCCATACTTTACTGAACAAGCGTAGAGCGGCAGATGTCGGAAAATATGAAATGTTTCTGTTTGCCGTCGTTCAGCTGTTGCCGAATTTCAGAATATCAGAAGCGATGGTAGACACATAACTAAGTCCTCGTTGTATGGTCATGTTTCTGGGATGGGCCTTATCTGCACTCGCCCGACTGTCTCAATAAAGCACGGACGATAAAGTTGTAACATGTAGGGCTTATTTGTATAGTTCACTTAATGTACCTGGATATACACTTCTTGTGCATTGCTGCAATGTCTCAACATTAAACTCGGAATTGTTTGCAGTGACGAATATTTAATAGCTCCTTTCCCGATTGTATGCCATTTAAACAATAAACGTCACCAAAAACCTGTCCTGATCTCATTACCAGCAATGAGTACACAAGATTTAACGCGAAATCCCATCAATCAAATCAACGTTATTTATTGTTCTTTCTTCGCAGGAGCACGATGCGGAACCACAGTTTTTATCCCCGGTACTCGTTCCTCTTGCCCACCGCTACCTTCTTCACCTCTCAAACGGAGGCCTTATTTCTCTGTTGGTTTTTTTTTTTTTATTTTGGCAATTGCCAGCGTCATAGAGTATTGATCCTGTTTTTATTTCTTCAATGCTTCAGCACGCCGTACATCGGGCGAGACCGCAAATGATAGCGAAGAAGCGCTAAGTGCTAACGCAACTTAGTGGTGCGAGGGAAAGCGGCGAGCGCGAACCAACTTGACCAACCTGAAGTAGTCTGTAGGCGACTGGCTTAAGAACTTCCCAGTTCATCGGTTGACCTTAGCAGGCCTTGGTGGGGATATTAAAATAAGCCATTACGGCGGTAGGCCCTCGCGGCGATATTGTATATTTATTGTTCCAGATATCTCGCGGAGTCCACCCAATCCACCCCTGAGGGGGAGGTTGGAGGTGCTAATCCGGCACGCTGTGCAGGGCCTTCATTACGTCCGTACCGTTGAAGTGCCGTCGATTGAACGACACCGACCTAAGTCGCGGAGAAGATGTAAAATTATGCCAAAACGGTGTGCATGTACGTGTACGAATGTGTGTGAGATTGGATTTTGCATCATAGCGTCTATCCGGAGTGGCGAGCAGCTCAGTCGTGCCATGATGCCAATAAAGGTACCGCGGATGAACAAAAGATACGAAATTATGGTGGATACCATACAACACGACCTGGTGCGGGTGATCTCATAGCTTACGGCAGCGCTCAGGTCACCGTGCTAGATCAGTCCTTGTGTAGCCAGAGATCGAGCAACGGTGGCCGGCAATTTGAACTTTTCATTTATTCATCTGCACCATGCGATAGTTGCTAGCATTCGCGAGGAACATTGGAGACATAAATGCGACGAATGCGGGAGTCCAACATGCGCGACATACAAAGGAGGTTTAAGGTGTCCCTGGAGGTCGAAAAAAACTCTGGCTACTGGCGGACGTTGTAGGGAACTCACATCTGAACAATTGCAGGGTTACCGATCGGATCAAAGTAGCCGGTCTGAAGACATCTTAACGTTGCGTCCTATTTTGCGCCGATTGTGTTCTTCTTCTCTCCGTCATGTGCGTTAGGACATTCATCGCGATCAGGATGGACTTTGTTATCGGCGGCTGCTTTTCAGCGGCAGACGAACACCAACCATAGCACCTTCATAATTTCTGCACGTCATCGGATTTCGGACGTCACGTAAGCGGCGCGACAGCTCGTGGTACGCGGAGGACACTTCAACGAGCGGTACCAAACGTTTCCCCAAACGCGGGTGTCAACAAACGTACCACTTGGACTTTGAAACGATGCGTTTCACGCTGGGGCGAACACAGGGCAGGACGCGCTTAGAAGATGGGACCAATCATCGTCGATGTGACGTGTGTTTGCCTGTTGAATGGAAAATGAGAGTGCGCAGACGGATCGTGATCGAGTGACGGCAACCAGAATTTCTATCCGGATGTGTTCGGCAATACCGCATTTTGCGGTCACCCGCCGAAGGGCGAACCGATCAAGCGATAAAGCAAACAGCGACGCCCGTTTCTTATGCAACGAGGGCAACGGTATTCCGGTCCAGCGATTGACATTCTTGATAACGATAAATATTTGCACAAATCGTCTAGCTGGAGGGCCGGACGCAATGTGGCGAAGATATCGATGGGTCGTCGTTAAACCGGTTGTTCCTTGTGCTATTGCGCTGTGTTTGTTGGGATGCTTTCATTGGGAGTCCGAAATGGGGATTAGAATCAAAACAAACCGACATGATTTAATACATTGTACATAATTTAGGCCCGAAACTGAAGCTACCGCGAATTGATTCGCACCTCTTTGGGACGTCTTGTGTGCTTGCAACTGTATTAAAATGATTTTGCATTATATTTTTCATAGCGACAAGGACGCGTGGTATATTCAAGGCTAATATAAATGTGTAAATTTGAATAGTAAACAACACGGGGTAGGAGGATTGGAATTAGCAAAACAGCGTTTAATTTGAATTTCTTCGACAGATTCCCTTTGCTTTCAAACACAGTCAGAGCACGTTCACACAGCACGCTGAACGATTTGAGACGATACTGAAGGGGCTGCCAACGCAAACGTCATCTGCGAAGCGGCTTGGAAATGTTGGAAAGCATACGAAAGTAAACAAGACGAAGCACGGAGCAGCAATCGCTAAGATTTTTGAGATTTTTTACTGCCGGATTGCATATTTTTTCCATTCTTAACCACTAGCCATGATTAAGCAGCCGATTCTAGTGGAGCTGCAGTATTTTGTAAACAGCGTGTCCCTGCTGTACAAGGGCGTGCCACCGAAGGATACGGGTGCGCTGGTGAAGAGCGCGCTCCACCTGCTGGAAGATCTTCCGTCGACCAGGGATGCGGTGTTCGAATATTTCACGCTTGTATTCAACAATTCCGTTAAAAGCTACACGATAAACATCGAGGTGAGCGAAATGTCTTGGTTAATGTCACCCTAGAATTGTTGTTGAACAACTGTTGATCTTTCGTGGTAGAAAAATATTCCCGACCCATCACCGGATGATGACGCCGTACATGATATACACGAGGCCCTGGAACGGTTAGTGATCGACGGTACGTCCGCCTGGTCCCCTCTAGTATCATCTTGGTGTATGAAACTGCTGGGTGAAATATGCAAGAAGCACGGACGGCGCCGATCGCCGGACATTCGCGGTGCGTGCAATTTATGGCTCGGCTGTTCCACCATTCGCTACCTTGTAAGCTTGAGCGCACTGTGCCTGGAGAAACTAAACGAAAGTGAGGTGGACGGTTGCATCGGCGAGCTTCTCGCGATATATGCTACGCAGTCGCCGCATTTCGACTGGGTCGTGGCGCGGCTTGGCGGCTGCTTCCCGTTGAAGGTAATCTCGAGCATGCTGAGCGTGGGATTGATGCGATTCAGCGGTGAGTATGATCAGGCGTCCGAGTCGGAGGTGGAGATACTGAGCTACCTAGGGATGGCCCACGAAAACGATCTACGGTACGCGCTCAAATCAATGCTGGAGAAGGACTCGATGGGCAAACTCTGCGTGCCCTATCTGTTGTTGGTAGCGAAATCATCGGAAACGATATCACAGGCCCTGGTGGCGGTATTTCTAGGCCTTTGTAAGTGAAGAAAAATCACCCAATGATTTTGTTTCGAATATAACAATAACACAACAATTTCCCACTCCCATCGCAGATGCCGAAAATCGTCTAGAATCAATAAAAGTTCAACCGAAAAATTGGCCCCCGAACTTTAGCCTTACGTTCGCGCTGCACATGGTCGCCGGGCTGTTGCTGAAGGTCAAGAAAAAAGCCACCGAAGTAACGCTGATACTAGCGAAAATGGCTGTCCAACACGGGTGGTGTCAGGAGCTGCTAGAAATGATGTTTGTTGAGCTGGAAATGCTTGTGCTCGATAAACATTCCTCCCCGTTGCTGGAGGACATCATTCGCGACGGTTCACGCGATGTCCTATGGAAGGCATGCACCTCTGATACAGCGTACGTGCAGCAAGTAGCCGTTCGGTTAGTTTTACTAACTAGCTTTAAATCAAATTCTGTATTCCACCAATCAATCGAGTACCTTCTGTCGGCGTCGGCGAGTGATAGCGCTATCCTCACCGGTAGTTACCCCCACATAGACGCACTCGTCCGCCTTCTCGGGGGACCGCTCGGTACGGCGGATGTGCCCCGAATTCGACCGGGGTTTGAGACGGCTTTCGAGAAAATACTTCTGGAACCCGGCAAACGGATGGTGGGATGGAACATTCTACACAATACGGTCATGCTGTTGAAATTAGAGCGAGCTGCCGCCACGGGGAGCCCTTTGCGGAAAGCAGGATGCATCGGCATCGTGCACGAACTGCTTGACCGGTTGCTGAAGATATGGGAAAAGTTTATGAGCCAGGAAAGGGTGGAGGAATCGCGCCCGGTTGCGGATGAAACGGTGACCGCAAATGGGCATTCCACGGATGGTGAAAGAGTAACGAAAAAAATTAAAAATGAACCGTTCTCGAGCGAACTAATGGAGGTAGACGATTCTTACTGCCTGGAAACGATACCCGACGGAAGTGAAGACGATGGCGCGATGACGAAAACGGTTCACGATCTTATTCACGAAACGGTTCGACTGATCGAATGCTTGGACATTGGCAAATCCGGAACGATCGGTACGGCCCAAACGCTTAAGCTGTCTAACCTGCTGGTGAAGTACTTCTTCTACTGCCTGCAGCTTTCGAGCGCCCCCAAAGGGACCAGCTTTATGTCAACCGGGTCGCAAACGATCGAAGAATCGCTTAACCGTGTCTACGGCCTGCTCTCAAATCACTGCGGTCACAGGAAAGCGGCCCGAACAGCGGCGCTGCGAGACCTACTCGAGGGTGCACTGTTCATGCACGGATCCCTCTTTGGCTCGCAATCGGATACGGAGACGTGCAGTTTCGACCAACCGGAAAATTTGCTGATCAAACTCAACCAAAATCAAGGCGTAGCGCTCAATGCGTCCAGTGCAACCGTTCTGCATGCCGGCGTTATCGGCCAGGGGCCGAAAATACCGAACACGGACGCCGTCGGCCCGTCAACGGAAATGCAGAACCGGCTGCTAAACGCGATAGTGGCGTGCTGTCAAGACGTGCACGACCACCAGGCAACGATCGACGGATTTAGCTACGTTTCGTTGCTGCTGGTGGAGCTGATTTCGTCAGACGTGATGTACAACGGGCTACCGTGGCCGGAGGAAGAGTTTACCAAGGTGAGCATGGAGCGGGACATACAGATCCGTCGTACATTTTCCCATTCGCCAATCCTGTGGCCAATACTGGGGCTCGTCGCCTGCTACCGACCATCGCTCTGCTACTGTTCGGTGCTGCTGAGGGGACTTTGCGCATCCGCCCTCCACCAGTGGCGCTCCAAATCGACCGAAACGAATGACGAACAGAAAACGGACCTGATGTACGTGACGACGAAACTGCTGGAGCTGATGGCACTGGCGCAGTTACTTCCGCCTCCCCTGAGCTACTTGCACATCGTACTAGAGTACTTGGATGGGCCGGAGGTAATCGATCTCAGTGTCCTTGCACTATTCAAATATTAAACAACAGTTTTTTTAACTGTTTTACATTTCCTACCTTAGATTGCGTACGTGCTTAAGGAATGTGTGTGGAACTACATGAAAGATCACGTTCCCTCGCCGGTGTTATTTGTCTGCGATCCAACTGGCTTTCACTGGCGCGATCCGCTAACTTCCCGGCCTCCGGTACAGTACACGAACGCCCTGCGGAACACAATGCAAAAGAAGCTCTCTAAAGTTGGCCATCTGTACTATCAGATGTTTGTCGGTCCGGAGCTGAGAAATCCGCAAGCCGCAATGCAGCAGACGCAGCTGCAATTGCAAGGTTTCAACGGTGGTGTTGTCGTCGGATGCACATCGGCAACTGTCAATGATGACCAGGGAGCCAAGGCTGCTCCGATCAACCTTGCTCCGCTGCTATTGGGCTCAGGGACAAATCAGCAGGGACCAGTGCTTATCATCGACTAAATCATTCTGCATTATATGATACAGGCGTTGTTTTATTATAAACAGCCCATGATAAAAACAGCACAATTACAAAGTGGCTCTGGCTCTACGCTTCACTGCTCTCTTGATTACCTTTTTTTCCTTCCAGATCTTCAACGCGTCGGTTTTTGCGTCGATTGAGCATTCCGTCTACGCTGGACCAATGGAGATTTCTATTGTTCAAGCTGTTCCACAAAGTCTCGCATTATCTGCAGCATTTGGAAGATGGTCCGCATATTCGTCAGCTGTGCCTCTAATGTTTCCACCTTTTTCTCCCTTTCGCCCAGTTCGATCAGCAGTTCCTTCACGTTACTTTCCAATTTGGTGGCATACTGCTTATAGTATTCCGACTCTATTTGCGCATCACTATCCGTTGGTACTTCGGTCAACTGCTCCACAGGCTCTGCCGGAGGAGTTCCATTCGTTGTGTCTCCGATATGCGCTCCATTCCGTTGCTTCGTATTGGGCCATTGTTTATGTCTTTTCAAATACTTCGGTGTAGCGCCAAGGGCGTGGACTTTGGAAAAGCTCTTGGACGCTTCCAGCGTTTTATTCTGGGGAACATTTTGCTGCGTCCCTGCCCCGACAACGCTGGTGGATGGTCGCCCTTGTTGTGCATTGCCTTTTCCAGCTCTGGCATTTGCTGCGATTGGCTGGAAAATAATGTGGACGATAGTGTAATTTATCATTTAAATGCGATTCTGCGTTGTCTTACAATTATTGAGGCTCTTTTGCGTAAGTCCATGGAGTTGCCGCTAAGAAAACACAACTATTCTTTTCTCAAATGTTGAATCGATTGAATTTTCATCAGAATCGTGCCTACCAGACTGCTTGGATAGCTACCAAAAACCTGTACACCTTATTAGCCATCATACTTCTGTTACCGAGTAATATTGCGTTTTATTTGAAGACATTGCAATTGCCATGCCATGCAATTTATAACTGTGTGCTGACGTGATTTTTCCTAATGACCAACTAAGCGAAAAGAATAATGCATGGTTCACGTATTCCGATTGAAATAATATTAAATTCAGAGAGACTTTTATACACGAACGATTGATTTTATTTTCAGCGTATTTGTTTTCTCTTTCCATAAATTACAAAATTATATATTTCTATCTTTTTTTTCACTTCACTTAACCATGCTTATCTAACAAAGTATGTATTCTATATCCTTTCACGCAACGTTCACATTCTTGTTTCCCACCCGCGCTCAATATTACATCTGATCCTAACTTACTAAACTCACAATATGCGCTTTTGCTTGCCTATATGTTTAACTGCTTGTCTTTATAATGTTTCTGCGTGAATTCGACGGTCCAATAGTTTTGTGGTTATTATTTGATTCGTTAAAGCCATCCACCTTTATACATTATCTCAGGTGTGTTCATGATTAGCCGTCGCTACTACTGTGTTTATGGCAAGGAAGACTGATTGATGCAGTGATTGAATGTCTCAGTAGTTCGGTGAACAAAAGTGACGGGTCGTCCAGCGAGCCAAATATTGCGTAAAATTCAACACCTAATGCAGCCTTTTCTTTTGTTTCAACTGAATTTTCGAGATCGCTCCCGATTGACTATCCTATCTCATTCGTCGTCTGCCGTCGGATCGGTAGAGTCGTGTCCCATTCCTAGCGTGTCACAGATGTTGGATGCTGCATCCGTTGGAAGTGACTTTCCTTAACGTGACTAGGACATAATGTATGCGCTGATCGTTTCTCGTGCCATATATAAACAAGCTTGCTTGAGTATGTGATTGCTGCGAGTGGTCAAAATCGCTATTCACGGTTCGAAGAACGCTTCGCGATGGACCGTGGCTGTGAGTACGGCGTGTGAATGTCGTGAAGCTACACTAAGCTAGCGAACGGACGTGATCAATTGCAAAGCCTATGGAATTTCCGTTCCCACTGCCGCAGAACTTGCTTCCTGGTGCATTCCAGCTCACTGGACACTATTTTAGAGCCGTGAGAAATTATTAATGTCTCCCCGTACTCACTTTTCGCTTTTGCGTAGCGAGGACGTTCGCGCCCCTAAGGTAGTAAAATTAATTTGGTGAGTAATGTTATAAAATTATTATAAACACGGTTTACTACCGCTTTGGTTATGCATGCTACCGTTAAAGAAAGTCTAGTGGAGTTGAATGAATTTTACTTTACGCTCTCTTCGTAGGGCATGAACTTTGGGGAGAATAAAAATCTTAACTAACCCGGAGGACATGAAGCGTCATTCACAATGGCGAATGTGGGAAAAGTGTAAAGGAACAAATGGATTAGAAAGGAAGGTAAATTGATATAATGCCAAATTTTTGCTAACTAACTACTGTACAAACAGAAGCGCAATCAGACACAAACATTTGTGTAGGGCAGAATATTACTTAAGAATTTTGTCAACGCAACCAAATTATAAACACCACTGAAGAAGGCAAGCTAAAAAGAAACAATCTTAAAGAAAAACCAAAACTATTTAACAAAACCATGCTGGACACTAACGAATATGCAGCAGGAAAGCTTTTTCGCGAGTGCTTACGAAACCTGAGTAATTAATTCCAAGCATCGTGATTAGTTTGTTTCCGTTTCTCTGCCGGTTGTTTGCTCAGGTTCGAATTCACGATTGTCGGCAGTGGGGCCACTTTCGCCATGATATACACGAGACGGTTTTCCTAGAACGCCGCTTGCTGCTGCTCCCCGTTGTGGCCGGACAGCTACCGATCGTATGCTTCAGGCTAGGTTTCGGCGAAAGGGAGAAGCTCCGTGAAGGTCGTTTTTCCGCCGCCGAACGTCCACCACTACTGCCGCTATTCTGTGTATAGCCGCCTGCGCCACCGTAAGCGTGTCTCGGTTGATCGTTCCCCGTGTCATCCGAATGGAACGACAGTGATTCCATCGTGGGGGCAAGGTAGTTGCGATCGTACAGACCACCTTCTTGCTGGTCGTACCTTTGTCGAGCCATTTCTTCTAGCAAAGTATAGGAAAAACAACAACAAAACAATCAACTGGACAACCCTTCCGGTGCAAAGAATCTCTTCATTACCGTTAATATCGTGTTCCGTATAGTACACGGCTGGCATGTCTCGATCGCTCTCATAGTGATGAGCAATTAGGTAAGGCAACACTGTGGAACATCTCTGCCAATCGCCTTTCAACGGTGGTATCGGTACGAGAGGACTGGTGGCATCAGGGGCAAACTGGAACCACCTATTACATCCAACGGAAAAACAAACCTAGAACTCTTGTTTCCAGGCATCTGGTTTTTGGCATACAACTTACTCATGATGTCGGATTTGTTGTAGCGTGAAACGCTTCATCGGGTCCGCCTGAAGAATGTTTACCAATATATCGGCCAATCTTGCCTCCAGCCAGTCGGGAGGGGTCCATTCGCATTTTCCTATGTTTTCTAACAGTTTATAAATATTATCACCTTCGAAGGGATACAGCCCGGTTGTTATGTTGTATCTGCATGTGGAATGAAACGAAGTAGGGAAGATGTAAAGATTGATGTTTCTTGGTACTCGGGTAAGCGATGAGGCTCAGTTTTACTCACAGCGTAACGCCGGTGCTCCAGATATCGACTTTGAATCCTGAGAATACCTCATGACCGTTCGCGATTTCCGGCGGCTGGAAGGCTGGCGATCCTTGCCCGGTCGTACATTCGTCCGTGGGGGCAAAAATATCTAGCGCCTGCGGAAATACGTCCCATGGGGAATTGTGAGTTAGTGAAAAAGCAAACATCGCCCGAACGTTTTCGCTTACTTCCGCTACCCCAAAGTCCGATATTTTAAGCGTATGGTCGAGCGTCAACAGCAGATTGCCCGGTTTTATGTCCTTATGTATGATGCCCCGCCCGTGAAGGTACTCCAGTCCGTCTAGCAGCTGCACAAAGTAATCGTGCGCCTGGTGGATCGGCAATCGCTTATCCGGAACCGAATCCAGCATCTCCTGCAGCCCGCCGACGCAGTACTCCATGATGAGATACATCTTCTGTTTTTGCTCGTTGTACAATACATCCAGCAGCTCAATCACGTTACGATGCTGCAGCTGCGGATGCAGTAGCTGTCTAACCTGCTGGTGAAGTACTTCTCCTACTGCCTGCAGCTTTCGAGCGCCCCCAAAGGGACCAGCTTTATGTCAACCGGGTCGCAAACGATCTAAGAATCGCTTAACCGTGTCTACGGCCTGCTCTCAAATCACTGCGGTCGCAGGAAAGCGGCCCGAACAGCGGCGCTTCGAGACCTACTCGAGGGTGCACTGTTCATGCACGGATCCCTCTTTGGCTCGCAATCGGATGTGCAGTTTCGACCAACCGGAAAATTTGCTGATCAAACTCAACCAAAATCAAGGCGTAGCGCTCAATGCGTCCAGTGCAACCGTTCTGCATGCCGGCGTTATCGGCCAGGGGCCGAAAATACCGAACACGGACGCCGTCGGCCCGTCAACGGAAATGCAGAACCGGCTGCTAAACGCGATAGTGGCGTGCTGTCAAGACGTGCACGACCACCAGGCAACGATCGACGGATTTAGCTACGTTTCGTTGCTGCTGGTGGAGCTGATTTCGTCAGACGTGATGTACAACGGGCTACCGTGGCCGGAGGAAGAGTTTACCAAGGTGAGCATGGAGCGGGACATACAGATCCGTCGTACATTTTCCCATTCGCCAATCCTGTGGCCAATACTGGGGCTCGTCGCCTGCTACCGACCATCGCTCTGCTACTGTTCGGTGCTGCTGAGGGGACTTTGCGCATCCGCCCTCCACCAGTGGCGCTCCAAATCGACCGAAACGAATGACGAACAGAAAACGGACCTGATGTACGTGACGACGAAACTGCTGGAGCTGATGGCACTGGCGCAGTTACTTCCGCCTCCCCTGAGCTACTTGCACATCGTACTAGAGTACTTGGATGGGCCGGAGGTAATCGATCTCAGTGTCCTTGCACTATTCAAATATTAAACAACAGTTTTTTTAACTGTTTTACATTTCCTACCTTAGATTGCGTACGTGCTTAAGGAATGTGTGTGGAACTACATGAAAGATCACGTTCCCTCGCCGGTGTTATTTGTCTGCGATCCAACTGGCTTTCACTGGCGCGATCCGCTAACTTCCCGGCCTCCGGTACAGTACACGAACGCCCTGCGGAACACAATGCAAAAGAAGCTCTCTAAAGTTGGCCATCTGTACTATCAGATGTTTGTCGGTCCGGAGCTGAGAAATCCGCAAGCCGCAATGCAGCAGACGCAGCTGCAATTGCAAGGTTTCAACGGTGGTGTTGTCGTCGGATGCACATCGGCAACTGTCAATGATGACCAGGGAGCCAAGGCTGCTCCGATCAACCTTGCTCCGCTGCTATTGGGCTCAGGGACAAATCAGCAGGGACCAGTGCTTATCATCGACTAAATCATTCTGCATTATATGATACAGGCGTTGTTTTATTATAAACAGCCCATGATAAAAACAGCACAATTACAAAGTGGCTCTGGCTCTACGCTTCACTGCTCTCTTGATTACCTTTTTTTCCTTCCAGATCTTCAACGCGTCGGTTTTTGCGTCGATTGAGCATTCCGTCTACGCTGGACCAATGGAGATTTCTATTGTTCAAGCTGTTCCACAAAGTCTCGCATTATCTGCAGCATTTGGAAGATGGTCCGCATATTCGTCAGCTGTGCCTCTAATGTTTCCACCTTTTTCTCCCTTTCGCCCAGTTCGATCAGCAGTTCCTTCACGTTACTTTCCAATTTGGTGGCATACTGCTTATAGTATTCCGACTCTATTTGCGCATCACTATCCGTTGGTACTTCGGTCAACTGCTCCACAGGCTCTGCCGGAGGAGTTCCATTCGTTGTGTCTCCGATATGCGCTCCATTCCGTTGCTTCGTATTGGGCCATTGTTTATGTCTTTTCAAATACTTCGGTGTAGCGCCAAGGGCGTGGACTTTGGAAAAGCTCTTGGACGCTTCCAGCGTTTTATTCTGGGGAACATTTTGCTGCGTCCCTGCCCCGACAACGCTGGTGGATGGTCGCCCTTGTTGTGCATTGCCTTTTCCAGCTCTGGCATTTGCTGCGATTGGCTGGAAAATAATGTGGACGATAGTGTAATTTATCATTTAAATGCGATTCTGCGTTGTCTTACAATTATTGAGGCTCTTTTGCGTAAGTCCATGGAGTTGCCGCTAAGAAAACACAACTATTCTTTTCTCAAATGTTGAATCGATTGAATTTTCATCAGAATCGTGCCTACCAGACTGCTTGGATAGCTACCAAAAACCTGTACACCTTATTAGCCATCATACTTCTGTTACCGAGTAATATTGCGTTTTATTTGAAGACATTGCAATTGCCATGCCATGCAATTTATAACTGTGTGCTGACGTGATTTTTCCTAATGACCAACTAAGCGAAAAGAATAATGCATGGTTCACGTATTCCGATTGAAATAATATTAAATTCAGAGAGACTTTTATACACGAACGATTGATTTTATTTTCAGCGTATTTGTTTTCTCTTTCCATAAATTACAAAATTATATATTTCTATCTTTTTTTTCACTTCACTTAACCATGCTTATCTAACAAAGTATGTATTCTATATCCTTTCACGCAACGTTCACATTCTTGTTTCCCACCCGCGCTCAATATTACATCTGATCCTAACTTACTAAACTCACAATATGCGCTTTTGCTTGCCTATATGTTTAACTGCTTGTCTTTATAATGTTTCTGCGTGAATTCGACGGTCCAATAGTTTTGTGGTTATTATTTGATTCGTTAAAGCCATCCACCTTTATACATTATCTCAGGTGTGTTCATGATTAGCCGTCGCTACTACTGTGTTTATGGCAAGGAAGACTGATTGATGCAGTGATTGAATGTCTCAGTAGTTCGGTGAACAAAAGTGACGGGTCGTCCAGCGAGCCAAATATTGCGTAAAATTCAACACCTAATGCAGCCTTTTCTTTTGTTTCAACTGAATTTTCGAGATCGCTCCCGATTGACTATCCTATCTCATTCGTCGTCTGCCGTCGGATCGGTAGAGTCGTGTCCCATTCCTAGCGTGTCACAGATGTTGGATGCTGCATCCGTTGGAAGTGACTTTCCTTAACGTGACTAGGACATAATGTATGCGCTGATCGTTTCTCGTGCCATATATAAACAAGCTTGCTTGAGTATGTGATTGCTGCGAGTGGTCAAAATCGCTATTCACGGTTCGAAGAACGCTTCGCGATGGACCGTGGCTGTGAGTACGGCGTGTGAATGTCGTGAAGCTACACTAAGCTAGCGAACGGACGTGATCAATTGCAAAGCCTATGGAATTTCCGTTCCCACTGCCGCAGAACTTGCTTCCTGGTGCATTCCAGCTCACTGGACACTATTTTAGAGCCGTGAGAAATTATTAATGTCTCCCCGTACTCACTTTTCGCTTTTGCGTAGCGAGGACGTTCGCGCCCCTAAGGTAGTAAAATTAATTTGGTGAGTAATGTTATAAAATTATTATAAACACGGTTTACTACCGCTTTGGTTATGCATGCTACCGTTAAAGAAAGTCTAGTGGAGTTGAATGAATTTTACTTTACGCTCTCTTCGTAGGGCATGAACTTTGGGGAGAATAAAAATCTTAACTAACCCGGAGGACATGAAGCGTCATTCACAATGGCGAATGTGGGAAAAGTGTAAAGGAACAAATGGATTAGAAAGGAAGGTAAATTGATATAATGCCAAATTTTTGCTAACTAACTACTGTACAAACAGAAGCGCAATCAGACACAAACATTTGTGTAGGGCAGAATATTACTTAAGAATTTTGTCAACGCAACCAAATTATAAACACCACTGAAGAAGGCAAGCTAAAAAGAAACAATCTTAAAGAAAAACCAAAACTATTTAACAAAACCATGCTGGACACTAACGAATATGCAGCAGGAAAGCTTTTTCGCGAGTGCTTACGAAACCTGAGTAATTAATTCCAAGCATCGTGATTAGTTTGTTTCCGTTTCTCTGCCGGTTGTTTGCTCAGGTTCGAATTCACGATTGTCGGCAGTGGGGCCACTTTCGCCATGATATACACGAGACGGTTTTCCTAGAACGCCGCTTGCTGCTGCTCCCCGTTGTGGCCGGACAGCTACCGATCGTATGCTTCAGGCTAGGTTTCGGCGAAAGGGAGAAGCTCCGTGAAGGTCGTTTTTCCGCCGCCGAACGTCCACCACTACTGCCGCTATTCTGTGTATAGCCGCCTGCGCCACCGTAAGCGTGTCTCGGTTGATCGTTCCCCGTGTCATCCGAATGGAACGACAGTGATTCCATCGTGGGGGCAAGGTAGTTGCGATCGTACAGACCACCTTCTTGCTGGTCGTACCTTTGTCGAGCCATTTCTTCTAGCAAAGTATAGGAAAAACAACAACAAAACAATCAACTGGACAACCCTTCCGGTGCAAAGAATCTCTTCATTACCGTTAATATCGTGTTCCGTATAGTACACGGCTGGCATGTCTCGATCGCTCTCATAGTGATGAGCAATTAGGTAAGGCAACACTGTGGAACATCTCTGCCAATCGCCTTTCAACGGTGGTATCGGTACGAGAGGACTGGTGGCATCAGGGGCAAACTGGAACCACCTATTACATCCAACGGAAAAACAAACCTAGAACTCTTGTTTCCAGGCATCTGGTTTTTGGCATACAACTTACTCATGATGTCGGATTTGTTGTAGCGTGAAACGCTTCATCGGGTCCGCCTGAAGAATGTTTACCAATATATCGGCCAATCTTGCCTCCAGCCAGTCGGGAGGGGTCCATTCGCATTTTCCTATGTTTTCTAACAGTTTATAAATATTATCACCTTCGAAGGGATACAGCCCGGTTGTTATGTTGTATCTGCATGTGGAATGAAACGAAGTAGGGAAGATGTAAAGATTGATGTTTCTTGGTACTCGGGTAAGCGATGAGGCTCAGTTTTACTCACAGCGTAACGCCGGTGCTCCAGATATCGACTTTGAATCCTGAGAATACCTCATGACCGTTCGCGATTTCCGGCGGCTGGAAGGCTGGCGATCCTTGCCCGGTCGTACATTCGTCCGTGGGGGCAAAAATATCTAGCGCCTGCGGAAATACGTCCCATGGGGAATTGTGAGTTAGTGAAAAAGCAAACATCGCCCGAACGTTTTCGCTTACTTCCGCTACCCCAAAGTCCGATATTTTAAGCGTATGGTCGAGCGTCAACAGCAGATTGCCCGGTTTTATGTCCTTATGTATGATGCCCCGCCCGTGAAGGTACTCCAGTCCGTCTAGCAGCTGCACAAAGTAATCGTGCGCCTGGTGGATCGGCAATCGCTTATCCGGAACCGAATCCAGCATCTCCTGCAGCCCGCCGACGCAGTACTCCATGATGAGATACATCTTCTGTTTTTGCTCGTTGTACAATACATCCAGCAGCTCAATCACGTTACGATGCTGCAGTTTGCGGAGCAGCTTGATCTCCCGTCGAACATTCTGCTCTCCATTTGGAATGCGTCGCAGTTTCCTTTTGGTTAGTATCTGCAAAGTAAAGAATGCGATTGAAAGCATTAATCATCCTCACTCACAAGCGATCATCGTGGCAGCCAGCGAATGCACACCGTCGAGCCCGAGATCTCTCGGCATTGACCTTGAAGATGGTTCGGCCACGATCATCGTGTTGGTGTCAGAGAGGAGGGGGCGACGTGCGAAATAATAAATAACTCCGCCGCGCGTTACGTAGCTATCGATTCATGTGTCTCCTCCCAACACTCTGGTCGGATTTCGCCGTGATATTACCTTCACCGCCAGCCTGCTAAGCGTTTCGGAATCGAGCACCTCCTTCACTTTGCCGTAGCTGCCCTCGCCGAGCACGTCACCCATCACGTACTTGCCGACGAGCTTGCATTTCTTTTTCTTCTCCTGGTAGATAATGTCCGAGCTGTCCACCCGGTTGAACACGGTATTGGTCGGATCGAGCGGCGCAACCTCTAGGTCCAGGCGCTCGAGCTCCTCGTCGTCGTTGATCCATTCGACCACGGACTGACTGTTGCACGTTTTGTACACGTCCTCCAAGTCCTCCAGGCTGTCCGAGGTGGTGGCTCCGTTCGCCTTCGCTAGAGTGTCCGACGGGGGGTCATCGCAGGCGAACGCGAACCGATCCTCCCCCTCCCCGAGCGGCCGGTGGTCGTCCTCTTTCTCTCGCGCACCAACGCAGGATCCATTGGTGTTGTTGGCTCTGCTCGTCGGTTTCCTTTGGTTGCCACCATCGTTTGAGTACGGTATTTCCGAGGGAAAACTAGTGCTCATTGCATTCACCGTTTGGGCAGCTACTGGTAGGGCGGTTCACTTGTTTTTGTGTGAACCGAGGACACCAACGTTCACCACAAACCTCCGACGGACGTGAGATGTGTCGGGCTAGATAGGCACGGCAGTGTGCGACGATGTAGGATGCTAGAAACGATCGTGCAAACAATCACATCGAATCCACACGAAGACAACCGAAAACGGATCGGCTGCACGGTGAAGAGAAGGAATTGCCCGATGCACCTCTGAGCTGGTCATGTAGAACCAAGACGGCAAGACGGAAAGCAAACGCAACAGTCTAGGTGAACTAGGTTCAGAATTCACGCCCTGCCGAGTGGTGTAACCACTTCGTAGGGAATGTCCTTGCTGATGCTGGGTCACACGTTCCTCTAATCACTCATGTTTGAACCGCGCACGGGACGGAGGCCGAGCGAGCAGGAACGAATGTAAACCGTGCAGTAACGAGGCAACTAGCGGATCACAAACTAATTGACATTTTCTTTTTTGTTGTGCTCGACATTGCATACTTCAGCCTTGTTCGACACACACACGCTCGCACTATCAAGCGATTTCGGGAGAAGTCGAGCAGCTGACAGCAGCGACTGTCAAATGCGATGATGCACCCCTGCGGGAACGGATATACGGGGACGGGGAATCAACAGTATATATACTGTTGCAGATTAACTTTTTTTTTTAACTGTACCGTTGAATCAAATCAGATGAGATCTAGTTGAAAATTAAGATTGTTATTCACATCTAAAGTGGTTCGTACTACCAGCCTTAATTTCAGAAATTACCATTTGGACTGAGACAACATGCAGTCGTACCACACAGAACAAGTTTATTCCGCACCTAGTTTTATTTCATTCTGCAACTTCGCAC
The DNA here is from genome assembly GCA_034621735.1 of Anopheles plumbeus. Taxonomy (NCBI): domain Eukaryota; kingdom Metazoa; phylum Arthropoda; class Insecta; order Diptera; family Culicidae; genus Anopheles; species Anopheles plumbeus. Next base: position 45,020,051 of record JAOEFI010000003.1, read on the forward strand.
CGCAATCCGTCAAATTAAGTACGAAAAGCATAGGCAAGAAAGTTTAATAGAATTGCACAACATGAGCAAACAAAAGAGACTAATAACATATTTGAATGATCTCATAGTCTCTTCTTAATATAATTGATGAAAAAGTCACAGAAATGGTGAAATTTGGCAAAGGTTAATGTATGTACTACAATATTTATGTCTAGACGAAGCAGTACAATCATCTGCAGATTCGAACGGAGTCCAACGGGAGTTAACTTTTGCCGGATCGATCTTGCACCATTGTTCAGTGGTAAACGATTTCAATAGATTTCATCCCCCCTGGAGTGCAATCAATTTTCGTCGTGCATCAATATTCGATTAAAAGTTGGATCCTTCGTCACCTTGCCGTAGACAAACCGAACGAGACCAAAAACCACAGGAAGGAAGAGAACCGGGTGTAACACGTAAGAAAGTGGAACGTTACCATATACGGGCAACACTCCCTTGATAGATAATTTTAATTAAACGTTGGCAAATAGGTAGGAAGTAATGGAATTAGCCATCCGTAAGACGCCGCTATTGGAGGTACACGAGCTGGTCTCGAGCCCGTCACATTTCTCGTCTACAACGAGTTAAGGAAGGTAGTTTGTGGTTTCAGTTTCGACGTTCTAGAATGGTGTACAACGTAAAGTTTTGGATTGATGGAACAACAGTCACGTGGATACGTTGTGATGTGAAATATTAAAACACCCATTAGTTTCCATTCCGTGGGCTTCTGGGGTTTTCTTGAACAATCCTGCACAAGTTCCTAGATCCACGCCAGCGTACTTAGCTGGCTGTCGTTAAAAGGCGTATTTCTGTGTTTTTAATTTGGATTTTATGCGTATTTTTTTAAATAGCCCAACCAACATTATGTGCTAAGGTGGAGCGGAGCAAGTGAATGCAAGAAAATGAAGAAAAAACGCACAGGAAACCCCGTCGAGGGAAAGAAAACTTTACAGCCATTTATTTTCATTAACCATTAGCCTTGTTATTGTCGAAGCCGGTGGCTCCGGTAACCTTGCACCCCCGGCCATTGCCCAGCCGTGAAAAGCGTCGCCATCGTCGGTGCCGGCACGAGAATTCGTTTGAAATTAGATTTACAGCAATTTAAGTACTCATCATTCGTTCAAGTGAAAATTGAATTCCAGCCGCTGTAGTGGGGCTTTTTCTTTGTCACAAGCCCGCCGGCCTCCGGTCGTCCGGTAATAGTTGCTCGTTGTGGTTTAAAACATTTCATTTTTGCCCCGTGCCGGGCCGGGAGTTTCGGTGTACGAAACTTCCCACACTTCCCCTGGCCGGAATGTTGCCGGGTTTGCAGCCCTACGGAACTTGCGTTGGCCAGATTGTGCACATTCCAACCGGTGGGGTTGCCCCGGCGGAGCAAGTTCTCTGGAGTATGAAATTTTAATGGTTATTTGTTGTGTAAAAGGATAGCAAATATACGACGTAATGTGTAACTTGCGCAAACGACCCACCTACTGGAGGCCCTTCTGGTCCACAGCTGCGCCTTCCTTTGTCGAACTGCCGCGAGAGGGATGCAGTTCGGCAGGACGTGCAATAGGAAAGTTTATTTTTGCCTTTTTGTTTTCGCCGCTTGCATACACGCCGCTTGTACATGAATTAGTAATTAAGCGCTGGTGAGCGTTGCACCGGCGCGCCATGGTGCCCATTCGCTTAGCTGCATTCCAGGAATCCTGCATTTGCGGGCGGGGAGCAAACTTTTGGGCGACTTGGCGACGTCGATGGAGTGGTCTTGATTTGAATTTATTGCTGGCCACCCTGACTGTTGTGCACAGCGTCGCCGGACGAACATGAGCACCGGAAACGTTGCCCGCTTCGGGGCTCGCCGGTGATCCGCTGGTGATTACAATTTCCAATGGGGTTCCTATTGTGCATCCAGTGGCCAAGGAGTTCTTGACGCTGTACTACAAATCTCCAAATCAAATGCTAAGCAGGGCCACGGGGAAGATATTTATGAGCCCTTCACCAGGAAATGTCTGGGATCCTACAATGAAGGGAAATGTCCAACATTGAAGGGATATCCAGGGCATGCGTTGAGATTACCTGCAATCATTTACAAACCCCACGATGTTTTCTGAAAACTCCGCAGGATCTGTTGGAACACTATATTTACTGTGTAATCCATCTTAATCCCAAACTAACAGGAATATTTGTTAGTAAGCCTCATTTCGTGGATGGTAAGCCATAAATCAAACATAAAAGTGACACTCCAAGAAATAACAGAAACAAATTTGCAACCGACATTGCAAACAAAACATATTAAAAAAGGGCTGAAGAGAAATTAAAAACCCACACTTACACACATTGCATCCCCTGCACAGTGGAATTATTGTTTCCCTTAAGCCCTTCGGCCACTGGCAGAATACGTTGTACAACCGAAAGTGCAAACATAAGCAGCATGGGGTCGTCCCTTCTAATGCTGCCTTTATTATTGCCCCGACTACCGACCCGCTGGGAGCTTGAGCCGGCATTCTGCCGAACGCTGATGATGTGTGCGTTTAATGACGAAGCCGCAGGCTCTGAATGTGTCCCTTGCCGTTACGTGCGGGCGATGATGGATACGGTGCCTCGGAATCGATTGCAATTTGTGCGTATCTTTCCGGTGAACAAATAGCGGATGAATTATTGGCGGCAACAAGGCGCTTGCGGTACTGGCTTATTGGCTGTTTGAAGAGCACTTCTACTACCGGTGGGTTGATACTGTGGAACAAAATTATTGATCACTAGAGCTTAGATGTAATGTACCTAATGTCACCTACGTAGAGGTTACATAACAAAAAAAGCAAACGAGTCGGAATATACCCGTAGGATGATGACACTCGAGGCTTTTCTCGACTGCTGCTAATTGTTCCTTCCGACAAACATTTATTCCACATGATGTCTTTTTGAGTTTGGCTGACCATCATTCTAATGGAGAAGCCAAAACAGTTCGATTCGAAACATCAAAAGTTTTTCTGCCATGCCGAATTGAAATGTTCTAACAAAAATATTGGGAAAATAGTGCATCTGCTAACGATTGATAATATTTTTTAAATTCTAATTATTATACGTAATCTTATACGTAGCAATGAGCACGGAATTCAATAAGGTTTATTCGTAATTTGATTTTAATGTTAGCACTAATTTCTTTAAGGAACGGTTACTTATGGATTCCAGCCTTGCGTTATTTCTGTCTAGTGACTGTGTCATCTTTAACTGACTTTTGTCTCGTGTTTTTGTTTATGTATTTTATTTATTTTTTACTTAATTTTGTATCTACCTTCTAACTTCGACTTTAATTGCGCTATTAGACCTTGCCGTCCATTGAGTTTTCTGATATAAACAAATAAAAGAATAAATAAGTTGTGACGCTTTTGTAATGAAGCCTCAAAATTCAAAACAAAATCGTCAAACCGATGATGAGGAAGTGGATGTAAAGCCTAGTAAAGTAAGTGATGTTCCACAAGTGGAGTAAACTTGCAACAAAAACCATACACATTTACAGCGTTTACCGAGAAAAATGGATAAACAATAATGACACACATTTCGTTCGCCATCTTGCTGCTTTACGGAGAGCTGTCCCGCTGTCGAGCGCCGGCCATAAATAATGTACATGGTGCACTACGATGCGGCATTCCCATTCCGTGAGAGGAGCAACACTCCCATCGTATCAGCGGGCCAGCAGGTTGCTGTAATGTGTGCCTCGCAGGACCCCAGGAGGCACGAACACACCGGCACAGTGTCGTGCAGCCACTTAAAACGGCCGGAGCGAGTGATGTATGCTTTGTTAATCATAACGAAGCAGGTAGGTCGTAATGATGGTGCCTGTGCCGTGGCCTGTAGACGGCCTTGGGAATGCAACGTGGAGCACAATATAGGTGCCTCCGGGAGCCGCTGGAAAAGGTCGGGCGTCATCATTATGACACGAAACGACGCGAGGCCCACGTGCCGCAGCACTGACCGGCTGTCAGTGTTGCCGTTCCCAGATTATGTTTACAAGAATTGTTGCGGGCTCAGTTTCGCTGGCCGCTATGTTGGCCGAGTGCAACACGCCGGCGCCAGCTTGTACCTACTTCCAGCGTGCACATTGTTTTCAAATTTCGTTAATATTTACATGCCCACCCCTCGGGAGGGACGCTGCTGTCCGGTTCGGCATAATTACGTGTTCTTCAACTGCAACACATGGATCCTGCGTAGGCGGTGAATAGTTGTGGGCCGGTTTTAGTACCACGCCCAGATTGGATCTGATATGTATTTCGAGTATTTACGCTTTCGTCGAAATAAACATCTGAGCAGCTAGAGATAGGAGAATGTTACAACGCAGGATGCTTTTTGTGATGTAATATTTTAAACCATATTTTTAATTGAGCCAGAATTCGCACATCAGCCCATCATTCGTAGGATCCTCTATTGGAAGAAATTCTATCGGCATCTGTGAGAGCAGCTCTTTTATGCAGCACAAAGATAATGTGTTTGTTCAACCAGATATGAGTTTTTAGTTTGCGTTTAGTTCAAATTGAAAACCAATAATCTAGTAAATTAAATAATAGAACGCTACAGGATTTCTTCAACAATTTCTATTGTTGGCATCAGTTCCAGAATGGGCCTATCTAGTCGAGACGAATGAGACAGTAGTGCTTCCAAAGCAGAAGATGATGCGACTCAGGGAAAAGAAATTTAATAAGCTGCCGGTAGCACTTACGTGATAACTATTTGCTGCATAAGGGATCCGATTGTTCGTCAGCCTTGGACGAGCAGAATGAGAATGTGGGCTTACCGATAAATCTTCACCTGCTCGCGGGACGACGGACAACGAAGAAGAAGGGTGGTAGAAGATGGCCGAGGGAAGGAGGGGCACACGTGCGGAGTTAGGATCCGTCGGGGATGGCACTGAACGGGGGCTTGTGGTGGAAAAGCGAAACAAAACAATATCAATGCCGCCGAATAGTATAAAAGCCTCGGTACGATCCGGCCGGAGAAAGTGGACCGGCGGGGTGCACACGGGGTGCGAGATCGATAAACTCACGGGTGCGCTCCCACCTACACCCACACCCCTTCACCCTACCCCTCACCCGGTCGGTTGGATGGTGCACGGTGTAGCATGAAATCGTTGTCGAAATATTATCCCTTCGCTCTAAGATAACAGGACGACCGGGGCAGGCCGGTGCGATGCCGTCGGAACGTGCATGCAATCAACCGCGCCACAAACCCCGACATTGTGCGCCGAGGCTCCGGTCCCAGGCCGAGCGGCTCCCGCACACATCTTGAACGACACTCGAAGCAAATAATCAGAAGATAAAGGTGGTTTTCAGGGCGGCTGGAGTGGAGAAGCGGGAGGGCTGAGCCGCGGGAAAGGGCTAGATATGAAAGATAAACATTCGCCAAGGATAACCTTTTCGATTCCAATCGGTCTGATGGAGCAGTGGACTACCGTGGTTGGTACAGTAATGATCCGTTACCGTACTGGGTGATGCGTCGGACGGGTCGGGAGTTGGGTTGTGGGTTGGGTGGTGGTGCTAGAGCTGGGAAAAGAAAGCAGGGCCCAGGCCAACCGCTGGCAGAGTGGCCATGCAGGCTGTCCCACGACTCGAGTCCCTGTCGAAGGGATACATGATGCTGATAATCTTTCCATCTCGGCAATGGCACAAGCTGGCGAGCTGGAAAGTGTAGAAACCGAATTCAATTTGCTTTTCCTATGAAGTTGAAGTTTCTCCAACGGGTAAGCGAGAAAGAAAGAGAGAGAGGGAGAAAGAGAGAAAGACAAACAGCGTGATTGAAAGGAAAGAATTGTATGGTGTGGAGGGAATGCGGTTTCAATTGATGCAATAAATTGTACACGACCGATTGACAGCTCGGTAAGAAATTGTATTGTTTGAGGAATTGAATGATTTCGGAATGACTCTATCCATCGTCATGATTCTCCATGCTAGCAAGGACATTTGAGGTGGAAAGGAAAGGGATTCCTTTTTATATTCCATGAAACACGTATAGCAAACATTGTCAAACCGTTTCTAGTATCATCTCAAATTGTGTTTCAAATAAATCATTTAAAGTTTGTGATATATCTTGATTCGATAAAACATGACAATTACATACTTTTGCAGCTGCCCAAACGATAAAGTTCAGCAATTTCTAGAGTCTCAAAGCAATCAAATCATATTAAAAAAAAAAAAAACACTGACCAGCAACAGAGAAATATAACTAGAAAAATATATCCCCCACACGTTTCACAAACCGTTGGAATAATTTTTAAAAGTTGGCCTTCACTCAAGTGCGCCAAAATTTCAAATCGTATGAAATGCCCACCACCACTACTGGTCGATTATTGCAAAACCCCGTTCGGTACGGGTTTTCCGATTTTACGGTGGGCCTGCACCTTCAATGTTTTCCTGCTGACCCACACCGAGCAAAGTTCAAGTTCATCGATGTGCATCGAAGTTGTCCGGGATGAAGGGAAAAAGGTTTAAGCCATCCAGCACAGTGGATCAACACACTGCTGGCTCGAAACTATGAAGTCATCTCACACAACTTTTCCCACCACCACCCTTCCAACCATCCACCCACAACGGAATGTGTAGGGAGGGAGGAGGCTTCGGATGTTGTGGTTCCCATTTTCCCTCAGTTAACCTATTCACTCCTATTTATTTGTGTGCGTGTGCGTATGTGGACGTGCGAGTGCGTTGCATACAGAACTCTCGAACGGTGGGCCTTGGTACTTCGGCAAGACAAAATGATTGCCAACATTTCCCCGAACAATTTTCCGACTGAACCTGAATTCGTGCAAAGGCTTCGTTTTTTTTTCTTCAATTATCCATTCAATACAACCTGCACCGGTAAAGCCCGGGGATAAAAGGCATGCTGATTAGTTTTGCGTTCTACCGCTCCGGTGGGCTGGTGAGTGGCTCCCATTGACAGATACTGTAGAGTGTGGGAGGGGTGGGTGGAGGGTGCTAGATATTGCATAAGCTGTGTGTAGCTCTACTTATGCGTTTTGTTTGGCTGGGATTGCAAATCGGAGGTTTATCAGACCATCGAGAACCAACCGGAAAACCCATCATCCGTACCTTTTTACCGGTTGACACGTTCGACTAACGAGTTTTAAAACCCCAACTTTTCCGCATTCAAATGTCTGGGTAGGCAATTTTTCACACCGCTGCCGCACGAGCGAGGCATTGAGGCAGTAAATCAAGTGTAGCCGGTAGAATGAATTTATCAATTTACTAAAAGAACGATGTGTTCGATTAGGTAGTTCAAGTTCAGGAATGAAACTTCATTAGAATATTATGATATAAAGTTGCGAAAACAGAGTCCATCTTTTCCGACGTATGGCGTATGGTACAGAAAACGGGTTGCGAGCAACTATAGGCCTTTATTCCCTTTATTCTTCGGCAGAATTTCAAATCCGACATTATTCATCCACCAAACCGGATGTCTACCCTTCCGTGGGAAACCAAAACCACAGCCAATAGACAGCATTGGCTGATAGATGGTGTGAGGTATAGTTTTGGATGAAAAGTATTATAGTTCCCCGCTGGTTTCATATGGTGAACCATTAAAGCAACGGCCACCGGACCGTTTGATCGAAATGCACGGCTGGGGCGTCTGTGGCCAGCGAGGGAACATTGTGTTGGCTTCAGTCTTCAGTTCAGGGGCCCGATTTCCGGTTTAATTTTGGTCCCCTTTTGGGCACACTAAATCCGGCGCCCACTCAGAAAACGATCGGAAGAAATGAAGTAAAATTTAATTAAACCGATACAGAACGAGAGGCAGTGAGAGAGATTTTTTCATTTCATATTCACGTTTTCAGCTTTCCGGTATCAATCAAAGGTTCGGACGCATTGGCTGGGATTTCATTATTTTTATTTCGCTTGACCCAGATGGATAGGTTTCTTTTTTCCCATTCGGTTTTTTTTCCCACCCCCCGGATTTCAATTGACAATCGTAGCGTGCCGTGGCAGATTCCTTCTGCTCTTTCTCTTCCGCGGTCGAGTCGCTGGTATTTCATTTAGTAGGCCGATGACTTCTATAGCCGGCGACGATTTGCTTTCCCCCGCGGAATAATGAAAATGAAACCATCGGTGTACGCCCACGCCCGGGGGACGGGCCGACGAATTGTGAGCTTGTTCTGTTGGTTTTCGGCAGTCAATAAAAGGTGACAAATATTTGTTTCCATTTTCTGCCGAAGGGCGGAACGATTTCTAATGATGGATTTACGCGACCGACGCCATTCGGTGGCCGCTGCTTTCTGATTCAATTTTCTGCCCTTCGAACTCTACGCCCCTTTAAGTTCGCTTTCATCCAAAATCAACACGACCATTTAAATAATCTTTTGGATTGAGCGTTTTAATCGTTGGAATTGACAAATTAAGTTTTCTGGGAACAACCGTGAATGGGGACGCCTAGTCTTTCATAGCTTTAAGTGGCGGTTTTCACTGGTTTTCTTACTCTCATTTTCAAAATGAAAAATAAAAGTTTCTAAAACAACACACAAAGCATGAAAAATACTTTAAAAGGGGGGTTTATGTGGCATATGTATCAGACAAATTAAATTTTAAACCCAGTTCCGCACCAGCCCTCGATATAATGGAGTCGCATGGTCGTTTATCTCAATCTCTTCAAGCGATATTGAACATTAGTCCGATTTTTTTGTCGGCTACCCCAGCAGCGGTTGATGTATAATGTTTTTCAGTTTCTTAACAGAATGTTTTTTTGTTTGTCCGAAGTTTATCAACGGGACCAGTTTGCCAGGTTGAAGAGCGTTCACCCTCCGATTGCATTAAATATGCCTAATTGAAACCCCCACCCCGCCAAAATAGTCAACATGGACTCATAATAACTCCAGTTCCATCCAGGTCAACGCGGCTGTGCGCCGTCGAGAAGGAGAAGAAAAACACCGGGCGCAGGTTGAGTGATGGGGAAAAGTGTAATTAAGTGGCGCATGACGCTACCATTAATAACGGTGTCTCGATTTTGCCTCCTTACAACGGGACACAACATTTCCGCTGGGGCATCCTGGCGGAACACTTGCTCGACGAAGATTCCCTAAGGATGTGTTCTATACTTCTTGCGATTTTGTTTTTCTTCGTATGCCGTTTTGTTTCCGCTGGTGCGATTTCCTGCTGATGTTGGCGGCTTCGAACATTCAATCAGGACAACACTACTGTCCCAATATCCTGATACTGTCCTGCGGAGTCTCGAGTCGAGTAGGGGCTGAGGTGGTACTTCCTCAAGTCCGGCCTACATACTGCAGATGACACGATACGCCCATCATCAGCAAACTTCCTCCCTTTTTTTTCCTCTCTTCATCTCTCTCCCCTCCAGCGGGCACGGCTCCCTGCCACCATCGGTAGTGATTTATTATTATTGGTTTTCTCTCCGTACGTTCACCCGATCGGCCAACCAGTGTTGCCATCCAGCTGAGGCTTGTGTGTGCTTCTGTACCGTGGAGTACAAACATTCCATCTTATCGTTGTTCGATTTGTCAAAATCTTGCGTCAGCAGCATCGTTACATTTTTCTTCCCCGGCGGGTCCTTTCGTGTCCACCGGACCGTTCCGGCCATTCCGTCCATTCGAACGGGTCCATATTTTTTCCCCGGAAATATTTGCCTTTTCCTTGACTCTCCTGATCCTGGTCCGGACGTGGGAGGATTATTTGCCGGTGGAAGGTTTTACGCTTTAACTGGATCATCCCGTCCGTGGCCGGGTTACCACTACCCGCGCGCTCGCTGGCCATCTGTTTGGATAAAGATAATTTATCAGGTACGGATCAATAATAACGAATCCTGTCCCCATGTGCCATCGCTCGACGGGCGAACCGGGAGGGATTCGATTCTTCGACGGCCCGGCACTAACAAGCACCTGTCACCGTTCCGTCCACTTACCTGATGATCCTGTGCAAGGGGCGGGGAACAGGGCAGTGGTGATGGATCCGGCCGGGGGAAAACCTTTCGTTCCTCATAAGACTTTCCAAGAAAATTCCAACGCAGCCGAAAATGTAGACGATAAAACATCCAATAAAAATGACACAACACTCACGACCGAACCGGAGAACCGGCTTTCATTCCAACGAGGTGGATCGACTGGAGGTTTGTTTTCTTTCTCTTCTTGTCACCACCGCGTGCACCCTCATCGTGATGATCGAGTTGGAATGGAGCAACGTGTAAATTTTGATGGCCTTTTTTTCTCGTCCCGTGTTTACTCTCTTCTCTTGCGCCCATGTTTTCCCAATCAACATCCGACTTGTTGCATCGCTGTGGCTCCTGTGCCTCCCTGCAAGGGGAAACTCTCACCGCCGGGAAAGTGTGGAACGGGCAATGGGATGAGTGAGCAATGTTGGCATACTGTTCCGGCCGCTGCTCCGTTGGAAAGTGAAAAATTAATTGCATCGATTGGCGTGCATTAAACGTACACGGTGTTTTATGCACTACGGCAAATTATTTTTGATTGTGATTTGGATTGATTTCTCACGGGTCATGGATCGACCGTTCAAGGAACGGCCGAAACCATGGTTGGTTGGGGGAGAATAAGAGATGGCAGGGGTGTGAATAAAATAAATAGTTCACCGGTTCCAACCCTCGCCCGGATTGCGTGGAACAGTTTCCAGTTTTATTAATGTTTCGCACCTAACCCCGAAGGGGCGAGGAAATGAACGAATGGAAAAAAAAGACAACAAAAAAAAAAAATGGCGCAACGCCACCTGGTAATATCCTGTCCAGACCGGAAACCCAACGGGGCGTGCATACATACGTCGGTTGGTCGAATGCATTTAAAGCTGGCCCAGTTGCTCCAGTCATTGCAATTAGTGTGGTGAGAAATTTATATAAGCCGTCCACAATCGATTTGCCTTTAGACGAGGGTTTGCTGTTTGCATTGGTGTGCAACCAAACGATCGTAAATTGCACACCGCAATCTCCTGGACTAATTTTAAAGCAAGGACTATGTAGCGATTCCGCATTAACACGATTGCTACATTCAGTGGTTTTAGGTATCGTCCATGTTACATTGGAATGCAAAGGATGAAATTTAATCTCCATAATTTCTACTGTATTGCGAACCGGATCAATGTAACCTAATTGTTTAGATCAGTGGTTGTTTTGACATACTATATATTTTATACTTTAATGCTCAATTCTTCTCTACCATTATTGAATGGGACTCCACTTCTCCTCAACTATCGGTTGGCTGGAGTACATTAATGTTGAAGTTTTATAAGGCACTTAGTTTTATGAAAACTCAGTATCAGATAGGTCCTAGAATAGGCTAATATCGGGGCTACTCTCTCGTTTAAGCACCTTCCAAGTAGTGCCGGAAACAATGGCCAAATAGCTGGTAAACAGAGCCACAGTGATAGAACTTGGCTACTACAGACAATATTTAATAGAGAATCCAGTTATTTATCATTATACAATAAACAGAGCGCTTTTATTGAGTCATAAACTCTACCGTGGGGGCTCGTTTCTTCATGGCCCTTCTGTAGGCGTGTCCTTGAGAGAGAGAGAGAGAGAGAGAGAGAGAGAGGGAGAGAGAGAGTGTGTGTAATACGCGCCCAGTAGTCGAATGGGCCGTATTCAATTTAAGACGTAGTCGGGCTCATTTGAGGCGCACGGCATTTTACGCCCCCAAGGCGGGTGGGGGGTAGGAAACCACCACCCACTCACGGGGACATGAGGGTGCGCTCAAGTGCGTGAACCCATGAAGCGCATGGCTTGAATTACTTCAAGCCGTCAAGATCCTTCGGGGTCGGGTGAAGTAAAGGACACACTTCACTTCGCCAGTTTCAAGGGTGCGTCGTCTTTTGCATGCCACCACCAGTGGTAATGGGTACAATAAAACTAACCATAAACGCAGCTAATCGGCAAATGTGTTCGCGCAGGAAACTTACCCCTCTCTGTCTGTCTCTTTCTCTTTCTTTCTCTCTCTCTCTCTCTCTCACTCTCTCTCTCTCTCTCTCTCTCATTTCAACTCTTCGTCTTATTTTCGGTGTGAAGTGAACCTCGAACAGCCCTTAAATAATATTTCACGACATACTTTGTCGATGGCAGAACAACCCTCCACTCCCCCATGGCACCGTAAAGGGAAGTGGAGCATGTTTATGAAAATTGCATGTAGAAAATTTGTTCCATAACAAAACTTTTCTCTTTAGCAGTTACCAAAAAGGGGAATAAAAAACAACCCCAAAACAAACAAACAGGATATACTGGGGTGCGCCTGCGGGGGCGGTCGCGCGCGGCTGGGATGAAGGATCGGCGCGAGTGACTTCCACCCCGCCCTTCCCAACCGCGTGTGCATCATTAGAAAGTGTTAAATGCGGAGATGATCGTCATAAATCTCAATTTTATGCGCCACCCATCCGCGTGACACTCTCTTGCTCGAAGGGGGTGAAAACTGGTCGTTAAAAAATGTGCCTCGCAAAAGCCACAGCGTAGAAGGTACTAGCCTCGGCAGCCACACGCCTGGAGCTGGAGCAAGAAAGGACGGAAAGAAAAGAAGAAAATCATATAAACATGGTGAAAGCATCATTTCCACCCAAGCAGTGGCTTGGCGTTTTACTAATGGAACAGCTCGGGAGTGAAATAATGGAACGTCTTTCGATCGCTGGATGGCGCTGGCTTGCGGTGCGATGAGAATCTCATCACAATCCATCAGTTCCATCAGGAGGCGTCACCGGTGGCAGAATATTCCCTTCGCTAGTTTGAGGTACGCCCTCTCCCCACAGACAGCGGGCCCTCTCTCGGTAGAGAGGCACGTGGGAAATCTTTGCACACCACCACTCCACCCCGGTAGGATGTGCGGATTGTTCCGTTTGCCGGCTTTGTCTTGCGTTCAACATCTCGAAAGGGCGGGCGGGCGGGCGATTTTCCAAGGGAAAATGAGCATCCCGGGATGACCCATTAAATGGGTGTAAAATAAACGTTTTACTACTCGTGTGTCCCACCGAAGCAACCACCATCCAGTGCACGAGCAAGTTTGATGGCCGCGTGTGAATGTCCTGAAACCGTGAAGTAGCAATATTTTGTACCGACGGAATATGCAGCTCAAGACCGGGGTGTTTCTCGGTGTGGGATTTGTGATACAGATTCGATCCGTGTTGCGTGTGTGATCAGCTTTTTTTTTATTAAAGAGGAGAAGCTCCCCAGAAACACAACTACACGCTGATAGGCTCCCGAGATGGATTAGGGAGCAATGGGAAATTGCGAATTAAAGGTTCTCGGTATTAATTAACTATTTTACCGGTGAGGGGCAGCGGACGATCCTTTGGAATCGATGGGAAGTGCACTTTTCACAGCCACAAACAGAAAGCGATAAAGCCGGATTTCGGAATTCGTTCGCTGCTCATTTGATTATTGATGTTAAAATCGTTTAAGCCTGCTTTTCCTCGCGGCGAGAACCCATTACTGCTAATGAAGGGCATCACTTAGTGTTTCAAAGAATCCCTTCGGGAGGAGTGTTTTCCCTTCCCTTCCCTTCTTTATTTGACTCGACGGTGATGACTACATTATGTGAGTGTGTGTTAGTTACATGCAGCCCTTTTGCACCCTGTGGTTCCTGTGTTCCCTCTCGGCATTAATTCCCCTTGACGTAAACTCACGAATGCAATCAAGCGGGAAAACGGCAACCAACAAAAAAAAATAAAAAAACAGGACTTAACCCTGCTTACTGACACATACTACTTACTTGGTTGGTTTGAATGAATCATAATTAAGGATGGGGAAAATTAACCAAAAAAAATCACTTCCATCCTTCATCGCAGATAATGGGATAATACAACCGGTTCGAATTATGAGTAACAAGTGATTACCCGGCGGAAAATCGAATAAATTTGAGAAGCTCAACGTATTGAACCGTTTCACAAATTGAATTTTTTTCTGCTTAATGTAATCAGCTTAAAATTCCGTAAATATATGGGCATTATCTTTCATGGGCGTTTTATGCGGAAGGATATAAATCAAGGCCCTTTGGGTTCGAATCAAATTCAATCATGTCTTTTCTCGTTAATATGATATCGCTTTGTTTTAACGTATAAATAAACATGGCGGGTTGTAAAATATTGTGCACAGAAGCATGAAGCGTGTCAACTTGCGTCAGCGTTCGACATGACATCGCACACATGTTAATTTAAGCGTCGAAGTCGCCACGGGGTCACCGCCACAGTCGACATGTCAACGAATCGATTGAATGGTCATAAACATTTTTGACACCTCCTTTGCGAGGGCAGTCAAAGGAAGGAAGGCGCGAGAAGCCGAGACGAGTGGCGTTTCTGGTTTGAACGTCTTTATTTCACGATAATGTGCTACCCCGCTCCGTCGCGCTCCGTGTGCCACTGTACAGCCGGCCCGAACATGCCGAACACACGGAGCAGACATCTGTCGGGTTGCACCCAGCACTATCCGGAGTGCCAGCCCGCCAAGAATGCGAGCCCTGTCCTCCCGTATCTCACCCCAAACGTTGCTTCCATTTGCTGCCAATTACCGGAGCTTGGAATTAATGGGTTAAGAATCGAGGAAGATGTACGTTGTCGCTGTCGACGTCGTCGTCGTCCCAGTTCCTGTTCCCAGCCAGGAGCGCCATCGTTGCCGTCTCAGTCTTCCCGAACATGGTTTGGGCGCGTCTGGCTGCATGTTGTTTGTGCATTTTGCACTTGTAATTGCCCTCCCTGCCACCCTGCCCGTGACCCGCTTTATTCGTGCACAGGCCCGGTGCTGGAGTTGGACCCTCTGCCAGCTCGAATCAATCATCGGTGGATGTTATCCCGGCAGCGTACAACAAGGCGTCACCTAGTTCCCTTTGTGTGTGTGTGTGTGCGAGCGTGCGCCCTTACGCACGGCACCTCAACCCCCGGACCGGGACGGTCACACGGTACGATGATGTACGTTACGAACCATTTGGTGCGATCGTTACCGTATACACACGCAGCAGACCTCTAAGGGTCCGATCCGATTTCCCGGCCGTGTGTCTGTGCACTCACTCGATCGATGATGTCGCTATCAGCTTGGGAAATTAATTTCTTGTTTTGACAGCCGGAACACTGCCCACACACACACACACACACGCACAGACAGTCCTTGGGTCGAAAGCCGCTGTTTGAGATATCAGTAAACCGCATTGTTCTTGGCGCAGCTGGTGATGGGTGCAACGTTGGGACCACCGCCCCCTTGAAGGTTAACTGATTCGATGTTGATAGATGATGACACTATACAGCTACTTGTGTGCGGCACCATCTTACACTGCTGACCAACCCCACCTGGTGCCTGCCTTTTCCTCCATGCCCATCGCCTATCGGTCCGGCAGTAATTCACTCCCCAACTCAGCTCGTTATCGTTCCCAGGATAATTGAAATCATTAGAAAGTGACGGGGTGCCGGAAAACTGAATACATAGCTGCAATTGATTGCAATGGATATGGGCACTTTAATTTTTACGGCTTCCGTTACTACCCGGTCGGGGGAAGGGATGGTGGGTAGAGCGTGTGTTTAGAAAGGGGTTGGCTGGAACCCGCACGGGAAACGCGCCCCCATTCAACTGCCATTTTGTGCCCCCCCAAAAAGAGGGAATCGAAAGGACATATAGGACATATAGAAGGCTTAGGTTTCACTGGGAAAACTGTGTTCGTTCGAGGGAAATGCCCCCAGAGAAAGAGACAGAGAGAGAGAGAGAGAGAGAGAGAGAGAGAGAGCACTCAGCGCGGTGAAGGGAACTCAACGTTCCGTCATCGTTTCGTGCACGATCGGGTGGCGCGCTTTATAGATTTCAATGTCAGTTCCGCTGTGGACCCATTTTAGGGACACCACAACGGACGGAGACGCCCCGTGCCGCTCTGGACCGGCAAGGGTAGCATCGACACACGCGGTGGGGTAATATTATCATTTTGTGTGCCATTGTCAAGCCTGTCTGTGTTCTGTGGCGAACATTTTTCCAATGCCATCCACGCGACTGTCAGCAGGCGAATTTTCTCGCTTCACGAACACTTTACGAGCACCGACAGGCAGGACACGTGACACGACGAGTCCGTCGTCTGGGTGGCTGGTATTGAAAGCAACGGTGCTCTGGAAACGGGCTTCCGGTTTCGAATCGGGTGGGCCAGCTTCCTTCAACCGCGGCGGGGATATTATTTACGATTGAACACATTCTGAAATAATTTTCCGCTGCGTCAAGCGGAAGTGTGACGACGATTATCGGTAGGGAAAATGAGCGCCGGGAGGGAAGTGATTGGGAGGTACGATGTCTGTGGGGTGGAAAATTGCGTTTGCGATTAGTTTTGATTCGAAATAATATATAATGTCGTCCTTTGTTGGCTTGAGTGAGTAAAGTTAGTGCTATTTAGTCCTGTTGTAATATTTTTATTATGATCAACATTTAAACTCATATCCATATAAATTGGTATAAAATAAATGGCCCTTTATTGAAGTCAGTACGTCGAAAGAAGTATGCCATGAAATGGCTTCCCGGGCACCTCTTTTACACGAAACAAAACAACTGGTCAACTGTGGTGTTTTCCGGAACATAGTCAATGCTACAGCTTCTAACCAGAGTTTAATCAAGACATAACCTCATCCGCATCCTTTACACAGCAACTGCTCAGTGTCCCAGTCCCGGTGCAGCATTCCGCCAGAAGTCATCTGTTGCGGGAAAGTCGAACTACGGCCCCCTACTCGATGGGAGGTGCAAGTGGCGCCAGGAGCGAAGGGTGCCGGCGGGCGGACCGGCTCGTCAGGACGAATCAGCTGATATCCGCTCCGAACCCAGGGCCGGCATGAACCCACCAAATGAACCATGTCCTGTCGGAAACTTCGTATTTCCGATGGGCTTTCGAGTACATGCGCAGTGCGGCATGTTGGAGTAGTAAGCGTCAAGCGTTGTCGTGCCTGCGGTTCATTTGCACCCCCTTTCTTCCTCTTCCCTCCGCCATTAGGTAGGAGGTTGAAGAAAAAAAACACACACACACGCACACACACAAAAGCACAAAATCCTCCGTCCTCCCATTATCGACGAGAAAACTTTTGTTTGGGTAGGGGTGGGAGACGTTTGCCATTTGCCCTTCGGAGAAAAAAAGTGAAAAACTAGAAGTGCGGTTGTGAAACAAGCGCCGTTTGCTCGCTCGCGTGCCGTTTTCCGGAGCCAGTGCGGGGCCCGAAAGTTAACCGTCAAATGTTCGCTCGTGCCAGGGTCCGCCAACAAGGCGCAGGCATGGATCATGGGGCTCGCCACGCGCCACACGTATGCAGGCGCATACTGCTACGGCCGGGTCCGAAACCATTCGACTCTCCGACCGAAGTCGCCGCATGAAAGTTGTTTTCGGAACTGCAGCTGTCCTGTCACCACTTAAACGCAGCACTTCTGGCCGGGGGTGGGGACGAAGTTGGTCCATTTCACGTGCTGCTAGTTCCGCTTTTTTTTCTCGCTCGTCTTCCACCCAACCCCCACACCCTTCTTTCGCCACCCAAGGCTTAGCTAGTGGCACAGATGTGCTGATAATTGGATCGTCAGTGAAGTATAAAGTGATGTTTGTCAGTTCCTGCAAAAACTTCATTCTACTGTAAAACTGTTTTCTTTATTAAAAAAATATATAGGTTACAAATCGGAAAACGTTAGAAGGGAAGTCATTGCAGCTGGAAAACAACACGCACATTGCTTTAAAGTGCTATACAACATACAGCTGCATTTTAAGTTGTTTAATTTTCCTCCTTGTTATCGTTTTAATTAAGTGCTTGTTGATGAAAAGTTGATGCAAAATAATGAATAATGAACGAATGCTACAGAAGATGTTCAAGTGTTGATGGTGCGTTGTAAATGCCAACACAACCATGGAAGGATATCATGTTTCCACAGTGAAGTGGTGCTCATATACAACCGATTCAATTTTGCCATTATGTCAATTTTGTTTTACGTTGAAATGGCAAAACAAGAAATCCTCCATTATGTCAACCTTTTTTTATTTTTATTAAGGCATGTTTTCTAAAATACAAAAGCCTTGTCGTTTCTCTACGTGAGCTATATTTTCTGTGAATGTAGCAGACATTCTGAATCATCCTACGCATTCATGTTCTTTGAAAATTGAGAAAATTGTGGTGCCTTGGCTTGACTTGACCTATTCACAAAGTATTCAAAAGTCAATGACCGGCCGCAAAGTTTGAAGGGTACTCATATTTGGCTACTTTTACAACTTTTTCACAAGATATTTTTCCAAACCTACTCCAAGCCACCCTGGGTGGGACAAAAAAAGGCGCTTCCTCGGAAGGTCAAAGAAAAGCTTTCAAAAGATGGTTTAATAAACTAGTTTTTTTGTTTGTTTTCAAGGTCGGTAAGGTTAGTGGGTTAAACTATACATTCAACCGCCTAAAAGCCTACCGAAACTTAGTGCCTTAGTGGTGGAAGAAAGTATGGTAAGGCCGAATGATGCATGACCCGGAAAGCCATCGAAATTGCGATGCTGGCGAAGGGCGGCGTTTTAGCTAGTGCAGTTTAAAAGCCCGTACTTCATCCACGGTGGCTCGAGTGTGAGCCGAAAAATACCCCCGAAATACACACGACGCACGACGGAGCGTTTGCGGAAGGAAAGTCTCATGCCGACGGTGTAGTTGAATGGCGAAACTTTTCCCCAGCGGTGGAAGCATTTCCTTCCGGTTCCTGTTTGCTTCCAATCGAACGTTTCTGTTTTTTTAGTTGTTTTTTTTTTCGATCCGGGGTTAGAATTCAATGGCTTTCCGGGAGTCGAAATCGAATCGCAGTAGGAGATGAATGTAAAAACGGAAGGGTCCTGTCCACATTTACGTTCATGTCTATACGGTGGGAAAAGAAAGGGTGCTTAAGTTTCCCGACAAGAAACGGTTAAACTAAACCTTGGCCCACCCCAGCAGGTCGTCTTACCTGGTTCGATTCGATTTTTGCTTCAGCGCCATTCCCAGGTGGGGAAACATTCCTGGAGCGCTTCCCTCATAGCCAGCGAGAACCACATTCCGGAAGAGGGAAACGTTGGGAACGAACTGGGAACTTTTTGCTCGATGACACTTGAAAAGTTTCCGATAAAATTAATATCAACGCTGCTGCAACTCGCCGCTGACGTTTGTGCAGCACGAACCCAGTTCCGTTGATGTAAAAACTTCGCTAAAATCAACCAAGACCTGTTGAGAGAAAGAGGGAGGGAGAGAGAGAGAGAGAACGGTGGCACCGGATGATGGTGTTGCCTGGTAGCGTACCTGTAGTGGTCCATTATTTTCCCCGGAAGCTGTTGCACACGGTGCGTGAGCAACTGCCCGGATCAACCGAAGGCAAACTTGCCGCACTTGACTTGAGTGAGTGGACTTTCATTGCGGTTTTATTAAACTTTTATACGGTTTCCGGCCCCCTCCCCCACACCCGCGGTTCGTCTTTGCAACGCAGCGTCGCGGGTTTTAATAAACTCTCTCATAACTCCTTTAATCCTCGTCGCAATCCGTCGGCTTAGGTGGAGCACCGTTGTTTAGGGAAGTCCCGTTTACACCTAGTAGCGCGATGTTAATGTACTTAAATGAGAGATGAAGGGAAAACAAATTAGCCTTCTCGCGGTCTCCCCGACATCCCCCCCGTTTCCACCGTTGGCAAGGTAAATCGGGACACACGTTGTAGGGTCGTTCAAACTACATCTAATTTTCATCACTTTTAATAAAACGTTTCCTTATCCCTTTCGAACCGTCTACGGAACGAACGGAGCCATTTTATAGCATTTCATGCGATTAAGCTCAGCCCGGTCGATGGGAGATAATTAAATTTCTTCACCACATTTCGATGCCGTTTGATGTTAATCTAGCAACCGGCAGCCCTTTCGTTTTATGGAGTAGTTTTTCCGCTACTAAGCAAAGCAAGGAAACGGACCTAACATTGAACCGATGGCCGTATTGCTGGTTTAATTATATATCTCAAGAAAACAGCGTCACACTGCTGCTCCGGTGGCTCCAGATGTTGGAGCTATAGCATAAATTAATATGTTAAGAATGTGCCCAGCATATCCTGTAGCGAGTTTACGTTCAAGGACAGAAGATAAAGTCGTAATGTTTTGCCCTACACAGCGTTGGGCGGGTTTCCCACACCAGCTCGACTTACTCCTACGTATATCCTTGTTATCAGGCTTTGATCTCCCAGGAAATGGAAAACGTCCACCTCCCCCTGCCAGTAGAATGTGATTCTACGTTGGGGGGGGGGGGGGGGGTGGTTGGTTGTGGTTAGCTGTCGGATGCTGTATTCCAATGGTCTGCTCCTTAAGGTTAACGGTTCTGCTGGTTCTGGTGTTACCGAACATTTATAAAATGTTGTAACTGTTGTTGATCGTTGGCTCTCCTGACCTACTCTTTGATTAAACTAAATTCTTCCTAGGTCTACTTTATAGGCGAGAAATTAATAATTTTCCCTATTCCAACAACTCCTAAACATGTTATGAGACTATCTTTCACAATTGAATACTAAATGAACATTGAGCAAATATATTGTAGCAACCGAAGGATGAAATAGTCACAAAATAAATGATGAAGAGGAAATATTAATCATGAAACCAAACAGAAAATAAAACCACCAGAAAACCCTGACATTCTGTAACACACACACACACACAAAAGACTCGTATCTATTAAACATTCAAAAGCAATAAATCAGCGGAAAAAAGTTTGTTGCGAAAAATCTTAATTTAATTTGAAAGGCCGGAAACGCTGTTTACCGTTGCTTTCGCTCCGTCCCAGGGAGTATTGCGATTTTCGCTCTTTCCGCGCTGGGATAAGTTTCCTGTTTCCTCGTCGACAAATATCAAAGCCCAGCAGACGGTTTTGCTTTACGCCGTTCACTAGGTGTTACTTGTGGGCGTGGGTTTCATTTCGGGAAAAGTTTAGAGTTTCCAGACGCAGCCAGCTTACGCCGCGTAGTGCTGCCGACGGGGGACCGCAGAGTATCGTAATCGAGGAAGACAGGTCGGGCCCGTGGCGGTGGCGACTTTTCCGGCAGCCGGATTTTATGAGTGATTTAATTCAATTATTAATTAAATGCAAGGATTGCCGTGTAAATTGATGATGAATATTTCACCTCCTGGATCCGGGGGTGGAAGGGGCTATAGGCCAGGCTCGGTTTCTTGCCCGTTCAAGCGCAATGAGCATAAACTTTAAAGCGCGCCAAGGTGCCAAGCCAGTCGGTGGAAAGCGGGAAAGCAGTTTCCCACGGACGAAAAGACGCCAGGACCGGAACACGACTGGCGGCGGAATTAGAAAGCTAAACTGTAATCCGCCCGCCGGAGCCAATTTTGACCATCACCTTTACGATCCGTTACCGGGGGAACGGGGGGTTTCCGTCAGTTTTCCGAACATTTTTCAACCTTCGACGAAAGAAATAAAAAAAAACACCTTCACTTCGACGGATGAAGATGAAAGATGGCAATATGGCGAGGGACTTTTGTTTCTCACGCCGCGAAACGTAAACCAATCTCGGCTTTAAAGAAGTTCCGGATCTCCGGGTGCTTCGGGTGGTTTGTAGGAGGACCAGCAACCTCGGGAGAAAAACGGTAGGTTAAGTAAATTTTGCCGAAATGGTTGCCTTTTCCAGCGCCCGCGAGTGCTTAATTAAATATTTGGCAGCCAGTTTAGATTAATTTGGTGAAAGCGCAACATCGTGGTCGCGGATCGTGGAGCCGAGACCGAGACGAATCTGAGGTTTATCCGAGCGTGAGCTGCTTTACAGAAGCTCAGTTTCCTCGTGGCCGTAATGGAAAGAGTAAAGGCGCGTTCAAAATTAAAACGGCGCTTGTCACCATTGAAAAATTATATGCTTGCCATGTTACGAATAAAAAATTATATGCTTCATGCTTCTTTGTTTTTTTCGTTGCTTCATCAATGAATTCTTTTATTGTTAATTGGAAGACCGCAAAATGTATTCAATCTTTCATGAGCATGTTAGAAACCCTATACAAAGATGAAATGCTATACATTTTCCAGGAATAAAAACCGTTTTCTGGTTAAAAATGTTAGCAACCTAATTTGAATGCACTTGGGAAATTTTAGCCGTATCTTCTAGACTCTAAGACATCGTCCAAGATCATACCAATATTGAGCCTTCCTTGCCGTACGACTCTGTTACATAGGAAATGTAACACAAATGCCGTTACAAGGCGTTTTGTTTTGCAAACCTCAACAATGCCTTCGTCAATTGAGTTTCCCTCGACTGGGTCTACCGAAAACTCTAACCAGCTAGAGTGATGATTTTTTGTGTTTTCCACAGCTCACTTTCTCTCGCGGAAAATGCGGGAATGTGCTTCACTGAGGCACGCTCGCCACGTGGAACACCCTTTTGCGCAGGCAAGAAAATGCGTCCCAAACGTCGCGGGAAATGGGAGCCGGGGGAGCACTGTCTATTTACCGGGCCAAATGGATGAAACAGTTGAAATTCATAATGATGCCGGCAGCGGAGCCATTACCGAAAATGGCGTGGCGAGGAAAACCGAGGCATTCACCCCCAGCGCACGCGCCCTATTTCCCCCTTCCATCCCGACATGGGACCGTAGAAGCTTTATAGGCCGGAAAAACAAAGCAGTAGGAAGAAATGAAGTACGGGTACTACAACCATGTTGTTCGTTGTTCGTTCGCAGGCCTCCGTTTTTTTTCTTCTTCTCCTTTCCTTCTCCCATTGTCCCATTTTCCACCCCCGCCCCTCAACATAGTGTCAGAAAAACATCACGAGCATCAGCAGGAACATCGTCGCGTAGGACGCTAGTTAAACAGCCCGATGGATGTGGCCAGCTGTTCCAGCATGTTCGACCCCACCCACCCCCTGACTTTTCCCTAGGAATTTCCCCAAAAAAGAGCCAGCCGCAACCGGACGCCGACACACGGGACTGGCTCTCTGTCTGTCTGTGTGAGTGTGTGTGTGTGTGGAAAATGATTTTAATTTATTTCATGCAGAGAACTCGTCTTCATTTTAATTAACCGCTCGGATGCGGCCCCCGGGCGCTCACATCGTGCGGCCAACGAATTTTCCATTCTCTTTCCATCAAACACTGCGCGTCCAGTGCGAAGGCGCCTTCACCAGCATTACGCTCCCATCCCTCGGCCGGGTGCATATCGCACTTTTCCTCCCCCAGCAAATTATGCTACTTTGCGAAGTCGAGTCGCTCAAAATGTTGACTTCAGTTTCCCAACGGGCAGAAGGGGCGGGCGGGGTCGGGAAAACGATGGCGTGTTATCATTCCATGCCATGCCAAATTTATTTCCCTCTTTTTCCAACTGTGTAAATGTATTACAACTACGGAAACCGTCCGTCCACCGTTGGAGTGTATCAATGTTTGTCTTCCATTCCATTTCCAGGCAAGGTTTCCACTACGAACCGAACAACTCCATCGCAGGGTGTCAGTTGGGTGAAGATCCTCCTTTTGAAGATCGTGGCGTGCAGTTCACACGACTGTATTTGCATCGGGCAAATAAAATAGCAGCTCGACTGTCAGCTCGGAATTTTCAATCCATTCCACGTTTTCCGATGAGTTTATCAAGTGTTCAATGTCGAAAAGCAAATCCAACAAGGGTTTCAACGTTAAAACGAGCTTCGGTGCATACTCTCAAACGACATCAACAAAACAGTTTAAACCCTACTCAGAACAATAAGTTCATATCTATATTTTCTTCCGGTTCTCCTTTGGGGGGTTCCGATTTTTAATCACTAAAACCTTTCCTCCTAATGTTCAGTGAAATAGTGAGCTAGCATGAAATGAAGGTAAAAGGAAAACAAACCCACAGGTAAAACAACTATCTACTTTCGTCCTCCGCTCCACCCAACAGTGTCTTGACCGTGTTTTTAAGTTGACAATTTATGTGCCCGCTCGTCGTGGAACAGAAATTTCCGTTTTGTCATGAAAAGCATTTGCATGTTTATTTCGGCAGGCGGTCGGCGTACAACAACAACGACGGGGAGGGAAAACAGAATCATCTTCTTATGTACCGGATGCCATTCGTGCCATTCTTAACATGGCCAGCATTCTAATCTCGGAAGAAGATGAACAAGAGAAGAAAAAAAACACAACCTCCCCATGAATCGTCCACCTTTTTTCCTTCTTTTTCATTAAATTCAAATGAGCATAAATAAAGTGGTTCTCCGCTCCGGTCTTCAAAGCTGGGGGATGGTAGGCCCTGATCCATGGCACGCCGTTTTGGTGAATGGAATGAAACATTCTACCATCCCACCCCCGAGAGGATTCCACAAGTTCAATCTTCGCAACGACCTTTCAGGGGGCGGGGGGCAGGCTTTTCCAGGGGAGGCGGCCA
>JAOEFI010000003.1:45048476-45066514 GCA_034621735.1 Anopheles plumbeus
AAAGCCATTCATTCATCGCCCACCGAAGTTCTGCCAAACTTCCACCAGCACAATGAAACAAACGGAACCGTAATGGACAAAGTTTCTCTCTCTCTCTCTGCGCGCTATAAGCACAATCGTAATGGATTGAAGGAGCTGCAAGGACTTGCAGGGAATGAATGAAGATAAAAAAAACCCCAAAGTCATATCGCCCTGAACGGACGGGGTGTGGAAAGTGTGACGAAAGGTGGAACGAGCGCGGCGTCTCGCGACTGAACCGATCCCAACTTTGGACATTAAATTATGATTCCGAATTAAATATGTCATCCCCCGGAGTCGGTTTACCGGAGTCGGAGGCGGAGAGCAAAAAAAAAGGACGCGGAACGCCACTCCAACATACCATTACAGCTGTCGACAAGGTTCTTTATTTTCCCGCTTTCGGGTGTGCGAGTGGTGCTGAGAGGTTGGCGGTGGAGGTGGACTCTGTCTCCCGAACGGAGCCAGAGTCCCATTCGGCGAGAGTTATTCTTTTCCGTTCCGTTGACTTTCCCTAGTGCCACCACCATGTTCGCCTGAAGGGTAATTCCGACTGATTAATACACCGACAGCAGCGCGAATTTTCTTCGTTCAGTTGAACGGAAAAGCTGGAAAACGGCTTCCAAATGGTGCAGGTTAACGCCAGTCCAGGTCTGTTTAAAAAAAAACTCCAGTGAAACTTCAGTTCCACTACCTCGAAACTGGAAAGAGAGAGAGAAAGTTCGAGTTTTTCATCGAGACTCGGGAGTTAAAAGTTTAGCTTAGGGCAGAAATGGACCCCCCTCTGGGAGGTAGTGGAAATTAATAGACAAAACGTATATGCATATCCTGAGCGAGTTTTCCGAGTAACATTAACATATTCTTCTGTAGTGATCTGGCACGAAATAATGAGATGGACAAAGTTAAACGCTGGAAAAGTGTTCAGTCAATTAATAAAATTGTCAGCGTATCGTAGCAGAGTCTGTTTCTCGAATGTATCAAAGATGGAGATCCTAAATTATATTCAACAATTTAATACATATGAAACATTCTTTTAACGAATCAGCATTAAGGCATTAAGAATTCTTTCTGTTTTTTTCATCTCCATTTTAACTTGTTGCGAAACAAGAAAATCCTGTTCAGTGCGAAACGCTTCAGAAGTTTGTAGCATCACGCAAGGGCATTATAATTTATCCTGAAAATCCGGGTCTCACACACTTTTGCAACAATATAGTCGGAATGAACTGTTACAAAGAAACGGAAGCTCCTTAAAGTTTTGGCGAAAAACCCTCCGCCGGTCAACTTCTGGGGCGGACGGGTCTTAAGGAATCTTATAGTTTCGCAAAAGTTAAACCGACCCCAAAAGTTCCAGCCTCCAGCCACAATCCCTCCCCTTCCCCCCTCCCTCCACCTCTTCTCTAATCCCCTCTCCACCCATCCACGGAGGTCCAGATGACGAAGTAAGCTTTGGCGATTTCATTTGAGTTATGGTTTAAAGTTTTTCGCCCACCCGCCCACGAGGGGGGGGGGGGGGGGAAACTTGAGTAGTGTTCTAGTGTCCCCCCACCACCCATTTTCCCCTTCCCCGTCGCTCAGGTAGTGTTCACCCTCCAGGAGGGTGGTCGCTGCGCAATTAACATGCATGCAAAGGAAGTTGACCGGGAAAAAGTCCCGCTCGCCCCGGGAAAGGTTTCGGGGTGAATCTTTGCGGAAGATGCGGCTTCGGACACGTGACGGCAGGCAGGTACAAGTTGGCCCAGGATGATAAACGTATCGTCCCACCCACCCCACCCCCCAAGAGAGAAATCCGAAACCGTCAGCGCCACCAGGCGCTACAGGTTGTGTTCCACTTTTCCAACCCTATAGTGTGGCCATGTTTCATCTCCACCCGTGGGTTTAATGTCTGTATGTGTGTGTGTGTGTATGTGTGTTTTCTCCACCCGTTCCAACGAAACCCTCGCCCACCAATGTCTTGCGGAATGCTGCAGCAACGTGTTGCCCGATACCCGGGAAAGGTTTTCCCACAATTTTTTCTCCGTGCTCGCTCGCTCCACATTGCCTCGGAAATGCAGCGTACCATCATCCACTTAATGCACCGGGCACGTTCCGGCCGTTAGAAGCGCAGCGGGGAGGACCAAGAACTAGCCTCGCCGCAGGGTAGCCTCTACTCGAACGCCAACGCCACCTCGAAGTGGACGGGGAAAGAAAGAACGCTAATGTACCAACAACCACCTGCCACCCACCACCCCTTCCAATCTAAAGGCACGCAGACCGTAATGCAGTCTCTCGGCGTCGGTGCAACCCGCACAAGTGTGACGCGGTATCCCCGGTGGCTAAACTGTAGGTTTTGATGCTTCGCCTTCGGGCGATGCGGGAAACGAGACACAAACTGGAGCGATCACCGGAGGGACGGCACGGGATAGCTTTCTAAGAAGCCGCCTCCAAAGTGCACCAGGACATGCCATCACCATGGCGGCAGAGTGGCGTATTGAGAGCTACGGGGCCAATTCCACGCAACGGTAACAGTATCCGACCGTATCGAAGGAATGCTGACACGTGAAGAAAGCATAACGGTACGCTCGCCCTTCTAAGGCCCAACCCCCCCCCCCCCCCCCCTCTCTCTCTATCTCTCTATCTCTCTCTCTCTCTCTCTCTCTCTCTCTCTTTCTCTCTCTCTCTCTCTCGGATGTCGATGGTAGAATGGTGGAGTGGATCCATCGGAAACCATCACTCGACGGGCATGTTGGTGCTGCTGTGGTGAACCTTGGCCAGTTCCTGGGCACCCGGGCTGGGTCTTCTTGGAATCAATTGGAGGAACCCACGGAACCACTCCGGCAGTCTCGAGATGAACCGACTGTGGCGTTCGCTGTTCGGAGTGATGTTAATTGAAACATCATTCCCCTGGCCTGGAAGAGGTGTGGGGGGCAATGGGTGGGAGCTTCCACTTCCACCAACCGCATTCCCAATGCCGGTGCCCGATGAGCCGTCAAGCAATTGACATTGAATTAGTTGTCGTAAAATAGCACACTTCCATCTTCCATTACGCCACCTTAAGGACTGCCCGTAAGAGAACGGCAAGTTGTAAGGTCGCGTTTGGTTGAGGAACATTAATTTTTTATGACACTTGCTAATTTTCCCAACGCCCAGCACCGGCGATAACAAGATTGTCACACAAGTCATTCCTTCGACGCGAATCGTCTCTCGCGGACCAGCTCCAGTCTCTCTAGGAACACCGGAGAGGGAAGCGGTACAGTGTCCTGGGGTGGAGCGACATTTCCTTTCCTTCCCATTTTGGCCACAGGAAATTCCACCCCCTGCGGTCGCCGCGAGGGGGTGTGTCGGCTTGAGTATGCCGACGTCCCACCAAGTTAGCAAACGCGCTGTCACTGTCCCGGTGTGACGGAGGCAAGTGGAAGTGAAATACTTTCGTCGCTGAGTGACATTTTCCGAAACCACGCATTCTTCATCCCACAAAAAAAAAGGGCAGAAGCGCCACCGGGTCGCTGTGTCTGTGTGTAACGGCTATAAGAAAGACAGCGAAAGGGATTCACACGGTTAAACCTCAAAAAAGCGTTAAGAAGGTAACAAAAGTGCCAGGCGAAGAAGTAAAATGACAAATACCATGCGCGGGGAATGCTACCCCATATTTGGGGAGGAGGTTTTCCCACCCATCCGCTTCCGCACATTCATAGCTTTTGACAAGCTTTCCGTAGCCACATTCCGTAATTTCTAAGCAACGTTGTAATTTTCATACCTTACCCCTGTCTCCATTCTTTACCTCTCTCTCTCTCTACCTCTCTCTCTCTCTTTCTCTTTTTCTCTTGGCAGCTTCATTCTCGTTGTTGTGCGCGCGAGTGTTCTTTCGCAAACGAACCCAATCAGGTCGCAGTTCGTTTCGCGGTGACATACTTTACATGGGATCCGTCTTCCATCGGTGTCGTGCATGTACTTTAAACCATGGCCTCAGTGAAGCCTCGTTTGGCGCTGACTCTGTTCTAAACCCACTCGCCCTTCGGCCGAACCACCCCCGACCCAGGGTACGTTACAGCATGTGCCGTGAGCGCCGAGTAATGAAGCGCATCAAACGCCTCGTCACGCTGAGTGGAAGCATGTTCTCGCGGAAAGATCAAATAGTTCACTACACACACACACACTGGCACCCATGATGCTCCTGGCGGGGGGTGGTGGGAGGTCCTTTTTCTTTTGCTACTAGTTTGAATGTACCGCGACACATAACCGTTCAATTATCTTCTAGCCCCTAACGATGTGTCTCGTTGGAGTGAACTTTGGGAAAATTTAATGAACTCTTCGATCTGCACGGTTCGTGTTGCACGGAAGCGTGCAATTTTCGTATCCAATTCTTTCCTATTTCTTGGAGTACAAATTGTTCCATGGAATTGATCAGCCACAGTTCACTTTTTTGGGATTAAAATTTTTGAATAAGAGTGTTTCCTTTCATGTTTTAAACAAGGAATCTGATATGCTTTTACTACCGAAAAGGTTTATTGGGTTACTTTGATGCAACTGTGTGTCGTCAAATGTCTTCCTGTTACTCTTGCCACTCTTCGATTAAAGACCAAGAAACCTAGCCTTGCTCATGCACATCGAGAAAAACTGCTTTCCAAAGATTGATACAGTGTGAACGTATCGTCCTTTCTTTCCTCATAGAAGCTGGGCGGCCAGTTTATTGACTACAACAAAAAAAAGATGAGATGAATTGGGAAAATTTTAAACTCTCGTCTTCAGCACTTCACGCAGAGTCCCGCAGTCTTCGCACCCGAGTACCGAGAACCGAGAATCATTCTTCAATCGGACACACGGGCTCGCAGTGGGTTCCGAAGGATTTACACCACGCGATGATTAATGAGATCCGAAGACGCGCTTCAAGTCTTCTTCAGCTTCCAATCTCTTGTTGGCCATATTGCATTTTTTTACTGCTTCTTATTCTGCCTTTTCTTCGTAGCCTCCTCCCACCGGGAAGCAATGAGCTGATAAAGCGGACGGTTCCGTCGCCCCGTCACCGATACATCGGGTCGCATCGGGCTACGTTCAATCACGTAAAACTCGGTTCCCTGATTTATGTGTACTTTATCAAATGAAAACTCTCGAAATGTTCCGTACAAAGGCGAGCTCGGGCGTTACTTTTTTGTCCATTTCCTTCCGAGCGCTTCCTTCCATCCGCCTTTTTTCCCAGCGGGCCTGCGAGCGGGGTGGGGAAAAGTTTTAAAAGAAAATTTGGTTGTAACACGATAGATGCTTTTCCCGCTCGCCGTCCCGCTTGCCCTGTTCCGCACTCGTGGCGCGGTACGTTCACGATGAAAGGTATCTAATGGAGCTACTTTTGACAAATGGGCTCTCTTTAGCCCGGCTTTCCACCGGGCCGGCCGATATGATGTTGGCGTGTTTTCACGCCCCGAAGCCAACGCAAAGCATCCGCGATGCGTTGGTGCAATTAAATAAATTGCGCCCTTCCCGGCGTCGGCTGCCGCGTCGGAGTGACGGAGTGGAAAGTCTCGGAAGCTACGCCGTACTGATAATACTGGAGAGAAAGGAAATGCTGTGAAGGCTCGATTAGATGTTTTTCTTAGGGCAGATGAAGACTGAAGGAGATACGAACATTTCAAACCCGAGCGCGAGTAATATCTTTTTTCAATCCTTGACGCTTCTTTATGGTAGAAAATGATAAATACATGAATATTACTTAAAGATTGTGAAATCGATTCCGTGTGAGCGAATCCAAAACACGTTCCACTGCGTTCAGTTGTTACAAACTATCCACACGCTACCGCCTGGCGGAACATTCCAGAAGAATTTCGTGATGGAAAATTCTCTTTTTCAATTTCATCAACACTCCAACACTTGCACGTGCCAAACTTCTGCCAGATCGTTTCTTTATGGGAATGTACATATTAAGAATATTTCTTTTATTAAAAAGTCCCGGGGGGCGGGGGGGGGTGGGGAGGGCACGCTGGGACATGTTTGCCCGTGGAATGCCAAAAGGGATACGACGGGGTTTTCACTATCAATCCTATCCCACCACCAACGTGTCCTTCATCCCGGGAGTACGATACTCGATCAAAACTAGGTCCGTGTCATCCGGGACCGAATGGAAGAAGTTTCTCATACGCTCGGCCAAGGAAATCCCTGTTTGGGTTCGACGACACAAAGGGTCAAGGTGAGCCGGAGGGGGGACGGTGGACAACGGGGACAACGGAGAGATCAAGTTCTCGACATCTCCGGCATGCCCGGCAGCAGGACAGCGTAATGTGCATAAATTCCAGAACCTTTCCCGGGCTTGACTTCTTATCATTTTATATTGCTCCGTTTAGTTTTTTTGTTCTATCTCCCTTCCTTATTGTCCACCCCGTATTTCATCCCGCCCGTCCAACGTAAGAGCCCCGCACGTGCCGTCGTCCATCAGGGATGCAAATGAAAGCGCACTTATTACAAGAAAGATGCAGAACCGAGACCGTGTGTTTAGGGAACGTGCGATCCGTTGGATGAATATTTCCGCACATCGTAGAGTTCTGCACATGGAAGAGAAAGAGAGAGACAGAAAGAGAGAGACAGAAAGAGAGTGATCGTTTCCTTTAAATTCATCCTTTAAATTTATCTATCACGTGCTATTCACAAAATAATGAGCAATTGGATTGTCCGGAGCCGTTTTTGATCCGATCCTCACAAGAAACACGAAAAAGAAAGAATTTTCGATTTCCATATTGGCGGATGTTGTACGAGTGAAATGTTCGCGTGCATCAAGACTGACCGAGAGTCCTCCCCCCAAAGGGACATGGAAGCCAATGATGTGTCTCCGTCGAAAAACCCGTCAGGATGGATGAACAGCGGTCCATTTTCCGCTTCTCGCTGGCGAAAGTAAAGAAAGCACGAGAAAATTTGCATTTGCATCGCAGTTCCGGGGTCCCTCCAGAGTTGCTCCGTCTTCTGAAAATCCCTCCCGTCTCCTCACGACAATCCTCCCTCCCACTGTGTGATTTTCTGGTGAAGGATCCCAGAAAGGATCTCTGAAAAGGGGCATTCCGTCGGGCTCCTCCCTCTTTGGGTGGAATGTCAATCCTGCAGCTCCGCCAGTTTTCCAACCGGAAGAATGCTGATGTATGAGGTTCATTTTAACTATCATACCCCGATCATCGCTTCTCCCCCCTTTCGCTTCACTCGAGACGCTTGTTAGTTCGTTCCCCGATCTGAATTGCCGCTCCCGAACCTCCCCGGCCCCGAGGCTGGGAGGATAAACCCCACCGACAGCCACGGATTTTCCCATTCGATCGTCCATGGTGCGCCGCGCTTATCTCGCTGAAGGATCGGGTGGTTTTTCTTATCAACTTTCATTGCATGCTTTCCTTCGCTGCTTCACGCTGCAACTGCGTCCTGGTCCTCGGGAGTCCTTTTTTTTAAAGGCTTTTTTAATTTCTTACTTTTCTCGCCGGTTCGCATCCATCCTTGGCGCCAGTTTTTCTTCCCATTCCCGTTTGTACCTTGGAAAATGCTCGTCCCCCTGCCGCTCACCTTACAAAATACTTTGACATCATACGGACCGAGCTTTTCCGCCTTTTGCTATGCATAATAAGTGTGAAAATTTGCTCGATCGTGGTTTCGCTCGGGAACGGTTTGATTTTATTTTCCTTTTGTGCCCTCTCCTTCGTGAAGACAAACTTCCACCTAGCCTGCCGGTACGGTGCAGGTAGGATGAAGAGGAATAGAACGGCAATCGAGTGGCCGCGTGGGCTTATCACGCTCCTCTCGCACAAAGAAGCAGAGGATGCGTAGCGGGTTTTTCGCCGAATTGCGTTTTTCTGCCAGTTTCCCAGCTGTGCCGAGCGCTGTGGTGCGCGCTACGCAACCGGTCGTGGTCGCGGTGGGAAAAATGCCCACATTATGGTAGGTGCTTGCGGTGCGGTACGGGACGGGGTGGGGTTGGGGGGTGGGGGGAGATCCTTTAAAGCATTTGATAGTTGCGTGGATTCTCGGTACCGGTAGCGCGTCCTGTTTTGCATCGTAATCGACCTCATCATCGGTCTTAAGTGCTCCCAAAACGGCAAGCCAAACAAGTCGGGGCTGGCATTTTCCGGCCCGTGGAAAGTAAGAGAGCGCGCACGGGTCCTCGAAGAAGCCTTTTTTCCTCTGGCATTAACGCGCCCGAAAGGTAGAGCGAAGGCAAGGAATAGATAAGGAATGGGGAAAAAACGGGTTCGTTATTATTTTTTGTGGCTTTTGTTTTATTTTCCCCGTTTTCAGATTGTTTTCCCCGTATATATGGGCCCGTGTCGTGTCCTTCCTATATGGCCGCATGCCAATGGCCCAAGAGAAATGGAAGGATCATTCCCGCTACCTATCGGGCCACCCGGCGAAAGGTCAAAGAAAAAGCCAGGATCCTTTCTCGGCCGGTCATGAATATGAAACTATTTCCTTCCGCCCACCAGCGCCGACCCGCCCGCCCATATCTCCCTCCACCTCCTCTTTCTTCCTTGCAGGGAGTCAATGAAATTATATTTCTTTTCATTTCTAAGCCAATCGCTTCGCCGCAGAGGCTTCCTTCGATTGCCGGGCGCCTCCGGTCGGGAAAATGTGCACTGCTTTCCACTGCAGGGCGTCCGTCCGACGGAGCGGTGAGCGGTGGAGAAGTGAAAATTCCCTAACGAGCACCAAGCCGTGCACCCAGTGCTGCGTCGTCCTGTCGGAAGATATGCTTCGGAATATCTATTGCCGCACCCGAAGGTGCGCCGTTCTGCGAAGGAGCGAAAGTTCGCCCGGAGAATAGCTTCATCAGGAAGCTTTCCCACCTTGCCCGAGTTATTGGACGCAAGCGATCTCGGATGAATTTGTTCACATAATGCGATGGAAGCGGGTTGTTAACCAGGGTTTTTATCCTCGCCTTTAATTTAATACTGTTTGGCGAGAACATTGGTTTTTTTTTGTCCATATTTCGTGGAAGCTCAACAATTGAAAGAGGCTTTCCCAGAGAATCATCTCTCAAAAAGAATTGGAAACGCCCTTTTTAATGGAGGATTACGGGAAAAATTGGTGAAAACCGATCACCAATGAAAGCAATCGATTTAAATTCTCTTTTGTGGACTCAATCGATCCCTTAAGGGGTTCGTTTACAATCTTATCTTCAGCATGGAAAGACGACAGGAAATGTTTTACTAATCCTTCTTTGCATAACTTTATCGATAACTTTTAAAATAAAATTTAAAAAAAAACATTCAAAAGCATGTCAATGGCGAACGTTTGGACCCGGTTTAAGAAATGTAGGAAAAAAAACAGCTACACAATGTATTAATGCTACGTTATAAAACTGAACCAATCAAGGATGAACCAATCAAGGATGAAAATCGATACTTAACTCCAAGGACGAAACGTTCGCCATAACGCTCCTTTGTCATCCCAAGAGCATACCTCAATAAATACTGCAACCAAGCAAAAGCAATAAAGCGGGCAGCGAGCAGAAACATTGAATCATTTTAGCAATATCTTGCAATGAAATAGGAGCAAAAGGATGTTAAAGGAGAAAAAAAACCCACCCTCTCCAATATCGATCCCGATATCCGACGCTAGGGGTGCGCTTTGATTCGCTCTCCCCGACAACCGATTTTCGAACGCGATTCATTTGCTATTCGTTTCCTTTGCTTCACCCGCCCTGGCATTCCGTTGTAATGAAAAGGAAAATTTATTGTATCCTTTTCGCGTTTTTATTTCCATTCCATTACACAGGCCGCGGACACAGCGGCGGTACGGGATTCCACCGCAGCGAGCGCGGGCGAAAGCGATACGATTTTCCTTGTCAAAAGCTTCTAGTTTCTAATTACTACATTCCATTCCGCGGCCGCCAGCAGGTTTTTCCCCGAGAGCGGGTCATATTTTCGGCACTCGGCGCTTATTAGCCCGTTTCCGACGCCATCTCGCGCCACCACGCGGTGAAGTGAAAAATGTCTATTTATAATTAATTACCAGCCTCCCGCAGCACAGCCCCAGCATCCTTTGGCGTTGGAGATACCTTCGTACTCTCGCTTTCGCAGTCGAGGGAGTCGCGCTGGACGACGACGACGACGACGACGTTCATTCCCGGGAAAACCTACAAAGTATGGGTTGGGTGTGGGAAAGGTGCCGAACCAAGGCGCTGGCCTTTGCTGCTTCTTCTCCTACTGGAAACCGGCCGTCGGTTTTCCACTTCGTTTATCACCAAACCCCAGACGGGAAAAACGTACACCATTCGGAAAAGCTGTTCAGGGAATTCATAGCTGCGAAAAGAATTCGTGATAATTGAAGCAAAGTAAGTGGACTGTTGCTGCAGAAGCTTCTCTACACCGGTATGTGTGTGCGTATCTGAGTTTGGGTGTTTCATTTTCTTCTTCAATTCACACTTTTAATTCGGTTTGCTCTATACGATGAACTTTCATCGATTTCCATTTCGACACGGGGCCATTCCCCCGGGGGGGCCTTGTTGTCGGTGTCGATGGCGCCGAAAAAGAAGTGTCGTCCTTTTGTGTGTCCTTTGTTGTGCATGCAGTGTTGCCCAACAGTTTCACTCCACCGTGAGGTTTTCCGCGTGGGCAAACGCAACCGATGACCAGCACCGAAAAGAGAAAAGGAAAACCTGATGGTTTCCACTAGCACAAACCGGCTCCCGATGTTGTGGACTTTTTTTTTGTGTGGAGCAAAAAAGCGCCCTCTATCCTTTCACCTTGAAGCTTCCTGCCCCATTCTCCCCCGAAGCTTGTTACCAATTTTCGGTGTGACACATTTTTTGGTCGGAAAGTGTGTGGCGAAAAAAAACAACCAGCCGTGCTTTCCCTTTTGTTTCCCCTCCCCACCGAACAGTGGGTCCGAATGGAAAAACCTCGAATTCGCCTACATTGTAGCGCGAGCTGGGGGATAGAAAAAAAATACGTCCCCTCCCGAGGTACAGCACCCTGAATGCTTTGTACGGACTTTTCTTCTTTTTCCACCGGTTCCACCATTAGCAAAGGGTCCTTTTCGAGTACCGAGGACGGAGGACGGAGTGTTTTTTTCCTCTTGCGCTCTTCTTCACACTCCACAGCAGGATTGTTTTCAACGTGGTACAAAAATTCGCACCTCTGGCGGAAAAAGCCCACGAACAGCAGAAAGATTTTCCGCAAAACAGAAAATAAAATATACGAAGGAAACAAACAACCGAAACAAGTCGCGGCGCGGATCCTTGTCGGGCAAGAAGCCCGAGTCAAGATACAGATTTTAACGAGATTTTGCCCCAAACACTGCAGCACACCGGGGCGTATTTCGCCTCTCGCTCGCACCTTTCGCGTTTTTTCCTTCAACTTTTCACGTGAAAAAGCTCTACCGCTCGGAAGAGAGAGACTGCTGAGCCCTGCTCAAACGGGCGTAATTAAATCCATTATGACAAGCCAAAATACTTGGAAACGGCGCACCTTCGCGATGTAATGAAGATTTCGATGTTGACTGAAATGGAGGAAAAAAAAATGGTTGCCTTCGGGATGAAAAGAAACATTGATTCCCATTTTAAACACGATACGTCTGTCTGGAGAACGAAACGAACTATCAACGCACTTATCGACAGACGACAGCGTTGATGTCCCTTTCTTGATGGAGGTTCATAGTGAGTTCCTATTTGAAAGGGTAAAGAAGCGTTCGCCCTAAGCCGTTTGATTTGAATAAAGTCTTCTGTCCCAATGTCGCGATTCTTTGTTGCCTCTATTCAATATAGCCGCATTTGAATATCAAGATGTCCCGTTGGAACTAAATTCTTCCAGTTTATAAACGATGAACTTTCAACTATGAAGCAGCTGAAGCAACCGATTCGAGCGACCGAACACAATCGTGTTGCTAAGCGAAGATGAAAATTTAATTCCCATTTCGCAGCAGCATAACTTTGGGTGTGTCTTTTGTTTTCTTCAATTTTTCATTGCTTCTAAATGCTGCTGAATAAACAAAGGCTAAGCAAATAAAACATCAGCGAAAAGGTTCGATTTCATTTCCATTACCCGGTTTTCTCCGCCGTGTTTCGTCGCCATGGAAATCCAGACCGCCAGGCTGGGCCGGGTTGAATAATTCATCGGGCTTCTCGGATGGCCTAATCTTAATATAAAACTGATCCGAAATCCTTATTTCCTCACGACCGGTGTCACCGGTTTTATTCCGTTTTTGGGGCATATGTTTCGGTTCAGGCCCTAGGCCCTAGGCCCAACGCCGAAGAGTGGGGGTGGGGGTTTGTGCGCGACGTTTCGCAGAAGCGCCCCTTTCCATTCTCTACTGTGACTTGCATAAGTCAATTGATCGATATGGAACGTAAGAATTTTTTCGCTTCGCAACCAGACAGACGAATTCCGGCGGCTTTCTTGGGAATGTTCTAGTCAGCCTTCGTCACTCAAGCAGCTAAATTTCCAATAAACCTGGTTTCCCCATCCGTTTGCCGCTCACCCTTCGTCCCGAATTCTTCTTGTGGTACCATAAAACCATAAAGACAGGGTACATATTTCCCATACACAACATATAACGCAACATCATGCGAACATGACCTTTTTCACTTAAACATGACACAGCGGTTCGCCAAAGTAACGAAGATTGACTGTTATCCATCCGATTGTTTGTGGCAAAAAAGAAAAAAAAAACCCCACTGAGACACAACAACCGCAGGCAGCGCATGTTCGATGCAATTCGTTCCCAATTTTAACGCCAACACACTCAGGCACACACACAAGTGCGCGCGGGTGGAGAATCTTCCAGGCAGGCACGTGGACATGGAAAATGGCGAATGGGAAATTTATGCGATTTTGCAATTCCACGATTTCCGATGCCGTTCGATGGATCCGCGCCTGCCCCCTGCTAGAGGCTGCCTTTTCCCACTCCGCCACCGAAAAGCTGGAGAAAAGTTGTCTCGTCTCCATTCAAACCTCCAGGATCATTCCTGCTCCGATATCCGGTTCCGATATCGGGGCGAATTATCGCACAATGCATGCCATATGCCGCATTCCGGCGCAGGCTGAAGGCCTTCCTTGGACGTCCGTCGCAACACCCCCCCCCCCCCCTTCCCCCACCAAGCAAGAATGCTTCGGCACCTTAAAAATTCATTCAAATTCCGAAACCGACGTCACCACAACGATTCACGTCCGGAATGTCGTGGGACGAACTCGGCCGAAAAGCTACACCGGAAGCCCCCGTTCGGCGCCATTGTTGCCGATGCTAACTGTGTCCGCCTCACAGCCCGGGCCCGGGAATGCACGCCTTCGGCCTTGTTGACACACACGGGCCCGGGAGTATCGCAAAACCGTTTTCAACTGTTTTCCACCAAATTGCAGGCTTTTTCCGATTCCGAAGACAGAAGCGTAGGAAGTTTTGATGCCGCTTCAAATGCCGCGCTCGAGCCCGCCTTCAAAAGGACTTTCCTGTAAAGTTGTGGGCGTTCCACCAATGAGATGGTATTCTTTTTTTTTCATTTTTGGTATGCCCCCAAATTGGGGAAAACCCATCCACCCTCTCCTTGACAGGGCTGACATGGGAAAAATTTAATTAAACCATAAGAACGGGCGATTTATCGTTCTTTCAAGAGAGCAAGAGAGAGAGAGAGAGAGAGGAAGAAAAAAATAGCAACACGAAAGGATCCTGTACGTTATCGTTCGCCATCGTATTCGCCATCGCGGCTTAGGTATTAATATTCGCCAGCGTAAAAGGCATCATTTATTTTCAATCGTTTTCTTCTTCGGCTTGTTTTCGTGTGACTCCTGTTCAAATATGCAGCGTGCAGCGCTTTTCGTGCATAATCATTGCCAAAGAAAAACAGCACAATCTAGTGATACATAAAATTGAGTATTTTATATTTTCCCACCCTTAGGCGTGGGGCAGTTCCCAATATTTGCCACTCCAGTCGGTGTTTGCAATTTTTCTGGAGAATGGAGGTCTGGAAAATTCTGTACTTGCCTTAGGGTAATTGCGTTCTAGCATGTTTATGCTATTGCTGCACTTTTTCCTTTTTTTTTGTGGAGGGGGGGGGGGGGTTTCATTTGGCTTTATTTTACTGATTGGGTCGACAATTGGCTTCCACCGGGCTAACACAAATTCAGACCACGTGATGTTTCAATGACAGCTGTCAAACTTGACCTTCGCTTGCTTCGTTATAGTTTTTCGCAGGTAGAAGGCAAAGAAACGAAATGCGGTCGAAAAACAATGTCCACACCATTTGGGGAAAATGCCAGTGATTGAGGGAATCGATTTTCCACGCCGTGTTGACTCACGTCCCTCGTTGTTTGACATCGACGTTGCTTGCAATCGATCTCCGTCGGGTCACTTTGTGTGTGTGTGTGTGTGTCTGTGCGTGCACTTGCCAGTACACCTACATTTTTGGGGGGCAAAAAAAGAAAAACCGTGCACTATCCCTACCGGGCATTTGTTTGCGGAGTTGATCGACACGCACGTACGGCACCAACAGGGCAGCAAAAAAAACCGGACGTGACGTAGCGAAGCCCTTTAATTTTCCAACTCCCGCCCCAATGGAGTGTACGCTCCCTTCATTAATAACGGAAAACTCGTATGACAATGTCAAGTGGAAACAAACGCAAACACTCCTCTGTTCCACCGTTCGCTGGGTACAATGGGAGGGAAAATGACCCAAAACCGTGGGGTGGCGGGACGTGGCAGAAAAACAGGAAAACGTCTGGCCAAATCCTACGTGGCCACCTGTCGAACGGCTGGAACTGGCGGACCAAACGGGGTGGCTTGAAATCACAGTTCCAGGCGAGCCCCGGGGGGTGCCTCGAGGGATGAC
This sequence comes from Anopheles plumbeus, assembly GCA_034621735.1. Taxonomy (NCBI): domain Eukaryota; kingdom Metazoa; phylum Arthropoda; class Insecta; order Diptera; family Culicidae; genus Anopheles; species Anopheles plumbeus. The sequence continues at coordinate 45,063,244 of JAOEFI010000003.1, forward strand.
GTGAAACTTTTTCACGCAGCTGGCTACTCACACAAACACACGCCCACACAGCCCTGCTTAAAGCTGGGAGGCTTAACTTAAAACCAAAACACCAGAATTCCATGTTAACCTCGCCTCGACTCTGCGCTGCCAGTCAGCTGGGACGTGCCGCTCCATCACTGGCCCAGCTTGGACGTGGCGGTGGGCTGAAGCAGGCGGAGGCAACAGCGGTGGTTTTCCCTGCGTACGCTTGGGGAAAGTGACCGAACCACAGCGCCGAAACCGAACCTACAACCGGGAGCCGTCCGAGCCGTGATGATTGATGAAAGATTTCTTCCATTCGAATGAATTCGCTTCTTCGCCTTTTTCATTTTCCTTGCCGCGCCGTGCCGTGCTACCGCACCGATTGCCTTCTTACTATGCCAAACCATTTCCCCCACGGCTCCAACACCCCACTCCCATGGAAGGGACCTTCCCGCACCGTTCGAGGGGAGGACAAAATCGATCTTGTTCACGCCGCCGCACACACACGTCTGTTAGGTCCCGCGCGCAACTTGCCAAACACCATCATAATAATCACCATTCCACCCAGCCCCTCCCAGTTCCAAGAAACCCCGAGCCCTTCACACATGGTGCCACACACACGAAAAAAAATGGAACGGAACAGAAGCAACGGGAATTTTCTCGGCACACAGGTAGATGCTTTCGGAGTTTGGCGAAGAAGAAACGAACACGTGCCAAAGAGAAAATGCGGGGGTAAGAAGGGGCCGGGAGATCAGTTCCCGCACTTGCCATCGTTCATCCTTTTCCGCCGGAAAAATCCGGTGCCGAATCACGCAAAGGGAAAATCCTCTTAAACACTTCCAGCAATAGGCCAGCAGCGCCCCAAGTCGAAAAGCCCCAAGTCACCCCCGGGTCTGAGGATTTTTTCCCGGTTTTCGCGCGCCTCTGGGTACGTGTGGTTTTCCTTCCCCCGTTCGGCCCGTGAATCAAAAGGGCACGGATCGGAAGCAATATACGTGGCGGGCGTTCGCCAAACCCCGAAACCCGTGGAGACGATTTGGGCCTCGCGTGCGTTCGCTTTTCCCGGACTTCGCGCCGGAAAAATTTGTGCGAAATATTTGCACATTCTCCAAAGAATCTAAATAAATCGTTGGGGCGAAGAGAAGCAAAAAAGGGCAGCCACCCTTGCGCCATCTTCATCATCTTTAGGTCGCGCCTTCGCCGAGCACTTTCCGAGTGTGGTTGGGGGGGGGGGCTGCTTCGCAGATGATTGGCGGCATCAGAATGGAACCGCCGGAATTTTCCCGCCCCAATAATCGTCCCGAAGCAGGAACCCCTAAATATGTACCGGAAAGCCGTTCGAGGTTCGAGAAAAGGAGTCAAAGTACTTAACCTTCAGTCGGGCGGGGTGTAATCTAGTCAGCCCCCGACTGCCAGCCGATCGATGCAATCAATTCAAATAACCCCACCAGAGTAGGGGAGTGGGAATGTGGAGTTTTCCAGAATTTTCCAGCCAAATAAGCAACTCTTAGCATTAATGGAAATTCACTCGCAAACAAGCTCCCGAATTGGCGAACTATGAACTTTTCTCTCACGCTGAATAACTTCGGAGAGAGCTAGAGAAAGAGAGAGAAAGAAAGAGAGTGAGAGAGAGATGGAGCTAGAGAGTGAGCGAGAAAGAGATAGGGGGTAAACTTGCTGCCAATCAAGCTACCACGGTCGTTACGACATTTGCACAGAAATCAGCAGCTCCATTTCCACACCGGAGCACCGGGCCACCCTTCGCCATCCCGTTCCGGTCGCCCTGTGAAAACCCCCGGCGACAAAAGCAGATTACTTGTAACTGCTATGCAACTGAGCAAACGATGATAAGTTTGTTCATGCTTCGGTTGCCTCCCGCCAGTCGGCCATTGTGCGGGATGTGGAATCATATTTTCCCTAATGAGTTCATAGCTCAAGGATCGCTTGGGTCGGACTTTCCCGATTCCCCACCCGCAGTCCCTGCGCAGACCGAGGCCCTTGCCCGCAATCGGACGGCTCCCAAGGCCGAGCGGAACTTTTCGCCGACAAATTTTCGTCCGTCATTCGGGGACCCCAGGGAAAAACTTCTCCTCCGCCGCCGCCTTCGACGTCGTCGCCTTCGTCTCCGTCCCCTGCCCGGCTTGACGGCGTATTTACTTCGTTTGCCAAAAATAGTACCGACATTTCCGATCTGCCGACAGGTTCCCCTGCACGTCAGAAGCTGCCCTAAGACGATTGCAAAGGTTTAGCACTCGTGCTCGTTTTTGTATCGTCTTTCTTCATTCTTCTTCTTCTGTACCCCTCTCGAGTTTCACTACTATTCTTTTTCTACTTTCAATACTGGATTTGCAGGGAAAACCCAGGTCGACATAGCAGACAGGTAAGTTCTGTGGCTCTCATTCCCTGTGTCGTTCTATCTCTCTCCCTCGGTTCTACCAAAAATACTTCACTTACAGAAGGGACAAACGTCTTTCCCAAGAAAATATAGGTCTGCACGTTGAAAGCCGATGGAAAGCACGAAGGAAAGGCACACACTTCTTCGTCACGGAAGATTGGCTCAACCCAACCGTAGAGCCGGTGGAGGTCTCCGTTCCAGTTTCCGGTCTTGCTGTGACCGATTGCCACTGTCCGGCTACGGGCGCAGTGGAAATCGATTGGAAATCATACACAGCGCCAAGGTAAACATTCGACGATGGGTTATGGGTTATGGCGCGATGCTCGAATCAATCAGCTTGAGGGGAAAAACCCGAATTCCGTCATCTGTAGATGGTTTCGAAACCATGCCCCGAAGAGTGTGGAGGGCCTAAAATCACATTTCAAACGATACATCACGAGCCCAAACCGAGGGCCTGTACGTTTCGATCAGAAATAAGAAGGATTTCGATCCTTGACACGAGCGAAAAAGGGAGGAATTTTCCGGGCAATGCGAACAACAACAAAAAAAAGCAACAAATGGATGGCCTGCTACGATGGGAAAACATTTTCAATATCAATATTTCGCAATAACCATCGGTTCGGTGTGTATGTGTTTTTACTTACACATTACTGGATGTAATAAACCGTACATGATGAGAGAAAGAGAGAGAAAAAGAGAGAGAGAGAGAGAGATCCCAGGGCGATCCTTTGGTGCACCTTTCGAAGGCCTTTCGTTTACAGGCAGGCGAGAGACGAGAGATCAGCATTCGGCCATCCATCCCGGACGAAGGACCTCCTCCCCTAATGGTCGGCACAATATGTGCCGGAGACCGTTGGCCTTCCGTCATTTTGT
>JAOEFI010000003.1:45066614-45077946 GCA_034621735.1 Anopheles plumbeus
TGTGTGTATATGGTATAGTATGTGCATGCAATGGACGTGGTCCTGTGGACCGGTTCACGGTTCGTTGACAATCATTCGGAGCGAGATGGCGTAACTAAGTCCTTTTGAAGGGTTTCAAACCTCGGCTGGCGAGTTTTGGGCGAGCAATATGGCCTGCGCCGTTCCTCCGATTTGTTTCCTCTCCCCCCCCTCCCCCAACCGACACCCTTCTCTGCCACCAACCCTCTAGGGGAGCGTGGCGAATGTTTACGACTGGTCCGTTTGAGTGGTTTTATTTCTTTCGCCCCATTTTTCCTCCCATTGCGTTCGTTTTCTCCACCACCACCAAGAAGGCACTAAATGCAATCGCGCATTTCACGATGGAACTTTTCATCGTGGGAAAAAATAACAGCTTCAAACGCTTTATGGGAGTCCAAAAAGAACCTTGCTTATGCTTATCCTGCAGCCGAACTGTTGCCGATTCAAAGGCCCGGTGGGGGAAAAGTCTGAGAAAACGCGTCTGTTGGCAATATTGTCACAAGGATTTAGGGGGCTGCATTCACTGTACTAAATGTATGCATTGATGAGTTGCTTCCAGACCACTTCCTTTGACCACTTCTCCACACTGCACACAAAAGGGCTTGTTTGCTTTTTATTGAAATTTACCAAAACTTACCCGAACAGATTTACTCTGACTGCGATGCTTTCGAACAAACCACCTGCGCAAAAACGGAAGCTCACCATTTGGGGTTCGGCCAAAAAAACCCACAGGTTGAGTGCATGTTTATGCAGCTTTGATTGCATTTTTAGACGACGACGGCGAGATGTTCATCTTACGAGATGGATAATAAACTTGCACTGCTCCTTGTTTGTTACTCAACAGTGTTACTTCTTCGCTTCGTGTTGCGAATCATGCCGAGGCAGTTCCAAGACTTTAATCTACAGAGTCCCAGCCCGGGTGTGCTAATGTTATTGTAAATTCCGGGCACAAATTGAGTTCCTTTGAGAAAGCTGGAAAATTGAAGGGTAAATGACTCCTGCAGCAACGGAGTTCCGAGCGGTCAAATAATAGCCCGAATTGCTAGAACTCTTTAACCGATCCTTGAAAGAGCAATATCTTTTTGAAGTTGTAAGCGACATGAACTATTTCGTTACCCCCAAAAAAAAAACCCCCCTTTACTTCATTACTTCCCCATCCTGTTCTCTGTAATTCCTTCAACCTTCTACTGTGGCCCCCGTTTTCCCCGTTTGCCCTCAACACAAAACACTCCCCTTAGCCAATTTGCCGACGTAGTGCGTTCGGATAGTGACTACGCTTCGCGCGTGCCCTGCAGCACTAATGACGAAAGGACGAAAGCAACGGGCCTCTCGGTTGGCTAAACGGACCATTTCGCTTCCCGATTACGAGCTACCGACACGCAGACCAGCGGCGGAGTGGTCCGTGGACGTTTCACCCTGCGGCCGATCGACGTTAGTATCCTCGCATGGCACACGGGTACACGAGTTTTTGATTTGATGGGCATGTTCAACCAGATTCCACCCCGTCGGGGGGTGTGACATCGGAATTAACTCTTGATAATAATACGGAGGAAGAGAAAAAAAGTCTACGGGCGAAGATTAGGTTCTCTCTCTCTCTATCTCTCTCTTGCTTCTTGACTTTCGAGTTAGAATGTCCTTGATTCTGTGGTTCAGTGCTATTATCTTCCCACTCCTTCGCACTCCGACTGAAGTGTCATTTCGTGGAAAATATGATCGCCCACTAATTAATGCCGCGCGCTGGGTCAACGGTTGGCGTGATTTCGGAATTGATTCAACGATCGAATCGCGTGAAAGTAGTGCATTCGCGGCTTATTAACTTACGCTAGTCCCCACCAACACAGACACACACTTTTCCGTACCTTTCTGCAGTCGTTTGTGTGGTCCCTCAATGCCAGCTAGAGGTACATGTGATTAACATATCGCATAACACAACACGCGTCCAGCACGGGTTTTCCACAGTGAGAGGCGAACGTTTCACTCCCAGGATGGCGCTGACGAAGACTTATGTTTCATTCAATACACACACACACACACACATCGCCGTAAGCCACTTGCTCCTGAGTGGGATGGAGCAAATCATACCTGGGTCCTCCGGGGGCACCCTTCGGCTTCCCGTAGCCCCCCGATGGGCACCCTGTTGATAGTTTTTGGTCATTAGGATGCCATGTTTTCCACCACCAAGAGAGGGGGGGGGGGGGGGGGACGGAAAAGGGTGCTGCGGAATGCGTGATAATCTGCGCGACCCACGCGAACCACAACGACGCGGAGACCGTTTGCATACTGATTGACCCACCCAGGGGGTGGAGGAGGAAGGAGAGACGGGGTGGTGGAACTGGTGGTGGTCATGGAGGTCATGTTCGAACGAGCGAACGAACGAGTGGTGAATTAATGAGAAGTGGCCCCATAAGCCCGTCACTTTCGTGGCGTGCAGCGCACATTTGGTGGAAATGTTTTCTCCTGTTTTTCTGTTACTTGACGTTGTGTACCCGTCCGCCGGTTTGTAGCCGATGATGGGGGAGGATTATCGGAACACTCCACCCCCACCGCCTGCCGGCTGCCACGCTCGGGGAAAGCGGGAATATTAATAACCAAATCACTTCCAACAGTCCGAAGCGATTATCGAATTACATGATTCGATTTTATGAGCATGCTGTTCGGAGCATGTTCACACAACACGACGTTCGAGGTGTGTGTGTCGAGTGAGGGAGAGTGAAAGTATGTACCTGCAGTATGTCTCACAGTTGGTAGGAGCGGTGGTAGAAACAAGATGAACAGATTTTCGGAGGACAACTTACAACGAAGAAGTTGTTACAACATGCAAATACATATGTTTTTCATGTTCCAGCGACATCGACTGGTATAGAAATAATTTCAATCGGAAATTAGACTCAAGGTTTGGACATTAGGGAATGGGGAATTGCAATGCGTGGAAACGTTTTTGGCAACAAATTTAACATGTATTCGTTCCAGAGAACCATCATAAGTTTAGTAATCGTTGATCATTACATGTTCTATACTCCATGATATTTAACCTGTCATTATCATTATATTTTTTTTAAACTGTATAAAATCTTTAATTTTCTTGCGAATGATATCGTTATCGCTTGCAGATCCCTTTTAGACATCACAATCCACGTTGTAATTGGTACAAGTCACGTATACTACTTGCGCCTCAGTTTCACGCCTGAATTTAGACTATTTAAACCTTATTTCCTTTTTTCAAATCCGGCTGTAGAGGTCCTAGCGCAAAACAACATATGGACAAAACGTAGCCCTTAATTCCCTCTTACTAACAACACACTGTTTGCCCGGATTAGTTAAGGATTAACAGTTCGTATAAATTATACATTGTTTGCTTGAGCCTACCTTTAGGCGCAATTCCCAATCGAATGTGTTGCATGTGACGTTTGCCCGTATTTTAATACATTTCGGGGAGTATAAAGTCAAAGTCTATCCCCAGCCAACTAAGTGGGAAAGACAGATACAATAATCGGATTACATCCTACATGAAAACCGTGGACCGTGGTTTTGGAAACGCCGCAGACTCGCTCCGAGCATCACCCTCGACAGACAGAGTGACACATGAGTCGATGAAGAGTTGTATTTGCAAATCAAAATCGAGAGAAGAGGAATACGCCAGGGTTAACAAATTTGCTTCGAGCTCCAAGCTCCTGCAATTGGCCTCCAATTGGCCAACCGGAAAGGTGCTCCGTCGGTTGCTGCTGCTGCAGATGGCATCAAAGAGAAATATTTCTAACGCCGTGACGGAAATTAACCCCATTCACCACAGACGAACGGTTCCGGACACGATCCACCCCCAATCCTACCCAACCCGCCGGCGGTTCCCAAAACCCTCCCCTTGTGGTGGAATGTCGTTGGAAAATTATGAAACGCTACCCTGCATGCTAGTCCACTCCTTCCCTCTCCCTCCCAACCAATCCCTTTTCCCACGGGTGCGATGGAAGCATTCCATGCCATTTATACACTTTTTTAAGGATTCTCCCATAATTGCTTTCATCTGGACGAGATCCAAATCATTACCAGTTTGTGTTTTTTTTCCTGCTCCTGTTGTTGCTACCTTGCTTTAACATATTCACACTTCCACCACCGTTCCTCTGCTGTCTCTCTCTTTCCTTCTCACTTCTTTTTGTATAAAAAATTATCTCTTCGTTATTGAAATGGTCTTCTTTTTTTCCGTTTTCGGTTTCATCCTGATAATTTTCCCATTGTTTTCATCCCCCTCCTCAAACAGTGGAGCCAAGCGGGCAAACACGCGGCAGGGGACAGACAGTGCTGGGCAGGACTGGGAAATTAATTATCCCGGAACGATTCCAGGAATGAGCCATGCCACCTCCTGCTGCTGGACGCCTGCCCGCCTGTCCGCGCCCGAGTTTCCACACGTTTTTGTGTGAGAGCGTATCGATTATTTCAGCCAGCTTTCCGGACCCACCCACCTCCGGCCAGTCTCCACGCCCGTCTCGGCTCGGAGCGGAACGGAACCGAACGGAACGGAAAGGACACTGACACCGAGCGGCCGAGCGAAAGCCGATTGACTGGCAGGTCGGCAGGTCCGAAAGGTGGTCGGCGCTTGCGGGTGGAAATATAGGCAGCAACACAGCCACCAATCCTTGACAGGTCCAGGTCCTGTGATTTCGGGGAGGGAAGGCGGGGCGCAGAACAAAAGCCGACCTGGGGCAGGGGATGCCCGGATGTGGGAAGGAAGATTTTAATTTTAGATCACTTTCGCCCCCTGGAAAGCTTCCTTTCGCGTGATGACGAGGACGACGATAGGACGATAAGGACGCCACCGTGTATCGGAATGTTCTCCGCTGCCGCTCCGGGACGATCCGGTGAGACCGCCGCTGGACGTTCCCCGGAAGTCTCGGGACGGGGCCTTGGTCTCCCGCCCAAAGCAGGGGACCAGCCCTTACGCTTCGCCGAGCCGATGAGGCTGTCTAATGAAGCGAGAAATTCAATCCATAAAATAAAGTGGTCCCATCGTTTCGCTGCTCTCTCTCTCTCTTTCTCTTGACATCACTCTCTCTCCCTGTTGCTCACTTTTGTGGAGATTAAAATGCCACCCGCTCGGGAAAGCAAACGAGGAAGCGGACGAGGTTTATTGATTAGACAAACGGACGGCTGACGACGAGTGCGGGCCCGGATCCAATTGACGGAAGTCCCGTGTCCGGTTCCGGCTGACGGTTGTTTTATTCCCACTTCCGGAAGTAGCGGTCTAGTCCCCGGTAGGTCTCATGCATAAAAACATACCCTCGCGATAGGGTCAACCGGCGTGTGCCGTGTTGGCGAGCGTTTCGTCAACGTAAAATCAAGTAGAGTGGCCACCCGACGGCCACTAAACGGAACCCACTCATAAAGCACCAGTGGGAGGAAAAAAGTGGGCCACCTTTTCCCCTTCGGCCAGACACGGCACAGGGAATTCAACAGGGGGCCCGTGATTTGTGGGCTTGTTTTTCTGTGGCCCTCCGTTCGACTCGAATCGATCGATCCAAACGACGGACGACGGGCGCGACCGTAATCAATCAGATGGAAAATTATCTCCCATCCAGCGGGCGTTCCCGGACTGCGGCTTTCGGAGTCCTGGCGTTATCCTTCGAGTCTCCTTCGTGTCCGAATCCGTAATAGACCGACCACAAGAACGTCCATGGACGAAGCAGCGTGTTGCTTCTCGACGGAACCGAGTCCTCGCGGTTTAAAGCATTTGTGCGTGTGTGCGTGTCCTTTTAAAGGGCGATATCCTTTCCGGTTCCGGGCGATATCGAAACGGGAAAAATCGCGACCGTCCGTCGAGCCACATGCCACGAGGGGCCATATTTCTTCGGAATTCGCCCGCAAACAGCCACAGACAGACAGGTCCTGGAGGAGCAACTGGCACCTGCTCCTCGACCAGTTTCCTCGGCCATGTCGTCGAACGGCCCGTTTTTTTTTTCTTGTCCACTTCAAGTCCCCCTCTGGAACAGCATCCTTCCCCCCCTGCCTCTCGCCCGTGTAATGCTAATCAAATTTTGCTTAGCTACGCACAAACGGGTAGGTGGCGGAAGGAGGGTCCCCGGGGGGACCTGCGACATCGAGGTCCGGGATTTTCCACCGCAAAACTTTCCACGGTGTTCCAGGTGCGCCACTCGACGCGCTCCCGCGAGCTCGTGTGCTGCCGCCTGTTTTCATCCATTTTCACGTGCTGCCGTTTTTTCTTCATCTCATTTCCGTTTGCACACCAGCGTGTCGTTTTTGCGTACGTTGACGTTTTGGGAGGGGAGGGGGGCGGGTGGAAATATATGCGCTTGGTTTTTTTTTTCTTCCTCTTTTCTTGTTCCGTTTCCAGCTTTTCCTGGGCGCGCGAGGGAGCACAATGGCTCCCCGCGGGACAGCTAAGCAAACGAGCAACAAATACAAACGAACGGAACTCAAACACACACACGCGCGCGGGCACACAAACATTTGCAGCATGATATCATAAAACAAAAGGCACAAATCCAAAAGGGCCGGTAAGACGAGAACCGCGGCGAGTGCGAGTGTGTCGACGAAAAATGGGCTGGAGTGGGACAAGAGAGGCAAAAAAGAAAGAAGAGGCAACTCCAGTGAACCACCCGCGGGATCGGGATGCGGGAAAGCAATGGAAACCCATACCAGTGAAAATGCGTCCACGTGCGCGTGGAGCGTGGAATATAGGGGAAAGCGGCAAGCTGGTAGCAACGTGTGGCGTGCGGTAGATAAAGCGTCTCATCCGGGACGTACGAGGGGCCCGCAGTAGCTGCACGCTACCCTCAAGGTGTGGGTGGAAATGGCCAACTGTGAACATGGCGAGCATCGAAAGTAAATGTTTTTCCTGTCGTCGTTTTTCCCTCCACCAGCCGTCATCGCTTGCTTCGGTTTTTGGCGCATTGTTGTCGTACAGATAGGGACACAATGTTAGTTGCAAAGTTTTGTTATTCTTCCTTTTCGACAACATGTTTTGTGTTCATCGTTTTCCCTAAAACAACGGTCAAACAATTATACAATTCATTATCGATTACTTCCGAATTTTCCGAAAAGAACGAAAACGATTTAAATAATATTTAAACACTGAGCACAAAATGGACGAAACCCCTGGACTACCTTTACTTGTGTCGAACTTGTGTCAAGACTTCGGCAATAATTATGCTATGAGGTGTGTTTCGGGAGGACAAGAAGAAGAACATGCAGTTGTCCCATCGGGGGCCAAACATTACCGACAATCATTCGAAGCGCTCCACTTTCCCACCCCTCCCCCCGGCAGAAAAAGACGGTCCCGAGGTGGGAGCCGACGCTTTAAGCTTCCATTACCGAATTCAATTTGTTCTCATTTGCACACACACCCACACACAGACACCCGGAGACACCCGGAGACACCGCAGCCAGTCCACCGGCTCGTGCAGACGGAAAACTCGTGCTCCGGGACCGGTGGCTGGTGAAAATCAGAATCGCTCCTTTGGGGACCGTTACGCCAGTAGTAGTGTGGCTTCCGCTGCCAGGTTGGCCACCAATGGAGGTGCAAAAGTAGACCAGGTGGAGGGAGATGCGGATGTGGATGTTGGCCGGGCCAGGTGAAGAAAAACATCCGCCCATCCGTGAGGTGAACCCGGGCGAAAAGTGCTTTCGAACTCCTCGTAGGAAAAGAATCGGAACAACGAAAATATGGGGGAACACACATTTTCCTCATCCTGCGACAAATTCACGGGACTGTTTAATCAAAATTTCAAAAAAAATACCACCCGTCGAAGGAGGAAGTCGAAACCAACCACGGTCGAGCCTAACTAGGCGCGCGGCGCTGTCGGCAACTTCTTCACCCCAAAGCACCTACAATCTAACTAACAGCGACTAATTTACATAACCGCGTCTAATAGACTGCCTCCTGCCTTGGAACTAGTTTCCCCGCCCGGGAGTCCATAAACATTCTCAAAAGTTCTTCAACTCCCGGCACACTCGTGATGGTTTCAATTTCCTTCCCGGGGGTTTTCCCGAGCCAGAATCGAGGGCCTGTTTTGAAAATACTTCCCAAACGATATTTGTTGTGCCTTCTCTAGCTCGTTGGAGTTTGTTTGAGTTTGAGGACGAAGACACGGAGACGACGACGGAGACGAGGACGGCGGAGTCAAATAACATCTTTAAAAAATGTTTGAAACATGTCACTTGCCTCCCCTGTCCCCAGTGAGCTTCCTCCCTTCGCGGGGAAAAAAAAGTCTAAATATAAACTGAATTATCGGGCCAACGGGAGGGAGGGACCGGGCAAGGAGCAAGAAGAAAGCTTCCCGTTTGATGTTGGAATCGAATCATGTTCCGGAAAGCCTCGGAAATTGGAAGAGCCATCGCGAAAGTAAACTGATACACTTGACACTTTAGTGCACTTGATAATTCGAATAAAAAATAGGCAGAAAGGGAAACCCCTGGCGGGTAAGGATAAAAACACGGAGTGAATCCGAACGAGAGCGAGTTTTTCTAAAGGGAATGTTTATATTCTCCGCTTCGATAAATTATGTAGAATTTAGTCGTGAATCCTTGCTTATATATTTTCTCCCATTAGGGACAAGATTTACGATTGCAGGAGGCGTGCATAAATCTTAGCTAATTGAAATTACTAAACCGCCGAATACATTGATTTATATACATCTTATCTAACACGGATTGATGTTGTGGAAACGTAAGGAAATGCTTCTCCATTTTCTCCAGAAAGGATTGTTCTAGTACTATTTATTGTTCGAAATGAATAGATTTGAATCCGGTAACGACTCCTTATAGCATTATTATCGTATTTCATGATTACATCGCTCTAAGTTTCAATCGCGTCCTTTGCGGAAAATTTTAAATTTTGTGTTTCTTTCGTAAAATATAAACGTCTTGGATGAATTGAATGTTTCCATCTATTTGCGCCGAGTCATGATTTGGAAGAAACACACGTGCCCTAATGGTGTTAAAACCCAGGCCATCTCTTGAAAATGGCGAGAACAAAAAGAAGGGATTTTGCAGCATCACTATTGCGATTTTCCACCGACAACGCTTGGCCCCATGTCACACTGATGCGGGTGGAACTAAAGATTCCTTCTCAAGAAGGATCTAAAAGAATAAAAATCGATCTATTCGTAGGTCGATCAACTCAAGTCATGGCCTCAACTCAAGTCTACGGTCGGCTGCTAAAAGTACAGGAAAAACTGTTCACAACAATGGAATCCTCCTTTGAAATATAATTGTGTGTCTGACTGAAACTTTGGGAAATTTTCTAAGTTTTTTATCAACAATCCACTAGCAAACCGGTAACCTAAATAATTAGTTTTAGAACGATTGACGATTTGTAACATGTCAGTTTTTCTTGTTAGTAACTGCACCTGATGCCTCTTCATGGTGTACCAATATTACAGAATGGAAAAAGTCCATTATGTTTTATTAAAAGATATTTAGTCCTTCATAGATTCAAAAGTCAGAAAAGAGACTTCCTTGAACACAAGCCTCTCCTGACTAGGCTAAAGACGATGAAGATTTATAAACTTCGCTGCATACTTTTGATGGTACAAAATGTTCCGATCAGACCAGAACCCAGAGACGGAGGGACGCACACGGTGTTCCGCAAGAACCGGGTGAATATCGGGAGGAGTGCATGTATTATCGCCTTTCCCTACTGCTCGCACCGTATCGTCTTCCGCTTTGTCCATCCGCTCCTTTCACTTCCTTCGCGATACAAAAGCGACGGCAAGAGGGCGTCATTATCGAACACCGTTCGTCCGATTTCCGTTTTTCCATATTCCAACCGAGCGAGAAAACCCCGGGACCGAAAAAGGACCTCCAACGGCTCAGTGGGGCTTGGCAAAGAGAAGAGAAAAAAAAACACACACTGGCGAAACAATTGATCTTCCCGTTCCCGTGGAAAGTCTTTGATGTGGGCCGGCCCCAGGTCCCGCCGACGAGGTTCCCTTTTGGGCCCTTCGGGTTCGGTAGCGAAGCGGTCGTCGAACGGCCAAAGCTGTGAAGCAAATAATTGAGCACATAATTTACCTTTTATCCCTGGAAGCTTTTCGGAGTCGTAGTAGAAGTAGCAGTAGTAGTAGTAGTAGTAGTAGTAGCAGTACGGCCTCTGGAAAGTTTACGAGACGAGGAACTAACGTCTACTTCAAGATTATCGCTCCTTTGGCACACTCCAGTTCGCCGGGCCGTTCCTTCACGGCCGGCCGGGTTTCGCTCGTTCGGGACGATAATTTTCACGTTCACATGCTAACACATTTTTTAATTCCCACTGGGTCTCGCCTCCCCTCAAAAGTGCTTCCCTCCTTCAGGACTTCCCTCGCTCCAGGGGCGAACTTTATCTGCAGACAGAATTGTGCTCCTATACTCCCTGCGCGGCTCTCAAAATGTGGCCCGCAAAAATTCCACCCAGTCCTGCCGAATTTTAATTCGTTCAGTAGGAGGGGATGGTTTTTCCGTGTCGTGCCAACGCCTAGATTCACGCAATCAAATCTTATCCGGCAGCGTTCGCTTATAAATAATAAAACGCCACACGTTCGCTAACTCCGCTGTTTCCTTTCTCGTGGTCCGAACCACCAGAAAGCAGGACTTCCCCAAAAGTTCGGCCCCAGTGTAGTCCTTCACATCCCTTGCAACCGCAGCGAATGGATGAATCGCTTTCGGGCGATAAATACTTTTCGGAAGACAAGCAAAAAAAACCGGCAGAGAAATGACGCCCCTTTTACCTGCGCATTCCAACACACACCGAGAAACCGATCATGTTTTTTCTTCCTCAATTGCTTTATCGGTTCGTTTTTCTTTTTCCACCGCGCGTTTTCACGAGGATATGTTTCCGCCATTTGAACCGTCGAACAAACGCGTTGCTCAATGAAAAGCAGCCCCCGGGCGCTTATTCGGGTGGAGGTGAAACGATCGATGGGTTTATTTTCCTCAACCTTAACAACACTCGAACGCCGATGGGAGGCCGATCGTTTTATTTTATGTTCGCTACTTTCATTACCGATGCGCTTCTTTGTGGAGGTTCTTGACCGGGAACGATTTGTAGGAGTTATCTAAAGCAACTCCGAGGCGCTGGCGAATTAATTTTTAGATTACTTTTCCGGTTGGTTTTTTTCTGAGTGTTTCTCTGCGAACCGTTCGAACAAAAGAGTAGAAATCCGCAAATCCTTGCAACAACTCCCCACCTTCTTCTTTCTCGCTGCCAGATTGGAACCGATTTTTTATCTATTCTTCCAGTTCACATCCAGCCGATAATCGTTCGACGGAAGCACTCGACTTAAACCATGAACTATTACGAATCGAACCGAATCGCTGAAGCAAGCGAAGC
>JAOEFI010000003.1:45078046-45100087 GCA_034621735.1 Anopheles plumbeus
ATAATCGTTCGACGGAAGCACTCGACTTAAACCATGAACTATTACGAATCGAACCGAATCGCTGAAGCAAGCGAAGCGTTGACCGTCCGCGCCTAGACTGGGGGCGAAGCACGGGTGGAAAACCAGACCACCCTCCGCAACGCAACCCTCGATTTCGGACGCCTTCGCTCCCCTTTTTTCGAGTGCCCTTTCTCGTTCATCCTGTTTTCCTTCGGGTTTCTTTGCGAGGACATCGCTGTTGACGCTTCCGTTGACGCCGAAAATGCGCACTGGAAATGGATGTTGTTTTCCTCGCCCCACTGGCCCTGGGCGGGAGTGCTTTATTCTCTTCACGTTTGTTTTTCGCGCTTATTTGGTATTCCTCTTTTCCACTTTTGGAAAGCTGCATTACTTCTTCCATAAACCCGGTGCGATGGAACCCTGGCGCAGGAATCCTTTCTTACGAAAACCCTCGGAATCCGTTTCCTTTTTTTTTTTTTTTGCTGGACCAACGTTGGAGGAAGGGCTAAAAAATAGACTCATAATGGGGTACGTGGATGAAAACCCCGGCATCGAACGAAGCTTGCGTCTTCATCTGCCAAGGGCCGCATGGTTATTGATTGCGTTGCCAAATTTAACCACGTTCAGGCGCAACACGCAACCCCGAAACGAGTGGGAACCAACCCACCACCCGCCGCAATAGTCGAAGGACGTCTCCATCACCGAAGCCGCGACCAAATCGATCGTAAATACTGCCACACTCACTTACGGTCGCACTTTCGTGTGTGTGTGTTTGTCTTTTTGGATATTTTTTTTTCTTTTTGTTTTTTTTTTCTTTAGAGTGACACAATAAGCGAGCAAAGTGACATTCCGAGAACGCGGAATGATCCTTAACGAGGGAATCATTGTTCAAGCTGCACACCCCCCGAACGTCGAACGTCGAACGTGCCAAGGATGTGGGGGAAGGGGGGAAGGATCGGTTACAGCTGCCAGAAACACTCACATACAGAGAGACAGAGAGAGATACAGGGCGGTCGCAAACAGAAGCGGAAACCGCAAGATGAAGTGTCCAAATGGAAACTGTCAGTTCATTTCCGCCACACTTTACACAATCGTTCCCGACCCGTGCCATCTGTCCGTGTGTTTGTTTTGGGGTGTGTGTGTGTGTGTGGTTTTTTTTCCTTCCCGAAGACTCCCTCTTCGAGCACGCCGAATTTCCACCGAGCAGCATTCCGAGACTGCACGGAATGGCTGAAGTGTGTCGTTTGGAAATTTATTGTTTGTTTCCGCGATTCGAGTGTTTTTATTTTCCAACCATCAATCGTGTTTCGTTGTTTTTCTTCATTTCTGCTGAAAGTATTGTTTTTTTTTTCTTCCGTCCCCGTCCCCGCCGCTCTTTTCCACTCAGCGTTCCAGAGCGGGTTTTCCCGATGCGGCCGGGCTATTGAGGATTATTGGGTTATTGTTTTTCCTTTTCTTCGATAAGCTGTTCGCGAAAATGTGAACAGTGGCACGAATTTTGAGAACGTTGCGGTTTTATCCGTGCGTTAGTGCGTGGTCTACGCGTGGTCTGTTGCTTTTTTCCCGGCCACCCCCACTTCGTTCGCTTTAAAAGCATACCCCTCCACCTAGTCTGACAAAAGTGGGAAAAACTGTGACCGATTGGAGAAGCATTTCCGCATTTCATTTTTTTTTTACTGCTCTTCTTTTCCATCCGACACGCCAGCGTTTACCGAAAACACTGAACCCATATTAGGCATATTTGAATACATTAAAGGCCCAACAAATGGGGGCACGGGACCGTAGGGGTTGTTGTGTTTCGCATCTGTAAGCCATGGCGGCCCTTTTCCCCACGACACGAAACGAAAGCAGACTGCCCGAACCAGCACACTTTTCCGCCGGTTGTCTTTTGTTTTGTTAAAAAGTTCGACCAATTTTCACCAAATTTTCTCTCATTCGATTTGTGGGCTGGTTTTATTTATTTTTGGTTCATTTTCATGCTTTCCCTTTTGGTGGTGGTCGTCGGTTTTTGTTTTTTTTTCACTCTGTCCCGCTTTCTGTTTCTCTGCCCTTTTAAAGCTCCGCCTTACATTTGGGTGTTTATTTTTCTTGTTCTCCTGCCGCGCAATTTTCCTTCCTCCGCCGCGAGTATTGTTTTATTACCCAACGTCCCGAAGTCCTCGAACCCCCTTCCCGTCCAAAGTTGATGAAGTGGGAGGGCTTCAAATTTTCATCAGCAGTTTTGCCTTTCGCTCGTTTCCTTTCTCCTCACCGTTCCCCGCCACACCCCGTGGGTGGAACTTTTGTAAAACTTGCCAAATTTTTTGTGTACTTCCCAGCCCCGTTTTCCTCGGAAGTTCGTACCGCGGGAGAGGTCTACAGTACTGCCTTCGAGAGAGTCGCGGGAAAACTTTCCAAGCACTCCCACGGGGCGAAGCATGCTTGCAGCCGGGAGTAACACCTACGCACGTACTTTCAGCAAAGGCACAGACAGACAGAGTCGCAGCCGCCGCCGCCACAGCGAGCCCTTTTTCCCCGCGAAAGGGCTTACGCTGAGTGGGCCGTTGGGTGGCGTGATGGCATCTCTCTGTTCCGTGAAATTCGGCCAAATTTGACGACTGTCAAAAGTCGTGCCCATCGGCCACCCGCAGCTCTGGCGTTCGCCGCCATTACATAATAAATAATTGAAAACGTCCCCATTCTACGTGAGCTGGCTGCCCGTCGCCGGCGCCTGGGATGAAAATGCGCTGTTCGTGCTCGGCGCAAGGCAGGGAACTCCTCCAGCCCCCCGGGGCCACAGCCAGCTGACCGGGATCGAGTGTTTCCCTGCCCATCATCATTCGGAAAAGCCCTTTTATTGGATCATCTTCATTAGGCACACGCTGCTTTCATGTTTTCGGGCACTTGCCTTGCGTGGTTCTTATTTCTCCGGGAAAGCATGCCGGAAAGCGGATGACACTCTGTCCCCTTTTTCCTGGCGTAGTTTACTGCCCACCGTTCCGTTGCACATTTTCCTCCCGTCGCACGCACATTTTCACTCCAGCTTAACTGTGTCACGGATCCATTTCAAACGGCGTTCCTTTTCCCGGATCGCAACTGCGAGAACTTACACATCCCAAGCGTGCTTAAACTTGAGCCACTAATGGTGAGAAACGATAAAACAAAAAAATGTAACGTTTTTCAACACACTTAACCAACCTCTTCAAACCACATTCCCGGACGGAACTGCCACCGACGCACTTTCCACCATTCGAGCGACGACGCCTTCAACCTACCCGCTGATAAACCGCGATAAGAAGCAGTCTCCCCGTCTTGTTCGGTGAGGAAAAATCTTCAAACGGAAAGCCAAGAAACACCACCACGGCACCACGACACTCGCGAACAGACACTTTCGACTAGCTAGACTACTAGACGGTTGGACTTTTCCCGAGCAAACAAAAAAAAAACCTGATGCTGCCTGAAGAAAACTACGCGCGCACAACCGAGACCGTGGAAACTCGTTCTCTCGGGTGGGCAACTGTGAGCGAGGGCTACTGGCGCGAACCCTTAGAACCGTGCGTGTGTTCGAGCGGATTCTGGCCGAACCGACGACTGACTGACTGACTGGCTGGCCGTGCGGCCGCTTCTAAGCGATCGCATCCGTGATTAAGGATGGGAGTTTTCGTTTTTTTCTTCGTTTTCCTCTTCCGAGCGTTTCCCGACGGAGCGTCCCGACGTCGGAAAAGCGACCGAACCGAAGCGCGTCGGAGAGCAGCGGCGCACGTGTGGAAAATCTGCCCCCCGTGTTGACGATCGGGACGCCGAAGCGTAGTGTTGGCCCACCGCGGAGACAAGCTGGCTGGCACGTACAGCCCTTAGTGGAGGGATGCTTCGCAGGATGCTTTCCCACCAGGCCGGGGCCGGGGCGGGGGATGTGTTTTCCACCCGAAGCTCGAACCGAGGGAAAATACCGACGGTGTGCCAGCTTCGTGGAAGCTTCGGGCCGAATGTTGGAGTTCATCCACGAAACGGAAGGTGCACGCTTTCCGGCGACAATCGAAATGAACCGAACCGAACCATTCGCACGAAACCGCCTGCGCGGAAAATTCATTTTCGAACTCGAAAAAAAACCCGTGCCCCGTGGGGGGATGGGGGGGGGGGGGGGGGGAAAGGGTGAAATGTGGGGGCAAAACGCGACTCGCCAAGACAAACAGCAGCCGAAGCGCAACACGTAGCTTTGGCTCTCGGTGGTGGAAGCTTTTTGGTGCTGGAAAACTCGCTTGATAGTGAACGGGATGACAATTTCGTGGGGTGGAATGTGGCCGCCGTGGGAAAACAACAGGCACGAAACCGGCGGTGCGGGTATGGGCCATTTTCGAAAATGATTTCCACCGATTGATCCACAAACGGGCGCGGGTGGACTGCGGCGGTCCGGCTTTTGGGAAGCTTTTCCAACACATCACGCAGCACACTGACATGAAGTGAAGCGTTGTTGTTAAATTTGGCCAGTTCTGGTGCATGCCGGGAAAGGATGCGGAAAACCTTGCCCCGTGGCTAAAGGGTACGGAAACGGCGACGGCAGGATTCTGGGGGGCACTTCAATTTGGATGAATCCGTTTCGGTGCACGCGCGGCGTTGCTGTTTGGGGAGCGTTTTAAGGGACGGAAAAGTTTTCCGTCGAATGTCGCCGCGCCACGGATCTCGAGCTGGATGGATCAGGATGCTTTAAGACGCGTTTGCCGATGTAGATTATGGGGAAGGGAAAACCTTTCACGTAACGTTGTTGACATTGAAATGGAAAGCATGCACAAGGAACACCCGTTCGAAGAACCGATAATATGAA
Source organism: Anopheles plumbeus (assembly GCA_034621735.1). NCBI lineage: Eukaryota > Metazoa > Arthropoda > Insecta > Diptera > Culicidae > Anopheles > Anopheles plumbeus. The sequence continues at coordinate 45,082,848 of JAOEFI010000003.1, forward strand.
TGGAGCTAATTTCCTCTGAATCCTACTAACCAATCAATTCGATCGCTTCGAATAGGAAAAACATATTTTGGGTACCATAGACGGCTACATTGTTTGCTCCGGGGGATGGAAATTGAAATGTAAATAAATGCACAGAAAAAATTAATTTACATTTCCTGGGAATTCTACACTGTTCAATTAAACGATTCAATACGAGTTATCAACTCCACTCTTTGTTGCCCATGAATTTAGAAGAGAGAAAACGCAAACTTTTTATCGATCCAACCTGTTTGAAACAAGAAAATAAGAATATGCAACAGATTATTAAGAAACAAATTCAGTTCGACATTGATCACCAATCAAGACAGCTCAAGGGTATATCATAAGCCGTATCAACCGTTTTGTTGATCAGTTTTTTTCAGTGCACGTAATCAACCCCTAAACGGCCGCGTTCCGCTTCCAGTTTCTACAGGAATTTAAATCGCATTTCAATAACACGCCGAAGGGAAAAAGAACGAAAAACACAAACATTAACCCCCCGTGGGATGGATAAGGGAGCGTTAGTTTAGAAACAAAAAAAAACAACAGAAAACCAAACTCATTGATTATTACTAATGCTAAAACAATGACTCAAAAGCACCATCTCATCACCATCATCGTCATCATCATCGTGTTCATCAGCAGCATCACCATCATCATCATCTCCGCCTGTTCCGTTCTTTTACGATAAAAATCTCGGCCACGTCCAAGAAAGCGGGGGAAAAAAAGTGGTCTTCCCATTCGCACCCTCCCAGGAACACAAACACTCCCACATGTCCACGGATGGAGCACAATGCCAATACATAATGGAGTACAGCATTATTCGGCGACGGGCGTACCTACATACACTGCATACGTACGTGCACACATACACATGTGCCCTGTCACGAGACTGATGATTATCGATCCCGCCGGCAAGAGCTCGATGAAGTGCTGCTGCTGCTGCGGCTTGGAAAAATATCCTCATCATCCATCATTTCCTTTCGATCGAAAGCGAGGGGATGGTGAGAGGGGTTAGGGGGTTGGGGGTGGTTGTGGCCGCCGAAGGGCCTCCGATCCACCGATGGTCCTCGATCGCTCGGCCATCAGCACTTGAACTTCGTTTCGTTCACCTACCCTTATTCAATTCAACTACCACACCAACAGTAGCCAGCGTGTCCCCATACACAAACACACACACTATTTTTGTCCGCCCCTCGCCGTCAATGGAGCCCTTTCCACGTTACTTTTGGAGGCCCCACTGCAGTCGGCGGATCCGGCAGAACCGGTTCTCAAAGAGGAACGAGAGTGAGCTTCCTGATTCGGCGAATGAATGGGGTGGTTTTTGGGGCTGGGTGGAGGAAATTCCGACACAAAACAACAAGCGCCTGCCGTGCAACAAAAGGGGTTTGTTGCCATCTTCTCGCGTTCGCCCGTGTTGCTGAAATAATATTGATAGCACCAACCGAGCGTGTCCTGAACGCGGAGGCGCGACCGAAAGAGAGGAGGGGTGGGCGAAGCAAAATTGATCGCCCGACCTAGAACTTAAGGGAAAGCACGAGAAGGAAGAAGGACGAAAGGGAGGGGGCAGGAGCTCCGGGAAGGATATCGGTAAAAGACAACGGCCGGAAAAAGACTGATGATGATGATGACGGTGATGAAATGGCGAAAATTGTCGCCCAAGCTAAACCCCCGAAACCCTTCGAACGAAATGCCAGCGAAGGTGGACGGACATGTGGGTGCATACCACGACCACAAAGAGGGGGAGACGCACACCCAGAGATAGTACATCACGGTCGCTTTGTCCGATGGACGAGAACGTTAAAGTAAAAAGAGAGATCGATACAACTGATTACTTAAGAGATTTTGGAATGTTGTTCTATTTTTCATTTCCCTCACTCAATGCACACACAGTTGGGAGCGGTTGTCCTGTGTGTGCTGCTAGGACATGTAGCTTACTCGCAGATTCACGGGCAAAACATCCGCAATCAACTCGACAGCGGAGATGATGTATGGAGCCCGGTACATCATATGGAAAATCGTCATCATCGCGGATGTCCTGGAGAAGGAGAAGGAGGAGAAGGAGGAGGTCCTGGAGTCTCTTGACGGGCGAGTTTTGTTCTCACGCGACGCGCGCCGTTTCTTGCGGTTCACACGGGTGGTCGGTCCCTACCCAAAAATCATCCTACCAAACCAACAAAAGTTGATCAGCCCTGACCGGTGCTGATGCTGGTGACAATGATGATGATTAATGGATAGCCATTTGTAATAAAATTAAGTCGTCTGCTTTAGATTCAATCCCACTTCAGGGAAGGCTGCCGGCGGGCAACACACCGGAGCCTCTCCAGTCTCCAGTGCCAGTGTGGTGGCCATTACTCACGGCCGGGTCTCGCACGTCGCGAACGGAACGGAAGAACCGTCGCGCGCCCTAAGAACTTGTTGAATTCTGCATACGCTCATCGGGCGTACCCATCTATCTCTGGCGACCCTTCAAGACGAAGGCTTCTGAGGCTCGCCATCAAGGTTAAATCGATAATTACACCCCGCCACATCTCGAGGGTTAAAGTGAGGCCCTCCATCACTCGTCCTCGGTCGGGGATTGGCTTGGCTTGGGTCCATTTTCTTCCTCGTGGAGTCACTCGGCGATGGTCGGGTGCTATTTATAGATTGTCTGAGTGGTGAAGCTGTGAAGTGGATGTACAGGATGTCTTCCAGTTCCGTAACGCGTGTAGGCGGATCGAAGACAGTAACGAAAAGGTAAGGACGCTTGGTAAGTAATGGAACGTAGGTTGTAGATCAATTTGTTAACGGAAATTGTTCAGGATTAAACTATGCTCTCTAAAAATGGCTTACAAATCCCGCGCCAAGGTAGATGGGAAAAATTAAATTAATCTTCATTCCAACTCGCCTGCGACTGCGTGGGACGAAATGTCCACTCCAACATAATTCGGTTTTGCTTAAGAATTCTCTTAACAAAATTGAAACATTGAAGTTATTCATTTCATTACCGGCGACTTACCGGACGGACACAAGCTTTAAAACATGAGGGCGTCTCCAAAACGGGTCGGTCCTGTTCTCAGAGCCCAACACGAGCCATGCATAATCTGTATTCTGCTCAACAGTTCGTTAGGCCACCCAATCCACCCCCAAGGGCGGGGGAGGATCGTATTTAAGCATTACAATTCTTCGCCAAAAACTCTCCACGCCGTCCTGGTTTCCCTCGTGCGCGGTCAAACGTGGAAGTAAAAACCAAAAAGAAGCGAAAAACTGGCCGGTGCCGATCAAGGGGAAACGACATTCGAAGAAAAACCGCCCACCGCGTCTTTGGCGTACGGAAATCTCGATGCGTCTCCGCGCGGTCCCGAAACAGAAAGTCATCAAATTAAGCTAATGACTCGGCTATTATCGTGCCGTTCCGTTGGCTTTCCAGCTTTGTGGTCAATGTTTCGCTATGTTTCTGGACCAGGGCAGGAGCGGTGGGAGAGAAGGGGGGAGAATGGGCAGGAAACAACACAGGACACGACATCGGGCTTTAGTGAGTGCCGAGCGGTGCCGAAGAGGAAGGCGGGACGATCGATGGGAGGCACAACGGGTAGTACATGCTAAGTGTATACATCAACAACTGTAGGGCATGCAACATGTTACAGTTTTTGTTTGCTCTTTTATTTTGGCAACAGTTTCACCAGCACGCACGCCAACTGCTGTGTTGTCTTCGGCGGCGAGTAAAGTACGGTGAACGAAAAGCCGGAAAATAAAGCAAAAGAAAAACACACACACACAATCCAGCCGAAGGCCGAACAGCTCTTGAGAGTTGAGGATTTTTGTTTTCTGTCTTTTTTTTTTCGAAACCGATACGATTTCCTTCGCGGGACCGGTGTGCGTATGTTATGTGTGCATTGAACAGCTGCTGTTCGACATTTGTGTTTGTGGGTCAGTAAGGAATACTTTCAATTCAAGCCAGTAAAGTCACGTTTCCTCAAAGTCGAACGCATTGCAGGATGATATTGCATGAGGGCTTTAAAAAGGGGGTTCAAATTTAAGATTGAGAGAGAAGTAGTTTTCCCAAATGTTTCGACCTATGTACATGTACACGCTATGTAATGTATGTGTATGAGCATAGAAATGATATTATATTTTATTTATATTCTATTATAATTTATATTTTCATCGGGCTCCGTAGCTCAGTTGGTAGAGTCTTCCACTTTCGACATGAGTGACGCGGGTCCAAATCCCGCTGGCCCGATTCAGATGTTAGCTTCTCTCTAGCTTCTCTCTTCTCCTTTGTCTAGAGACGCAGAGATGCAGCAAAAATATCTTAACAGTCCTCGTTGAGGTTGCATACGGCCAGGCGATCATTAAAAAAAATAAAATAATAATAATGAATAATAATAATAATAATAATAATCTATATTCTATTCTATTAATTTATCTATTATACACACCTCATAATGATAATGTACTGCTTTAATGTACTGCACTAATCGTGACCCAAGATAGCATTTATCATCTTCAAACATGATTTCTACTGACGTCTCAACAGCACGTCATCAGCTTCAGCATGGAAGCAGTGGTCTGAATAATGGACCTTATCATTGAAGGACTCAGTCACAAAAAGGACCTTAGCAGGAGGTGGCTTCTATCGATCTTAAACAAAATTTGGAGCGTACACCGATTCTTTTATGGACTAAGAAGCGCTGGAACTAAATCAAGAGCCGTACGTGGAAAATTGATTGGTAGGACTAAAGGCTGCCGCTGATTGCTAGCCAGGAGCATATTTATATATATTTATATAAGAGACACCACAAGTTATCCCGGCAACCGCAGCCCCATGAACCCGGCAACTCAAAACTGAGAGCTTTAGTATCGCCCAATCAAGCAGAAGTCGTGGAACATAACCGAAAGGAAGGCTTTCATTTCAGCATTGGTAAAAACATCACACACACGCACACTACTTAACGGCTGTACAACACTCTACCATTTGGAAAACCCAGTAAGGAAACCTTCCATCATGGCCGTGGCTTATCGCATGTCAACGTTTTCTCGCATTGTCGCAAGATAAATCATGGAAGGCGAACTAAGGCAGGCCGAAAAAAAAAAATAACGACACTCCTTGCCTCCTTCCCTTCTTCCCTTCTTTCCTCCATTCGCTCCACTGTCGTCCGCCTCTTATCAGCAACACCCAGCAACAGCTTGTCGGTCGCACCGAGGCACCCTCCCTCGCGCGCCCTCCCCCTCCCGACCGGCTGGTCTCCGGCTGTACTTGACTTCAATTTTCCCGGGCGCAGTCGTAACGCGCCCCTAGACCAGCGCCGTTTTCATTAATGGAGCACCGAGAGCGCACCCCGTAACGCACACTTTATGGTCAATATGTGAGGATTTGCGCCCTCACGAAACCTGTCAGCACGTTTCGAGTACGTGAAGGTCCGGCCGTGGCAGCAACTTCTGTCCAAGGTGTCCATTGCCACGCTATCCTCTCCCCCCCCCCCCCCCCCCCCGGCATCTCCTTAGCATCCAGCGACCGGAAGTGGTAATGACACAGGACACGGGCAGAAGGGCAGACTCAAGGGTTCGCAAGAGTCGGAGCCATTCGAGGCGAAGGCTGTAAATCTACGGATCATGTAGCAAATTTATCATTCGGTTTAGGATTGTCGGGTCGGTCCAGGCCGCTCCAGGGTCTGCCGCTTTAACGACTCATCTGTTAGCTTTAGCGGAAAATCAGTCGAGTGTCGCTGTCGCCCGTGGGAAGTCCTCGCAAGGACTGCTGGCCACTCGCGTGGAAAGCTGAAATTAGGAAGCCAAACCCATCAACTTAATATTGTCTGCCGGCCGGTGTGGACGGAGGCTCAAGTTCAAGGGATTTCCCTTTTTCACTACTCCCACCCTCCCAACCCCGTTTCATTTCATCCCACACGTCTCTCGAATGCGCTCCCAACCCCAGCACAATGATAGGGCCCTCCCACCCGGACACGCACACAAGCCTAAAGATAGTTGGATGATTGGATTCAAAGCGACTGCCAGTAGCAGGACTCACGATTCAGCATTGAGTCGTGGCACAATCCCCGACCCTTGCTCAGCATCTTGCTCTGGTTTGCCTGCGTCAACGGCTGCTGGAAAATCTTGCATGGCGTGCGGGCAATCGGCCAACTATTCGATGGAACGGGACGAGTGGGACAACCGTCCGACGATGGAGGATGTTATGGATGCCGATGGCACATGTGGAAGTACACAGGCTGGTGGACCATCCCATCATTCGCACCGTGTTGTCAGGAATTCGTTTGAACACCATCGATTCACCGAAGCATCTGTCGTTTGTCTGTGCATTTTTGAATATTCAATACAACATCGATTCACATACCAAATGTTCCACAACTGTTCGAGTTAATAATACTGAACCAAACCAAAAATAGAAACGGCCATTGGCTGACGACAAAAGGCGTCACTTGTTATTTAAATAAACACCCTTGCATGCCCGTCTGATCGAAGAACTCTGCCAGGATGACAGGAGGATCCTTTTTCCATTTTATAATTCCACCGCTCGCCCAGCAAAGTCCGCACGGATAAAGAGTCTCGAGTTTAATTTCCAGAACAATGCTCCGGACATCAAACGCATCCCATGTCAGTAGCCTTATCGAATCAGTTCCCTTTTCCCTTTGCCCTTTCGTTTCCTTCCGTCACGATTATGAATATATCAGGATCGATTAAGATGCAAAACGCAAAGGAAGAACGAGCCGAAGGACAACATATAGTATGTATTTCTTACTGCTCTTATTGGAACGGTGTGTCCTTAACCCAACTGCTTTAAGGGCTTTATAATTAACCGGCCGATAGGTGCCCCGAAGGGAGTTCAATTGAGCCGTTCCGTGGTCATTAACTTGAAGCACACTCGGTGCGCCGTATTCAATTATCAAGTTCTAAACGTGGAAACCTCAGCGGTAAATTTAGCAGTGTACTAATAGACCTAGACGGTGGTCGGACCTAAGTGATGATACGTTTTTCAATCGGGATTTTATTCGCAATATCAGGTTTCGATCGTTCAAGAATGTAATGTGCCTTTTATAAATCGGGATTACTTTCCGCATGTTTTGGATTCGCTATTGAACATACTTTGTGGTTTATTAATAGACTGCCAGCTTGTGTAGCTCATGCACAAACATGACATGCTAATCCAGCATGGAATACTGCGACCCTCTCTTTTCCTTTGGCGACACGAAATTTGTCCGCAAAAACAACCAACGTCGGATTTTCTTCCGTGTTCCCACGCTATCCCTTTCCAACTTCCTCGCGGGAAAGATGATTACACCATAAGAACGCTTACAGGACTAGTACGAAACAGTGCCCAATTGTTGGCCCATATGGACCTGCCAGTGCCTGGTACCACGAAAATCCTAGTCCTTGCCGGAAGTTATGCAAAATTTATTCATGTATTCCGTGCGCGAGCTTTAACCTCGTAGCGGGAAAACCCCCATCAAAACTTCCGCGAATCGGCATCGAATCGGGACACGGTCGATACGTTTCCCCCGGTGAGGAGACGAGATACGCCCACAGTACGCCCTTGTTATAGTATTTGCGTTTCTGCCGGGTGGGGTGGCGTAAAACAACTGCCTACGCAGTTCCTGCGAGGGCCCGCACATCCTTGTCCGGAATGATCCAGCCGCTTTTCCGGCCGGAGTTAGATGAGCAGTATTAACTCCACATCGAATGTGCTCCAATCGGCATCGAGGAATCAATAGTCGCCGGCCGCGGAAAAGCGATGCGTAGGGAAATCGCTTCGTCCAGCCATCCAGGAGTTTCGGACCAGCGACACCGACTCACTATCCGGTAATGAAGTGTGGCACCGTAGGTGAAATGAACTCGACCTCGGCTCACCAACCGCACACAGACACACGCCGCGTACTGAACAGCCCTGTGAGTCCGTTCGCACTCGAGCCACATTTTCCGGCCTGCCGTTGTCGGCGTGTCACTTATGGCGAAAACCACCCACGAACGAAAGGACGATCCAAATTAGGCGCACCATCCTCCATTCCTGGCAGCTTCCCGGCAGCGCGGAAATTCGCGCCACGGTTCGCGTGCCCCACCGCTTCTTTTCCGCCCCAACTTCCGATCCGATCGTTCTTTGCCGATCCATTCGCGAAATCACTTCGAAGGACGTGGGCGAGTAAGTAGGCGGTGGTGGTAGAGGTAAACCCCCCCCCCCCCCCTCAACAGTCCCCAGTCTCACTCCCCAGTTTAAAGTCGTCAAAGTGTGCCTTTACCACACTTTTGGAAAATTGCTTCCCTTCGCGCCCATCCGCACCGCCAAAACCATCGAGTGGCTAACGAGGAGACTCCGCAAGGACACTCGATGGGGTGGTTGTGTGTACGCGCGCGGAAAAGTGAGCCTTTCCATTTTTGCCGCGGAGGTTCCTGTGTCGGGTTTTAGGAAGAGTTCCGCTACGCAATCCCGGACGCTTTTCACCCCACCCATCCGATGGTTGCCAGTTGGCCAAGTTCCCCCCCTAATGTTGCAAGGATATAGGAAGCGAAAGGATTTTTCATGCGTCGATCGGGGCTGGAATGGGAGCGGCGGGAACGAAAACGACATCATGTGGGGGACGCCACGTGCTGCGGAGCTAGCTACTAGACGATTGCTACTTTTCCAGCCCTGCCCGGCTAGGATCGGATCTTTTTTACCCGCTGAAACCCACGCTGGGTGCCGGGCTCTACACGACCCCGTTTTTTGGGGTGGGTGGGTGGGATCGCTCGGGCGAAATAATCCGGTAATAATAGGGGCGGCGCAGGACGCACCAGTGGCTGCTAAAAATATACCAAATTCTGTGTCCAATTTTTGCCACGACTGAGCGCACTCCCACTCGCAGGGCGCGTTTCACCCCCCATATGGGTGTACATATGAGCGAGTTTTCCCAGTTCTGCGGTCTGATGTGTGCGGTCTCGTCGTTTGGGAGGGCGGGAGTTTTGTTTTAACAGCTTAATACATCTCAATACGTCTCCCATCAAAGCTGAAAAGCAGTCGCTTCGATCGAGCGCAGTTAAGCAGACAGCAGCAAGGCCACACGCCGCTTGAATGGGCCATGGAAATGGGAAACGAATCCACTCCCCGCTGGCTATAGATTCTAGCTTGGGAATAGAGCTTGGGAAAAACTGCCCAAGATTGATGGGCCTTCGCGAATGGGCGTGGAATTAGGCTTGGAATCGAAGAATTAAATGTTCGTCTAAGTGACACATCAGACCCACGTTCCAAAAGGATGAAAGCGCTAGTCAAATTTTCCCGCAACTCGTCACCATGGTGATTTGTCGTGGCGTGCTAGGAACGTGATCCGCGGCAAAGGAAAAGAAATCGAAATCTCTCGAGTGAGGAAAAACAGTTCGTTGAATCGTTCTAAACACAAAATAGCTTTCTTCAAAATTATGTCTACCATTTTGCTTAATCGAAAGTCAGATTTAGTTTTTTTCTTCATATATACAATTTTTTCAAACAAATATTTGGAAACTTGAAAAGTGAAGTTTCGTTTCGGAAAAGATCGATCGACATCCAAGAAGGGACGAATTGCACCTTCAAAAAAAAAACCATCATCAGGTTTGCGTCACACGCACACAGCTAGGCCTCCTGATCCGAGCCCTTTCGGTATCTGATCGTGCACGGTTCCAGTGGGTGGGTCCGTGAGTCAACTAGCTGGCATAAGCCGCATCGGAACGATTCAATTAATCCACAAACCTCCCGCCAACGTCCCGGCAAAGGGTTGCCCCTGTGCCGAGGAAGGGTTTTCCTCAGTTCTTCGCCCTAGCTGTCATGTTTCCGGTTCCGGTTCGGTGCTCGAGAAATCACGGACAGGCGTTGATCGTACTGGCCGGCAGCAGGTCTACCGCCGGTTCCCACCCACCCCGAGACCTCGGCTCGGAAAAGAGGCCCCCGTTAGATTCCAGGACCTTTCTTCAAGGGAGGTTTGCTCTTATTATTTCACCTCTGGCCCCGACGAGCGATAACTACAAGTCAACGGTAAGGCAAATAAACCACATCCAACCCTACCCTGCAATGCCGGTGGAGGGGTGTGGAAAATCAAGAACCTCAACGGCACCAGGAAGGGGAAGAAAACTGGAAAAATCACGACACCATAACAACAAAACACGCGCGCCCTTCTGTCGTCCCATTTCAGCGGGTCCGGTTCGTTTTTTTTTTGTTTTCTTCTCTACTGGAGTGAGGTGACCAGAAACGAGAACGGTGGCGGAATGGAACCAAAAAACCCACAACCCAAATAAGGAAAAAAAAAATGGCGAAACAGCACCCCCATTGCACGCCGTGAAAAGAAAAACTCTCAGATCCGTCGCGCGCCTTATCTCTCGAATGCGATCGCATTCCCATAACCTTTCCCTTAAGATTAAATAAAGGAGATTTAAAACGAGCATCAATTTTCTCATAACCTTTGCCAGCGTCCCATTTTTCCCACCCACACCGACGCGGTTATGTTGTTTTCCTTTTTTTTTTTTTTTTCGCGCGCGCGACACGGAACACCCCGATGCGCCGTTCTGGTAGCTGCTCGTTCATTTTCCCCTACCCCCGGGTACCCCTCCACGTGCCCTAGTTCTACGTCCCTCTCCCCTTCACGGCCACCGGGCTATTCGTGATTATGATCCCGTTCGTCGGTTTATGCTATCTATTGGAGATATCAGCGACTTTTCCGTTCCAAAGGCGAGCGGCACAAACATGCTCCCTTTAATGTACATTACATACGATTCTATGGCCACTCGGGGGATGCTGCTGCTTTTCTTTGCTTAACCCTTCGATGTCTTGAGACACAGAACATGTTATGTAGTTTTAGTTTTCTTGGGAGAAAATATTATGAAATTGAAAATATCGTTCCTTGTTATTCTTTAGCAATTAGATTTCTTTAGTTGAAGAGGTTTCAATAAAATCTAAAAGCTTGATGGATCTACTCACCGAAGAGTTGAACCCTTTCACTGTCAGTTCCGTCAGGCACACACACACAAAAGGTCCATGTTCCACTCGCCAGCCAGCTGAAGATATCTTTCGAGTGAAATCCTTTTTCGGACCAGTTCTCACCCGCGGGAAACTTCCGCTCCTCCGTTCGCCGCAGTTGCACAGGGCGACAGGTTTCTTTCAGTTCTTGTCTGCATGCCACCGCCGCCGCCGCCGTCGCATCCGCCCGATGTCCTTCCACAGGCGATCGTTGCTCCTTCGCCACCCTTCTCTTCTCCGGACGGTTTCGCTCGCTTTTGTTTGTGCCTTCACTCTTATCCGTCGGGATGAATCTTGTCCCGAACGTTGACGGGAGGGGGGATGGTGAAGGTGACGGGATGCCTCTTTAGAGAAAAGGAAACGTTTCCCCGGGTTTCTTTTGTTATTGAATTTGTTTTTGGCTTTTCATAACACATAACTTAACTTATCTTGATTAAACACTGCATAAACGAATTTATTCACAGCAACAAGCGCACCCCTCCGCCCCCCAGGATAGGGTGGAGGGTGTTTGGGGAAGGAAGGGGTGAGAGGTGGGGGTGGCGAATCCAGCGATAAGAGGAACCGCGAGGCGAAGGCGTGCAGCTGCGCGATAGGGAAATGAAAAACTGACAGCATTATTGTCAGCGTTGTGGTGGAAAATCCTTCCCCAACAACGACCACAAACGAACAGACAAAAAACCCAACGACGCGGGCAGCTGTAGTGGAGGGACTTGGAGTACCTCTCGGTTCCAGTGGAAAGGCATAAAAATTCTACAGCTACATACAATGCAACTACGCCATAAAGCGCCCGGTCCGGACCGGCTTCGCGCTATCTTTGCGGTGGAAATCTACAAACGAAATCCAGAAACGAAACCCCGAAAAAGATGGAATGCGCGGATTGGATGTTTTTCGTCCAGTTCCGTCCAGCGGGCGAACATATTGCTTTTCCCAAGATGAATAGATGGGTCATGATTTCTTTAGATTTCTTCTCTCTGTTTTTTTTTGTGGGTTTGTTTTTCAAAGCCGTTCCCTGGCAACGAGGGCCTTGGGCTGCGGCGAGATTACATTTTAATTAAAACATCAAAATAGAGTAGCATTAATTATCCGTTCAAAGCCATTGAAATTTTCAATCAACGAAAGAAAAAAAGGTTGGGAAATGTGTAAATGAGCTGTTTACAATCAGAAGGTTATGTAATTCCACTGTTTGATTACTATTCGCAGCTTTACTAATTTTGCAAATGGAGCGTAGCAATAAACGGAAGAAAACTTCCCACACGAACACCGAAAAACACACGCCATCGTGTGGACGGTACCATTCTGGAAAAACTTCCCGGACCGCTCAGGGCACGATTTATTCAAATTGCACCGATTACGGGAGACTTTTCTTTGAGTTTTCCCTGGAACTGGCAACCCTTCGAAGCGTATAAACCATTCAGCGGCTTCGGCTATGGTCCTCGGGAGCGCTTCCGATGGAACAATCCAAATGGACAGATCAATTTCCGCACTGCAAGGCGGCTGCTGCTGCCACTGGGAGGCAGCACTGGGAGGCACTGCCACTGCAAATAAAACAAAACCTCCCCTTCCGGCGACGACCGGAAAGCAGAGCAGCAACTTCCGCCACCACCCACCGCCCATCGCATACCCGAACGGCAGCCGGGGCAGTTCCGGGGTTTGTTTTCTTAGACGACAAAGTAGGAGACGAGGGCCAGGGGGCGGTGGGTTGAGGGGTGGTTGTGGGAGGATAACAAAGTGTCACTAAAAGAAAATCCAAATGGGGGAAAAAAAAACTACGCAAAAGAACGTTTGTTCGAACTAAACAGAACGAACAGTACAAAATTGAAAGGATGTGACGAGAAGAAAACGGGTGGAAAACAACAACAAAAAAAAAACCTCCCAACCACTCCTCCGATGGAAAATGCATCGAAATGCAGTTCGTATCAATTCGGTTGGTGTCGCAGCGACATGTCACCATGGCACGGGGAACAAAACGGACAACTTTCCATCCCGCACCCCCACAATCTTTTCTCCAGCCTCCCTTCGTCCCGTTCGTCCCATCAACTTCAACTTCAACAAACCCCTTCGGGGCGACAGAAGCGAATGCGGTTATGAGAGTGAAATGTCCGTCGACGGAACGAACCATATCGTATTTCGGTCAAATTGTGACACAAAATGGGTTTTCTAAGATAACTTTTACGGCGCTGATAAACGAATCCAACCAGGGAGGGGGTTGGTGTGGTCCGCAGGGGGCGGCTTCTCTGGGTGAGCTTTATTTTCCACCGTCTTTTCGGACACAAAATGCACAATCTCGGTCCGAGCTGACGCTGGATCGAGTTGACTAAATAAAACTTGGTCCGAGCGGGTGGATGGGTGGGGTTGGGTTGGAACAGGAAAACTTCATATTTGTGCGCACTTTTGTTCAATGAAAAATGAGTATTGGAAATATCTGTTTCAAGTTTCAACTGTTTAGGATTGCTTAAAATCTAAATAGGTACTCAAATTGGTCCAAAACATATTAAAACTAAATTAAAACGAAAATAAACATTATGACATTTAATGCCAGCAATTCGTTAATGAAAAGCTCCATGAAAACTAATGTTTTAGACTTTGTGTAAGAAATCTACATTTCTATTGCAAAATTTTTCCAGTTTTCCGAGACCCTCAGCGTTGGCTCTTAAAGCCAAAAGTTTCTTTGCATATCAAAAAGTTTATGTGCATACAAGCTACAGTGTGCAAGTGTGTGTTATACTACTGACATATGGAAAACCCCACCCATAATTCGAACCCTATCGATGTAGCCAACCGCCGTAAAAACGGTTTGTGACAAAACGGGTCGCAACATCTGCGACCAGAAACACGGGGCCAATATTTCACACCAACACCACTGCTGGCACGTGTACTGTTTTTTAAATTCTTTTTTTTCCGGGCCCCAGTCGAAAACATAAAACGTGTACCACCACCCTTTTCCCCGTTTCACTGCGGCCTTCCCTGACCTACTGGAACACCAAAAAATCACCCCCAACCGACGGTTCCACGCCGGTGAAACACATTATCGTATCAGTCACTGGTCAAGCTGGTCGACTTTTCCAAAACCCGAAAAAAAAAATACAACAAGAAAACCACCACCCCGGCGTGCGGCATGCAATTTTCCATTCGATGAACCGACCAGATATCGAGACGGCAATCATATTTTTCCTGCTTTCATCCTCACACCCAACACGGGAGAGAAAAGGGGCGAGTCTATACCAGCTGGGGAGGGGGGGGGAGGTTGACATGAACCGGGGGCGTGACCCTGGGGGCATTGTTTGTTTGCCTTGTATGCGGTTGTCATGTTTTGACTCATTTGCGCTATCGATCGAACGTTCCGAGCGAGGATTCCGATGCGGAAAAAGGGTTAATTTGATGCCTTATCGGGCAGCACTTCGTTTTCCATCATATTTCTCAGGTTTTATCGGGCTCTCGCTCCCACTCTCCCTCTCCCTCTCTCTCTCTCTCTCTCTCCCTCTCCCTCTCTCTCTCTCTCTCCCTCTCCCTCTCTCTCTCTGTCTCTCTCTCTGTCTGTGAACGATTCGATCACCAAAAACTACTTGTTCGTATCTTTGGCTATCTTTTCCGGTAGTTTTCTTTCTCCGATTCAAACCCGGTTGCACATCGAGGATCGTTGATCTTTCTCGAATTCCTTCGAGATTGGTTTTATCAATGACATCGATGGAGTTGTTTACTGCCATCTCTCGCTTCAGCTCCAACTTACTGCCCGAAGAAAATTGCAACAGTGAAAAGCATGGAGCATAAATCCTGAAATGTACAATCAAGTCCAAATCGTTTGCAAACCCTATATGAATCTGGAACACTATTTTGGATTAACTGACGTATCGTTCCAAGTTCTGCACAATTTCCTCAACATCAAAATCGATGACAAAGTCATGGAAAACCTTTAAAAAAAAGGCGTTAGATAATAAAGAAAAGCTGAATAACATTGGTATCAGTTTTAAGCTCCGTCGAACTTTCATCTAAGCCATAAAATTTGCTTTTTCATTTCTTTCGATAACAAATAAAACAGTAAACCATGAAAAATCCTCAAACATCCCCGAAAAAAAACCCCTTTCCAATCCCTGCCCTATGTTTCCCAATCGTCCGGCACATCGGCACACATGTTGGAACTATATTTTTGATGAAGGATCTCGACCTCGACGAGTCTCGCCCATCGACGAAGCAAACGGGAAAGGTGAAAGAAAACAGCATTTATTTGCTTCCTCAGTCGAACGGAACGTGGAGGCAAATGAGAAAACAGACCTACCGAAAACAGAGCACCGGTTGACGTCGGCCGGTGTTTTGAGAGCTGTCAGTTGAAGTTAGCTGTCAGCACTTCTCGCAAAGGGTCGTCCGTTCCGGCGTCACGGTGGCAGTGACGCTCGGGTTGGACGATATTGTCAGCATAACCCGAGCCTTCGAGCTGGCCAGCCCTTCTAATACGTTCGTTCAGCAAACATGGCTGACCCCAACCACTCCTCCCGTCCCGTTGTCTTTCCCAAGAGCACTCGAGCGTTTCATTTCGGTCCCAACATGCTGATTAGAAGATCGCCAACCCGTCGGGGTCTAAGAGGGGCTTACACTAAACCCCTTTCAAATCAAAAACGGGGCCTGGAAAAGCGAAATCCTGCCGAAATGAATGATGAATGGGAACGAAATGCATCTTAAAATTAGACACAAGAGATCTTGAGAACATCTTACTTACGGTGAAATTATTAAAAATTAATTCTAAACTAATAGCAATCGGCAAGAGTTTCCCGGGGCCCCCCCCCCCCCCCACCCCACCCGTGCCATGGGCATATTTCCCGGGAACCAAATACCGCACAAAGCGTCGATCGAACCTTCACTTTTCCTGACGTCTGATGTTAAGCCCTGACCCTTGCGCCACGTGGGTGCGTATTGGATGCGCTACGCTGCCTTCACTCCTTATGACGGTTCCAGCCCTTCCATCCGCATCGGCCTAGGGGGGGTTTGTGATGTTTGATTTTTTATTCAAACAAACCATTATTTATGCATAGCGAATCACTTTCAAGAACACGCTACCTTCCTTCGGCTTAGCGAGACGGCTGGGAAAAACCCATGCGTCCACACACACATCAAACGCACGGGGCAGGACCTTCGGCCTGCTTTTCACAGTGCGAAAATGTGCCGGGCAAGCATGCCAGCTTTGCCCTTTTTCTCGGCGCCTACTACGCAAACCGTACTTCCATTCGCCGGGAAGGTAAATATCAGGAATCGAATTGACAGACGCTGGCCTAACTCAACAGAAGGAATCAGTAATCAGTGGAACACCTTCTTATCCGGAAGTAGCTGTTGAGTGCATTTTTTTCTTTTTCTCTGTAAGACGTCGATTTGCCCGTGTGTCTTATAAAAGGTTCCCCGGCCAGACTTTCCCTCGCCGAAGCGTGGGATGATTATCCGCAAACAAAATCTACACTCACCGTCGTCTAATCAAGTTTCCGGAAATATGATTTAACGAAGCGCACATTTTGCGCACACACTCTTCACCGCTTCACCTGCCGGGGGAAAACAGCTTCTCCAGCTTTTCCAGCCGACGCTCGACTGCTCGCTTTCGGTCCCGTTTCCCCGTGGGTGGCTGTCGGATTCAAATTTTCTAGAAAGCTTTACACTTCAATCGTACAGTTTTTCCTCCCCTAAAACGGACCGTTCGGGGGCCTTTTTTTATCCTCCCCTCTACAACTTTTCCACTCTGGCTGGAAAATGCCACTAAGTACGCGATTATACTACGAGTCGTGAGATAAATGTTTGCCATTTGCGTTACCATTTGCGTTCGAATTTGTAAACTGGGGAAATCAACAATCGGCCCCGTCCTTTCAACGGACTAATCCACCGGAAAGCGCCCCGTTTCCATGGGTTATAAGTATTGGACGGGCTAAAACCGGACGCCAAAGTTTGGCCGTGGGCAGTGCGTGGGCTCGGATTAAATACGGTTAAAAGTTATACACACTATGGGGCACAGTGTCATTTCCCGTTTGATTGTGCTTGCGTGGGCTGCCAGTTCGCGATTATTTATTGTTCTGCGGCATGTTTTTTCTGTTGACTGAATACCGGGACGGATTTTCCGATGCCATTCTGAAAAAGAAAATCCACAGAACGTTCTGCAACGGCTTTTATCTGTTTATTTTTAAAAGTGCTCAACTTCCCACTGCCGAACGATAATGTTCAGCCTACCTAGAGAATATTCGTCGAGCAGAAAGTTGAAGTGATAATAAAATCCAACGGATAACTTCCGCCTGGGAGTCCA
>JAOEFI010000003.1:45100187-45118434 GCA_034621735.1 Anopheles plumbeus
GGCCCCGGTGGGTCGGTACGCTGTTAAACAATTTGTTGATGGTACTGAGTGCATCTTCGGTACATTCCGAACATTTTTAAAAGGAACATTCAAATGGTATTATGGCAGCATCGGCAACATGTTTGTTTCAGATTGCTTCAACATGTGTCATTGGTAATAATGAGCCGCTATAACCGATGATATTATAGTGAAATTCCAGAATATAATATATGTGGACAATTTTAATTTTCCCGTTAGATTTTTTCATAATAAATTATATATTTATTGATTTAATTTAACGAAGGAATACAGTTTGTCCAATATTTAACTAAGTGAGGTCATTTGACCCGTAATATAGCACCATATATGGTGCTAAATGGTGTGTAATCAGCCAGTTTACACGCACCGCAACCGCATAGCGCAACTTTTACTCGAAATGAGGGGTAATGATCACCCCGATGAACTATTGAGAATCCTTCATGAACTCGTGAGTTTCTTTCAAGCAGTTGCGGTGATTGTGCCGCAAATTCTTGGTTGTACCGTGTCGGATGTATGGATTGACTATAGTCGATTTATTTTATATGTAGTGACAGTATTAGAAGTGTGGAGAAAACAGTTGAGAAAAATGGCAAAATAAAAGTTGCGGGCTGCAGCTACGGTGTGTGTTAACTGTCGAAAGCATTTTGTTTCGCTATTTCAGGCTTTTGTTTCTACTTTTCGATACAATTTGAATTTTGATAAGTATTTTTTTACCACACCTCAAGTTCAATTCTGTGGGATTCCGTTTTGTTCAGATTGTAATGAAAGTAGATGCGGAAAGGGGAATTAATTTGAAAAAAATCCGGAAATAGGTTTCTATGACGTAAAAAGCATAGAAAGTACCTGAAAAGCCCTACGCCTGTGGTTAATTTTGGCAATGAAAAGCCACGGGAAAACTTTATACCAGACGTTAATAGTTGGTTCCTTCAGGTGCGTTTAAAAGATCCTTCCTCCATGAAACAATTCCATGAAAGGAAAGAAAATAACTTTTTAAGAGGAAAAAAAACTGGTGTAGCTGTTGTTTTAGTTATTTTGTTTTGCTATTTTGATTCAGTGTGATATTCGTCCCCTTTCCGCGTCAACTATCACAGGTAATGATGAAAAATACACCAATACTCATGCCTTCCTCAGCTAAAAAAGCGTGGCTAATAAAAGTATGAAAAATCTTTGTTTTTTAATCTTAAATTTTTCTTCATGGATAATTGGAATGTTTAAAGCTCGCACATGTCAGATGCATCCGCAATTTCCCGGACAAGTTTCGCACTCTGATATAAACAGTCTCAGATAAGACGCGTAGTCTAAACTGTGCTTAATATGTACCAATACTTTGCTTCGAAATATTTGACGGGTCAGCGTGTTGGCTTTCCAAATGAATGGGGTACAGCATTCATTGCAAAGAATACACTACTGCGTGTATGTGTTAGTGGGTGTTCGAGACGTTTGGCCATTTCATGGTGACCATGAAATTTATGCTGTTTGTCAATATTCTCAACATACGATACTTTACAACGGTAGGGATAAGGATAACTTGATTGCTATTGGACACTCACCTGAACGGTACAACTTATTCCGATCAACTCGATCGCACTACACGATGGGTCTTATTCTGTTGTTGTTGTTCGACTGACGATCCATGCAAAACTACACCGGGCTAAAACCATGCGTGTTTTATTGAACTGGTCTTCAACTGTAGTAATTTGACTTTCAAATCAGTCGACAAACTCTGTGCACAGCTTCTTAAGTAGAATGTTGTTTTTTCTTCTGTTTATAAGCAAAGCACATCACAAAACTGACGATTCTACCCTGCATCTAGAACGCCGGTCGTCGATGAACTGATCCGGTGAACGTGAAGCAGTTTTCGTTTCCTTTCATCCGTTTTCTCTCATTCTTTGTGTTTGTTAATTTGATTCTAGGTTTTGGTCAATCTCGCTTCACATCATGTTCGAGAAATGAATCGCCAAGAAACAAATACTCGCTCGTACCAAGAAACAAATGCCGACGATGCAGAAAAAATGTTTGTTATAACAACTCCAGCCGTTTAAGGGCATCGTGTGAAGTCGTTAGAAACAGAGCGAAAGCGGGCTTCATTGGTTCTAGAATCATTTTTTTTAACCAGGACGTTCACAATGGAAAAATGATCGTTTGTGCTCTCAGTTTGTTATAGCGATTTAAAACCATCGTTAATATTTCTTCGTGTGCACTTTCACCTTGTTTTTCAGACAATTTTTAATTCGTAACTATATTAAACGGTGTCTAATACAAAAAAGTATACATGAAATATGAAAGTACTTCCTTTACGAGATTTAAAGAGATTTAGCAAACCGATAATATGAAAGAAAACAGAAACATTATTTGTACATTTAAAATGCAAACATTTAAAAATCGTCAGTATGAAAGAAGACAGAACATGAAAATAGATTTTCTTCGCGTTATAGTTTCTTTAAAATCGGATGTGGGTATTTCGCGAGTATGAGCCACGGAGATAAACTAACCTAATTATAAATGTAGAAGAGTTACCAAACATCCGTGACAGTTTTTATGTTCGAAGCTTAAAAACAAAGTACTTAATACATAAGATTGTAGAACTGGAACATAACATAAAATAGAAGCACTAAGAAAACAGACAAAAACTATTTGTTATTTGTTATGTTCCTTCTGTATTTAGAGAGTAAATTCACATACCGTATTGTTTTGTATTGTATGAAAAATTGTGTACCGATCGTATGTAGCAATCACAATTGCATGTTACTGATGTTTTTATTCTGTAAAAGCCCCAGCAGATTCAGTCGAACGCCGCAATTTAGTCCTATGCCCTTCATAGAGCTTACGACGACCCAAGAGTATCCGATCCGGACATGATAGTCATTTGAGGTTTCTCTTTTCCTACATAGAGCTCATCGTGACGGTAGAAAGTAGCGCAGGCCATAATACAGTGATATAATTTCCATCGTCCCAGTAATACCTGAATCGGGAGTGCAAACAAGAGCCCAGTGAAGTAACAATGTCGAGTGGGAGACCAGGTTGTCCGCGTTTTACCCGGGCCCGACCACCCTCAAAGAAGTCGGTAACCTACTTGAACAAACGGCCTATTCGTTGAATGTTTTGCAGAACGATCGTGCCTGGAGAAATTGGTAAGAAAGAAGAAAAACTGGAACGAATGTAACTTTTTTTCCATACTCCAGCACCAGCTGTCTCGGGCCCTAAGCTCCCCATCATGGCCACCGTAGCCATCGCCAACATATTGCTGGAATCTGTACTTTCATAATATCCATCTACGGTGCAGACGGCACGGGTAGTGAGTGAGGCGCGGCGTTCGATTGTGGCATCGCTCGTTCTTCCTTCCTGGACGTTCCCGGAACAGCCGCGAACGCGATCGCGACCACAACTACGACCATAGCAACGACGACGATAACGACACAGCTACGACACCATTGGCACTTCGACTCGGCGGTTCAATTGGCTTCCCCTAACCTAAGCACTGGCGCGTTGGGAACCAGTGGGAAAAGTTGCTTTCGGAAACAGTGTCCTCCACACTCAGCATGCCCAGTTTCCCTTTGCCGGGTTGAGAGTTTCGGTTCCAGCAGCTCTCTTGTACGCGTCTGCCCTTCGTCTTCTTCTCGCCGCGCAGGTCTCTCGCTCCTGGCAGCTTCTCGTCAGCTCTACCTGCGGGATAGCCGATCGAGCTAGCCATGCATCTCCATTCGGCCAAGTCAGATTCTCTCTTGTCGTTATCGCTTGCCGCAATTGACCTAAAAACGGATGCTTTCAGCCACCTCATTTCTCTTGTCCTATGTGTATGTATATGTTCATATGTAGTTTTACAGTTCACTCTGCAGTATTTTATAAAATGCGGTTAACCAGTTAAAAGTTCAATTCTTTAGAGGTTCCATTCCACAAGTCTCCGATTACCACCCACTACAATCCGTAAATGGGAAGGGTAAACCGTAATTGGTATATGTTAAACCTGCATAGCCTTTAATTCCATTCGATTAAGAGAAAAATATCATTAAAACAATTTGTACATTATATTACATGTTAACACGTGCTACATACAACCTCGCGATAGACAATGTTGACTTCAGTTTTCTTATATAAATATTTATTGTTTTCTCATATACCGAAGGAGCAAAATATAAAACATAATCAAAAACAAAACAGAAGAAATGGAATAACAAAAACAATCTGCTATCTGTAATGTTCCTTATGCCTTTAAGAAGTTTTCTCAAGTCCAATGACGTGGCGTTGCGTGAAATAACTTCTTATAACAGAAACGACAGCCGGAAACCAATCATAATAAATAAGACACGTTGAGTGCAATGCACTCAAGTAATATATGACTATATACTGCCAGTTGGCTAGTAAATGGAAGTAGCCAACGGTTGCAGGATCTGCATTGCTCCGTCGACAAGGCGGTGTTCGCCAAACCAGTGAATGGAGTCTTTTAAAATGCCTTCCTGTATTTTCCACCACCATTCTCCTGTAAGACGGCATGTTAAGTCAAGATACCCTACATAAAAAAGGGTACAGCGAGTGTCAAGCGCGACCAGGCGGTGTTGGAGTATTCTTTAATATCGAAAACCCAAGAAATCACAAAGCACTAGTAATTTTAATTTTCTCCTCAAACAAAATTCTGTTCAGTGCTAATCACTCCTCTGCCTTTCGCCAAGTGAACGCCACAACAAATTTTAAAGGGCAAAATGTACACACATATTGTAATATTGGTGTTAATACCCATTCAAGATTTTTTTTCTAATAGCAGATTTTCAAATCTGGTTAGACATTATTATAGACACTATAATAATATACAAAAAGACTATAATAAGAAGGGAAAAAATACTTGAAGAGGTAATGGATTTCTCACAATTTGTGATTACCTTTGCATTTGGAGAGTATTGCGTGAATTATTGAATTGTGGATTATTCGGGAATTCCCACACATATTCCAACACGTACGCAAACTGTAATTGCTAATCCTTACCCAGAATCCGCTGATTCTGCTCTCGTAGCTTCTTTTGTCCATGGTCGGTAAAAGCGATAGCTTTAGCAGCAGCAGCTTCCTACGCCCACCGTTTTGTATATGCACATATACTTAAACATTGGAGCATGCATAAGTTCCCATAAGGTATGGTTGTGTTTTATACCGCGCGCCAGGTCATTGACTTCGCCTCCTGACCTCCTTTCGGGCGAAAAATAAAATTTAAAGTCCGACCCAAGGGAAGATTTTGCCTGCCGACATAAACTAATTACAAGGAGACACTCCGACACTATCTTTCATCTGTGAGCTTTTCTTCCAACTCTACAAAGAAAAAAACAACATGTAAAAACTTATCTGAGCGCAACTATCACTTAGTTAACAAGATATTTATACATTTCTGAAACATGGATATAAATGTAGAAAGGTAATTAAATAATTTCAATTCTGTTTTTTTTTTTTTTAGTTGTTTAAATGTTCTATTATACCGCTTGTGTTTTGCAGCAAGCCGTGTTTCTTCCGCCAAACGCCATCGGCGGATCGGTGAGCGGCCTTTTGACGTTGATGCAGTTGCAAGAGTAATAGTAACACCACTAACTGTATTTGTAGTAGAGGCCAACATTGTGCCTGTACGGTAGTTGGGGAAGGAACATACACCGAGCAATGCAGAAAGGTGGGTTGAGGGTGCATATTTTAAACAACATACATACATGCTTCTCATACGATAGCTGCAAAATGAGTTCATTGACACTGGAGGAATTTAATTTATTCAAATGTCACAGCGATGCTTGCGTGCCGCTACCACCTCCTCGTGTTTGTTTTCATGTTATATAATCGAGTCGCTCCGGACACCCGTGTGTGAAGGGGCGCTGAGAAAGGAGGGCATTATTGGGAAGATCGCACTGATAACCAGTCGAAAATTGTCCGACTCATTCGCAACCGCACCGTTCATTGGGAGGTGCGCTATGATTAATTATCGTTTGATTATTGATAGAGGTGTGTTAGGTTTTTTTTGTTTTGTATATGAATACAAATCACCATAGCCAGGCCAAACAAACAAGCATAAACTTCCTTCAGCCGTAGGTTCAGCACGTTGCTCTGTGGGCGCAGAAATGTGTGCTAAGAGATCAACAACCGATCTCATGAACGTATTGAAATAAAAAAAAAGTTAATAGCTGGCTGGCGCTGCGGCTGATGGCGGTGGCTGTTTCAGTTGATATCTTTTTCCGTATTCCTATATCTTGTATCTTGTTCGCGTCTTTTATTGATCTGCAAACTCAGGTCGCCAGTGTGCGGCCCGTACACACATACCAATGCGGACGCGGTAGACACACTTGGTAAGGTGTTCGAACTTTCACTATCAAAGGTAGTTGAACCTTCACGCCATCACGTCACTTCGCTTTAGGCACGGTGGCCGTTAAGTTACTTACCGGTTTGTGGTCGCCTGGAGCCGCATACTTCCACCTTCTTGTTCTGTTCAAAACGACCATATTTCGCCTCACCGCCCCTGAATGCATACCGTGATGGCGTGCAGACCATCCAAAACAGATTGCAAAATTCTGATCCTCCTTCAGCCGTCGGTTTGTTCTGGACCGTTTCATTTGATATATTATTATTGCATTTAGTTACTAAGTTACATCACATTTGGAGACTCCTATTTTCACAGCGCGAAAGTTAGAAAGTGTTCTAGTATATCGTGGAGATGGCCACTCCCGAGTTCGATCCCGCTTCGCTTACGAAGATACTACATCGCTGCATTGGATTGAACGTGTATTGTGCCTACCGCAACAATGCAGTAAATAGGGCCGTAAGTCTGCAGTATAATTCTTTCATTTTTGTTATGAATTTGTGGTTTTGTGGGGTATTTCCGGGTATTTTCCAATATATTTAAATATTTCCGGGTATGTCTCGATTGCACAATTCAAGCTAGCATATGTATGTTTACTTTCCTATAGTATTACTGCGAAAATCAGTTTCTAACCATTCAGATAATTAATTCCACGGTAATCAATTGTATAAAGTTACAGTAGTATTTGCTAACCTGTGCATGCTCAGCCATTATTATATTTTCAGCTTATTTAATAATATAAAGAAGTGGATCTGGGGCAAAAAGTATTATTGTTAGCAAAAAAAATTAACTATATCCGGAAGTAATGGTTTTGACTTTCGTAGCATCCCGTTTCTAATAGTTCTAATACTACTTGAACTGATCTAGTAACTGAGATCGATGTTCGAAAAATGCCGTTCGCATTGAGGTAAATTATCGTAAAAGTTAAATTTTCGATTCTTGGTGATATTCGGGCATAATCTCGTCTTCCTCTTTTGCATTGTCCCATGAACATTTGCGAACAATATTTTGTTTTTTTCTGTATTTAAGTAAATTCAATATTAAAATAATATAATTGTCTTTCACTAATTGACTAATAATGCAATACATCACGATGTTGCACAAAGTAGAAGAATTATGAAACGAAAGGAGAGAAGTAGGACTTCAACGAAGCATAGGTTTAGGAAAATACGAAAATAATAAAATAAAAATGTGGAGGGTCAAATTTTATAAAAAATGACGCCGCAAATCTCTTAATCGAGAGCGATTTTACTTCTAGATGACATAACATTCAGTAATCACTTAATAAATCTGATGTAAATAAATACAATTTCGTGAGCGTTGTGTAATGGAGATTGGCTCAACACCATCGAGTCTAATACAGGGTCTGCTCTACACTCTTATTCAATACCTCCCCGAGGAACAGAACGGTATGGGATCGACCCGGATGTCTGAACATGGGTACCCGGATCACGCGGGATACTTCACTTGAGCGTCTGTCCTCCATGTTAGGAGCGCCTTAAAACCAGTGCCTGTACCCCAGCATTCTAAACAGCAAGGATGCGTGGGGCCTTCGACGGGACTAGGACCGGATGGAGCTACCTTGCAAAGCTGGCGCAGGCTCCTGGCTTGCTAGACTCCGGCGAGTCTAATGCGCTGCCGAGGACGACGCCGAGGTCACCGAACACCCCATAGAGTTCGTCGATATAGTCCCTCCTCCTGTGTAAGGAGAGAGGATATAGGGTTATATGCTCCTTCATTGTACCTCCTCACACACGGAGCCTATAATCTTTCTGAGCACCTTCCTCTTGAATAAAGCTAAGGCTGAGATTCGACCGTCTTGACAGGTAGTTTGAGTGGATTAGTCTTCTCAGACTGCATTACTACCGGGTCCATCCTAGTTCGAATCTCATCATCGATGTTATTGTCGGTGCTGACCTTTGACCAAGATGGGTGTAACTTTGGACGACTTCGAAAAACGGGGCACCAAGTTCCTTACTGTTAAATAATAACTCCACGTATTTAACCACCTTAGTGCTAAATACCAACTCCATTCGCTTCTCATCCCATCTTTCTTTTTGGTTCTAAAAATTTACCATTTTTAAAAGATACGCGTTTCTTGATGAAGTGTGAAAAACATCCATTATGCTCGGTACCAAAGCAAGAACCGAGGATGTGAGACCATTCTAACAAAAGTAGCGACAAATGGTCTAAAGTTTAAACCAGTTTAATTGGGAACGTTCTTTCTAAAGCCTGCCAGCGGGGGGCGTGCGAAAAGGCTATCTGAATGTTCGCAAAGAACTACTGCTTCTGAACTACTGCTCTTCTTCTCGCCGACGAATGCTAGGGACATGTGCCCCTGCCGACAACCGGTAAAACTTTTGTATGTATAAACCTAGTTGCCCGTCACTGTGGGCCATTTGTCGCAATGATCCTCCATGTGTGCCCTATGCTGGTTTTGAACACCTAATTTACGAACATTAAAAGAGACAACGAGCAATAGAAACGATCAATCGAGTTATATCGTAGTACCGAGTAAAGCCGTAATCGACTAATAGAGCCAATACTCTATGTGATATAACTCGCGTAAACTACCACGTATCAAGACAGAATACGTCCGTCCAAAAAGCCAAAATGTGTCTCAAAGACACGTACCTATTTCCAAATTAAAAAAGGTTTTAGACGATTTTATGACAATCTCCAAACCTAATCAACCGCATGTATAAGACCAGAGCGAAACACTCTAAAACTTTCGTAAATCTTTTGACCGATTGCCACCAAAGTCGGTACCGTTACAAACGTCGAGACGGTCCATCCTTCCAGAGTGGAGGTGAAGGTACGACCCCCATTCAAACAAAATATAGCAAAATGATGAAATGGATATTGATATCGTGGTTTTCGCGGTTACTAAATCGACAGCCGATTCTCAAAGTTAATAAAAAAATCCTAAATAGAAAAAAAATACGGCTACGAAATTATTCATTTGTAAAGTATTATTCACAAAAGGCTGACCCGTGTGAAAAAGTGGTTGGTCGAAATGATATTATTATTCCAGCCATAACTGTTAATCGCAAGCGTCGCGAAGCACCGAAGGCGTGTGTTACGCACATCGATATCAATCGGCCATAAGCCGTGTCTGAAGGAAAAGAAACAAGAAAGAAGCGGTATAAGCCAACCCTGCGGATGACATTGTGGCCGAAACTATAGTATACCCGCGAGCAGAATGAACCTGAAGAAACAGGCTGAAAAAGAGAAGAAAAAACTCCGGCCCCCAAAATAGCCCTCGGTACAAAGCGAAGCATGGCGTCGTGGACCGGCCGCCGGAGGATGGGTGTGTCGCGAGGGAAACGGTAAAATTGGACAAATGCGTAGCAAAAGGTATACAGACAGACCAGAAAAACCAACATCAGTTTCAACCGTCGGATAGGCCGGTACCGGTACAGCAGTAAACCTCAGTCTCCACTCCCTCTACTCGGTGTGACGCGACTGGGTCTGGACGCGGCCAGACATGAAGACCTCCATCACACTAGGGGCAGGGCAAGGGACAGTACGCGGTGTGTGTCGGGTTTAACGGGGATGGTGCAGACTTTTGCTTTAGGTAACGCTCGGTTAATGAACTCACACGAATTTCTGTTCAGACTTTCTCCAGTCAGCTGGTCAGTATTCAAATTAGGACCTCAATATGTCGATTTTTTTTACCTCTCGGGTCCCGCAGACTGCTGCGTCCATTTCGACGGTGGGTTTTTCAGCACGTGTGGCTGAATGTATGTGTCAGGTTTCTTGTCAGTGGGAACCGTTCGTATGATGGTGCGTGCTTAACGCAGGGAAGGAGTCCGCCAAACCCGGCTCCTTGCCCTCTTAAAGGTGACTCTTACACAAAATAGGCAGACCTAATAAATCAGAATAGTCGTGGCATATTTTGCTGTTATTCTGAGAAAGCGAGATTAGGTAAACATTTGAAATAATAAAACCACCATGCTTTTATTTTCCCCTGTTTGCAACATATTTTTAGCAACAATTTGACCAACGGCTGATAGAAAATGTGGCAAATATGCCAATACTTGTTCCAATTACGTGATATTTTTGAAGTGAAATAATTTGAAAATAATATATTAGGGTTTCGTAGCTTAGTACGAAGAATCTCCGACTCTCAACATGAGTGGCGCTGTTGCAAATCACGAGCCAGACATGGGCTTCTTAATAACATTTGTCTAAAGATGCTGTAAAACAGCAGACCTCAGTTTACAGTGTCGCACATGGTAAAGCCAAACCATTAATATTATGAAAAACTATATAGAATAATGGTAAATAATATGTTCAGTTTGTAGTAGCAATATAGTTAATAAGTTAATAAGTAGTTGAGGTATTTAACGTAAGCCGGTAGTACGGTGGAGAATAGTTCGAATATAATTAGAGCGATTAGAACCGAAACTTGAGAAGCAGCAGATAACAATGAGCAAACCAACAAACGAAACTGGTGCGGCGCCGCATGCATTACACAACTGGTTTAGTAACGTGAATTTTATCAAAAAATGCTACGCAAAAATTGTTTCTTTGTAGCAAGTTAGGGCGTATCAAAAAATTTTCCTGTCAAGATACAGTAGGATAATTAATATAAGTGTGGATGTAACAGACAAATTAAATAAATCAACCTTATACAAGAACTACATGGACGATATGTAATTGTTTAAAGACATTTAGAACACAGCAGTGTTCGTTTAGAGCTGATTTTTTCGCCATTGCAAACTATAACAATAGCTAAACACTTTCTAGAATTATAATTAAAATTGCAAGGAAAATACTTATTAGTTATTGCGATGATTACGACCGTTAGAAATCATTCAAATGCAAACTATTTCTTTTGGAAGCACAGATTCAAAAAAACTTTGAACCGTGGACTAAGACAACCTGACGGACTATCCTATATATTAAATTATTCAACAATGCTAAGGTGTCTCACGAATCGCGCCATTGATACGCGGGAGCAAGATATTTACACATCGAGATCAACTCATCGGCCTAGCAGACGACATGGACATCTTTGCCTGGGAAACCTGGGACGGTGGCAAACTTGTACACCCGACTGAACAGCGAAGCAGCGAGGTTTGGGCTACACGTGATCGCAGAAAAGGCGAAATACATGTTGGCTGGGAGGACCCCACGGGGGAATTGGGGAATAGAGATATATCCCTCCCCTTAACTTTGTAAGCAAAAGAAAAGTATGCAGAAGGCATCGAAAGGCATAGGAACGACTTCTGAAAGATTAGGATTTAATCAGAAAAATTGTACGTTCGATAACAAAAAAAGTGCATCTCCAAGGAGTAATGGCGAAAAAACCAGCAAACACTGCGATGGCGCTGCTGAGGATGAAGGATGCATTCTGATTGTATTGTGGAGAAAAGGGGGCGCGGTTAGTCCTTCGATTTCGAGCCACTCAAAACCAGGCTCGACTTCTAAGAGTACATTCTAAGCTCAGTGCAGATACAGCCAATCGCAGTACTTAGGCGATCTACTTACTTTGCAGGCATGTTCGTCCGCTGCAGCTGAACAGAAGGGGCAAATTTAATCCCAAAATTCTGTACGAAGAACAGGCGGGACGAATATAGCAAGTATTCGCCAAGGAATTTATGAAAATTGAATTAAAATGCTCTGGCAACAGAATGTATAATACCTAAACCCGTTACACATCTCGACAACTAATGTGCGTTTGATCTATGGATATATAAGGTAGTTTTTTTATTTAAAGTTTATTATAATATGAGTGTTAAATAGCATTGTATGCTTCCTTCTTTCTTGAATTTCATGCGAAATTCTAACGGAATGTCATTGAATTTTATACATAAATGATTTTTCCAATCGGAAGAATGCGATATATGATTTAATAATTTCTTTTTCTGCGATTGTGTTATACGCACTCATATCAATGATTGCAGATAAATAGCTGTATAGTACGGGCGGGGTCGGGTGTACGCATGCGTACAACGCACACAGCATACGACAATCGCAAACAGCGAAAACGAATTAGCAATACGCAACGAGCAGGAGCGAAAGAGCTAGAAAGCAGTAGGCGTTCGAATAACCGAGCGTAGAAAAGCCGACTACGCCGAAGCCGACACCATCGCGTAAACACCACCAACAACAATTCCAACAGCAATAATAGCAGCAACATTGATGACGGCGGCGACGCCGACGACGACAACGATGACGACGGTTATGACGACGCTGTACAAGACGCACGCACCACGGTCATTGAACTCCAAGATACGCCCCCTTTGCTGACCCATATTTGAGGTAAAAATGTAGAACACTAGGTGACAACGGCGAGCTGGTTTTTCTCTTCTCCTTATTGTGCTATCTTCTGGAGGGCCGGTTGTGAATGGTTGGCGGAAAAAATTGTAGGGAAAAATGTAGAATACACGTGGCGAAGGCAACATTTGCAGCGAGCTTGGGGAGAGTGCGAGCAGGCTCGAGATAAATGGATAGATAAATGCGAAACAAATAGAGAGGCAAAGAAAAACAATAGCGAAGGCTGACTAAGAGAGGAAGGTAAAAGATACACGGAGAAACTTTGATAGAGATACGTAAAGAAAACACATCAGAATAATCTTTCCGTGTGTATGGACTACTCGGTCAACCTCGAGCGGGTTTCAGGTGATATGGAGGCCAACTGCTGATCGCTGGGAAAACTGCACTTAAAAAACACTAAAACGTGACGAATGCTGAATCTTGTTATAAAATTTATCAATTGAGTTTAGGTTGGCCACGGTGGCGATAACGTAGATATAACGCTTCTCACAGGAGTTTTGAAGTGAACTCACGGGAAACACCGCTCCATCCCCAAGCAAAAGCGATTCTGCCTAAGAGTACGAGCATATTGTATATGTAATGTTAAAGTGTAATGGGAACACAGAAGCTTTGATCGCACCCTTCGCTTTTACCCTCCTTTCTATCTGGCACGGCAAATGTGCTGCTATGAAAAGCTCATTTTTTTAAAGTGTAAAACATGATTTTAAGTTAAAAAAAATTAGCTTATTGGTATGGAGAGCAGCAAGTATTTGCAAATATTGCATTAGCCTGTTTTCCATTTGTCGAGACAAATTGTTGTTATGCCAGAAAAAGCTTAGTTTTTTACAGACAAACAGAATATTTCAGGGCGCCAAAAGCTCATCGAAGCAGTCAAAAAAGAGCTTTTTATAGAGCGACAAATATTGGCCGCGCAAAATAGAAAAGGGGCGGCATTCTTCCAGAAAACGTGCTGCAAACATTTTTCTAATGAAGCCTTTTATTTGATTTATTTGTACATTTATTTATTATCAGTAACAGGCCAATTGAAGACTGCTGTAGTTTGGCACCTACCTTTAGGTTATTGATATTTTTTTTCAATTTTCCCACGATGCAGGGCTACACACAATTGGTTTTACGATTCTTTGTTGTAAAATGACACATGCTAGTGCGATAGCAGTGCTTTAGATAACAGAACGTTCGTCACAGTTAAAAGTAAAGAAAATGTAACCATATTAACAATTAAAACAACACCTTTATTTATGTACTTGCTTTCCATTGCCATTTATTAAATGTATGTTCCTGTATACTTGCTATCAAGAAGTATTGTTAACTTTTGTACAGTCACGTTTTCTTTGACAAACGCACAAGTACGCACAAGACATAGACTATGGGTACGATAAATGAACTTTGAGCATTTTGCGGGTTGAAAATTCACACCCGTTGTTTCGCACTCGTTTTTTTTAAACGCTACATTGCTACATGTACTACAGTTTCATCGCCGCAGGGGAACTACACGTTTGGTGTGCTTTGTCTAGAGCTGAAAGGCAATTTTCCTTTTTTTCTTAAACTCCTTCTAATTGATGTAATCAAGTTACGAAGTAAAAAATTCTGCCATGCCTCCGGTTCTTATCATCCTTCGCTGAATGTCTTGAAAGGAACACAATGATCGCCCTATTTCTATTAAAAGGCTTAAGCAGCCACTTTTTCGCAGTAGTTTCTGATTTTCTAATTAAGATACAATGTTGCATTGCTGCTTGGTAGATTTGGTTACTATATTGTTGCTAACAGAACAAATTGTGTATTTGCTCGCTTTAGGAAACAAACCACCATCTCCACAACATGGCCATAACAGGCCGGATAGTTCACGCAGTGCTGGTTTGGTCCATAGCCGAATTGCACACTGGTCCGAACGGGACATTGCCAACCCTTGGGAGCTAAGTGGACTCCATGAAGGTGACATCCTTTTAGAAAACGGAAGCCTTCAAAATAGAAATGGAATCGTAAATGCTTCTGCCTTGTGGAATGATGGGATTGTGCCTTTTTATATCGAGGAAAACCACTTCTGTAGGTACTATATTCGTTATGAAGAAGAAACAGTATTCGTGATAGCTTTCGTAAATTACGCTTGTTTCAGCTATCAGTGAGCTCAACACAATTGCTGGGGCTATGGAAGAAATCCAGCTACAATCATGCATACGTTTCCGAAAGTACGAATCAAACGACAACAGTTGGATTGTTCTTCGCTCTAATAGTAGTGGGTGTTGGTCCAGCGTTGGTCGACAGCAGAGTGGACAAACTGTTCACCTGCAATCTCCGAGTTGCGTCAGACACGGCATTATAGTGCATGAGCTGCTCCATGCAATCGGATTTTATCACCAACAATCTACTTCTGATCGCGACGATTACATTGAAATCCTGTGGCCAAACATAAAACCAGGCCATGAACACAATTTTGTCAAGTATAATGCTACCATCGTTACAAATTATGACGTTCCATACGACTACGAGAGCATAATGCATTACAGTGCAAAGGCATTTTCTAAGAACAATGAATCAACTATTGTGGCATTGCAGCCCAATGTTACTATCGGTCAACGAAAACAGCTTAGTGAGGGTGATGTTACGAAGCTGAAACTAATGTACAGTGAGGTTAGCTGTGACGGTTACGTAGCACCAGATAAGTCGACACTTCAGGGTACAACAAATCTGTTGAGTGAGTTTATAGAAGCATTGCTCCCCATGTGATTTGTATGCAGCTACTGGATGTCAGTGCATTTCTGTTGCTACAAACGAAAGGTATTTGAATTCCTCTATAGCCAATCTCGCTTCCTATATCAGAACAAAGAATGAGTGTGGGAGTTGAATGAGTGTACAACCGTCAAATAAACAGAAGGATCTGGAATAGCTACCTTTTTTATATCCACGTGGTCATCAATAAGGAGAGTTTCAAGACAATCCCTGAATTCGTTCGTCCATCGTTTCTGCAAAGCAAGGCAACTGAATCTACCCAATATACGTAGAAGCATACACGTCCGATGCCTGCGGGAAGAAATTATTACTACACAAATATTAAACAAAACTACTATTTACGTACCGTAACATTGCATCTCCATGCTTCAGCAGTACTATGAGATTGACATTCTCATGGAAAACAATCTGTTCGACGATTTCTGCGTTTTCCGGAAGCTCTCGTAAGGCACAATTGAGTAAGGCTAGCAATGAACAAACTAATCGTACGTAACAATTATTCGTATGAACAATGTTGATAAAACTAACAAAGAGTTCCTTGGTGCCTAGTATTTCGATAGCATCGCAAAACTGGTTTAAAAACATGTCTCCTGTATGAATGAGATAACTGATAAGATCGTAAACGGCAGTCAGTGTTTTCACCTCATCATTGTCCAGTGTCGAAAGTTGTCGAATGGAATTAACTGAACGATCCAGATTCGACGAGTGACTTTCGCTTGCCGATTCGGAAACAAACGTCTTACTGCACAACAATTTCGAGGCGTACACCAAGTTGGGCACTAGCTTCAAATCTCCGTACACACTGATTATGTCCCGTAATATTGAAGGTGGGGTATCCATCGCCAAGGGTAAACTAAGCAAATGTGCAACGTTTTCAATTACTTTCGCACTGGCTCGACAATTACGAAGCGGCGCAACGATAATGCATACGAAATTCTGTTGCTTCAATGAATCCAGTTCACCGTCAAGCACTTCTTGCATAGACCTTTGCAGGAAAGCAAGCCATTCTTCGTTTTCAATAGGGGGATTTTGCGATTCATCACATGAATCCCAGCCCGGAAGCAGACTTGGTGTGTTTTTTTCAAGATTTTTCTCTTGAGAATTGTCTGTGGTGGGAACGGAATTAACTGATTTCCGATGCACGTGTTGCTCGCGTATCTGTTTCTCCGACTCTATACGCAATGAAAAATTGTCAATGCTTTGACTTAGTTTTCGTCGTTCCAATTCCTGAGATTTGTATCTGCTCTGCTGGACATCTTCTCGGAACACCTGTTGTAAATAGGGGGTGTTTGAAACTAACGCTGGAAATGGCACCGAATCATCTATTGTTACTGCAGGAAAATTATCGTTGAAATGGCTGACTACGAGATTCGAATTTTCGGTCAGTTGAAAGGCACCGCGTGGCTCACTAGCAATTATATTGCATTGCTCTTTTTCATGAAGTATGTTCCCGTGCTGCAATATGTTTGAGTTATTCGATCCACTAGCTGCCGTATTATTTCCAGCGTATTCGTCAGTATCCGTTTCCTGATACTCAAAGTCACTCTGCAAAATGACGTTAATACTGTCTTTAGATGTGGTCAGATCTTCGTCGTCTATCGTTCCATGCGATTTAATGGATCGCAATTGTAGTTTCGCTTGATCATTTTTCATCCGGGATTGCGAAGCCGTGAGCGGATGTGTGAACAGCGACTGGGCCGCATCCTCATCGATGATAACGACATGTCCTTTCACAAAGGAGTGTGCTAGAATCCCTGACCAGTTCATACGCCTCGAGGGATCACGTTGCAATAGACCACGCACGAACGAAATACAGGTGCTGCTCAAATAGCTAGGCCACTTGATATACTGGTTCCGTATAAGTCGTACTAGATGAATCATTGAAGTAGAGCTGAACGGTGGTTCGCCGGCCAGCATTTCGTAGATAATGCATCCCAGTGACCACAAGTCGGCATGATGGTCGTACGGTTTTGCCTCCAAAAGTTCCGGTGCCATGTACAGTGGAGTTCCTTTAATAGACGTAAGAACATGCGTGCCCATAGTCATGTTACGGGCAAAGCCGAAGTCACATAGCTTGGCACACATGTTACGATCCAGCAGAATGTTTTGAGGTTTAAGATCACGGTGCAGAATTCTGTGCGAATGAAGATAGTAGAGTGCAGAAACTAAATCGAAGCTAATGCGTTGCGTTTTAGATTCGCCCAACGATCCATCGCGGAGTATGCTGTGCAGATCCGTTTTCGCATATTCTGTAACAACTACTATTTCATTGTTAGTTTCGAAGGAGTCCAGCATTCGAATAATATTTGGATGGCGCAAGTTTCGTTGAATCTCGCATTCTCCTCGTAAGCCTTTCAATTCTCGACCAGAACGTCCTCGCTAGGAAAAGTGGAAAAAATAGCATCTTGAATGTGAACATTTTCTCACGTCGAATACCTTTTCATACAACTAACCTTATTTATAATTTTCATTGCAACAGTTGTCTTCGATTTCTTTTCCACTGCTTTATACACTTTTCCGAACGAGCCTTCCCCAATGATGTTACTGAGGGCATAGTTTTCCATCTTCCAATATTCACGCTACACTTAAAGAAAAGAATACTTCATACGAAATATCGTTCGGCGGATCCAAATCGTGCGTAAATATAAACAGTTGATAATTGTCAATTGACAGCAACTGTCAAGTTGTTTGTTTTCAGATTGTCATCATCCTATCTTGTTTATAGAAACCTCATAACTCAATCATAACGTTGGGACATTTCTCGTTTTGAATTATGGATTCAAATCCTGCTGGCCCGATCCAGATATTGGTTTCTCAATAGCCTTTGTCTAAAGACGCAGGGATGCTGTAAAAATATCCGAACAGCCAAATGACGTTACAGTCGAAAGGCCAAAAGAT
>JAOEFI010000003.1:45118534-45128792 GCA_034621735.1 Anopheles plumbeus
CAACTATTTTAATGACATTCGGATTCATTTTGCTCGCACCATTTGGGCGCTACCGCTTCCGGATTCAATCCACGTGATATAAGGCGGTTTCGATGACGAAAGAAACGTGGTTCAGCGTCCAATGCCTTCAATGTTGGATTTGACCAAAGTCGCTCAGCTGCTGCAGCTGCACGTGGCCAGATACGCCCTTCTAGAGAATGTTCATCTATGAACTCGGTCCAGACGCATACTTCCCCTCCTAAAACTCCTTTCCCTTGTGGGAGCTGATTCTCGTATATCTTTTTCCAAGAGTAGTATACCGTTTGTCCCCAGAAGCCATGGTCGAGGTACCATGCATCCTTGGTTGATATAATCAGCTTATACCCAAGTGTTTGCAACTTCTGAGGAATGGGACTATTCGACGGTAGCCACGTTTGTACGATATATCGGTTGTTGTTCAAAAATCGGGAAATTACGGATGGATCTGTCAAGTGACTCGACCACAAAATAACTGGAGCAGGAATAAATTTCTGCCCTACATTTTGATTGATCTCAGAACGTGCTTTATCCCATAGTTGAAGAGATTTGGCCTGCGAATTGGGAAACAATTATTTCAGATGAAAGTAGATTGATTCAAATGAACAGTTGCATTATATTGAATTTATAGTTAATTGTCACCTGAAACTCATTCCATAGCTCGAGAAAATCAGCATCAGTTTGGCCCATGCCACGGCTTTGCAAATAATTAACGACTTCTTCGGATGAATTCCAACAGCCGAAGAATACTTCATCGCCTCCCATATGAAAGACGGTTTCCGCGCTGTTCAAGGATACAAGGTTTAAATAAAGTTGCTGCAGCACATCATACATGTTAGGGTTGACAGGATTAAGTTGGCCACAGGGTGGTTCGATGCAAAACCTTCGCCAAGGCTGCTGATTTACACACAACGCCAGATCACCCAGTCCTTGTGCAGGACCCCATTGCCATCCATTGCCTACACATGGAAAAAATATCACGAAATATCACTAACTGGTCGAATTAAGCATTACTTAAAGCCCATACCAGCATGCGCAGGCGCATCTAATTCGAAAATTATACGAACTCCTCGATGCTTCGCATACTTAATCAATTCTTCTACATCTTTCTGCGTATAAATAGCTTCTGCAGAGTACGCTCCATGCATACTGGCCTCCGGAACACGTTCTAAATCCATCGGGAAACTCTGGGTATCAGTAATATGCCAATGGAGAACATTCATCTTACATGAAGCCATTGCATCAAGCTGCCTTCTTAGCTTTTTGACAGGGATATAGTTTCGGGCTGTATCTATTAGTAGGCCACGATGAGGGTATGCTGGCTTGTCGTAAATGATTGCTCCAGTTAACATATGTAGTGCCGAACATGTGGAATTTGAGGCATCATTTTCCACTTTAACCATCAACTGTGATAACGTTTCGATGGCATGACGCACACCGAATACCGTAAGTGCCTCTACGATTGCAACTGAAGTACCTTCACCATCCAGCAATATTTGTAGTGTGTAGCTCTCATTTGTTGTCCAGTTTAGAACCGTTCCATCCGTAGATACCCTAATTCTTATCATCAAAACAGCGTGGTCTCTGCACATGTTGCTACCCTCTCGGTGAATGTTCCTCAGAAAGTACCGCTTGGTTTCTTTGAGCATTTTTATAGCTTCGCTGGACTGATTGACCTCATTTATTTCAAATCTACAAAGTAATCGCATATCGCTAAAGTAACAAACCGGCTGTGTTGTATGAAACAAGCAAATGCTTACCGTATATCCCATGGGTTGATTGCAACAGTTTGCTTATCAAGTATGACCGTTCCAGTTGGTTTTGGCCAAAGTGGGCCATATTTACCACATAGTAAACGACAATGATTTAAACTATGGTAAACTTCCGATTTGTTGCCAATATGCGTTTCAGCGTATTCTTTGACGCACTTCAGTTCATTCACACATTTGTACGAGAATGCATCAATATAGTGGGTTGAGTAGAAAATGCAAAGAATAAAAAATGGGAACATTTGGCTGTTCATCGTAACGTAGTAGCTCTAGGCCTACAATAAATATTTGTTTTCGTCTCTCCGTGCAAAAAACACGAACTAAAAAATATCTAATAGTTCACTAGCTTTCTGCGGAAATAACAACGTTCCTCATAGGCCACTTCTGCTGGACAATACTAAGTCCCCGAAAGCTAGCACGTGTCTGATGTAAAAAAACGCGGCGTGTATTAAAATATGAAACTTTCAAACTATGAAATCTTTTCGGATTTCATTCAGTATTAAAGAACGCGAAATTTTTTTTTCTATGTTTTAGCGGTGCTTAAATTTACGTGTTTCTTCTCTCGCGTATCTTTTGGAAGTGCCTTCATTTTATGTTCCTTAATGCCTTAATTTTATTCTCTCCCGATATTTTCTCCCGATCTCTCGGCACGCCGCGTTCGGGCCTAGTTCAATGTACCGATCCTCGCTGAAATCGATCGACTTATCGCCGCGCCCACGCACACAGCCGGCCGCTTCCGATACTAGCGGCCTCTGTCGGTCGCGCGCCGATCGATTCGGGTCGACCCGTCAACAATATTGTTGACACAAACACTGTTTTAGTAGCACTCGGCACAACATAAACCGGTTAATGACCGTCTACCACAAATTAGTACTGAAGAAAGACATGACGCAATGTAATGTACCGTTAAAAACCGTCTATATATATAGTCTCCCCGAAGGTGACAACTGTTCAGGTGTAATGTTCGGGTGGGATTGAACAGACGGAAACAATAATGAAACATAAGCATTCTGCAACTCCGAAAATGAGTTTCGAGTGTGCTTCGCTTGTTTCCCACTAAATCGTTATCTGCCGGTGCACGATGCCGTTTCCTCAATGCGCGAAACCGGCGAGCATTTTACTTCGTGGCGATGTTCGCGCGAACCTATAGGTGCGAACTATAGTGCACTCGCTTACACAGATTGCATCGTTGCATCAAGCAAAAAGCGCAGCAGCATGCCGTACCCACACAGTCGCAGCACTCATGATAAACTGTCTGAAGTCGGCAGGTAGTCTCCCCAGCTAACAAACCCTTGCTACCTTACGACTCTCTTAAGACGACTGGTTACAAGACGAGTAAGGGTCTAATAGCAGCTCCGTAGCAGTTCCACCTTTTGAACATGAAATTAGCAGCGTTCACACATACGATTGGCCATTTTCAATAACCAAAAATATACGGAGCAGGAACAACTTGGGAACTGTTTTTCTCATTACTCTGTTAAATTACGAGGATCAGGTTTAACAAAGACAAGAATTTAATAGATTGAAATAACCATATTTATTGAAAACTCACACAATTTCTAAGTCTTACAAACTATATTTGAATTCAAAGCTAAACAAAACTGGTTAAAAACTAGAAAATACGCTTGAAGTCTCCATCAGATGAATGTCTATATTTCAATTTTTATTTGCATTTGAGCAAGAATAATCGATGCAGCCCGCACTTGTAGTGAGGTTGACTTCCACAGACACGTCGGATGAGCCACTGGAGTTCGAATCATCTCGATGCATACTCGATATCGATTGTTGTGAGGAAATCCGGCGCGATGGTAACATTGGATAGGCTTTGTCATTAACTTCTCCACATTTGTTAGCATGAATATGCAGATCACAATGATCGAATGGCTGCTGCTCTGGTGCTTGCCTAGCGTCATATGTTACAGGTTTGTCGGCAGACTTGCTAGCAAAAGTACTGCTAATGCTGCCGTTTTTGGTGAAACTTCTATGCAGGTTTGTGTTTTGAAATGCAGGATGCATTAGTAAAAACTCTGATTCCTTGGATAGCGTTTGGGCCGGATCCTGGCCAGATTGCGAAACATCGGGGGATTTGCTTGTGGTACTAATGTTATTATTATTGTTGTTAGCGCTTATTTGAGATTCTAGTGAATGTAAATTAATAATAAAATATAGGGGAAAAGAAACAATATGGGGTTACAATGACATTATTTAGAACACTCAGCGATTCAGTAATCCCTCACGTAACGAACTGAATTCATTAAACAATTACACGTGTTAGGTGCAAGATAACTTTTCATACTCTTCGTTTTAGAATAAAATAACTATCGACAGTTGTAGATATTATCAAAGGATTAGTGCAGAATGTTATAAAAAGAATTCCTAATTCAATGTCAATTTAAAGATTTTGATTTGTTCATAGTTTGTTTCCAAACTCAAACACAGCTCCCAGCTAAACCACAAATCGTTAAAAGCTTGGGTAACTTTAAAATTACAGTAAATAATACCCTTCGTGTCTTTCCCCACCCCCCCAAAAGGTATGATTTCATCTCTTTCTCTTTCATAAAACTAATATATATTGAACAATTAGTCACGTTCGTTAAGCGAGGTACCAACTGTTATCTGTATTTGAATTTAGCTGCAGTTACCTATCGTTATTTGAGGATTGCTTATTCCCAAACATCGCATTCGCCAGGCATCTTGTAAAAGCTGAAGCCGAGCTTGCTTCCTCCATTTAGCCCGCCGATTTTGGAACCAAACCTGAAAAGATATGGCACTTGTCTAAATGAACAGCAAACGAAATTTCTCGGGATCAATTTAATTGT
Organism: Anopheles plumbeus; assembly: GCA_034621735.1. Lineage (NCBI taxonomy): Eukaryota > Metazoa > Arthropoda > Insecta > Diptera > Culicidae > Anopheles > Anopheles plumbeus. The sequence goes on from JAOEFI010000003.1 coordinate 45,123,138, forward strand.
TTTTTCCATCACAATTAATACGGGATTTGTTGTGACTTTTAGTCCGTTTTAAACGTATTACATAACATTTAAATGTTTAAGTTAAATCGTCGAGTTCTGATTTTGATATGCAATCTGTAAGATCCATTACGCCTGTTGGAATTATGAAAGGCTACCAAAATGTGTTCGAGGAATTCTAACTTTTAGTGTGATATATGGAGGACATGTACGTCTATTCCTTCGTGCGTAAAAACCATGAAATATTGACGAGCTTAAGTGAATAACTATGTGCTTTTTCTGTGTATAGTAACAAGCAACGCTCGTAAGTAACAAGTAAACGTATACAGTAAAAACCGGAGATATGTTAATGTTTGAATCAAACGTGAATTATTCAAATAGAAAATAAGCAAATCAAAAGTCAAATGTAGACAAAACTATCAATGTTCAAAACATGTCTGGTTGCCTACGGAAACAAAATAATATTTAACTATTATATAAATACGGTCGACTTTTCGTAAAGAAGCACGGGTCACACCACAATCAGTCACGACGTAAGTAGCACTTGCTTATTCCTCTTTCAAGATCAATTTGAAGTATTAAAAATGTATGTATTGTAATAAAGTCCAGATCCAAACAAAAAATCTTTGATTTAAAGAAGAGGAAAAGCATTTTTTTAAAGCTAAAGCAACAAGGCACATATCCAGGTTGTCTAAAATCTCAATATAACGAATGTTTGTCGGTAGTTCTGTCACTTCTATAGTTTATAAGAGAACACTAGGCTTCGCCGTAGGTGAACTATGTATGAAGCACTATGCAGGTTACAGCGCGTATTTTGGGTAGTTTATCATAAATTTCATGTTCGTTAACTTCTGCACAAAATCACTCCCTATGTCAGGCACACTGAAAAACTATAATCCAACGCATGGCGATAACGATTTGCTTTTTGCATCAGATTCAACAACTATATAAGCTGTAATCTACAGCCAAAAAGCTATTTGGAATTACAATTATTACGACAATCGACATCTCATAACACCAGATCCAGATTTTAAGGTATTGTCTACACTCACTAACATGGATGGTCCTTCGAAGAATTAAAGTCAACTCTAGGACAACTCTATCAATTATATCAATTATTATGCTTTTGAACAAACAACCATAGCCAAAGTTTAAGTTTCCCACTCCCAGTCTGTTGTATTTAATTTTATTCATTATTAGTTTAACTGGTGACCTGACGTTACACAACTTCACGACGAGGACTGTACGCATGTTTTACAGCATCCCTGCGCCTTTAGACAAGATTATGGAGAATCAAATGTCTGGATCGGCCAGTGGCCCTTTTTCCTAATTTCCGTACCAATGTTCAAATTTTGCAATCTCTAATTCGATTACATCTATTCATCGTCAGCTCTCTCGGTTGTCCTATTAACTACAGTCTTATCGCCTTTTGAAGTACTAGCTGCTCTTGAAATTCGTCCAACATGTTTCCAAATTGAACGATCGAATATAGTCTAAAACATGTTGTTTGTTTAACACTTTTGTCTTTCAACATTGTACCATACTTTGACAATCACCTGAACTCGGGCTTCACTTAGACTTATTCGTAGAGCGACTTCTTCGCGCAAGAAAACATCCGGGTAGTGGGTTTTTTGGAACAACTGCTCCAGTTCTTGAAGCTGCTGTGGCGTGAAAGTTGTACGATTCCGTCGTTGGCGGCGCCTACCGAACATGTATTCAGTCAACAGATCGCCAGGCATTGGAGATAGAAATGGGCCAGCCATCTTGCACAGGATCACTATTATTTGTCAAACGACACACACGTGGCAAAAACGTTTAGCAACAATGTGGTTCGTATCTAGAATCGTCCAATCTAGACGACGTCTACGGTTAAACTGTCTCTGTTTGCATATTTATCATCTCACACTTGTACCGACCAAACGAAAGGAGCTGGAATTCAGCATCGTCTGACTCTCTCACTCTGGTATGGTCCTTTCATCGGTACTAAAAAAAAAAGGTCGGAGGGGAAAATTGTTGACATGGGATATGTTATTTTACTACTCAGTGAAACACAACCGATTTGATTGGTCTCTGTCCGACATGCGCCAGGACAGCTATTATGTCCTTGTTCCGCAGGATGCTTCCATTTCCCCTATGACGAAAGCATGACTTTTGCTGTCTTGTTTTACGGTTGTTACCTCGTTCACTCGTGATTGATAAGTAGCACTGTCCTAGGTACGTATTCACATGACTTGCACACTCATATTCCGCCACAATCGTGAAACGATTGTGCATGATATTTTAGCGAGTCGCGATTGGAAAAATGATCGACAATATTCATTGTGCACATAATGCACTACATGCAACACCCGCAGTTTGATACATTGAAAAAATATGGTTCAGTGATGTAATTATGGTTATTAAATATTTCAAAAATTCATACTGAGATAATTTACTATTTCCCCCGCTAACTATTTTATTAATTTTTATTTATTATTTATCATGAATCGAGTGGGCATTCGAGTTGGAATGCATTTTTTTTAATTTTGTTTGTCTGGACACTGCAAAAGTGAATTTAAAATTGGGAACCTTAATTTTGGGCGCTTACACGTTGAACATGGGTATGGAGTTTTATGATTGTATTGTCGCATATTGTTGTATATTGATGTTCTGCGAAATATCGCCATTGTGACAAATACTGTCAAAAAAGGCCCGATACGGAGTGTGCGCCGTTTTCAACAACATAATGGAATTTATGTTTAGCGCTTGCGCCCACATTGTTATGCTAATGTTAATACTGTATGAATGAACAATTGGAGGCAGCCAGCGATATGCAACCATTGTGAAAATGAACAGTGCTGATTCAACATCTCGTTCTGGTGCCTTGGTTGGAATAGGAAGGAGATTAGAGTGGAAGGTCGGCTATGATGCGTATTAATATTTCAAACCGCCATCATACCCAACGCGAGTGCGTTTGGAATGAAAAAAGGCGGAGCAAATTGAAGCCAATCATACCGCATTATTAATGTGAAGCTTGTATGGCTTCCGAGGTTTTTGTTAACACAAGTTTTCCATCCTCTTTTCATTACTTTTGATTCAATTTTAATTGAAATCATATTTAAACTCTTGTTAACTGATGAAATGAAATGAAAAAAGAACTTTGAACTGCATGCTTTTACATGGTCTGCGTGACGCGTTTTGTGAACCCGTGCTGCTGCTGGTGGGCTGACTAAAGTTCAGCCACAATTATATTAAGCTTTGAGAAAGCATGATGGAACAATTGTTGGTATTTCATTTGCAGGAGAGTCGAATCCTTGACAGCCTTCGGAAAACGCCTCTGGACCCCTGGAACCGTTTCACAAGCGAGGTAGCGGGTCAATGAGTGCTATTTTCTACAGTTTAATAGATTTCGGCCATAGATTTTTCACCAATAAATTTAAATTCGTAGTTGCCCTCAAAATAAAGACTGATTGGGGCGAGAGCAGTACCAGTGATCACCGCGAAGAGGGCCCACTCCAATCAGTCGTCCTTTCAACATGCCGCTTGCTGTTCGCCAAGCATCCGCTACTAACTTATTCCCGTTCCCAAATTTTGGGACAGTGATTGTGTTTTAGGGACTCAGGATGGCTTCAATGACTTCATCCAGGGATGACGGGGGCAGGAATTTATTATCCGGTTTGACTGAAAATTCGCCTTTCGCCTTTCGATGTCGTTCAATCGATAGGATACTACTATCCATGTCGCGTAAATTTTAGATTCAAGACTCTTAATTTCATGACCTTAATTGTATTGTGCGAGACCACTGTTCCATTTCTACCTGTTTAAGACTCCCAGGTGCGGATCTGTTTTCAGTTTAAACAGTCGATAAAATGACAATCTTCCTGTCTCCTGAACTGCTGGAGTTTTTCAACCTTCTCATACCTTCATGCAAACGGGAACATGCTGCAATTTCTATTCGGATATTTATATACGGTTACGGTTAGCACTACCACTCCTCCTTAAACAATTCCTTTCTCTGATCGTGTACTGCTGTCCTGATGACAGCTGCAATCCTCGCACTGCAATATTTTGACGTCGATCACATCTGAGAAGTGTTTTCCGTCCATGTGGAGGATTTGTGATGGCGTATGCTAGGGTGTTCTGCAGGTGTAGGATAAAACGAGGTTTATGATGGAAGAATTACGGATTATTAGTGAAGGCGGAACTGAATTAGAGTTCCTACACAGGCTAACTGAATAGAAGTACCTCCCACATCCTTGATTCATTGAAGCTACAGCTTTTATCAGCAGGGTCCTGTATAATTGTAGGCTTCCCAGCCTAAGCTGATGTTACGTATTGGAAATTGAAAAATGCCGGGGGTCTAAAGGTCTAGTCCAGTTAGGATTCGAACTTATAACCGATGACGATGGTCAGGTTTTCCGGTCATGTCTGTCTACTCGCTGCACCATGGCTCCAGCCAAAAATTAAAGCTCCAACTGCGCGTTACAGTCATTCTTCGTGCCACTGGGGTTACCAAGCAACGGTCCAGTTGGAGGAATCTACATATTCCGGAGTTCATCAGCCACTATATATGACCTGGGATCTTTTCAGCATTTCAGCAAGCTTAAGCATACTATAGAAAGCTTAAGGTTGTATACTACAGAAAGCTTATGGTTGTAGGACGGCCTTTGCTGTGAACCTGTTTCTCCTCCCAATACTGTCAAACCGCCGATCCTCCTAATCGGAAACAGTCATAGTGTACCATAGCTAGCGATCCTTTGTCGTTTTGCATGTCGAGAGAAGAGCGGAAAGCTTGTGTTAGCATGGTGCAGTCATTTTGGAATATCCTCCAGGACCAAATTCATCTTGGTTGCCCAAAACGAGTCTGTGATTGTAAGACCAAAGAGCTTCACATCTGCGATAGCATTTTAATCGTTTTCGAAGCGAATATGAAGGGTTGTGCCTTGCCGCCTTGCTTCTCACGTTTCGTGAATTATTTGAGATTTTTCAAAGCCTCGAATGCGGAAATTTTTCTTGTTTACATACATACCTAGCAAAGGAGTGGTGTTCATCGAATATGAAAATATAGCATTTACAATTATCGTTCTCAAAGTGTACCTTGACGTATTCGGTTCCTCAGTCACAATTTTAATTACAACAGCGACAATTTTCACATGACGTATGTCATAAAGCCGTATATGTCTTTACAAGCCCGTGACAATTCCAGTCTCTTTAATTTTTTTCACAATCTTCCAACTGCAGCACAGCAGGACGTTAATGAATGCAATAATTAGTTCGTGCAATTTAACATGCATATTTAACATACCAGCTAGTTGGGCTAGTAATATGGGTACTGCATATTATGAAATTCAAATAATTCATTGGTGCAGTCCAACAGCAATAAAAAAAACTTTTTTTTTACTTTACGGTACTTATTGATGTGTTTGTTTTAGATTGTTTTATTTTTCCATTACTAAACTTTGAACAAAACCATTGGAATTGCATAACTTACGATCAGTCTCTAGGGTTGTGTCTTTCTTAGTAGCACGAGACCGTAAACGAGGTACCATCCCGCTGAAACCTGGAAACAATATTCATAATCATAATAAACTTCCCGAAGTGAATACGAATCCAAAGACAAGCGAAAGCCGTAGTACTAGTCTGTACTACACTCTGTTCGCACTCCCACACCTCCCACCC
>JAOEFI010000003.1:45136859-45178366 GCA_034621735.1 Anopheles plumbeus
AACCTGCTAGAGGGAATATAGAAGCACCGGTTCCAATTGATGCAGGATGGGAAGAAAACAAAACGAAAGGCAAAACATATAGGACGGGGTCGAAATAAACTCTTTTATGTAATTTCATCATTTCATTCCATTTATTCTGCTTCGGTTGATTAACTTACAACAGCTAATTAAGTAATTACGGAATATCCCTGTTCAATGTTGCTGTGATTGCTCTCTGAACATTTGAAATTAGTTCGTAGAAAGTTAATTCGAGAGATACGCTGAAAGGGCTGTCCGTTTTACTAATCGGTTAAAAGTTCTGCATCGCTCTCCCTCTTTGTCCAAGTTAACTATGTTAATTATTACACTAAAGGTTTGTTAAAGTGATCACTAACCAATCGTTTACCACACAGGTATGGTATTGTATATTCATTCAATGGATATTAAGCCCAGATTCGTAATGCTTTTAAGACGTATTAAGTCCCTTTGGAGGCCGGACTTATGGGCAGCAAGCAGCACCGAGCTCAAATATTGTAAAAGCGGATTTGACGCGGAAGCGGATGACAGATTCAACGCGCTAAACTGTTTTGCTGGTGCCGCGGGATATTACCTTCGAAGACAGGCTATTGACTATCATTTACCTAAAAGTATCGGACTAAAATAAGTTAATATCGGAAGCCCACAAGTATGGAAGCCCTGGCTGAAAGCAGCAGTAGCGCCAATGAAAAAGAAATGTCGTTGGACTATGATTTTACTGAACAATTTTTTTATGATTCACTAGTAGTTAGTGGTTAGTGGTGGTGGGAGTTTGGCCGATAGACCGAAATGATTTTTTGGTTATTTACTGAATATTACACAAAAATGTACCTAACAAGCCTAATGAACTGGCTGGGCCATTCCTCAACATCCAATTTATTATAAACCAACCGCCACCGGGTCCGGTCTGACACTGTTAAACAGGTTTGAATGTTTGAAATTTTCGGCGCTATGAAAGTTTTCAACCATCTTAGTTGATGTTGTTGATCATAGATGGAGCTAGAGGTCAATAGTTTATTAGAATCAGTGCAATATATCGCTTCGGAATTATTGGGAGCTTTTTGAAATTTTATCTGAGAAACATTGAGCTAAAACTTCGCGAACGCAAGTTTCCGCAGTACGTCCATGCATACGGTGACATCTACCGAAACCAAGATAAGTACAAACATGCATAGGTACTCCTACTTTAGATTGGCGCGAACTATTACCGTGCGCGTCAGTTCCACGAAACCCAAAAATTGGCAATCACTGCATATTCCTTCAAATGGTTGATACAAAGCATCTCTGTTAAGAATAGATGTATTTTTTGGTACAAATTTGATTGACTTTATTGCAGATATTGGAAAAGCTCTCTTCGAAACCATTCTTTGGTGAATTGAAGATGATTGCCGTCGCATTCAAGAAATACGATTTTGCCTTGTTGGTCCATTGTTTTCAATCCAAGTCGATCCTATAAGAAAACGAAAATGGACGGATTCAGAACTAATTTGTGAGTAAATGAGCGTGTTCGATGGCAATACCTGTATAAATATTTCACTTTCCCGAAGACTTTGCACTTCCTTATCTTGGCCAGGTCTATAGTATCCAAACCACTGTGTATCTAGCGGTTGTACGATCGTGTCTTTGTTGAAACGCACCATAATAAATTTGTTCAAGTTTTGCAAATTTTCTACGTAAGTATTGTTAATTGAGCGTTCGTTGTTAATGTCTGCTAGAAACGTACTGCCGTTTTTGTATGTATTTTCATTTAAAGGATCGTGCCAGTATGTCGCTTGAACTAGAATTCTTTGCATCAAATCCGTATAAGCAGCATAATTCAGGAGTCGTCTAATCCTCTCGCATGTTCTGTGGCTCAATGAGGGGCAATTTGGTAAACCGAACACACCCTGATGCTGTCCACCTAAGGTAATCAGATTATGCATGCGTGGTGTCGGGCATCTTTGAGCCAGAGCGCGCCTGGAATGTATAATGTTGTTTTTTAACGGCTTCTTCCTTTATTGGAATGTCATCCAGCGAAAAACGCATTTGAATGGAATATTAAAACAAGAAGCACATGCTACACTCACATAAACTGTCCCCCCTGGGAGAATCCTATCCCATTATATCCATTGGACAGCTGGGTGTCATTGTTAATAATCGCACAAACCGTTTCAACCTGAGAAAGAATGAAAGACATGCTTAGAATGATATATTTTTTTATTTTTAATAAAAGATTTTTTTTCAAAATCCCAAATCAACAGATATCATTGAATTTTTTCCTACCGGGTCTTACCTGTTCGTTGGGATGTAACAGGTATCCACTTTTGAAGTCCTCTACAATTGAATTACCAATTTCGATGGATTTTACATAAACACCGAGTTCCGATTCAAGAAATTTTTTCACCCCACCCAAGCTGAATGGAAAGCAACAAGTATCCCCTGGAAATATCAACCAGGTTCACTAATCAAGTGTTCAGAAACAGGATGTACAACACAGATTATGGTCGTATGCCTACCCATGCCATGCCAAAGAACGATTGGGATTTTTTCACTCGATACTCCTATGTGGATAGAGCTTGTCAACGCACATATTATTAGAAACACTTTTGATATCATGATGAATAAGAAACGATACTATCTTCGATACTAAAGAATGCATAGATTCTTGTTGACTAAGAAAAGAAATCGAACGAAGGTTCTTGATCAACTGTCCGGCTGGAGCGATCCGGTTCTTCTTATACGGTGTACTATGTATATGTATTGCAATTCCAACACGGAACAAAACACTGTATCGTGTAAACTCTGTGCAAGAAAGAGCTGATTAACCAACTACGAATCTTTTTGAGTATAGTTTGACGTCTTCGCAATTCCGCGGTGCAGATTTGCATCATGCTCGTTGTACCATGTGAAAAAAAAGTTATGCTGAGCATAGGCCTTCTATTTTTTACCGGGAATGATTGCCGGCTCAATAGTGCCGTTTCCACAGTGCGAGCAGCAGGCGATCATTTGACAGGCTTTCGGACATCTTTTACTGTTTTGGTGTTTTGGTTGAGAATGTTCGTTGTTTGCTCCCGCGAACGTAATTTCGTTGCTCGTGCAAGACAAAATTAGTGGCCACGAAGTTCAATGTAAAAACCTACCATTTTGAGATGAGTACAGTTTGGTTGATTCGAAATGACCGTTAAGCTCCTTTAAGAGCAAAGTCCTCAGGATCGCAAATTAAAAAATGGACCTTTTGCTATTGACACAATCCAAGGGTTTGGAAATTGGTATCTTTTCTACTAACCAAACGGCCCTTGGGAGTTGTTCGTTTAGAAGGACGAACGATCCGTGGATCGTTTACTACGATTTTTCTTGGCGCAACATGAAAATAAAGTAATAGCTAGTCACTTAAACATTTTATTTATGCTATTTATTATTAAATATTATGTCATATTAATTATTTCAACAGATTATTTAAAAACTAATTAATAAATACCACGTAAGTAACCATTGTTACCGCTGAATGTGATTTTGATCCCAATTTGCAAAGTATGAACTGAAAATGTGTAAAAATCGTAGGACTTTTAAAATATTTTTCAACCTAAAGCCTCAATTTGCAGTACCGATTAATGCCTTTATTTAATGTCCTACGATGGGATTTTTTAAACGCGTTAACCGAGTTTAATGAAGCGTTGGAATATTATCCAAAATTTTAGTTATCTCTAACCATCCATCCACCACGATTTGATTCGCGACGCTAGTTGAGTCGAATATCGGAGCAATACCGGATCTTTTTCCGCAGTATTGCAAACCCTACCGGTTTTTGGTTATATTAAATTTAGATGCACGAAAATCAGTAACGTAATTTAAAACGAGCTTTGTTTAGGCAGTCGAGATTGTCATTACGCCAACTCTTGATTTCAGTGTGTCGACACAGCGCGAATACAAAATAAAACGTAATAATCATTTAGCATTTAGTACGGTAAAAAAAATTCTAAACAATCTCAACTCGAGCATCGCTATGTTCTTTCACACTTATGACTTTATCTGGTATTTAGCGAAGCTCAACTGGGGCAAATCGGTGAATCAGCCGAATTTGATTTCAACGTACTATTCTTGTCGAAGTAGGTAGCGCGCCACTAGAATTTATTTTGTTCAGTAACTGTACGAACTACAGCGCCGCCTTAGTCCTTCTTATTATTACTACTAATTTGTTGACACCCCAAAGGGAGTGGAAATGCTAACAATGGAAGGGATGCATACGATACGATACGGATGCCGTATCGTAATACCGTTGCCGATAGGTAGGCGGATTAGCAGTTCTTACACGATGGACTTCTTGGGTTCACGAATCCGCTGTGCACACAATGCTCATTTGATTATCTTTTGTTCCATGTACATGTTAGGAAAATTATTGCATTATGGATCACGATATTGACTAATTTTTCTTACTAGAAAAGGTTCTGTAGCTTGTAGCTCCCGGTAACAAATTCAACACAGGTAGATGATAAGGTTTATTCTTATCGATTATGAAGATATTTCACGTTCTCTTATTAAAAAATGATAAACAAATTAAGATAAGACAGCATACTCTTCTTAACGTTTAACCTGGATTTAAACCAAACTAGCGAGTAGACGACGTTTTTCTACTAATAGAGTTTCTCGCTCTAACAATCTACCGTTTCGGATTTTCTAGCAAACTGTCGAACGGAATCGAAAGTTTGTATGATTCAACTAAAGGGTGCGTACTCTAGTTAGTGCTAGTTTGCTAGTTTGAATTGTACACTCGTTAATTCCATGGCCAATCTTAAGTTCAATCATACAAACTATGTATTATGGGCGAATGTTGGTAGAAACCCCTCGATGCTTGTTAGCTCGTTTCCATTTAGCGCAGCAAATATTTGCCTTTAGTTTACTTTACATAAAACATTCAGAGTTAACAAATGTAAAATGCGTTGTAATTAATTAAGTAATATTTCGATAATTAGTTTTAATAATTATTATGACGTGATATTTAATAATAAATAGTATGAAAAAAAATTTGCTGCGCTAAACTCTAAACTGCATAAGAGGCACATTCTTTTAAAGCTTCAAGGACATTTACGAAGAAAAGCACCTATGAAGCTTTAAAAAAGGTGCGTTTTAGCTCAGAGTCTAATGAGAAACCTTGTAATATTACCTCATATCTCCATATGAAGCACATTTTTTTAAAGCTTCTTGGACATTTTCAAGGAAACGCATCTTCGAAGTCTTAAGAAATGTGCTTTTAAGCTTAGAGGCTAATAATAAACCATGTAATATTACCCCATATCTGTACGATTAGATATTAACGCTGTCATGACGGATTTTGAAGTGCATATGCAGCTAAAATAAAGCTCCTATTATGAATAAGAGAAATATAAACGAGAAATTCGTGTAACTAGTTTATCAATTTACTGTTGACACACTGAATGGTCCTTGTTATGTATGCCGTGGTAATCGTTAGAACAACATTTTTTTCTACACACAATTCAACGAATATTACTTTAAGTAATTGGGCGATTCGCATCAGCCATATTTGTATCCGTGTAAGCAGTTATAGTGAATACCATTGATGTTCTATAGTTGGGTATAAAATATACATACAGCCAAATCTGGAAAAGAAGGACTCGGATAAGAAAAAAACTGTTTTCAATAGAAGAGAGCAAAAACTAGTTTCGTTCAGAATTTTCTCCAGTCACCCACCCAAACACCGCTCGCTAGTTAGTACACGAATAAAAGGAAACCCTATTGATAACAGCAAACATTCTGCTTGTGCAGACAAGACGGGCTCTGATGTTTCCATTTTCCAACCTCTTCCAGCGGTGCATAAGAACGTATGATTCCGACAATGCCGTAGTGTCTCTTATATGCGTACTGTTCGCCATGGCTTTAAGGTGCATATCATAAAGTACATGTGTTTTTTTATCATACTTTATATCGTTAAACTCCTCGCTATACGTGAATAGAGGAATTTTAGAAGAAAAGAAGAGATCAATCAAATAATGAAACTGCCTCATAAGGGATTTTGTATATGGGAGACGAAAATGTTAGTCCTTTGTGTTGCCTCTTACCCAGGTTTGACTGTATTTGGTAGAATATGATAATCTAATTTATGCATGTTTCGTAAATGTTAGCTTAATGTTTTATAATGGTTATACAACTGATATTGAAAGTACATAGTGGGATACCAGATTTGGATATGCGTTTCATGTTTCTTTTAATGTTACTATTGGATAGTGGTATCAAAGGCTCCAATTTTTGACTATTCACCTATAATTCTGGTAAACGTTAATCATGATTGTACATTTTTGTTTACAACGATTTATTCTAATTCTTCTGTTCCTCCATAAATTCTTGCATTTGATTGATATCAGCATCTTATTATATGTTACAGTAAACCTCTAATATCATCATAATTATTATCATCGGTTTTAATTCTATCTTGTGTTTATTCCACTACCCAAACTATTATTGTCCTAGCATATATCGTTACAAGTTCTTGCAATATTTCCAAGAAACCAAAGAAATAGTTGTTTCTCTTGTGTTGTGTCCTGTTTGCCTTTTACATCGTTACAGGTTCTTATTTCCAAGAAACCAAAATAGTGTTTTCTCTGTTGTGCTTTATCCGCAGTCAGGACTATTATGATCATTTACGTCATATGCAAATCACCCCGTAGGATTCTGGTAAATGTTTTCTTAAACTGCTGGTTAGCCAGCGCATAGCAGAATGGGTTCATGGGACTGTTAGCGTAGCAGAGGAAGTAGGAAAACATGAAGAGATGTTCATTGACGCAGGGTGGCGTGGAGCAGAAACCGACTACCAGGGCCAGTATATGGTAAGGCGTCCAACAAGCCACAAAGGCACCCAAGATGAAGGAGATGGTTCGAAAGGCTTTACGGGCACGGTTCTCCGATTTGGATTTCTGCCTACCAATTCCACCGAGTGGGCCATCCGCCGATGGTTTCTTGTTTCCCTTCTTCAATTTTTTACCGATCGATCTCATAAATTCACGTTTGCTCGATGATCCCCTCTCGATGTGGGCAGATGAGTTGATTGCTATCACCATACTTCCTCCTGCAAAGCTACCACTGCAACCTGGTTCAACTCGTGTTGCGGTGGCAGTGGTGATAGGAACTGCCAACACGCTTGTCGTAGCTGCGGTGTTTCCCACACTGTTGGGCGTTGCATCGTTAGGCATAGTTGCTGCAGTACAAGCGGGATTGATAACCTGCTGCTGTTGTTGCGACTCCGGTACTTTTGCAGTAAGTGTACATTTGTCCAAATGGTGATCCACATTACTATCAACAGCAGAAGTGTTATATGAAGTGTCCGTATTGATAACGGTCTGTGGTTTGCCTGCGTGCTGCGAGCTAACGATTACGGCGGTGTGGTATTTGTTCGTTACCGGTGATTCTTGTGCCGCTACTTGTGCCGCGGTGGGATGCTCCGGGTTAATGTAACACGAACGTATCAGCACGGTCGGTGGGGGTTGCTGAGACTGGGCCGTTGCGCGGATTAGAGCTTTCTGGAGCAGAGAAGGGTTTGCTATGCTCTGACTTTCGCAGTGACTGGCAGACGATCTTGCACACTGTTGGTGCTGCTGTAGCAACGAAGATGTCTGATAGGGCAGAACGAAAAATGTTGGCAGTGCACTTTCGTGTTGTGGAGAGGGAAGCATTATGGAGCTCTCATCCATGAACCGCAAGTCGGCCCCATCCATGCCGATAAGTGCATCGTAGGTTTTTGTCGAGTCAACTATGCTGACAATGCTATGCGGCCGTTCGATATCCGAGACACTTTCCGAGGGGGGAGAGGTTGGCTGAAACCCGTAAGGCGGGGTGAAGATCACGCTTGACAAGTCCTCCGTAAGCTTTGGATCGCTGGGTGCATTGGCGGATGCATACAGTGGGTTAATAGTGACTGTTGACCCCGACTGAGGAGTGGCCAGAAGTGCAGGCAAAAGCTCCCCCCGTTCGTCTCGTTCTGCTTCAGACGCAGAGTGATCATTCGAATCAAGCAAGCTGCTCCGCTCGTTTATTTTTGGCAACGCCTCGGAACCGCACACCGTCACTGCACCAGCTGTGGACGATCGTTTACCTTGTTTCGTGCTGGTTTCGTTTACCGTTGAAGAAGAAACGCTGGCCTTGTCTTCCGCTATTGGTATGACACCGTTGTACCGAGAGGTGAGCACGCTGGCTGAAGCTGCACCCACCAGCAGTCCCGCCAATGAAGTCCGCTTCTTGTCCGGTTTTGTCTGCTGCTCCTGTTCTCGTTTCACGTTGGCCGAGCTTTCATCGTCCGAGTCGAAGGCCGGACTGCTGGATCGTTCGCTTTTGTCCCCTTCTCCTTTATCGTCATTTGCCCTGGAAGTTGCCGTGCTAGTTTTGGCAGTGCCTGTGTAAGCTATGTTGCCCGTATGGTCTTCAGTAGTTTCGGCTCCGTTAGAAGCATTTTTCGGCAGAGCAATCGCTCTAATACCCATCGAGTGTTCCTGTGAAGCTCCCACCGGTTGAGCCGTGGAAGGATGACTACTGGCTGATTCCATTCCGGACATTGGAATTACGATTGATCGATCGTTCGGTGGTGAGCATACAATAGATGTAATTGGTTTATCTGCACAAAGGAGCGTGCTTTGAGTCTTGGAAATTCCAATTCCTGCCGCACGACCAGCCATTCCAGTCATCGCACTGCTTAGCGCTACCATCGACTGCATTTTGCGTTGTTTAGCTTCACTTTTCTTTTGCATATCGTAGGCGGTCTTGTAGATTCCTCCGTAAAGCACAAATAACACCACTAGTGTCGTCCAATAGTACCCGATGATGAGAGCGGTGTTAAAGACAGGATCCTTTAGAAATTGCACCGCACACTGTCCCGGCAGTAGGTCACGGTAGCCAAGAAAGTGCTCCCAGCCAAAGATGGAGATGAAGAACAGCAACGCCGGTATTATCCAAGTAATTGTCACCATCCAGATCACCTTGTTTTTGGTACGCCAGCTCCTATACTTTGCCGCTATCTTCACTGAACAGAATCGATCGATCGTTATCAGCAACACGGTATACTGAGACACCAGGCAGACTGTGTAGTCTACTGACAACCACAGATCGCAGAGCAGAGGTCCTAAATCCCAGTATCCCATCAGTACGTATACGGTGTAGAACGGCATTGATACTGTGCCTGTGATAAATGCGTGTGAAATGTAAATGAATCAGTAAGTTTGCTACAATTTATCTTAAACACTAAACAACCTACCGATTAACATATCAGTTGCCGCGAGAGAAGCAATAAAGTAGTTGCTCGGTTGTCGGATGCTTCGGTCAACTATAAACGCCAGTAGTACAAGTATATTCCCGCCGATTGTAAGAATGATGCAGATTGCTAGACAAATTGCAATCAGAATCGTTTGCCAGAGCTCGAACGGTGGTAGTACACTTTGTAAAGAGTTATCGCTTCCATCGTTTATTCCATACGGAACCGAAGTATTAAATTCTTTCTGATAGGAATCTAAGCTTTCATTTCCTAGGTCGCCATCCGACCCATTGAGCCAAACCGTATAGTTAGCAAAAGAGCTCCAGTCTACAAAGGCGGATAAACTGGATTCCTCGCTATTGCTAGTTCCGCCGATGATTTGTTTTACACCTTCTTCGATGCCGTCAATACTGGTTGCCTTTTGGTAGAGGTGATGGTAAGCAGGTAAGTCGAGGAGGCTTTGGCAATCCGAATATTTGAACAGATTCAGCCGTTTGTACATCAACTTGCAAAATTTCTCTTGCTTACGTTTCAGCTTCCTGCAGAAATAAAAAACGAAAGATGAAAGATATATTACTATGCTGATATTATAATAACTAACATAACCGATTTGTAATTTCATAACTTCATCATTCCTTGAAAAATCATAAACGTGAAACATGTGTTTATTAGTTTTTTAACATAGAGCTTATTAGTTTAAAACGAAATTAAATAACGAACGAAGAAAAAACAAAACAGTTTCAATAAATGTACGAGTGGTAACATTAACGGACAAGAATATTGGCACTCAACTGGTCCTCCTTGAAATGGAGTGAATGTATAATAGGAATGACTAGCCTATTTTCCACATGGCGCAGCTATTGTTGGTCGTGCTATGAAAAGCTCATTTCTTGACAGATTCGACGATTTTTTGACGCACTGAACTGTTGCGCTGATGATGCGGGCAATATTCCCATCAAGGACGAACAACTGTTTTGCTACCGGCAAGCTGACAACCGATTCGTAGGGAAAGCAATTTGTTGTATCTGCACCTGGCACGACAAATCTCCGTCGAATCTGTCGAAAAATGAGCATCCCATAGAACGAGAAATACGTTTTTTAAGTGAAAACATTTTAGTATCGAAAACCCATGTTGCAGCAAGTGGTAATATTAAATTCTACTGAATGCGTTTTCATCATCACATGATGATAATTGCATTTTTCAAATGTATATCTAATTCGTGTGTGCACGAATTAAATGCACGCAATTTAATAACGAAATGTGGATGAATGGCCGACGTGTCTTCTGAAACACAGTAATCACCTCGGAATGGATGGACCTGGAGCAGTAATGACCTACCAAGAACAGTTGGAGTGTGAGTTTTATTGTTCTAGATAAAATAGACAGCGCACTGAACAGCAGCATCACGCGTCCTCGTTTCGGTTCTATCCTACAGCAACGAATGTTGCAATTGAACATTGTTTGCCACTGGTACAAATTTGTGAAAAAAACCATTATCACTCTCGTTTTCGGTTTGTTTGGTGTCAGCTTATGGCTTCAGAGGAAGATTAAAATGACTGTGATGAAGATTATGGTATGGTATAACGATGATACTTTTGATACTATAATGAGTCCTAACGGTTTTGAAGGATTCATTCTGACCTAAATCTGCTGTTCTGCGACGGCATTAGATCCGTTGATGATTTTAAGGATTTTTGAGGCTATTAACTCGGGATTAGTCCGCAGACACCCAGCTCTCATCTAACCGCGTATAAAGTATGCTCTCTATACGAATATGGTGGTTAACGACAAGCCAAACAGATTATTTTTCATCGCACAAACAATGTATTGGAACTTAAACGTGACAATGGGTTCCAACGCGCACGAAAACGACAACCCTTACTGGTCGTGAAATGTCCATTTTTCAGTAGACTATTTTCCAGCTGTCGCGGCAACTGTTTATCGTGCTAGGAAATGCAATTTTTTTTACATACTCGTCAAGTTTTTGGCAATGATTTGTCGAGCTAGGAGAAAACACAAGAATTGTTTTCATGACACATCGACCCAAACCTATTGGCACCATTTGTTTGTTTGCTGCGCCAAAACATGATCCATCTTCGAAGCATCAAACACCATGAAGATATGAAAAGAAAAATTAACTATGATGTTCGAAAATTCTAGGACTCTTCGTGTTACGGTTACAATTCGTGTTGGTGTTTTCAATAGAAAAATGGAAATTTAATGAAATGGAACGAATGAATGAAACGTTCCAGTCAAAAAGGACAAAAATAAACCATCTGATTTAGCTTCATGGCAGCTCTATTACGCACATGCTGCCTATCCCGATCAGAAGTGAATGTGTACATTGAAAGAGAAAATTTGCATTACAAAGTAACCACTTCATACACAGCCGATATGAATTTACGGTGGTTGTGCATCATCGATCGTGAATCTAGTGGTGAAGAATGGGGGCGAAAAAGCCGATGCCACTACCCATAACACTTTCACAGGTCGGCATCTGGTAGACCATGATAACTACCATAGCTTAAAAGAACAGTTTCGGAACATTGCTTTCGCATAGAATGTTTGTTCAGTGGCATAGGGAATTTGAATACTATCAACAACAAAAGGTTCATGTTTTTCATTATTAACAGAGAGCAGCGTTTATAACACATAAAGATGTGAAATACAATAATTTTCTTACTAACATTTTATACATTTGGACCTAGGGTAGGGAAAACGGTTACATCGAAAATACTTATGTTGCGAATACTTTTGACTCAACTATTGTTCCATCTGAAGCGGTATTTCTATATTTACATAAAACTGTAATATCTTTTCACACTTCTATCCATAAACACGGTACACGGAATGAGAAATAATTACAAAACTTGCACAACGAGGAAACGTTGCGGCGTATAAATAGAAATAAAGAAGGCACAAGCAGAAATATAAATAATGCAATCTCCGCCATCTGTTGATCTTCTAGTAGGTGTTAAAAAGTCTTCCAAACGACTTGAAAGGGTCGTCATAGCATATTATCATTATGCTGGAATCACTTTATCATATTGTTGCTCTCGCTTTTCTATGTTTTCATGATCGGTTTGAATAGTTATGCTACAACATCACGAAGAACCGTTTACTAATGCCAAGACGATGAAGAGAAATCCTTGCTAAGTCTCACAATTGGACGTCGTGTTGCATTATTTTAAAATCTTTAGTATGTAATCTAAGAAATTTTAATGCCCAGCATATAGTTTACGAAATCAATTTGCGTTATTTCAATAAATTAAAAATTGTCAAGTTGTCTTCGTTACAGGTATTTATGATTTATGCAGAGCACTTTTCGAACGTATACCGATTATAACGTGTTTCATCAATTTCCATAGCTTTGAACTAACGAAAGAGAAAATTATATTTGTACACCAAATTCGATTATTCCATAAAATATGTACTCAAACAGTTTGACGGGCATGGTTTCGCTTGCGGTGGTTATTTCTAAAGACTCACGATATGTAGCGTAGACAGTAACGTAACAGAACAGTGAACAGAATTTTGCGAAAGTAAACTATCCAATCAAATTATTGTTGCGGTCTTACCAGCAAATACATTTAATAAGTTAAACATTGGACGAAGCATCCGGTGCATCCGGACTAGCAGCAGCATGTGCTAGTCGAACAGACATTACCACTTTGATAAGGTCAAGTTTTCCCCGGTTTCATTATTCAATCTAACACAGCGTTTACAAATAACCCGCTTCACGTAATCGGCCGACCGGTTTTTTGGTTAAATAGTTTTCACATAAAAAATGAAAATAAAATTGAAATGATTATACTTTCCGCAGATCTTTTTAAAGTGGTTGCATAATATCCTGCATTTTCAGTTAAATGCACACTAGTAACAGCAAACTATCCTCGAAATAATATTTCCATTTTTGAAATGCAACAGCACGGGGCTGGTTAAGGAGGTCAATAATGTTTTCTATCTGTGGTTTCAATATCAATTTGGGTCGCGTTCTTGCGTATGCAGAGCGTGTTGTTTCAAATGATAAGAATAATTTAAATATACGAGCAAATTCCATATTTATGGAATTTATGAAATCTATTACACTTCTAAACAATTCTGCTCAAATCTGTTATATTTAAGATAAAATAACGTTTTCGTTTCAAACTAGTGAATATGAAAATGTACTCACCACTGTGTGATGAAATCAGGATTGATGGAAAATATTGGTGAAGTACGATTGGTGAAATCTGTTGCGTTGTCACCTAAGCCATACTCGCCTACAGTAGGTATATAATTATCCGCATCCATTTCGGCGAATGATGTTATCTTACCAATGGCAATGGTTCGTTTACCACGATTGTTTTATGCAGATTTGAGTATTTATTGATGAATCGTCAGTTCTGGATGTATTGGGCCGACTTCCGAGCCTCCCATTTATCGTCGAGAAAGTCAGTAGGCAATCAGGATACTAACTGGTGAAATCGTCCATCTGTGTTGGTGGCAATCGTGTTTCTGTTTTCTAAAACAAATTTTTCAGGCATCACCGGTGATAATGCGAGCACTAGTGGCAATGAGTGCACTGGTGACAAGACTGATCAACGCAGTAACTGTTACGGAGAGCTGATGTCACCTTAGACCAATCATAATTATATGCAGTGGAAGCTCACAAAACCAGATATGTTTTACTCGTGTTGACTTCTCTCTGTGAAGTATAAGGTTGTAAGGAAAATTAATTTTAATAATAATAATATCTGTAAGAACAATAATAAATTAACTACATGAAACTTGTTGAAAGTTGAATAGAAAAAATTAAACTGAAAACAATTGCTTATTATAACTGGGTTTCGACTGTGTTTTGAATCATACGACAGATACAAGAGTAATAAACTTTATTATCAGGTACTATAACCTTTTTTTTTTATGTTCTCTTCTTAAAATCAATCTTTTGAACTAATTCAATATAATAGTCAAATAATCCAACCCACACTGTACTCCCAGGTTAATATAAGTGTTTCAAATGGGATCTTCGCTCACGTTTAACAAGAAGCGACTATGAGGAATTCATTCTTGTTTAATGCATGTAAGTCCACATGTTTTTAAGCACCACGTTCATACAAATGGACTGAAAAGTAAAAAGTAATGTTGCGACTTACTACCTATATATTTATATTTGTTTTCTTTGGATTTTTGTTAAACTTACATACATTTGTTAAACATCGTTTGATAGGTACTTAAATTTTCAACTGAGAAACAGTTCGCTTCTCGGTTTTCGCGAGAAGTAACTGAAACTGTCGGAAAGAGTGCAATCATTTTTGAAGTTGCAAAATGATCATGTTTCAGCCTTGTTTCCGTCTGTATAAACCCCCCCCCCCCTCATCTTCTCCGCTCCGCCACCCTCGGCTCTTCCCTCAACTGCCATAAAGTCCTTTACAAGCTTCAATTTTGGCGCACGATGAAAGTCACAGAGTTTAAGAGTACCTCAAGAGGGAACCAACATTTTCAATAGATTCTGATCGCTTTCTCACATTTGAATAGTACGGCTTTCATGTAATAAAAAGAAAGGAAATCCCTTGAAAAGATTTCCATTAATATTATAGCATGCGTCCGGTCAGTTCATCAGCTACAGCACTAGTTGTAGATTCCACAGTACTGTACTGTACGCCAACGTTATCTACGTAACGATTGCCAAACCATTATTCTATTCTTTGTTTATAAATAGAAAATGAGATCCTTAACAGCTTCATATTACTGAGAAATGAAACTGACACCATTTTCTCGTCACTCAATGAAAGTTAGCGTAGACTGTGCCTTCTACGGCATACGGTACAAAGTGTTTGCTCTCTGTAGCAGGTATATAGTAAATCTAAGTTTCCATCGGGTTTCTTTAGTTGATCGCAATTAAAAGTCATTACGTCTATCCCGGAGCAATGCACAAAACACTTCAATCGTTCAATTTAAATAATTGAAAATTAAACTACAATTGAGAAATTAAACCAAATACAGAGTAAGCATAAAAGTAAGATTGTCTATTGCGTGTGTGTTATATGTACCATATGTGTATCGTAAACTATTGTGAACTGTTCCGGGTGGATTTCGTTGTTGTACTGTCGAAATGTGCAAATCATGTTCAAAACGCCCTATTTCCTACGTCAACAGTTTTAAGCTCCACCGCAGCTATTAGAACTACATTTTTCCTTTCATTTTCTGTAATTTTAGACATTTATTACACGTGCTTCGGCTAGATGTTGAGAAAATGCAGCGTATCCAGCGAACCAAGCTATTAATCTTTTTGATATACCATGTAAATAGAACGCATGGCGAATTTACTTCACACAAATATGCCTTTTGAATAATTTTAAAATATTTAAAATATTTATTCAAATATTTTACTTAATTTTTTTTCAATTTTACTTCAATTTCAGAAATATTCATGTGGTACATTACATTAGGTTTTACAATACGCTCGTCTATAACAATAATAATAATATTAATTCGATAATCTGTGCCTATTTACACGCATGACGTACTATTTGTGGGTTTTTTTCACATTCGTCTTTTCTCTTCGTACATTTGTCTTCGTACGTTCGTTGTAACATCAATTTTTAATGATAGCTGAAAGGTTAATCGATGCAATATTTAATGTGGAAAGACTAGTTTCGAACTCATGTTTCAGACGTGATAAACGTGCTACTACTACAACGAATATGACGTCACCCTAATTTCAATTAATTTTGATGAACATGTTCAACTGCTCAAGAAAGTTTTGTGGACGTTAGGAAAAATGTCCTCCATGCTGGGGTGCGTGGAGGAGGTAGACTCCGCAAACACACGAAGCTTTCGTGTTTGTTTCGTTATTCGTAATTATGTCAGTCGAATCCATGAATTGAATTAAAATTATAACAAACTGTAAATAAATATTAATTTATTGGAAACAATAAATAACCGCAACTCTTCTATAGAGACCACTGGTCCCTTTTTCTGGAAAATGTGGACGGAACATTTATGTACACGCACTTTCAAGGCATATTCGACAAACTCACAGCGTACTGTAGAACATGAACCACGTGTTATTCCATGTCGCAAGAAGCCATCGTTGAAGCTATTCGGTGACATCTCCCAAAAACGTTGGTAATTCGATATTTGGAAGACGCCGATGAATCGGTCCCCCAATAGAAGCACTACCCGTTGTGTTGCTAAGATTTGAGTTGGCCGAGTCGTGAGTGCTCGATACATGAAGAAATCTCCAGCTTATCGTCTTTCACGAACGACTTTCTGAATGCCTCCATGCTCTTTTCTTTTTCCGTAGAAGCAATTTCCTCATCCTTCTGCCATTTTGCAATTCGTTATTAATACTTTGACCGAAATGTAGTGTCGCTTGTACCACCGTGTGAAATATTTCCGTATGAAAAATTCACCACTCGCCAACAATGGCGAAGGCCAACGATTAGTGTTGGTGATATCCGGTTCAACGTTAACGATCGCATTGGAAAAGCATTGATTTTTTCTCAATCTGTTTTTTAAATTATTCTACATTCATAATAACTGTTCAGTTACACTCAGCTGCATAATTAGCTACATAGATGTAGAGAGGATAGGTAACGTAAACAGCGACAATATTATTACATAGTTATAGTATTATAACATAGTTGTAATCGTAACATTCGTTTGACTGATTCACGTGAAATGTTACAAAGTATGGCGTTAGGTATCTGCTTATTCGTCTATGGACCGTTTTGTTCAGGCTGCGCCATAAATCAATTCTCACTTCAACGACGGCAAAAGCATTGCTAGCAAATCTAGACAAGCGGTAATGATGTTACTTGAATTTCCGCAATAAATCGCACATTGGTAATAGGAAATGTGTTCACGAGGTTGTCAACAGAGTAGCAGCGCTAGGTTCTAGGCTGGATAGGCTCGTCATAATTTCATTGATTCGTTGAAAACTCATAAATGAATTGGATGCGGGAAATTATAATTGAATGTTGAAATCCAAAATTAATGTTTATAATATACTTTCACGCTGCTGCCGAGGTGTTTTCGAACATATTTCACTGCAGTGGAATAACAAGAAAAAACAAAATCTAGGTCGTCTAATGGACATTTGATTTGGCATTTAAAGGAATGTAAAATTTTAATTCGGAATTTTATAGATTTAAAGCATAATTTTAGAAATGACCTTATCACAGTAGTAAAATTTTTCATTAAAACGGATCGTAGATGTCTTTTTGTATGTTATATAATTTGAGTGTAAATAATAATAAAGTAATAGCTGTTAGTAGTGTACAAGTAGTGTTAAACATTTCATTATATCTGTTCACGGAAAAATTGGTGTATTGTTACCAGTACACTTTAACAATAAATTGGGGCGTTGAAAAGCAAAGATTGTGAATTTAAAACGAAGGCCGTGACCGTAACTCACAAGGCTTAAACCGACGCACGTACTTAAATGGAATTCCCAACGTTATTCCCGCCATGCAAAAAAAACTCGATTCAACAAGTTCCCGCGAGTACCATATTCCATGTCCGCTATCATCTATACGGGAGGGGCACGCTAAGCCATGCAATACCTTAACGCATACTCAAAGCACCGAAGCTCCGACGATTATTCAAAATAGTTGTACTTTTAGTTGTTCACCTTCACAGCGGTCACGGCGCTATATGAATGAACATTCAAACGAATGATCTTCTCTTTTGATGTTATGTTATGATGTGAAGATTCTGAATCTTCACTGGTAACAAAAAATGAGCACAGAAGCGCAGTGGTGCATACATTTGAAGCATGAATCACGAACAACAACCTCAGCGATCGTAGCCGCGAACTTACTACCACTAACATCGGATTATCAGCACATATGATACAGTTATAAGAAGAATCCCACCGAATCTTTGCTGTCAATGCGTGGAATTCAAAGGAGCCCATAAATCGCCGCCAAACATGTGACCATCACCTACCGTTATCATGAACACAATAAATACATTTTTTGACATGTTGACGATAAACGAAAGTAGTGAAAGTCTGGGACAGGATGGAACAATTAAAACATGTACCTACAACATTTTGAAAATGAGTCAACGTGTTGTAAAGAAAAGTGTAATCCAAGAAAAAATCTGTTTGCTGCAATTTGAGTGGAAGTCGGTTCCGATTACACTCTTTTACGCCCTTATTTATTCTTTGAAACAACTTTTTCGATAATTCGAAAAACAGATTAAACATACAATTTCACCATTAAAATCCTGTCGATGATCTTTGATGTCGGATCGATGTTGAATTAATGCGGTAGTTTGGAAAGAGGATCGTCTTTCGAATCATGAAAGAAAAAACTTCGACATCCTTTTGAAGTGGAGAGGGATATGAGATGCGATAAAATGCAGTGTATCACCAAACCGCAGCTATGATGTTGCTGCGGTTTTGAAATGTTCCGTGAAGAGTCCCACATCTGAAACATATACCCCGGCAGACCTCAGACATACTGTACGACAGAGGGAATGTTTTTCAAATCTGTGTCTATAATTTGATATTTTGAAAATTTTGACATTACTCGAACACACCTCAGACACACGAGGCTGGCTGTCGGGGCATGTTCACACACACACAAACGCATACACATTTGCTTCATGCTATGTTGCACACCAACTTAGTTATGCGCCTCGCATTGCAATCTTCGGTGGATTCATTCCTGTGCGGTGCTGTGCGATGACTGTTCGGGCCAGTATCCGATCGCTCGTTGCAATTGATAGATTATTCAGGCAGGGCTTGAGAGTCGGTCGTTAGTTGATTTGTCGATAGACAGTCGTTTTGTGTTTTTAAGAATAGCAAGAGGTTGCAACTCTTTATTGTAACAAGCATTAAACAATGCTCGTTCGTTCATTCTTCCTACTCGTAGGATTAATCCTCATTGGTAGGATCCACGCACAGTCGGTTAATCAAAAATGTGCCCAAAATGGAGAATATGTAAGTATTTTCGCACTTTTGAAACATTAGTTAGACATTATTTTTAAAGTAGCCCTAACGAGTCCGGATTGTTTTGATTCAGTGTCTTTCGCACAACGATTGCTGTTCTCGTAGCTGCTTGAGTTTCTCCTACAAATGTGTGCCGGTACCACCGAGCGCTTCGACGGGCACAATACTTGTACCAGTTCAACCAAGTGCGATTGATACTGTAAATCGTTTTGGCGGATCCGGCGACGATGGTGGTGCAAGTTTAACGCAAAAAACCTGTGCTTTGAACGGCGAATATGTGAGTTTAAAAAAACAGTTGCCTTGTTTACTTTTACAGATTTCCTTTTTCATGTTTATTTTGTTTGAACCTGGAACAACTTTTGAAAGTTTAATGGAGCACGCTGATAAGTACTCGCGTTTGAGAGTGTGTATCCGGGTCATACCGAATCGATCGTACGAACATAAAATGACACCCCGAAGACTAGATTGAGGTCATTCATATACATTATTTATTTAATTTTGTTTTTTTTCTCTTTGTATAACTTCGCATGGTGGAATTCCTGTGACATGTGTCAACCTATCAGTGTCTTACTCATGCGGAATGTTGTTCAGGTAGTTGCCTCACTTTTTCGTACAAATGTGTCCCTATCAGTCAACCAGGATCAACTGGAGTGGTATCGCGGCCGACAACTCCACAAACCTCCACTACTTTGAACTTTCCAAACCGCGTCGGTGAAGACACTATTAGTTCGAGCACCCCTGCTAACACGAATCCACCGGCGCCTAGTGTAACGACCCCAAAAAAGTGTGGCAACATTGGTGAATATGTAAGCATTGGGGAATACGGAAATGGAATGCCGGCGATTAACTTTTTTAACTAAATTATTTTATTCTTCTTCGTGATACATTTTTGTCTGTGCTCTCTAGTGTCTTACCTCAAATGATTGCTGTTCTGGTAGTTGCTTAAGCTTTTCATACAAGTGCGTCAACAATTATCAATTGAAGGAACCAGTTAGCTCGCAACCTATGTCTTCGGTGGGAAGTAGTTTCGTAAATCGCTTCGGAGGCTCCAGTGCCACAAATGCAGGCAAATGTGCAGCAGTTGGAGAATATGTAAGATTCATTGTGTTGTATTGTTTACTTAAAAAAGTAAATCAAACTTTTAGCGGAAGATATTAGTTTTTTTTATTCACACAAAAAAATGATCAATATTAATTTTGTTAATTTGAGTGAGCGCATGATATGCATGCAACCGGTAGCTTATACACAAACACATTCGTTTCTTCATCGAGCACGTGGCAAAATTTATCTCCTTTTTATCCTGTAATGGACTTTTTCAAGTTATATTTTCCACAGATTCCCTAAACGTGGTCAAGTAGTTATATTAATCTAAGTTGCATTCATACTCTCAAGTTTCGTTTAAAAATGTTTAAGTATCGCAAAGTTTATCAGTTATCAACGGGTGAAGATTTTTTCATTATTTTTTCATTTTTATTTTTACAGTTTCAATAACTTAATTTTTAACCAAAGTATTATTACAATGTAACTTATTTAAACCAATCTTCGCATTTACAAAGTGTTTGACATCATCGGAATGTTGCTCGAAAAGCTGTCTAAGTTTCGCATACAAATGCGTCAACAAATATGACCTTGCGCCAGCCACCGATCAAATTTCTCAAACCACACCAATTACAACGGCGAACCGCTTTGGAGATTCTTCAGCCTCCAGCGCTGGGACTATCAATCGCCAGTGTACTTCAAATGGATTATATGTTAGTAGACGGATCAGATATTATCGGATCAAACCAGATGGTTTACCGTTAAAGTATTATGTTTCATGTTATCAATTTCATTATTCTCGTGATTCAGTGTTCTCACAACAAGGAGTGTTGTTCTGAGGCGTGCTTCAAGTCAATCTGCTCCACAGAAATCAGACTTGGTGTACCAGAATCAGAACTAACACGGCCGTCTCCTGTTAATGGACCCTACGTACCAGTGAATAATTTGGACGATCTCATCACCCGGTTCGGAGGACAAATGCAAGCTACTGGAAGTCGACAATTTTTCACAGAAAACTGTAAAGTGGTTGGAGACACTGTGAGAAATGTCCTAAAGTAAATGTTTGGCCAGTTCGTATTACATCACCTTTATTTTACAGTGTAACCGGCATGAGGACTGTTGCACCAAAAACTGTCATTCATACAGACGCAAATGCGTTAACTGAAACATCCTATCCTTTCGAGGGGCCTGAAATGCATGTTGCTGAACGAGTACCAACAAAGATGGCTCTCATGTGTAGTTCGCGTTTCGGTAAGTCAACTTGCGGCAGGTGTTTTTTTTAATATATAATTAAAAACAGTTATTATCTGTAATCAGATGAAACAATAATAATAAATGGGCCATTTAAATTTTTGTAATAATTGTTTACACATGTTTTTGGTAAATCTTTACGATCAATAGTGAGTACATCATTCAACAAGCAAAAAGTGTGCTACTGCAATCAGGTCAATTTTTGTAAATAATACAAACTACGCTTCAATTTATATTAATGTTCATTTTGGGTTCTTGTTTATTGCGGTTGACAATAATGAATAGTTTTCTATATACGTTGAAAACAAGGCATGTCTCCGATTTAAATTTTCTGAACTAACTGTAACACGGAAGGCTGAAACAGCGGAACCACTGAAGGCTGAAGTTTTGATGTGTTTTCGCGTGCAAGCTTTACGACAAACTGTGGCTTTATTTCGTTCACTGTTTCAGACAGTTATTTTCGGTTAGGTCTGTATATGTAGGAAGATACGATGCGGTAAATACACATGTGGTAAATATAGAACAAATACAGGATTTACAATGTAGACGTTTTCTACTAGGATCTAATGGTAGATCCAATGTACTATTTACCAACATATATCGTAAAAGACTAGCGTCTGGTGAAATGGTCGATAATGTGTGGGTTTCGGTGTAGAAACACAAATCATGTGAAGCTGTGTTGTACATGATAAATAAGGTAGGTGAATCTAGGTTACTCTTATTGCTAGAATCATCTGTGTTATGTCAAGATGGATGCGCTATCGTTACGCTAGCTAGATTTTGCAAGCAATAATCTTCTCGTAGAAAATATGTTTAAAAAAATGGAATGATTTACAATGACATGATTTTTGCGAAGAAAACTTTTTGGTAGATAAAATTTCAACTAAAGGAAGTCAGCAATATTTATGATACTGTTAACCGACATAGCAGTTCTTGCATAACTTATCCAAGCTGCTGGGTTTGAAAACGAAAGAACAACCATGCTTCATCAAAGCATACAAGTGTTTCTAGCATATTCCACATATTACCGTGCGCAACGAAACCCACAGAAGCCTTGCAGCCCATACCATAAAAATACGATGAATAATCTCCCAATCTGATCGCAATTTTATCGACGAAACCAACCAGCAAATGGTAAGAAAAATAGCATACTCTACAGCGCATTACATTATTTTCGCATTAAGGGACATGTTCTTAGCTTTGCATGTTGAATAAAAAAATGCGATCAGTTTTCAGCCAAGCTGTGACACGTATTCGTTTAGAACCTGCATGTTTTCAAAATATAGTCTATCTTCCTACAAGTGTTTGTTTGCACGAGCGATTAAAAACCCGACTTGCCACAGAAAAACCATCGACGTTATCAGTATTAAAAACACATCAGATGACTATTGAACCGGTATAGAAATGTTTTATTTATTTTAACGGCGAACTTCAAAAAAAAATATAACAATGAATCCTTGAAAAAAGTCGTTAGGATGGTAGTTTGTTGACACATTTTAAAACATTTTTATGCGATACGATAGAGGTGGTTAGTAAAACAAGAAGAATTTTTAATTTTAATATTCACAAAAATGTTTGATTATATTATTGTAGATATTTTAACGTCAGCTTTTTTCCTGACTATTTTGCTAAAGCTTTGTAAGGTACCTTACGCCTTAGTACTGCATTCCGGTGCACAACTTGTCGGAAAGGGGAGGTTCTTGCACATACCTCTCTAATCATCTAATTTCCCCTCCATTTTCTGGGTCTTGTCATTTTTTTCTTGATTCTGTGACTGGGATGCTTATGTTTCCTTTTATTGTTAGAAAAGATTCACGACAGTTTAACATTGGACTAGCTCAGAACCTTTTCATCGGTCATTGCTTCCATATTACTATTACTATTACTATTAATTTTTCTGATGGGCTGGTAGCATAAAACTTCATAAAGAGGACAGTTAAGATGCCTTACAGCATCTCTGTTTTATAGACTGCAGTATATTGTAGTCTTTTTGCTAAATCAAGTTCGTAAAAAATATATGGCAGACATTGAAAAATGTTTTTGTTAAATTAGCCAACTTCTTTACATCAATCATCCTCTTGTAAAAATTACATGCCACGACACCATGCATATTTTGTCTCTTTCAGTTTAAAATGGAACTAAATTACATGGTTTCAATAACATTGACACATTGCATGACGTATAAACCGTTGAAAAGTTTTTCCGGAAATCAAAAAAATATACAAGATTTAAACCCTGTTCGTACCAATGTTGCGAACACGAACATACGAACGTGATTTCGTCGCATTCACGCTTTAAACTTTAGGAAGGTTTATCGTGGGTTGGGTTATTTACATTCCCCCTTATCTTCTCCGCGAAAACGACATGACCACGCATTCACACGTACGCACACACATCCACACACGTCCCTTTAACACATCCGTCGAGGGATATATGGCTGATTGAGACTCACATCGAAGCGTTATTTTTCCCGGACGGGGCCTTCAAAATCGATTTACTTGTCGTAACAACCTGATTGCGTTCGAGAAGATTAATACCAAACTTCATAGGTGTCTGTCACGAGCAAGGGAGCAAACGTAATTGATTATCTGAAGTAGAGAATCGATCGGGACATCTTACTGTTCAGAACCGAACCAACGAGCGTATCATTGCGACGCATGGTTCAAATGTTATTTGAAATTGTATAACATTTTGATCAGTTCGTAAATCTTGAAACCAATTTTTATCCAATATGGAAGAGCTTAAATGTACACGTTACCCGTAACGATGTCATTCATGCGGATCATGCATAATCCCGGATGAAAACAAACCCGGATCAAGGGAAAACTGTGCGGTGGTTGGTTCGTTATTTCTGAACCACTGAGGTCCTTCTCTCCACCTACAATAGAACCGTATCTACTCTACCACTATCTATTCACTCACCCGGTTCGGCTCTGACTAATAAATTATAGCGTGCTTTCTAAGCAAAATGCGTGTAATATACAGCCAGCGATAATACAGTAACAAGTGTTTCCCAACATGGCACGGTTAATCTTTGACGAGTAAATTCTATAGATAGCTGACAACGATCCAGCCACGTATAAAAACACCTATATTGATTGAAGCGCCAAGAAATCTGGTTACGTACATCATTCGTGTCTGAAATTACATTTAATGAAATTAAATCATAACTGAAAGTGGGTTAACATCGATTTTTTTAAATTGCTCGCCCTATGTAAACTCGTAAACCTAATGAAGGCGATGAAAATCACTCGACCGTGTGACATCATGATGTTTTGGAGCGTTATTTATTGCAATATGTTCAGTACGAACATTTGAAACACAGAGCAAGGAATTTTTGTTTCATAAAATTTATGTTTATTGTCTTTAACTCTGCGTGGTTTTCGATAGATATAAAATTAAACTATAGCTTATTTGACAGCCATTTCGAGAATTTCATAACTTTATTTACAGACGTTGACTTAATATCGACAAACAACGAACATTTGCACGACTCTCCTCGTCTATATAAAGCCTAGATGAATTGTCTTATCTAGAAACGGTGACGATATACTAATCTGAAAAACGAAAGAGGAAGACTATCAGGATGCCGGCAATGATTTCCTTTTGGTCTATTTTGGGCAAAAAAGTGTCTGGAGCGTACCTGTCGAGCAGAGTAGGGCATATAGTATCGTTTATTATACACACTGCGTATGGATTAAGCACAACTTTATTTAACCTAGATAATGTGAACTTGGATAAACGACGAGTCTTACTAATATCCATATGAAATGGCCTGTAGTTCGCTGGAGTGTAGTTCGCTGGAGCTCACTCATATGCATATTCAACTATTTAAAATATATTTAAATGAAACAGAAACATATTTTATGGGAACTCTCGCCGCTGTTATATTTTCGCTACTATAAAATATTATAGTTTTATTTCGTATTTTAAGTGTTTCATGTAAACGGACTTGCGTATTTAAACAAGTTTAACAAGGTGTTTAAACTAAGTAAGAATTAAAAACTGAAATATCTCATATACCGCAACTATAGTAGATCGTCAATCTCATGTCTTTTTTGATAGAAGCTTATCTGTTTGTTGATAAAAGCTGCATCGCAGCTTATGAGGTTTTTTGATGTAGTGGAAATGCACTACAAAATGAAGGAGGAAAGTTCCACACAAGAACACATTTGTTTTCTATTAAACTACAATCGACTACAATTGCTTTAGAGGGATACAATCCGTAGGCAGCGCTTTTAGATATAGATATATCTATACTCATAGATCAAGCAATAACTTATTTACACTATAATTAAAACAATAATTGTTTACTGAAGCATACAATATTGTTTAAAATCAATTTCATAAATATGTTAAAAATTAACACATAAAAATTCCTTGTTTTTTTTTCTATCATCTATCATTCATTTATGTGTGCCATTGTGTCATTGTTGCTTATTTTAATACCAAAATCATTAGTTTGTTAATTGTTGTAAATTATTGTTATTATGACAAACCAAACCTGGTTATTTTTGTTTATTCTATATCTTGTATCTTGTATCAGTTGCTTTTTTGAATAAACTCGTTGTGTTTAAGAATAAATTGCAACTCATTTCCACGCGCCCTATATTCACCTCATCCACACCAATGCGTTGTATCTTCCTTGGAAGTACCACAAAGCATAAGAATCGTATGACCTAAACCGCAGAAAGAGAATGTCAAAGAGATTACCGAGGTGCTAAGTAGTATTTGAATGACTTATACTACTAAACTGGGTAGAGGTAACTTAATAGTTAGAAAGATGTAACATCCCCCACACAAAAATGCTTCAACCACAAAACCACAGGATATTTTTACAAAACTGATATTCGTTTTTCATTTCATAGCGAGGTTACATCCACCCGTATCCACTTTGACAGGGTTCAGAGATTTTATTATACAATAGTTTGTTATTCAGTATTATAAGAACTTACCTCTTCTAAGGATGTTTTGACGACGAACAATTGGGTCATTTTATATATCCAACCTTCCATATCCGGAAAAGTGTCCATGTGTCAAGACGAAGTGTCGTTTCAATGTTAACGCATGAATAGAAACTCCGATGAAATTCTATCACGTTAATATGTAATATTTGACATGCGAGGAGTAGAAAAGTGTTCATTTAACGCCTAGATATATGTTTTCAATAAGCGGACGGTAAAATGCACAGCATCACTGCAGAGATTCACGCAATTGTAATTGCAATCTCGTAAGAGATTGCAGCCTTATTGGAGCACTTTTTGTGTATTTATTGCAACAACTTTCACATGTATTACTATTTCTATTATGATTATTACTAACGACCTGGCCGTGTATAACCTCATGACGAGGACTGTTCAGATGTTTTACAGCATCTCTGCGTCTCTAGATAAAGACTTCTCACTATTCAACTCAAGAAACGGTTGCAAAATCAAAGAATAATCCGAACGCATATCAACGAATGATCTCGCTATGATAACTTATAGATGAGCAACAAACACGTGTACATGTACGAATATGCCGATGTCTAATACGAACACAGAATCACTGGAACGGGTATCGTTTGTCGTTGGAGATTCATGTAACGAGTGTTGTGAACATGTGCAGCACCATTGACTTTTTGGGAATATCTCATCGAAACACCTTTCAACGACTAAAATACGCGCACGAAATATTCCCGATTCAGGACATTGATGGCGAGAGCAACAGTTCGTTCCTCGTGCTCGTACTTCGGCTACTCGAACATACGATAGGAATACTGTTCCGAAATCGGAAGAACGGAACGCAGACTGAACTCTCTTGACGGAAGGAACAGGCGCGTTTGCTGGATTGTTGCAGTTATTAAGGCAGCGGACGACAATGACAACATCGTCAAGCGTGTTAACAAATCGCAAGGTTTAAATCACTTTGAGTAACAATAGAGCATTTTGGGCGATATATATTCGATTGTCGACGAGCGGCGTAATAAAAGGCATTCACCAATTTCCAAGTCGGTTGTTGTACGCCTATTCTCCCGGAATGTTACGCACCTACTAGATGTACTCTGGAACGGACTTCTCTGGTCTGTTGCCGCATGGTTGTTTGCTTCGGCAAGAGTTTGCGCATTTAATACCAAGGGCTGGAAAGGATATTTCAGAAACAGGTTATTTTTGATTCAGCGTTGGACATCTTTTTTTTCCTCGGTTTTTTAAACTTCGTCAGCACCGTTGGATACTTAATCCAACGTCCATGAAACTTCTCCTGGTGTTCATCTTGCGGCTATAAATCTCAAACACTTTCAAAAACACTCCAGAAAACCCAGAACCTATTTATCGGCTGCTTTCTCCATTAGCCATCGAATACGCTGAGATCCTCTTCAGTGAGGGCGTAATGGACAGAATTCGAGCACTTGTTTTGTAATCACGCAATAGCACAATAGGAAGCTTCCAAACACATGCAGGGATAAAAGCCAAGTTTTTCGTAAACATGTTTTGCATGTGTTTTAAATATATTTCAAATGGTCAAAAGAGATTCGTTATAGCAATAAAAGATACAAAACATGTGTTTCTAGCGAATTCAACCAGATGGTACGTGTATGTGTTTTTTACATGTCTATTTGCTCTATTAGGTCAAGAGCTATCTGTCTTGGAGTTACAAGGCGACACAGTTAGTCCAGTTACATTTATGTTTCGAACAACTATAATAGACTCAGTAGATCAGCAATGCTAATCCACTAATACCAGCATGTTATATGCTGCAACCAACCTAATTTTAAAGAAGTATAACAAATTTGAAACTGTTCCGAGACTATCACTTTCTACAGAATCAAATGAATTGCCCTGTTTGATGTTCTGCTATGCTAGCACTATTTAAATTATAACAACAAGTACTATCATCAAAAATGTATAGTACCACATTCCGAATTTTTTTGTTTTTCTGGCATCCATTTTCCAAGAAATATTAGTAATTAGTAATTGAACTAATGTAACTGAGAATATTTGAATATACGTTTTTGGTAAGTGACCTGATGCAGCTTCCCGTCAGTTCTAAAATATCAGGTATCCGATGTGTTGACACCCCACGTAACCCTTCGGCAATGAATATGCAGCACAACTAGCACAGCTTTTCAGAGTATGGTACATGGAAACAACATATTTGTGCTCTCGTTAGATATGACGATGCTGTTGTGTGCATGTAGATGAAATTGGTCAACTTTTTAATTTCGTGGAGAAACCGTGTTCAATTGAGTATCGCGATCTCTCGGTTATCATTGCTCTTTTACATTCTTCTGAAAGTGACTTATGATAACAGTTATTGATTACGCTAGTAGGGAAGGCTAATGAGGTACAAGACGGCCCAAACAAGATGTCGAAACGCCAAGGGTAAAATTGAATTCTACTATATACTGTTTTACAAATGCTGACACTAGGTGAATTTTTTTGCAGAATTTCAATACATTTCCTATATACTACATAGAATCCTCTAATTAGCTTTCTACAAATTTTTCTTTTTATTTAAAACCCAATATGGTTTAAAAAAAAGCTAAAAAAACAAATAATGACATCCTAATAGCGTCAGCATGGTTCATCAGTCGTGGCTGCAATTTTTAATCAATTTTTGGGCTCAATCAATTTCAAGCATTACTTCAAATTTTCCAATCCTCCAATGCAATCGCCAACAATGCGGAGTTTTTTACTCATTGAGATGTTTGTACGCGATAGTGTGGGTGATGCTAAAAACAGATAAACGACGAATGCTAGGCGAACGTGTATGCCCTATCTGAATCTGAAAGGAAAATCAGTATTCGTTAGGCACCTCATCAGAGAGGATGCAGCTGCATCGGCATACCAGGAAATTTTACTCTGCGCAGTATTTAAGCTTTGTTATCACCTCCGTAGTGTTGATTGCAAATTGTGGCGCTCAAGATGGTGCTGCAAATTACCGTTTGCCGAATAACACCTACCCTTTGAGGTACAATATTGAACTGACCACGAGGATTCATGATGACACCATAGGAGACGATCGTTTCCGTTTCGATGGCAAAGCAACCATACAGTTGATGACCAGCAGTGGGCAGCTCACATCGAATAGCATAACGCTGAACTATCGTCAGATCGATATCACACACGTTAGGCTATGGAACACGCTGGACGGTTGGGAGCAGATACTTCTGGACGATAGTACCAGTTTTACACTAGACCCGATCAGAGAGTTTCTTACGGTGCAATCGCCCCAGCCCTTGAGCGGATCATACTATCTGGAGTTGCAGTATAATGGCACACTGCGGGAAAATAATGCCGGGTTTTATCGGTCATCGTACCATGATGAAAATGATACTGTTCGGTGGCTTGCAACAACTCAATTCTCCTCGACTGACGCGCGTCATGCGTTTCCTTGCTACGACGAGCCTGGCATAAGGGCTCCAATCGGATTGCGCGTTACCCATGGCAAAAATTATACTGTGCTTTCGAACGGTGTCCCACTTCACGTGCGAGAAAGGTAGTGTTACATCAGGGAAAACTATAATAATTACGGAGTAAGTAACATACGTATTTTTACTGATTTTTACAGTTTGCTCGACGGCATGGTAACTACTACGTTTGCAGACTCACCCAGAATGCAGTCCTACCTGTTAGGCATTGTGGTAAGTGATTTCGAAGAGGTATCACTACCCATGTATCCAGGGCAAAATGCATTCGCTCGCCACACGGCGTTGACCAACGGTGAGGCGAACCTCATGGTAGAATCAGGATTTAAAATACTTGCAACACTAGAGGATTTCCTAGAAACTCGCTATATTTTGCCAAAGCTGTACCACGTGGCCGTTCCAGACTTTGCGCCGGGTGCCATGGAAAACTACGGTTTGGTAGGTTCCGAATATTTGCTCCAATACAGAAAAAAGATATCAGTTTCTGGTTTTTCCAATTTCAGATTACATACAAAGAAGAAAATTTCCTGTATAATATGATCAGTTCCCCGATGAAGCAGCGCAAAAAAATTGCCACCATTTTGGGGCACGAAATAGGGCATCATTTCTTCGGTAACTATGTGTCGCCAGCATGGTGGAGCTATTTGTGGATGAAAGAAGGGTTTGCTAGGTTTTTTGAATATTTAGCACCGCAGATGGTTTATCCCGAGCTAGATATAGAAGCAATGTACGCTGTAGAAAAAACTCACAATGTATTCGAGATGGATTCCTTCGGATCCGTACGCCCGATGACATTTTACGTGAATACGCAAAGTGAAATTGCGAACATTTTCGACGACATCGCTTACGATAAAGGTATTGTTTCTAGCAATAGTCTTTAAACTACATTTTTTGGCTGCTTATTCATCGTGCTGAGTGTGATTTCAACAACAGTTTCTTATCTTCATGCTTAATCAGGGGGAGCAGTAATACGAATGTTCTACCATGCGCTTGGTCAGGAAACGTTCCGCCGAGCGTTAGTGCATTATCTTCATGAAAATGCACTGCAGGCTGCAAACCCGGAACGGTTTGCCGAAGCGATGCAGAAAGGAATTGATGAGTCGTTACCACCAGCTATGCTTGAATTCAGTGCGTATATGCTCCTAAAATCCTGGACCGAACAAGCCGGTTATCCTATAGTACACGTATCACGTACTGCAAATTGCTCTTTAAAGCTTCACCAAGAAAAGTATTTGCTCAGAGTTAATGGCAGTAATTCTGCTGATACGTGGATTTTGCCGTATAACTTTGCGACTGCCAGGCTACCTGATTTTGAAATCACAACGACCGACGGATGGCTATGGCAGACTGACAATGTGATTATTCCGACGGTAGAACGCAACTGGACGTGCGACGATTGGATAGTTTTTAACAAACAACAGACAGGGTACTATCGAGTAAACTATGATGAAGAATTATGGAATTTGATCATCGATACCCTTTTGGTGAACAACACTGTCATTCATCGTGCCAACCGAGCCCAGATCATCGACGATGCCCTCAATAACGCACGATCTGGAAGATTAGAATATGAGGTGCCTTTGCGTTTGTTACAATACCTCTCAAATGAGCATGACTATATTCCGTGGGCTTCGGTTAATCGTAATCTCGGATTGCTGGATGTGCTGATGGGTAACTCCAACAGCTATCAGTTGTGGCACCACTATTGCTTGGAGTTTATCCAACCCGTCTATGACCGTATGGGTATTGTAACACGTCCTCAGGACACACTATCGCAGCGGATGGCACGAGAAATAGTCGTAATGTGGGCTTGCAAGGCCCGCTCCTGGCATTGCCTCAATGAAACAGCAAGAATTGTAAAAGCAATTGCCCAAAATTCCCTAACAGACGCCGATCCTGATCTGCGCGAATCAATCTACTGCAACGGATTGCGATTTGCAGCATCAGATGTGTTTGAAGCCATTTGGAAGCGTATGCAAACATCACGGGACCAAGCATATCGTTCAGAACTGATTCGTTCACTTGGGTGCGTGCAGGATGAAGTGTTGTTGGAAACATATCTTAACAGTACGATTGTTAACGAGGGTGCCAACTACTACGGACAGGAGCGTGATCGTGTCCTTGAAGCGGTTTACAACAACGGAGTTGTAGGAATGAAAACGGCGATTAAATTCTTCACATCACACATGGTCCAGATTCATGAACTGTAATTGTTGCGTGTGCTATTTCGTTCGCTATAAGCCATAAATAATGTTCTATGTCATTTCCATTTCACAGCTACAACAAAGGAAATTTTGGAGGAAGAGCTATAAGCTCAGCTGTTCGCAGAATGGCCAAGCAGACTGCAAGTGAACACATTTATATTCAACTCAGGGACCTTATGGAGCAGCTTTTGGAAAATGGGTTTCTGAAACAGTCTGAAATGCTACAGGCTCTGGAGCAATCCAGCGAAAATATCATGTGGTTAAATACTAGAGGTAAAACAATAGAGATTTGGTTAGACGATCAATATATTACTACCACGGAACAAGCTACCACTACGACCGAACCTCCAAGCATCGTAAGCACCTCCACTTCATATACTACAGGCAGTTCCAGCATTGCTACAACTATAGTCACTTCCACTAGTAACATCGTTCCTACCAGCAGTACCGTACTTTCAACACTGAGCTCCGACACTCCATCTAACTCTTTTCTAACACCTTCTATGTCCACAACTGTGTCCACTACACTTACCTCGTCCACAGAAGACAACGAGAACGACAGTGAAAACTCAGCCATATCTGTTTCATATTCCTCGACCCTTAGGATAGTCGTTACGGTAGTTTCTATGGCTTCAAGAATAAGGTTCTAATATGAGTTTTCAAATAAAAGAAAATAGTAGTGTTTGTACGTACGGCGGACTCCAATGAAATTACTAGCGTAATTTCGAAATACTTTAAATCGTTGGTCTTTTTTTGGGGTTTTCTTTGGGCGCACAGCATTAACAAATTGCTTATCAGTAAAAAATAAAAATAAATATATTTGCTAACCTCTGCCAATTCTCTAGGCGCAATATGCATATGAATTTCGCTTAAACTGTTTTTGATGGTTTCTTTATAGTTTGCAAAAATAATGTTGTAAAATTTACGTGATATCCATAAAGGAGTGTAATTAATGCTTGTGTGCTTTAAACATAACTATGCTACATTCATCGAAGTTTTCTACATTTCGAAGTGCGCTATAATAAAGGTAGTTTTCAAAAAGAATAATAATAGAAAAAGAAAATGCAATACTGCCGTATGCAACTACAAAATAATAGCGCTTTGCTTAATAATACGATTTAATACGCATGTCTTTATTATTCGCCAATTTGGAAGCAATTTTGTTCCACCTTTTGACGTTTCAACAAATTCTTTTTTGCACGATGAAGTTCTGAAGAAATGGGGATACTCCAATTCTAACGGCGGGCGCAAACGGTTGCAATAATTAGCCATTTTAGTTCAAAAGCCGCTTTTAATCGTTTCAAAATCTATTAATTCTTTTCTTATCCAATTATTGCAATCGTGTGTGCAACCGCAATTAACGATTAATATGAATTTTCATAATATACCGCTCCAAATATTGCACGTTAACGTATCTTCGCGTATGTTGCAACCGCTACTTTATTCCATAGGTTGTGTTTAGTTCTAATGTAACAGTTTCAGGGTAATTGATATTATGTGGGTAATAAGTTTCATTGAGTATCATTGGTGTATCATTGGTGTATTCTCATGAACGATCTCAAATCTCATTTTAGATCTAACCTCGTGAATACGAATTGTTCATTGTGAACTCATTTACTGTCATTTCATAGCTTGCAAAGATGATCAATAACAGTGCACAACAGGATCGCGTACTTCTCCGTCGGATTGATGTTATTCATCCATCATATACCGTGTTTGCAAGCATCGCAACTGCAGCCCACAATTCTTAAAATGGCCGACTTAACGTAAACTTTTGCTGATTTTTCGTAGTCTTTAACCCTTGTTTTCTTCAAACATCTAGTAACTATGGCGCAACCAATTTCGTTGCGGTAAATCAATGCAATCAATGCAACTGCTTGAAAGACGTCCACTATTTCAGCCGAATGTCTACCAGCATTTATTTTGAGTAAAAACAGCGGGAAACAGATGCGGTGTGTGTAAACGGTGTGTTTTATATTTATTTTAAATTTGAACATCTACCTGCCTAATAGGCAAAATATAATATTAAGCTAAGACTTGAAAACTAACAACTAAGGACCAGTTGAAACAGGGGAGAAAGAAAGACGAACATACGGAGTACAAAGAAATGTCGAAGTCAAAGAGGGCACAGACTAGGTTGATCGACGCATTCAAACGAGAAACTGACCGTTATGGCCATTTGATTTCCTTGGCCCTATACAAAATCCAAAAAGACTGGATGAGTATCTATTGTACAATGCGAGCCAAAGATAAACCAGAGAGATACCCCCATCGCGCCGACAAGTGACAGCGTAGAGGTATAATTAACAAATTAAACAGAAAATAGAAGAAAGGATGAACAAAAGAAGTAGCGAAAAATAGATAAACAGAAAACTAAAAAAATTTCAATATACGCAGGGTAATTCAATATACGCAGCTCAAAATTTGGAAAAGATAGCTGAAGTCTACAATAATCCAGGAAATCGAAAATAAGTTTTTACAGCGTGTATGATACCAAATTTTAAGATCGTTCGCGAGAATACAGCCTGTCATCTTGTCTGAAACATGACATGTTTAAGAAGCGTAATAGTAAGGAGTTTACAAACCAGTTGTGGAACGACACGAGCTTATAATGTATGTTTAGGTTCGTTAATCACCTACTCTACAAGCCAAAAGTATGGATTGTATTCTCTTGCATATAACCATTTTCCTCCATCGCTATATTAAGATATATTTTTTTCTCGTTAATTGCTTATTAGATCTGACAACACCTTATTATACTAATACCGATAGTTTAGTTCAGTTTTCACTATTTTTATCTACATTCTTTTGTATGTAGCATGTTATACTAATATGATTTTTACTTTGCAACGGTAATATCTTCCAATCCGCCTTCTTCTTCAAGCTTTGACAAGAACTTCATCATCCTTACTTGGGGATCCATTTGACGAGCCAAATCAATCAGATCCAACAGCTTCTTTATACCTACAAAAATACGTCTCCCTTTGATTCGTTTATAAATAGCTGCCAACTCGTTGCGTCCAAACACATCCGGCTCTTGCTCAAGCACGGCCAGTAAATGGTCCGCTGATGAAAGGTTAGGTACATGCAATACTGCTGTGAACGCAGAGAGCATTTCCATGTCTTCCAACACTTGCCTGCAAGGAGAGTATTATAATTGTGGTGCATTATATTTTAGTATTTG
This sequence comes from Anopheles plumbeus, assembly GCA_034621735.1. NCBI lineage: Eukaryota > Metazoa > Arthropoda > Insecta > Diptera > Culicidae > Anopheles > Anopheles plumbeus. The sequence continues at coordinate 45,172,135 of JAOEFI010000003.1, forward strand.
GGCATATTTTATGGAATCGACCAAAGCATTCGATCGGCATGTGCTATTATCTTTCCTATTCATTTAAAAATAAAGACTAGGGATAGATAACTGTCGTCGAGATTCTTTAACTTTGTAAAGTCGTATATTCTTACCGTCGGCTTGTTGTGCAGAGAATAAGCAGTTTTTTACCCTTTGGTGGAGGTTTCTTCAGAAGCACCAACAATGCCTGGAGCGTAACATTAGAATATCGAGGACCGATTGGCCCGTAATCCAGTAAACGTTCGATATTGTCAACCAGGATGCAACTGAACGTCGAACGGTATGCATCGTCGAAATACTGATCACAAAAATAAGGAAAAAAATTTGTTTACTAGTTCCAATTCAAGAGTATGCTTGCGAGCGTTACCTTTCGAATTTGCAGACATTTGCCGTTCTCCGTAAAACCCACCATATCGTCAGGACTGCACACTTTCACGAATGGAAAATCGGACAGTTTAGCCAGCTTTGCTGCCAGTGCCGTTTTACCAGCGTTTGGTGGACCTTCCAACAATACTGACACCAGGCCAGAGCCTTCCACTCCACGGGCCTGTTCTGTGTAAAGGGCCCCATCTTCAAGAATATGGGCTACCGGTAATCCCCAGTTAATAAATCCACGAGTCAAATAATGTTCCAGGGCTTCCGCAGCAGTACCAAAAGCCTAGCAAATATATTTAAATGTTAAACCTCGAAATATATAAAGAAGTATTCCCGCGAACGATTTCAAAATATCACATCTAATTTGGAGAAAACTTTCTGTTCATTTTGAGCACAGTTATGGTAGGTTCAAGTTCTTTTCAGGCTACATTGACTTCCTAAACATGTGCCATACCAGTGCAAAGTAAAACAAATTGAAACAACCAAACCACAAACGGGGATAACTTCGAGTGAACATTTACCCAAGTAATGAACAAAAAATGTTCACCAAATTGGATGTGAAATCGTTTGGGGGTACATTCCATAATTTTGAATAATTCCATAAAATTGAGTTACTTCTTAACAAAACTTACCGGTTTGATGTCATTCTCAAATGCATGTAGAAAGTCTTCTTTCGTTACCATCAGTTTCTCCATTGCAGCCGGATCAACTTCAACCTTTGATGCTGCCTTAATCAAGCGATTCATTGCGGTGGACTGAGCGGCACGAACTAAGCCTTCCAGCTCGGCACCACTGTAGTTCTTAGTCATGGCTCCCAGCTCGCGTAAATCTACATCCGGAGCTAGTTTTTTGAATTCCTTCATGCGCCGAGTATGAATGACCAGAATCTGTACACGACCTTCTTCATTGGGTAGGCTGATTTCCATTTGAACCTCTAGACGCCCGGGTCGCATTAACGCCTCGTCAATCATGTCGCGTCGGTTAGTCATTCCAATCACCAGAATGTTATTCAATTGCTCAACGCCATCAATTTTGGCCAACAACTGGTTGACAACAGTGTCGTGTACTCCTGAATTACCACCAACTGTTCCACGAGCTTTACAAATAGCGTCGATTTCGTCGAAAATAATTATGTGCAAACCACTCGCAGGACCAAGCTATAAAAACGAAAAGTATTCTCGCATGAGATACACTAATTTGACCGTTCCAATGCACTAGCTTCCTTACCCTCTTCTCCTCCTCTTCAGCATCGGCAAACAGTCGACGCACATTAGCTTCCGATTCACCAACATACTTATCCAAAATCTGCGGACCATTGACAATTTTTGGTTCTCTAGCATTCAACATCGTGCCAATCTGACGGGCCATCAACGTTTTACCGGTGCCTGGCGGGCCATACAACAAAATGCCCTTTACGTGCTTACAACCAAGTTGTTCAACTACCTCCGGCGGGAAGACACGCGATGCGAAAGCACGGCGGAAAATAGCATTGAACTCGCGATCTAGTCCCCCGATTCCCATTCGTCCGAAATCCCAGTCCGGGTTGATAATTGATTGTCGTACCGCTGTTGCACGACCTTTAGAACGACCAATCAAATTCAATCCGGAACCTTCAGCCTTCTCGAATGTTACCATCGCGTTAGCCAACAAGCGCCCAAAATTCACTTTTTTGGGCTCGGCGGGACCTGCTGTCCCTCCATTAACACCGCTGCCACCAGCAGTCATTGTTACAGCATCAATTACTTCGAGTGTTTTTACAGCCAAACAAAGGAGCTTTTTATCCTGAAAATTAAATACTAACGGTTGTCCTACGGTAACTGCAAGACCGGCGAACTGTAGCAAAAAATCCTTTGCCATCTGATCGCTATCGTACGGCTCGTGTGTAACGCTGTGGTAATGTGAAAAAGAACAATAATAGTAAAAGTTATAGTGATCCACACTTTTCAATAGATTATGACCTTTTCTTAAGAAAATATCGAGTGGTATTTACGTTTTTTTCTGCAGGAAATCCACCTCCAGTGAGATACTGCACAGAACCTCCGAAGAACGCTCAAAAAGGAATGGTTTAACGCTAATATCCTGATTGATGGATAGTGTTGCCCACTTTCGTTGCAGTAAAGAGAAACCGATTGTACCGGGATTGATTTCACCAGCCGACGTACGTTCGGTGGAGAAAATAAAATGCTGTCCAGGAGCAGTCGAAACATCTATGTATCTAGCAAATTAAAAAAAAGGTGCTTTAAAATCTTTATGAAGCTTCACTTTTCAGCGAATTGTAGTCATATATGTACATACATTGACAACATGAACTGAACTGAACCGATCTAGATCTGATATGGACTGGAAAACGATTCTGTTTCGTACTGTCTTTACAGAAAGGAAGAACTCACACATAGGATCAAGTGTTCGCAATAACTGCTCTTGGAATTAGCTAAACAGAGGTTCGTCATTTATTCCTTCGACTTCCAAAAATATATAAATGCTGACATGTATGATTTTTCGTGCAAAAGATTCAAAGCGATTGAACAAAAACCTTTACAAAATAAAACCGGTTTACATTATGAATTCTGGTGTTATGACGAACTTACTTGATATCTGGCGGAAAATCTCCACCACTAACGATGGCTCTGTTCTTTAGGGACAACTCATCAGTAGGGCACTTGGCCGCCTTCATAATCTGTAAAAAGTTACAAAAGGGCATTAATATCACAATCCTTTATGCGCCGGGGCAAATTACTGACCATTGCCATGACTGTTCTTTTTCCTTAATCTCTTCCAATGCCAATGTTTCAAAAAACCCTCGGGAATTTGGTAGAGTACAAACCACAGCGAATTGTTTAGGATACGTAGCGATGACCTCTAAAAGGATATTTCCACCATTAATAGAATCGATTCAGGTTTTACTTTTTTTCAGAAGTTTCACAGTTTTAACAGATTTGTCGTTTTTTAAACTGGAACAAACTACGTGACTCTTATGTGACTATGATTTAAGAACATTATTGCGGTCATCTCCCTATTTGTATTATATAAACGTATATTGAAATGATTATATGTATGCATGTGTTTACTATTGTTTTGTATCTTGCGTATTATTGATTTACGAAAGATAAATTCACTCAGTTCAACAAAGTGGAATTTTATTTTTCAGTACAGTAATCACATTCACATTTAAAACAGCCAAAATCCCACGAAACAAACTATTACTACATTTAAAATATTCTAATTATCAAATTAATAACCTGAATATACATACGAATGATTCATACGACAGAAACAAAATCGCGAGATGAAATGATTTGACGAATAAACTCTTCGTGTATGTGGGCACTTTTGTTTCGGTACCAATTCATTTCAATATCTTACCTATTACAAGATAAGAAACGTGGAAAAGAATACCTTGCAACTGGACAAATTTTCTTGCTAACGAGGCGTTCTGAAACAAGTCAACTACGGATTGAGATATCAGAAAACATGGTAACACTACGCACATGCAGTACGGCGCATGCGTTGTTTTGACAGCACTATCGGATTGTTTTCGTCGATCCTGAAACTGACGTGTTCGATAAATTTGCACGTAGTGGATAGAATTCCAATAATGATCTGGGTGGCCAGAGAACCATTATTATACAAAAGCCTACATTATATTGCTAACGGAAAATGCTTAGTGCTCTTTACAAAAATGACCTGAAATGATCAAGAATCTTTCTATAGAGGTATGATGTTTCCCGCGAATCAGCTGGTTCCAGAAGGCCCGAAACACATTTTCATACAACTCAAAAATGTATCTCGATAGCATCTCGATAGCATTGAATTGCATTAGTTGATAGATAACTATGAACATAACAAATCGAATGGAAAAAAGAACTTTCAGAAGCAGGACTAACCTACATGGACCTCACGTAAACACTGATGTGGAGAGTACCGGCAGGGTTGTTCTGCGAGCTTCCTTTTTGACAGTAGGTCAGGGCTGCCACCGGCAGCTGCTGGTCGAAGATGTCGGAAAAAAGTGGTCCGAGCCGCTCGAATTGTCAAGCGGGGTACGCTCCGTTTTGACAGAAAAACGATGTCATTTGCTCGTTTGAAGTTACGTTCTAGCAGTGTGGTAAAAGAAGGTCTAGTGCTGAACACCATTTCATAGTTCTACGTGACGGTATTGAGTTTGGACGCAGTTTCTGCGAAGAGCTGTTCTCGAGCGATTTTATTCTTCTTGTGATTGGTAATACTTCTACTGTATAAAAGGTAGCAACTCCGATTCGAAGTACTTCCCAAGTCCTAGAGATCTTTAACCATTTCCCCCAGCACTGCATGCCAGTATTTTGTGTTCTACAGAAGCGTTTACTGGGTTATACAGTGTGATTTTCGGCTACGTTCGTTTTGATAGACGGTTCTTTCGCCATCAGGCAGCATAATAAGGCATAAGGCGAATAGCAGTAGTGATGCGATAGAATGTCTATATGACAACAATTTGCTAACCGGTCTACGAATAGTGATGTGTTGAAGGGTGTTCCAGATCTCAAAGAAGTGTTCTCCAGCAGACTGAACTATTTAACGTAACATATGTAAGAACATGCGCAAACATGTTTTGTCTGAATTAACAGTGTCACACATAAATAAACAAAATACAAGCCTTCGTGCGTCGCTTACGGTCACGAATTTCACAACAGTGAGCTTGAATAATTCCTTTAAAGCATCGTACAGCTTCAGGTGTACATCTAAGTTGCTCGCGGCGTCCAGAAAATATATCGTAGAAGCTTTGTCTCGTTCTAAACGTACGTTGATACCTCTTGGGTGCGGTCTGTGTTAAGCTTCATCGACACATCATCTCGGTAGCGTAAGAAAATGATCAAAGATACCAGTGAAAACCCCGGGCTCGTCTGATGATTTTCTAACGTCGGCCCGGATGCGTGCGCGTTCAGGTTCGCTAAACCCTCAGCAAACGCCGCGGTTTGCAAGCTTTCTGTGTTTATGTGCATCTGTGTGTATTGTTGCATACGAAACGAAGCGAAGTGTTTTGCTGTTTTCCGGTTTCCTCACCGGATGTTGTCGTATGTTTATAGTTTTTCGTATGTGTGTTTTTTCCATCGCGATTGAACCCTTAGAACTACCTCTCCGGAAACTATGAAGCGTGACTGGAGAGGAAATGCCTCAAACGCTAAACGGTGAAGAAGAAGTTAGTTTGCAGCGGCAAACATAAGCAAACGAACATGTTGCACATTTAAAGGGGAACGGGGCGCCGTGTGTGGATTGGAAAAGTGCACTGGTACTATTGTCGTGTGATTTAGTGTGGTTTATTGTTATTATTATTCTGGATAGCTACTTACAGCTTTTTCTTGCATTATGCAAAGTTTGATTATTGTTTCGTAACAACGAAAGATAAGAATAGTGAAAACGTATCGACAAACAATTGTTGCTTGTTGCATACCAGTACTATTACGCACTCCATCCGAGGTAAGGTGAAACGCATAGCTCCAGAAGCACCTCTTGTCTGAGCATCGCGTTTTTTGGGTTGTTGGGTTCTTCGATTGGAGGCGAAGAAAATTCAACCGGCTACAAAACACGCCACGGGTAACCCACGAACCTGCGCATGAAGTGCACTAAGTATATTTGGTTGGAAGGTGCACGGACTTCCGCTTCTTTACAATTCAGTTTTCCTTCATAAAAGTGCTATTTATATGGATCATATGAATCTCCGATAATTGTCTACTATAAATAATTATATAGATGAGGTTGAGAAACATGACATCAAAAAGTTTTAATTACAAAACAAGTAAAAGTATTTTACCCTCTCTGAAAATGGTCACACTTAAAATGCTCCGGGTCAGCAAAATGAAAGGAG
>JAOEFI010000003.1:45182660-45240445 GCA_034621735.1 Anopheles plumbeus
AACTGTCGAGTGCTGAAAAATTGATCAGACACTATTGAAATATGAACAAATTCTAGTTCATTGATTGTGCCCAAGAATTTAAAAAAAACTTCCGTCTACGACACGTGTACGGTCTGGTGTTGAATTTGCATATAGATGATGCCTGTCGAAGGATCGAAGTATAAACTGTTGAACTGATCATTGCTGCAAAAAAAAGTTAGCTGTGTCATGTTTTTGTATACCACCCATGAGCACAATCAATCGCAATTCCCACGATTGCCCGAGTTTTTTGAAATAATTGTGAGCTAACAAACCAAGATTATCACGGAACGGTATCGCTCAGATAGTATAAAATTCTCAAACTTCAACAATCATTCCTCCATCGGGCCGCGATTGAATCATCTGGAAGAGGCTTACCAATTGCACACTGTCAGCGTGAGTCACCGTTAGAAAACGATCGCGTTTGGCAGTTGCGTTTCTACGGCATGAGATGACCCGTATGAGGTGAGGCATGCATCATGGTGTTCGTAGGCGACCCATGTTTGAATTGGTATACCGCCGAACCGGCCACACCACACTCCCGCCAGAAATTGCAGCGTGAAATCTTGCACATGCAAGTGCCGCAAGACCTTGTATGGATGCCCTTACCTAGTGAGGCACCGGTGGTTATCGCATCATGGAAGGAAACGGACACCTTGGGGAAAAAGCAAACATGTCCGGGAAAACAAACATGCATTCGGGAAGCATACAGCGTAGGGCTCATGCAATTCTACATGAATACTTTTGTGAAAACCGATTCAAAGATATTGGAAGCGCGACGAGAACCCTGATACGTAAAAAAAATAGTTAATTAGAACCCTTCCCCGCCCGCTTCGTGTCGGTTTTAAATGCTGAGAACATAATTGTAAAGCCTCTTATCAGCGTTTATCGTATGTACATAGGCATAAAACGAATTGCGTGCTACATGAAAACGATGAATCAGATCAACAATGAAACAAAAAATGGACTGTCCCACCCACATCATGCCACTATTGTCTTTTTATGGCGTTCACATGGCGGGTTAACCTGTTGCATTTTTGTGGAACACTTCCACTGTGGTGCGTGTGTCTCATAAGTACTAGATTGTGGTGCCCAATGATAACACGCGCTCTAGAGGCTACTAAATAGCGCGGGGGTACAACCCTTCGACAGCCTTGGGCGTATTTCCTCAGTGACACTTATTGTTTGAGGAAAGTGATTGAGAAATTAACATAGTTTGTGAGGGAAGCAGGGGGACCAAATAGGGAGTGGGGGAACCTTGGAAGTAGAGGGTCGTATGAACGATTGTTATTATCGTTGTTTCGCAAACTTACGCAAGTTGTATCTGATACACCATATGAGTCGTGATCACAAAATCACAACTTGTCGCACATACATTGCACCATAGCTTCATGATGTATGGGAAACTGCGCAGCTTTGTTCAACTCTGTGTGGAAGTAAGTGCCCACGCTGTAAATCGTTTTTTCGGGCCTAAAAATGCAGAAAGGGTGACGTAAACCAGCACGAGTTAGTTCCCCATTGGGAATGTTTAAACAATCTTCGGAGTAATGAAAAAGCTAAGCTAACTTTGTTCTTATCTGATACTTTCTTCTTCCGTCTTTCTGCCTCCTCCAAGAAGGTTACTTTTTCCTATTGCTGCACCATTAGATGATGGTGCTCTTCGGGAGGCACTTGATTGACCCCTTGTGTCATTAGGCTGTAATAATTTATCACTGCACTGCACTGTGTAGCACATCTTCGAATAAAAATAAAGCCACGATGGTAGTGACCACTTTTGTCATGGTGTGTGCATCCCAGAGTGATTTACGTATGTTCATTTCTTTTCTGCGGTCCGCAAACGACGGGCGCACGATCTTCGCGGGGTTCTAAGATGGGAAATCAGAGTTGCTCGAAATACGACGAGAAGACGGAGCCGAAGTCCACTTTCTTTCTTCGCTGATTCTTTCCGCTTTCAACCGGCCCACGGTTGTTCTGTAGTGTAAACTGGACAAAATCGTAGACGCAACCGTGCTGGCGCTCCGCACAAACAAGCTTGTTCAAAATAGTGAACTGGAGAGAAAATAAACTAACGGTGTTTTTCCCTGCCCGTTTCGTCATGCCCCCTTTCCGCCAGCGACTTTAGTTACCACGGCCACTCTGGGAGAAGGAAGTGGTTTAATACTTTAAAGCAAGCTAAATTACCCTCGAAGGCGAGACCGACACTGCAAGCTAACGTTGGATGGGACGGAAGAGAAGAATAAAAAGCACACAAAAAGAAAGGCATCGAGCTTTTCCTCCGATGATCGTTAGATAAGTTCTGCCTTATAACTTGGAAAATGTAAGGTCACAAGAAACCCAATGAGAAGCGAGTTGATCAGCTGAACAGGAAGCGCACGGATTCTCCATGCCAGTGTTCGACAACCTTTTCGCATTCGCTGGCCAGTTAGTTTCTTCTTTCAGTGGTATTTTTGAGAGACGTGCTTTGAGTTAACGGTTGATTTGATTTATCATTTTATTTTTACTATGATCATGCTGCCTTCACGCAGTTACAAATACAGGGCATTTTTGCCAATGTGGTCTATGAGTAGTAAACTACAGTTTCTAAGTCATAATTCTGAAGATTAGCATCAACATTATGAGACATGCGAATAGCAAACTTATCGTATCACAGTAATTTTTGCAGGCAAATTAAGCTCCATTCTTGACAACTCAAATCATTTCGATACATTTTCACCCAAACCTGGAAACGGATGATATAAAATACCCCATAAGCTAAGCTGAACTCCAGCAATGATCTGTCATGCTGTAGACTTGCGAGGAGCTTGCTCTTCACTGTATCACCCTGCTGCGCCGTTTAATGTTTCGTGTATAACTGTACCGTGATCTGCGTGGATCCGTGGGTTGAAGACCACTGTCTCGGAATAAACTCCATCGGAAGATGGTGTGCCGCACTAGTCCTCGATGGAGAAACATGGAACACGAAAACGATCAAAGTGGGGTTTGTGGAGGAGATCGGGCCACTTTCATATTTGCGACTTTAAGCCAGTGAATGTCACGATTGCCAACCCCGCCCTACCACTCCTTCGAAGGGTTGACATGCTGCATGAAGATGTATCGAGAATAGGAGAATAAAAATATACATACTACGTTCTACACAATATATAATAGTTGCAGCAACGTCAGGGTAGAGAAGGTACCGTTAAGCAGCATTCTACTCAAATCACGCTTAGAAAAAGAACACGTTCGTTGCATCGCCAACATCATGCACTGGCGTCTTGGACACACCTTGTGGCGAACAACTCGAGCGAGTAGGAAACGAAGAAAACACTGGGCCGTCTACTGCTTGCTGCTTCTCGGAGCAGAAAGGGTTTAGTTTGTTTTGGTGTGGTACCCTCGCGATAGGCACTGGTCGATAAAGGAGGAACACACTAGCGGCGGACGGAAAATCGTTTCAATTGCGGGCAGCAAAAAAAACTGCAAAAATGAACCCCTTTTCTAGCTGGAAGGATGGCAACCCTATTAAACGCTCAAGAAACGACAATAATTCCATTAAATCACCCTTCATGGAGAAAGATAACATGTTGAAAAAAGTGCTGTCACCAAAAGAAACGTTGTTTAATGATATCATGCTCAACCTGGTTCTTCCACTCAAGGGTATTTACTTAAGATAACAGGTGGTAGGTACACCTTGCTTCATCGTTTTTGTTATCAAATTTTCTAACGATAGTCGACATAGACGACAAAGACACGATCAGCATCACGGCTCTCGATCGTTGTGTCCGGACCGGCCGTGACTCTGCCACCTCTAACTGAGCAGGACCTCTTTTGTGGAACATAGGACCTCGATTTATATGAATTAGATTTTCTTCCACCATGAGAATCGTAGTTCTTCGCAAAGAGATATATCTTGATTAGTTCCGACTCTTCGAAACGCTTTTCCTGGGCGACAAAACTTCACAGAAGAACGATTGCCACATTTCCGGATGCTTATCGGCGACGTACTTCGGCTCGGTTTTGTTGCGATTGTGTTTTTTTTTTGTGCTTGTCGTTCGTCCGGCTCGGGTTTAATCATCGATCGATCCCGGGCTTGGGGTGGTGTACCCAGCCGTCTGTGCTATTTGCACAAGGTAGCCCCACCAGAGCAGCCAGCACGGTGTGGCAGATATCAGATACGAGCCGTTATCATTCGATTCACCTGTTCCCAGTGTTGACACAGTGATAAACTGCGCCTCTTTCTGCGCTGGTGTGGTATTTATGTACAGGTTTTTATTCGTTCTGCGGCTACAACGCCACGGAAAAGGGGTGAATATGATTTCTGACCCTTGTTGCTGATAAAAAAAATCTACCGCAACAGGTACATTTCCTGCGGTTGGCGTTATTATGAAGAAACAGAAAGAACTATGCTGATAATGTAGCACCGGCAGACTTTTTTGAGTCACGGTTCGTTCGTTTTATGCTTGAGCAAGATGCTTGAAAAACATGAACCAGTCCAATAGCGTACCTTTTTTACATATTAGTATTGATTTACACAAGAAATCTTTGTCAAAATGTTTTGTTTGTTCGGAAGATCGCGAAACTTCCTCAAGAGGGACTAAAATAGAGCAACAAACCAACGTATGAAACGAACTGAATACGCCGCACACATCTGTATCCACTTCTTGCTAATGATGCTATTTATCTACTCTGAGAAAAGAAGTAAGAATATATACATATATATATATACATACATATATATATATATATATATATATATATACATGTGAATATTCTCAAACTCACTCCGCATCACCCTCGCTGCAGCACCGAGCACAGTTATTACTGTTTCGAGCAAATTATGATATCATTCGGCAATCCTTCCGAACTAATGTTCCATATGGTGAGGCGAAAGAAGACTTAAAAAGCCAAAGCCCATTGAATTGTTCAGTATGCTTTTCTGGCAATGATTCATCGGCCTTTAATTATTGCACCACTGCAAACATATTGATGCCCCATGCTAGTCAAACTCCACTCCAAGAACGAAACTACTGAAAAGTAGAAGAGTTTTTGTTGACGATACATTTTCCATTGAATAGTATTAGCTAGAATATGAAACATCGTGGATTTCCACATTTTTCAAGATTCTTTTCTGTTTTACCTCTCTTTACAGACGGCGCAACATGGGTTCCCACATAAACCTTCCGCCCTGGCGTACGATCCGCGAAGCAAGTTGATGGCAATCGGTACGAACAGCGGGGTCATCAAAGTGTTTGGCCGCCCGGGCGTCGAATTCTACGGCCAGCACACCTCCCCGGGTAACAATCCGGCCGACTTGATCGTGCAAATGCTCGAATGGATCCCGGCAACCGGGCGGCTGCTTTCGCTGACCGCGTCGAACCAGCTGGTGCTCTGGGAACCAGCCGGAACGATGCTGGTGGCGATTAAGAGCCTGGCATTCGATGGGAAGCTGAAGAAAATTTCCTCCCTTTGCTGCTCGTACATGAAGGACACGGTTTGGATCGGAACGGAGGGCGGGAACGTGTATCAGTTCGATGTACGTAGCTTTACCGTCAAGGAATCCGTCATCTACCACGACGTGGTGCTCGAGCAGCTTCCGACCTCCTATCGACTGAATCCGGGTGCGATTGAGTCAGTGAAGCAGCTACCGAACAACCACAACCAGCTGCTTATCGCATACAATCGCGGGCTCGCGGTGCTGTGGGATCTGGAGTCAGCCAACGTGAAGCAGTCGTTCATCTCGCCCGGCCATGGGCAGAGTGTGGGACTGTTCATCGGCCAGGACTGTACCCAGTTCACTTGGTTCCATGCGGACGGATCGTACGCAACGTGGGATTTGGACAGCCCGATTCCACCGGAAAACCAGAAGTACGTCCCGTACGGCCCAGACCCGTGCAAGGCGATAGACCGGCTGATTCGCGCCCACCGCGGACGCTGTGAGCTGGTGGTCTTTTCCGGTGGCATGCCCCGCTCGGCCTATGGGGAGCACCAGTGCGTGTCGGTGCACTGCAAGGACGGCACGAAGGTTGCGTTCGATTTCACCTCGAAAGTCATCGACTTCTTCGTGACGTTCAACGACGCCCGACCGGAACAGGCGGAGGTGCTGGTGGTCCTGCTGGAGGAGGAACTGGTGGCGTACGATCTGACCGATGAGACGCTTCCGCAGATCGACGTGCCGTACCTGCATTCGCTGCACGCGTCCGCCGTCACGTGTAACCATCTGGTGTCGCAAGTTTCGGCCGACGTGTATGCTAAAATCAAGCAGGCTGGCGAGCTGCAGCTGGCAGAGTACAGCTGCAAACCGTGGCCCATCACTGGTGGCATCTTGCCAAACGAAACGAAGGACGACGAGGAGCAGCTTGCCGAACGGGACGTGTTAATCACGGGTCATGAAGACGGCTCCGTTAAGTTTTGGGACTGTTCGGACGTTTGCCTAACGCCGTTGCTGCACGTGAAGACATCCCCGCTGTTCAACAACAGCGACGACTTTGACGACAGCGCCCTGAACGGCTCAACCGAACAGCTGGACGATGGTGAGCCACCGTTCCGCAAGGCTGGCCAGTTCGATCCCTACTCGGACGATCCGCGGCTCGCGGTGAAAAAGGTACAACTGTGCCCCCAAACGGGAACACTGGTGATCGCTGGCACGGCCGGCAATGTGGTGATGGCAAATTTTGAATCGTCCGAGCACGCGGGAGACGAAACGCCCGGACCAATGAAGGTGACGACGATGAACCTGGTCAGCGATCGCGATGGGTTCGTCTGGAAGGGGCACGATCAGCTGAAGGTAAAACGTCAGTTGCTCGAGGAAAACGCACCCTTCATCGAGGGGGTGAACTTTATGGGCGTGCTGCAAGTGTTGCCCCCGGCCGCGGTAACTTGTATCGCGATGCAGAGCAAATGGTCATTGGTTGCTGCCGGAACGGCTCATGGACTCGTGCTGTTCGACTATCAGAATCAAGCTCCGGTGCTGCATAAGTGCACTCTCAATCCGAACGGTATGCTCAAGAACGATGATATAGCTCGACTCGACTGTGACTTGTCATCAAAATCGTATTCGCCTTTTTTGTCTATCTGATCACTTATGTGGTCCTACTTGCAGATCTCACCGGCGCCGGTGAAACGCTGTCCCGTCGAAAGTCGTTTAAAAAAACGCTGCGCGAATCATTCCGTCGGCTGCGGAAAGGACGTTCCACTCGTAGCAATCCAACTTCGGGTGGAGGTGGTGGTGGCGGTGGGCAACAGGCACAGGCGGCAGCGGAAGCACGTCCTGTGGAGCGCCAGATCGAAGCTCGACCGGTGGATGATGGGATGGGATCGATGGTGCGCTGCCTCACCTTCGCCCAAACGTTCATTACAAACCAGAACGTTTACATTCCGACCCTCTGGGCCGGTACGAACTCCAGCTGTGTGTCGGTGTTCGTGCTGCATCTACCACCGAAGCCGCCGAGCCAAACAGCGGAGAATGGATCCGACGAAGCATCGCCGGCCGCTGTGTCCCAAGGACCACCGGTCAGCGGAAAGTTGGCGAAGGAGATTCAGATGAAACATCGGGCCCCGATCATCGGTATTGCGGTCGTTGATAGTGTAAGTAGCAATTTTACAATTACCATATATGTATCAATGAAAAACCAATGTCTCAAATATGACTATCGATATGTCAAACAGTAACAAGCGAAACCGTGCTAAAATTCAAATGCTTTCAACATATATTTCCCTCTACCAGAATGGCGTACCGCTGGAGTTCCAGAATGTTCCCGGGCCAGCACCGCACCGTGTGCTTATTGCGTCCGAGGAGCAATTCAAGGTGTTCTCCTTGCCCCAGTTGAAGCCTGTCAACAAGTACAAGTTAACCGCACACGAAGGAGCACGCGTACGACGTATCGCTTTCGCTACGTTCATGTGCACCGTTCCGACCTCCAGTTTGCCGCATTCCAGTCCTTCAAAGACTACCCTCAGACCAGCACCGCAAGCACCGTCCCCGCAACAAGGGGCAGCAGCAGACACGTCGGCGACAGACACTAACACCACTGCAACGGGAGGTGAACAAAACGCTTCGGTAGCAGCTAACGGTGCGGGGTCGGATGTGACCAACCACTACGAGATAAGTCTTCTATGCTTGACCAACCTGGGAGACTGTTTGGTATTGACCGTGCCGGAACTGCGGCGTCAGTTAAACTCCGCCGCGGTGCGCCGGGAAGACATCAAGTAAGGAGAAAAATCGAAATCCTTTGGAAGAGAATTTGTGCTAATTTTGTTCGTTTTTTGTTCCATGTTGCTTATAGTGGCATATCGTCACTCTGTTTCACTTCGCACGGCGAAGCACTGTACATGATGTCATCTTCAGAAGTGCAGCGAATCAGTCTGTCGGCAACAAAAGTCGTATCACCGAACGGTATGATCGAGGTAGACGACTGGTCGACACCTATCGACAACACGACCGGTGATGACGAAGACGATCAGGAACAGGAGCAGGAGAATCAGCAGGACGCATCCTCCGAGCGGGAAGTGGTTGAAGCTAGCGGAGAAAAACTGACTGCCACCAAAATCGAGAAAGCCAGCGCAGGCAGTGCCACACTGCTGACGAATGGTACTTCAAATCCGAGGCTCAGCAATGGTGTCGGCAGCGGGGACGACGCATCGCCGAACAAAGCTAACGTGACAATTACTAGCTCGATCGGGGACATCACGATCGATTCCGTGCGTGATCACCTGAACGCAACGACGACTACGCTGTGCTCCACGACCACCGAAGAGGTTGTCGGTGAGTTTTCCTCGGATGGCGAACTAATTTGGGCGTGGGTGTTTAGTTGTGGGTGACAGAGGTAAACTTTTTTTTTACTTCCCACAGGTCGCCTGTCAGTATTGAGCACCCACACGAGTCAGTCGTCATCAACGGCTAAGAACAGTGACATTCTGAGTCTTAATTCTTCCAATATTAAGGACCTTAAGGGTATAGGGTAAGTTGCGATTTCAATTTAGTAGTTTAGTTTAGTGGCGGTATAATTTGTTTTATGCATTCATGGCCTATGCATGCTTTTACGCATAATTCTAAAACATGTGGCGGCAACTGATTTAAAAAAAAACTTTGCCTTATCAATTACACAGTGACACGACGGAAAAATCGTCAAACTCGGCAATCATAAAGTCAATCATCACAACTGTAAAACACGGATCGAACGTGACCAACGGTGAGACAAAAGAGACGAACCGGACTTCCTCCACCTCGACGACCACCACGACAACCGGCACTAATGGCACCCGTGGAAGCGAATCGATTCCACCGCCCCTCCCATCGACGGCGCCACCACTCATTACCGTACTTCGAAAAGAAAGCCAATTCTAGTGGTAGGAAACCGAAAACCGAAATCTTCCATCGCCAGGAAGAATAACACATACCTATGGTAAAACCCGAGTCGTCGACGGAACAACGATATTCCGGCCTTAAGGAATAGTATTCTGCTGCGGCTGTTATTGAAGTGGATGGCGCATTTTTCGATTAACTAAAAGAGACAGGTATTATCATAACAACTCCTTATCACACACACACAATTTGCGACAGCACGGTCGCATAAAGATGGCAGCAAAAACCGCAAAGAATAGAAGCACACAGTCCTAATAGGACGTCACCATTGTTGCCTTTCCACATCATGTGGGTGAAGCGTTACGTCAGCATATGAAACAGGATAATTTTATCAGATACACCCATATCTGATTCATTCGCAGAAAAAAGGTCAAATGTTTCGTTGGCCTTTTGGTTGATAATATCAACAGCGTCGATTTGTGGTGGGCCGAAAAGAAAGGTCCCAAAGTTGTTGTTTTATTAATATCCTTACTTTGTGCTTAATATCCTTTCTCTATTCAGTTTGTCTCGTTTGGAGCGTCGCTTGACTATACCTATCGTAGGTATTTTATTCGGCTTGCATATCCCTTTGGTTAAATCTTTTGGAAACAGTTCGATTCAAAAATGAAAAACAAAATTCTTTTTGGAATCCTGGAAGACCATCATTTTAAAAGTTGAGGAGTTTTCAGTTTAATGCATTATTAATTAAAGAAAAGTATAAGATTTTGTAGAGAGGAAGATAGGCGTAAGTACGGTAGGACAAGGTTCATCTTTTTTTTTCGAACATAATCAATACATCAACAAACAAAAATACGCTAACGCATTTTTTATCGGGAAACGATCACCCAAGCGAACGAATCACTCCCAAGGAAGGCCATGGAAGCATAGCATATGACGTGGGTGCGGCTTGCCTGGGATGAAACGAGAAGAACGAGATGGCCTTAGTGAGACAAAAGTAAATGATAGATTTCTTAATTATAACCTTAAGAAAGCATGTCGTAACGTTTTTGAGATAATTTTTCAACAATTCTTTCGTGCGCATAGATCCATATATGATGCGAATTAACGGATTTTTACAACCGTTGCATTGCAAGATGCTTTTTCAGGTGTATCAAACATATGCAACTCTATGGATTGTTGCTTTTTGCAAACAAAGGCGCGAACGAGGGAGCGCAAGAGAATTCTAAACGACTTCGAGACAGATGTAAAACGTGAACAAACGAAAAAATTAGTTGACGTTGTTATTTTAAACGAGGATCTATATAAACAATTGATTTATATATCTTTTTTATATGTACTAAGCAAAGCAGCATGTTTGAAGCGAAAATATACATGTCTATTTAATCGATTAGAGTCCGGCGCGTACGACGCAGAAGTATTTGGTTACGGTCTTGAATTGATGGAAAGATAGAATATTTGTCCGAAACTTGTTTTTAGCTGTTGGGATTTAGTTCTTCAAAGCGTCACCCAGTACTGCACGTAAGAGAAGCATAACAAGGAAGAACAATGAAACCGATGCATGTTCAATATGTTACCCCATGCTTCGTAAGTTCATTTTATTTAATGTATGTATCTTTTGATAAGTTTCTTTCCACCTTCCTGCTTATTACACAACACTAAAGAAGCAAAAGAATCAGCTTTCGTTTTACTTTACATGTATAAACATTTATTATGAAATACCGTCTCGTCCAAACCATGTTCGGTTCTTTTACAGATCATATATTTTTTCGAGATGTTTCCATTCAATGAATATTTCTTTGAGAAATAGTTTTACTGTCTCCACTATAGCTCTCTAAATCTTTCATTTCAAGGATCTCGAATTAACATTTCATATTCTCTTCATGCATAATGATTACAGTTTATTCGTTCGTTCGACTATGCATTGCTATGCGCAGTATTTTGATTCAATACATGGAGTCCACTCTCAATAGTTCCCTTTCCAGTTTCATCTTGTGGTACAACAATCAAGCTTTTTGAAATTATTGTTCTGTTCTGTTTTCAATTCAAACTCTTCACATTCCAATTATGGAACAATTAAAGAAACACACCAAACAAAATTCCATTACTTGAATATTCGTTCTATGAAATTGAACCTTAGAGGTGTTCTTACTGGTTCCTAAACGTCCCGGGTCTGAAGGTACTGATTAATTGTTTCATTATTTGGCACACAACCAGTACCCAAAAATTTTGTACAAGAAAGTACCTTTCCATGTTCGTTCTTTAAAAATCCAAACTTCTATTTTCGTCTTAAGTTGTGATTGTGTCTGGCAAAATTAACAAGTACTAGTTTAAATTTACCGAATTATTTTCATTCGCATTTGATCACACCGAAACACTTTCTATATTTGTTTTTCCAACATGTAGTCATTTAACTAGTTACCATTTTTCGCGAGAACTACTCTCTTGTATGCACATACTACTTTTTGTTTTTGCGTAAAAACTCACATTTGTGCGATAAAAACGAAAAAAATTGAAATTCAACAGTCCTACGCGTCTTCATTTCTGCGTAAAGGATGTTATTTGAACATCGAAGACACATTGCATTACTGAAACATGGTTAAATCCTCGAATGTAATCGGAACAATGCTTGACCAAGTTATAACGACTAACCATTTCAATAATTTTCAACCATTTTTCGCTGTATTTTGTGTGTGTAACCTTTTTGTGTGCCGAATATATACGTCGAATTCTTACACATTTGTTATCTTAATCATACTCTTTTCTATGTCCGTTGTTGAACTTATATTTCTCTTCCCTCGCTTCCTTCGATGCATGGTTGACACTTTCCCGAATTGCGACAATCCTTCTGAACAACTCCAGATCGTCCTCGTATATGTTTGTCGTATTTCACGATACATTTGTTTACATATGTTTCAATATCAATATTTCTCTTCTTTTTTACTGTTTTCTGTATATTTCCTTACACTATATGATTTTAAATACTTTATTTTGTGCGTTTTGACGTTTCCTTTTATGTACTTCTTCCTGCTTTATTCTATGTCTATTGTACCACACACTCACGTGTCAAATGAGATACATGCTCTGTATATCTTACTCATATGATGCGTGACTTTTTTCCATTATACGTGACATATCAAATTATATGCGACTCTGCTTATAGCTGTTGCGAATTGATTTCTCGATTTTCTAATCTTAGTCCATCCCCTTCACAATGTACTTTATTGTGTCGTATTCCACGTACATTCCTAAATATATCAGTGTTAAAATATAGTGTAATAGTCCGGTTCATCTATTTATGGATTGTGCTTACTTTGTAGCTGTCGTTTGTTTAGTAATGTTATTGAATTTGATTTTGTCACGCTTGCTCTTATCTCTTAGTTTTCGTTAGTGCTCCAGAAAACATTCCATTTTGAAGGAAAGGTGGAATTAGCGATTCCAATCAATTTTCAACCAAGTTTCATGGCGTATGGCATTACCTATCGCTTATTATGTGATTACGTTTATGAATATTACTGGAGCGGGGAGCCTGCAGAACTCCGGTAATTTTAATGAACAAGTTCATACATATTAAGGCAGACTATCCGTCTACGCTTTCATTGAAAATCTAGAAAACCTGCAGATATTCAGGGCCAGGCTTAGCGCATCTGTAGCTCCAATGTTTGAATGTGGACGATTGAAATGAAGCATGCTGTGCGCATGTAAGTATTTAATAAATAATAGACAATTAGTGCTCCACAATGTACAGTAAAATCTCGTTCTATCCTATTTTTCTCAACTTTACTAAAGTATAAACTGATATCTTTTGCATACACGGAGCTAACGATTCAATTTTTACTCTCCATTTTCTTTCGATTGAGCTGATAGCTGCCATCAGCATTCGACAAACTAAAAGGCTACATAACCTTATCGCTTCACATTTTTGCAGCTTTCCCGTTTCTGAATTATTATAAGTTAGTATTCCTTTCAATGCATGAATTCAGGTAAAAACATGTACGGCTTTAACATTATCGAATAAGAGTGATTTTTCAATCCTTCGTCGCTACATTTACGGCATTTTCTTCATATTTACGGCTAGATTTTATGTTTTCACGTGTTGATTTTTAACGTTTTCTCTACATTTAATATTTAGGCCATTTACGCGTCTGTTGTGTATTCTTTGTCAGTTATCTTCCTCGTTCTGTTATTATTTAGCGGGAAGATTAGATAATCCCTGTTATTAGACTGTTTTTAAACAATCCATGTAATTCTTGATTTATAGCTATGACTATTTCACCTTAACCTTTCTTCCAATATGTTTTTCAATATTTAGCTTCAATTCAATAATTTACTAATCAAGTAAGTAAAATTCGTTGAATTTTGACTAGATGATGTTATGAAACGGGGTAAATAAATATGCAAAACTTTGCAATAAATATTCAAATCATCTGAAACCTAAAACAAGCAATGAATAGGGAAATCGTCAAAAACATGCCTGTGAATACTCAAATATATATATATATACCTGATTTTTTTGTCTTAACGAGGAACCATTCCCAACATCTTCTTTTCCGTTACATCCATTTTGGTACTTCGTTTCTACGGAACCATTATCTAAAAGCTATAAATTCGTTGCAGTTCGTTATTAAATGTAAAATTTGGTTCCTCGTGATTTTTTGAGCGTTCGTAAAATTCGTTTTAGTATTACATAAATTACATAAATCAAAAGTAAAAAAGGTTACGAAAATGTCATACCCCGTTAGTTTCCATTACATGTTTTTAGTTCATGTTTTACGTATTTCATGTTCATTTGCATTCTCGCAACTATTGGGATATCGTGATTCACTCTGCTAATTTTTCGAGAAATAATTAGCAAGAACTCCATGTTTAACATATGGAAAAGTATTGGAGAGATCGAAAGACTTAGATAACTAGAAAACTTGTTTCCTAAGTAATCATTCTTCTTGCAATAGGGTTCGTAGGAATTCTGCTCATAATTGATTCGCCAAAGTTGATAAAACTATTTCAATCCTCTGATGGGTCATCTGCACGTATCGTCACTGTCATCCATTTACTGTAGTTCGTGTTGAAACAGCCATCAAGAAATCTGAAATTAAACATAGGTTCATTATACAATGCGTTGAAAATATAAATAACTAGCGTATGCTTGCAACCGAAGATTTCATTAATTTTATTAATTTTCGCTGCATCGCTGCAAAGCAAAATTAAACACTCTCTGTGAAATTTCGCAGGAAAAACCGCGAAACTTCAAGTAAACTGACAATAAAACGATGAGTTGCCGGCAATATTGCCGATTCTTCACACGACAACGGGCTGTGCCCAACTGAGCGAGATAAATATCATCACGACGGCCGAAGTACGTTGGGCAGCATGACAACCCAAAATAATTTCACAGTCGGTTTGCAATCCCGTTGGCAAAGTATTCTTTTGCACTTGCCGTTGCTGATCGTTGTGTAGTGAAACAACAGAGCACGCACAGTTGCTCGATCTAGTTTTTCTCGCCCAAAAGTGTTGTGAATTCGTCTTTTTTCTTACGCACCGCATCCTATACAGCAATTTTATATTCGTTTGCTCGAATCTAAATAGCATAGATTCGGCAATTAAGTAGATTTTATAAGGTGTCCATAACAATGCAGCTTCTATCGGGACTAGTGAAAACATCCCTGCCAAACTACTTGTCCGGATTACCTATTCCGGATAGCTTCGGAGGATGGTTCAGGCTGGGATGTAAGTAATCTAACTTTTTCCATTTCTTTGCGCCTTCGTCAGCACTCTATAAAACCACGTCCCGTCCACAATGTTGAGACAGTTAGTAACCCGGTCAAGCGTAACTTGTTTCATTGGTTATGAGCATTGCGCGAGAGAAGTTCAAGCAAAAGCAAAAATGGGTTCCATTTTGCAGTTATCAAATACTTGGCGTATTAGTTGCCAAAATCCTTACCAGACTGAGTTTGTAGACAACCGACTTATTTTGCCACTGATTGCTTCAGTTATGTAAGACACCACTTGTTCATTGTTCCGAAATTCCGAAATCCGAAATGGGGATTATAATCATATCCACACGCTCGCTCTAGACTTAAAGACATCTTGTTATCCATAATGTGTCGTCATCTCTTCCATCTTATTTGCGTACGCCGTTGTTATCTGTGGGTCTACGCTCAAGCAGTCGTATATTTTTCGATATTTTTCTTGTTTTAGTTAAAGACTGGCTCTCCTTGGTTCCACCGACTGCGGCGCTTGCCGGAGTCGTTTACATGTCCTACATGGCCTTTTGCCCGGAGGCACGGAAGTCTTCCAAAAGGGCGAACAATAAGATTCGTCTTGAAGAAGCAAAGGTAGTCGACATGATCGATATCGAGGATATTGCCGAAAAGGCCGCCTTCTGTCGATGCTGGAAATCTAAAAACGTAAGTTGAACCATTGGTTTGCAAATTGATTTTGAGATTTTTTCTCACGGATTTTGTTATTGCACTTTCTTTCAGTGGCCCTACTGCGATGGATCGCACGGTCCTCATAACAAGGAGTGTGGTGATAACCTTGGTCCAGTTGTGGTGCAGCGAAAGAAGAATTAATCCAAGCAAGCTTCTTGGGATAGCTCAAACTTAACTCGTTCCACTGATTAGGCATAGTCGTTAACATAATTCAAATCTGCTTTGTTTCGCTCTTTCGATTATTAAAACTTGCATTTCAGTACCATTAATTTCATCATGAAAAAATTTCAACTTTGCGAAGGAATTGGTTGAATAATTTACCATCTGACTTTTGTCAGTGCATCACAACGGGAAAGATCACTGTTTTCTTTAATCTACGCTTTCTCTAACTGTGCTGGAATCTTTTTTGTTCGTTACAAAATAAGACAGGGCTCTGGTGCGATTTAGGGGGCTGTAGGACCTTTTTCGTGTATCCAGTATGAGTTATATATTATGGAAACTGTTTGTTCGCTTGCATGCTTTCCTCTCTAACAATAAAATTTCTAAAATTATGCACTATCTTTGATTAATAGAAAAAAGGTATTACACGATTTTTTGTTTCCGAAAACGATTCCATACTTATGCATGCCCATGGAAGTGATAACATTTACATGAAACATATGTAATTCTGGGAAATGCCTTTCAAATACTTTTATTCCCCCTTTTCATGATCAACATATTCACGCAATTCGTGTCGCCAAATATTGCACCAGCAAAAATTGCGAATCCAAAGCAATGTTTCCACATTTTCCTGCAATATGCGATGGAAAGGAAAACAGAAAACAATATTTTTTCCTTAGAGCCCAGAGCGGCATCTGACACCGTTTAGTAAAAATAATGCTTTGTGGCAGACACAAACTTATTTAAAAATGAAAGTATGGGCGAGCCGTTTTGACACATTTTGAACATCGGAAAATGGGAAATTACAATGAAATTACAATGTTTTAAAAAAAAATCACCTTGGCGCATGTCCATTTGATGTGAGATTGCGAGCGGGCCGATACGTGGGTGTGGATGAATGACACAAACAAAAAATCGGTTAAAACAGATCGTACTTGAAGAAAGTATTTGGCGAATATAGATTCGCTATTCCCATTCAATTACTATCCCATTGTATGTTGAAAGGACCGCCAATGTTACTCATGAGGGCTCACTATAGAAATATTTTTCCATATAAGTATAAACATAATCGTCTTACTCACCCATTCGTATAACTGCTTGTGGCTCGGAAGAATCGGATTGGCACACCTTTCAGTAGAAATCGAACACCGGCGTGGCACCAGCATCCTTGACCCACACTGGTTATCTGCACCAGCCAAATTACGAATACTATAGTAGTAATTTGCGTCGGTAGGCTGAAGCTAGTGTTGAACATTTACACTGCAGACAGGCAATATGCAACAATGGAATGAAACTAAACATTCACATTCGTTACTGGTTATGGTTTTCACTATTGTTATCTCTGTTTCTTTTCCATCAATTTCGAAAATACACCCATTTCTTCAGTTGCACTGATACAAAATAGAGTTCGTAGATGATCAGAAGATGACGAAGAGAAGGTCCAAATCGGCACAAAAATTACTCACAACTCTAGTTTAGCAGAACACAAGTACAACGGGAATCGCTTTTGTGAAGATAGCGTTTAACACTAATTCGATATTTTTGCGTAGGTTCATTTCAACCATTCACTGTGCAGTTTTGTTACATCTCGACATTGATAATTCTTCGTGCTGATTTTGAATAACTTTCATTCATCTGCACGGTGCGCTAAGTTGACGTCCTTGCGGCCGATCTTGTTTTGTTTAATAAGCAATAAAATTAAAGCTTTATTTTAATCACATTGATTCAATTTGTTTTTTTTTCTGGGTATGTCCTACATTGCACTTTCACACCACTGCTGCTGATGATGATGCCCACTTGCGACCGTGGACTTCTTCAACAGAAAATATCTGTGGCAGGCTTGGACAAACTATCAATTTTCCCCATCCTTTTTTTTTTAAATTGAAAACGGATCATCTCGAACAACAGCGATGGTTTGAGAACGTTCAACATCTTCGGTAGCGAGCAGAGAAACACAGAAAACATCGACGGCTACGCCAAAGAGGACGAAGAACTCGTGCAGAAAAGCGGAAACAAATCGATCGTTCGATCGTTCACGGTTGACTTTCCAAGCCATGTATTCCACGCCAGCAAATCACATCTGCCGGTAGGGCGAGTGTAGCTTAAGATACTGTATAACGAGGCTCGGCCCTCCGCCGACGACCTCCGGCGGAAGTGCAGATAAAGGACAATTTTCAATGCTCATAATCGCAAGATTCTGACAGAGCGCCAACTCGTACGGCAGCTTAATCAGCGATGAATTATCGTTGATGTAGAGCGATTCCAGATTTTCCAGCGTTCCAACCTCCTCCGGTAAGAACTGCAGGTTATTTTCTCCGACCGATAGATACGTCAGGTTGGAAAGGTGGCCAATTGTACGTGGTAGTGAGCTGAGCTGATTCGACTGGAGGATCAACTTCTGCAGATCGTGTAGCAGCCCAATTTCCGAGGGGAGCGACTCTAGTCGATTCTCCTCCAGGTCCAAGACGCGTAACTTCTTTAGGTTGCCAATCGTGTTCGGTATCCGCTTTAGCAGATTGTTCGAAAGAATTAGTATCTCCAAGTTCTGCAGGCAGTGTACATCATCCGGGAGTTTGGTCAGCGAGTTTGTACCGAAGTTCAGTTCGACCATCTGCGTCCACGTGCCTATGTCTAGCGGGAGTGATGTGAGTGCGTTCTCTTTCATGTTAAGCTTTGTGAGCCCCTTGGCACGCGAGAAAATTCCATACTGAATCTTATCGATTTGGTTGTGCTCCAAATTTATGCTGGTTACGTTGGTAAACTGAGCCGGCCCGCCTGACGGATAGCTGTGGAATGCGTTCCGGGACAATGTTATGGTGGTTAGATTGCTCAAACTTGCCAGCAACCCGTCTGGCAGCTGCCGGATTCCATTGCCCTCCACATTAAACTCGTCCATGTGCGTGCAGTTCTTTAGCGATACCGGTATGGACGTGAGCTGATTGTACCGCAGCCCCAGTCGCATCAAATTGGACAAATTACCTATCGACTCCGGAATATCCAGCAAGTCATTGTGTTGCAAATCGAGCGCAGTCAGATTCACACAGTGGCCTATCTCCTCAGGCAAGTGCTTCAGGTGGTTATGCGAAAGGTCGAGCGTCGTCAGATTCACCAGATGTCCGATTGCCGCAGGCAGCTCATGAATTTTGTTCTCCCGCAGGCTCAGCATTGTAAGATTGCTCAAATTCTTCAAGTTGTCCCCTACTACCCGTATTCGATTGAAGCGCAGGTAGAGCGTAGTCAGCGTGTTCAGCTTGTAGATAACATCTGGAATCTCCGACAGCTTGTTGTGCCGCAGATCGAGCACCTTCAGCTGCTTGAGGTTTTGCAGCGACTCCGGCAGGGATGTGAGCGAGTTTTCATTCAACGCTAACGTTTTCAGGTTCGCTAGACAACCGATCTCCGGTGGTAGCGAAGAAATCTTATTCCCGTACAGATAGAACTCCACGAGGGTCGTGCAATCTTTAACCGATGATGGAATGACGGTGATGGATGATTTGCTCAAATCCAGGCGCTGTATGTTCTCGTCTTTGCATCGCTGAAACTCCTTCATAACGTCTACGTCGGCCTGTATCGCTTTCCCTTTCTTGGTGGTCGGTTTCGGCTTGTTCGACTCTGGGTGCTTCACCGTCACTACCTTCGGTCGTATGATTTCCGCAGGCATGTCGCTACCGGAACCGCCCCCACTACCGTATACCACACCAACTGTGCCACTACTAGCGTTGGCACTGTTTGTACTGCTACATCCGACGCTGCCACCAACAACAGAAATGTTACCTGGCTGCCCTCCTCCTCCGCCGCTACCAGACGACGTGTTCCCTGAGGTGCCGGTACCGCCTCCACCAGAGCTGCCCAAATTCATGCCGTGTGATCCTCCGACAAAACCAATGCAATATGTTCCTTCCCTTGAGTTCTGCGATGCGACCGGAGACACCACTTTTTTCTTCTCACGTTTTTACCGAGATGTTGGAGGTAGTAGCTGGGCTTTCTGTAATGTCACTCAATGAATTCTTTTCCGTTTTCGGATTGTGTTAAGCCAACTGACTAGCCGGATGCACCACGCGTTACAGCAGCATTCCGTTACTATGATCGGCCGTGAGCCTGCAGGAAAAATAAAAGATAACAATTTTTACACACATTATCACTTTCAATCAGCTATTGAATGCTAACTAACCATGCACGACACACTACCTTATCAAGCTTAACTGAAATAAACCGTCACAGCTTTATATCTTTGCAGGGCTCTGAAGATTCGTCCTATCCCAAATTCGGAAAAATCCTTGATGATTTCGTGTAACTGTCTCGCGAAGGATGTAGCGAGCGAATATAAAAGGGGGAGCAGAAGTAAATGAGAAGCTTAGAGAGACTGTGCGTGTCTGCTCCGTACACAGAACGATGTTGCGAAAGGGACAGAGTGAAGCCGACGACGAGAGAATGAAAGAAAAGGAAACATCCAAAAGCAGAGAGTTTCTACAAAAGGACGAGCCCAGGGAGTGTATATGTGAGCAGCTCCTGCAAGGACACACACTGGGGCAAACGGCAGGTCGTGCACGCAACACTGCGATTCCATAGCACCTGTCGGTGAAAAACGATAGCTTAAACACACCCAAAAAAGGGGAGAGCAAATCACACGCAGAGAAAACGCAAAAATTGATTCTCCAAAACCTGTCGTGCTTACTATGTTTCTCCATTACTTATAATTTTTTGTTCAACAACTCTGACGGGCAAACACTCAAGGACACCCATGATGATATGATTATGTTCGCCACGAGAACACTGGTGATCGCAAAAATGTGATATTTGATCTTTTAGTTTTCTGATCTGCTACCACACAGTACCCAACGAAACTAGTAAAGCGCTTTCACTATGGAACGATATTGAATATCACACGCATTCAAATCTGCACATCGTCGGCACATACGTTACAAGAGGTAAGAGGTAAGATAATGCTTTCCACAATATGATACTTTTTATCGAGAATACATACAGCATAGCACACGGGGTTTGGGTTGGTACGTAGAGCTCCAGTATTGAGGAACGTTCCTGAAGCTGCTTCGGCAGTATGCTAATGCTGCTACTCGATTCGCCGTTGCGTTTGCACTAAATGTTTGGCCCTAGACACAACACGCTCCTCGTAGGTTCTTTCTTCGACTGATTATTCTCTCCACAATCAATTACTCCCGTGCGAGCCAATCTACTCGCGGATATTTGTCAACAGTGCCAAGAAGCAGGGAACATAGTATTTACGGCAGTGTAAGTGACATTGGACATTTTGCTACACATTTATTAACGTTCCGCCCTTGGTTGGGCAAAAATTTGTTCCGTGGAATCGCATCTCCTTCATTGTGGAAATTTTTCAATGGTCTAGGTAAAGGGAGGTGAACATGTCCTTCACTTCAATGCATGTAGGTTATTGCAACTAGAAATTATGACACTAAAATGTAGAACGGATGATACTATCCTATGCTCAGGGAATCATCTTTTTTGTCAACGAATGGTTTATTTTATACAAGCATGAACTTGTAAGCAGAGGACACTTTTTTGAACAGAAAAAAATACTGTGGAGTAAATAACAAGCCTGCGTTTGTCGCGTTTTCATGTATTCTCCATGCTGATTTCTCCCATTTAGGTTACGAATGATGAATAATCGGAAGCATGATAAAATTACTTACTACCTATTACGAAGAAAACAATTATCCTATTTGCATCGCACACACTACGCAGATTGATGGGCCCTGTACTAATCAACACACGATTAGCAACGAATAATCCATAGCAGACGCGGATAAGGGCACTCTTCCCCCCTGTGAAGTACCTGCAAATCACCGCGCACGAGAAAAAAAAAGGAGATTTTAGGAAGGAAACGGACAGTTAAACAGAAAACACCAATCGTCCCAATGCATTGCGGGATGAACGAGATTCGGGACCAAAGGGAACGACCAAGAGCGATAAGAACCGACGACAGGTGAAATTGTGGACGGCACCCAACGGAAGCAGAACGGAGAATAGGCCGATTTTTGCACCCTGCTTCAGCGTACACGCTATTTACAACCACCCTCACCGGGGAGGGAATAACCGAGATCCGGTCACAAAGCCGACAACATATTGCAAAT
Organism: Anopheles plumbeus; assembly: GCA_034621735.1. Taxonomy (NCBI): domain Eukaryota; kingdom Metazoa; phylum Arthropoda; class Insecta; order Diptera; family Culicidae; genus Anopheles; species Anopheles plumbeus. The sequence continues at coordinate 45,204,653 of JAOEFI010000003.1, forward strand.
CGATTGCGGGAACGACGAGCTAATTGTTCAGGACAGCAATGATTTGCCTAGGTTTACCGATGAAATTCAGATACGCTACCATCGAACTTAGTTAAACACTTTTCTCCACTATCCGCCGCACTACCTTACAAGAATCCCTACCAGAAAATAAATAGATGAAATATGCACAGTAGTAGGTACGAACCGACACAAAAGAAGTTTATTATTTCCGAATAGCAGCAGCACGCACTACCGTTCTGATGGTTGCATTCTTCGCTTTTGTTTTCTTCAGATAAAGAAACCATCACCCAATGAGCCAAAAAAAATCCTGTGCGGACGTCGGTTAAGAAGCTGAATAGGTGATGAATAAGGACCGCGTAGAGAATTGGTCACCCTGTCGCTAGCTGACCTTATGGCAAAAGTTGCGTGGAGGGTTCAACCTCACATTCGCCACAGTTCTGGCATGATCTTCCTATTTCCATTGTACATTTTTATAATAATTATAATTTTTAATAACTAACATCTATTAAATTGGGTGTTTTATCTACCTGACAAGAACTCGTTGAACGGGGACTGCGGTTCTTCAAACTTACACCTGGGTCGATAAATTGCACTTGTTAAATTAGAAGTCAAATCATCATTCCAGCAGGAACAGCGCAAGAGTTTGTCTTTGGACGAACTGAATGTAGAAAAGGCTTTGCAGCACATTTCGAACAACTTGCGCAACACCCTTTCTTGCCAGGCCAATATTTTTACTGTGAAAAGACACTCTGCTTAGATGGGGCACATGAGAAAGCGAGTATAGTGTCAAAACGATAGAAAGCAATCTACTCAGACGTCAGTTTCACTTGACTGTTGCTGTTTTCGATCTTCTATCCTGCTTCACCTTTTGTCGGAAACAGATTTTTCTCCGCTCACTATGACGGGTTGAAGAATAGGGCAGCTCGTTTGACTTTCTCATATAGTTTATTGAGTTCGTTGCGTGCGTATCAACTCGTGATTGAAGTGAAGTTGTCGACAGTTTCCTTCCCTTTTGCCCCCACCATAGGGCTAGATTGGGTTGTTCTTTGTAGCAGTTCGAGCAGCCGAACACCACGAAATATCTTCGGTAATTCACCTTTCCAGCACCAACTTGCATGCAGCATAACGGGGCAAACGATTTGACCATCCACTGCAAAATCCCTTTCCTTTCATCTGCCCTGGACAAGAGTGCAAATTGCTAGTGCTGTGTCGAAGTGTGTGCGCTATGATTTTTTTTCTGACGAACGAAGTGGTTGCTATGGTTGGACAGATCGGATCGATATACGTCGAAGTGTCTGAATACATAAAAATCTAAATGAACTATTTTCTGTGAAATCAACATACATACATAATATGCTTTCTCCTCTGACCTGCATTTCAAGCGCCGTGTCTCTTCGTAGTTTCATAACCTAGGCCTTTCAGTGTGTACTATTTGTTCAAGTGCTTGACTTTCGGATCCGACCTTATTGCCTTCGGCAAGGTTTGCGTAACTACTTCACTAGCGAAGTGGTGCAAAATTAACAAACATCCTACAGCGTCGCACGAGTTCTATCAAACTGCGGCGTTAGAGAATTTTACCACAAAAATATGGAGAGATTTCCTAACCTGCAACAACCATACGAAAATGAAATTGCACCTCCTTCGATTGTGCAATCACATGATCCCCACATTGCTTCGGAAGTAAACGCAAGTATTGTTCAGATAAGGGAAATGTTGGTCGAAACAGCATACATTCTCTTTCATTAGGCTCTGAAGCACCTCCCGGAAACGATTCGTGAATCCTAGTGCCTTGTGTATTTGGTTGAGTGGTGGTGACGGAGGATATTGATTTTTCTCCAGCGGGCTGAAGCTGGACTGAATGATGCGTTACCATGCAGTATGTAGATTTTGTTTATCCATATCTTATCGTTGGATTCATCGAACTCACGACTTAATCTTGTTGCGCAACGAGTTCTATTTTATACACGGACACATTGATCTCTTTAGTTGAAAGTGCTGTTTTAATTGCTACTGGGACATGAAAACTGATAATGGAATATGTTTATGCGGCAACTGGAAATGTTTCATTAAATGTTTTCCTCTTGGTTTTGTTGTAAACTGATGATTGGGCGTTCTACCAACAATTATGGACTGTGTTTTCGATAAGGAAATCACGTTAGCTCGGTGTGATTGTTTCCAAGGTGGTCGAGTGGAGGCAGCAATTGGCAGCAAATACACAGCGAACGTCAGTAGCGTTGCTTCTATGTATTTCATTACAGCTCCTTTATTCGTTGACAATAGAAATGAATATCAAACAGGTCCATTATCATCCACTAATATGTTAGTTCTGAGTTAGATGAATTAAAAGTGAACTAAGGGAAACAACAAACTCGACACCATTCTAATGTCGTGTTTAAAGGTATTCAGTTTCAAGACTGACAGTTCTACCATCGGGAACATACAGTTGATATCCGTTGTGCTCCTTAGAATGGATTGGTTATGCCCTGCTTAGATTGGTTATGATTGGGCATAGCTCCACTCCTGTGCGACTTTCAATCTTATTAATGCGTTTCAATTTACGCCTAGACCACTGAATACTCCCATAGCTTCTAGATTTGAAATAAAGTTAAATGGTCAGCTGAGAAATGTAGCCGCTGCGTAGTTCCATCCGTGAAATGCAACCAATGTCTAGTGTAGCATAATTTAAGTATTAGTAGATTGTTTATACCCGAATGTCAATAACAGCTTGTTTTATTGATTGGAAACGCCACACAGCCGATTAAGATGTAGTCTCACTGACCTTCATAGTTTCAGAGAAACAAAACAGTGCAATGAAGGTAGTGCCTAGGTTAGGAATGAAAACACATCGGTCGGACGTAAAAGTTAGATTTTCAAAAGTATGCTTTAAATCCAGCAAAGCAAACCAATAGTGGCCCCCGTATTATCTTGAAAATAACAACAATATAACATGATTTATGGTTTTTACTTGCAGAATAATACTAACACCATGTCCTCCTTGCGCTACGAAATGACCGAAGCCATGGATGATGGAGTGCAGCAACATTCGTCTTCGGGTAGTGTGCGCAAAACTGCGCTCAACGCAACACCCGGCGATGAACTGTTCAACAACATGATGGTGGCCGACTTCAGCGTTCGAAAGCGTCGCGTTTGGGTACCGGAAGAGGACTCCCTTGCTTCCGATGATATCGATCTTTTGGACGATGACGACGATTTGGAAGAGGAGGAAGACGACGGTGTCGGATGTCCCTTGCCCTCGACTCCCGAGGACAATCAGCTGTTGGAAGCAGAAATGACCGAAGTTCTTAAGGCTGGTGTCCTATCTGACGAAATCGATCTCGGTGCGCTGGCTCATAATGCGGCCGAACAGGCGGAAGAGTTCGTGCGCAAGGTGTGGGAAGCCTCTTGGAAGGTGTGCCATTTCAAGAATCTGCCGGCCTGGCTCCAGGACAACGATTTTCTGCACAAAGGGCACCGTCCACCGTTACCTTCGTTTAGCGCTTGCTTCAAGTCGATTTTTCGCATACACACCGAAACTGGAAACATCTGGACGCATCTGCTCGGCTGCGTGATGTTCATTGGTGTCGCCTGCTATTTTCTGACCCGACCAGCATTCGAAATGCAGCTCCAGGAGAAACTCATTTTCCTAACTTTCTTCATCGGGGCAATAATCTGCTTGGGATTTTCCTTTGCCTTCCACACGCTTTGCTGTCATTCAGAAATGGTTGGAAAATTGTTTTCAAAGTAAGGGATGAATCACTCCTGAAGGAGCATAGACAAATCTATTTTCCCTTCAATTACTTCTGTGCATTATCTTCGTTTCTATCCCCCAGGCTTGATTATTGCGGAATCGCGTTACTCATCATGGGATCTTTCGTTCCGTGGCTGTACTATGGTTTCTACTGTCACTACAAGCACAAGCTTATCTACCTAACCGTCGTCATTGTGCTTGGTATCACCTCTATTATCACGTCGCTTTGGGACAAATTTTCCCAGCCAAACCTTAGACCACTACGCGCCGGTTAGTAGAGCTCTCACCACCGCCGCACAGAACTTTCACTTTCAATCGATTGATAATTGTTAAACTTTATCTTTTCGCAGGAGTGTTCATGAGCTTCGGTCTATCCGGTATTATCCCTGCGATACACTATGTGCTGATGGAGGGATGGTTTAGTAAAATTTCTCAAGCTAGTTTGGGATGGTTGATTTTGATGGGATTGCTATACATTCTTGGTGCCCTCTTCTACGCGCTCCGTGTCCCAGAACGATGGTTCCCCGGGAAGTGTGACATTTGGGTGAGTAATCTTTCATTCTTCTTTATTCGAAGTTATTATATGTAATCATTTCTCGCTCTCAGTTCCAATCTCATCAGATCTTCCACGTGCTGGTACTTGTTGCTGCCTTCGTACATTATCATGGCATCAGCGAGATGGCAATGTACCGAGTAACGGTTGGCGAATGTGACATTCCTCATCAGCACCCGGCCATCAGTTTCTAAAAGATATCCATCCTATGCGTGATTAGATGTGCTGTTTCGTGCCCCTATATTCGATTCCAAACAATTGATGCCCATTTTTGGATCTTTATGCTAGGAGATGGCACGAAAATGGAAATATCACATTGAATCTAAGAGGAAACGTAGTGGTATAGGAGGAGAGAAATGAAAACAAATTTGTTGGTTTATCGATATCTTCGCAAGAAGAATTTCTCTTTTTTCTGCTATACATCTTTTCTTTATATGTTTCACATGCTAATTGAAGGGTTTAATATTTTAAACATTCGGTTAACATTTTTGGGTACATTTACTCGCGAATCTACTTTCATACATTGCCGATTCGCTGCCCTTCGTTGGCGTAAAGTTGGAAAAGTTATCACTTCAGTCCCCATGGATGCGTTACTGTAGCAAGTAGTAAAAACCAAAACTTAGACTATTCCTACTTTCAAAATGATCACAGTGTCGCACGTGTAGAGGTAGCTTGTCTCCTGCAGCGGAAGAAGTTATGCCAACAAAGGTCATTAGCAGAACCATGTCATTGTCTTTGCATGACTGATAAACTACTAGGCTGCGCGGATTAATAATTAGTACAAGTATTTTGTGCATCGGTCCCAATATGATGCGAAGTTCTATGTGTATCGGTTTCAACATGAGAATTGGCAAAGACCCGCAATGAAACACGTGAGAATCTGTACGGTAAAGTATAAATTCAGCAATGTAAGTTTCGGTGTAAAATTCCCATTCGTAATTCTGGATTTATTTTATACTCAAATACATACTACACAGAGAAATGTAACATCATATGAGGGGGTATCATTGTCATAAATAATTAGCAAAAAAATTGAAATAACGAAAAACATACGCGAAAGAGCAAGCCGGACAACCAGGAACTGTGAGAAAGCCAAAACCGGATTTTTACTGTCACGTTTCCGTTCAACTTTAAGGCATAATAGAAGATGGATATGCTTTTGAAACATGCTGTATTGTTTTTAACCTGGTATAGAGTGGGACGAAAAACGAATACATACGGTATAAAGATTGGTTTAATCGAAAATGTGGATGTTGGTTTATCCGTTAAGTTAAACTACACGCAATTAACAACACGCTGATTGGTGACACAATAAACCGTATGAGCTATGGGAATGTTACAATGTAATTAATGTATCCCACAAAAAAACAGATTGTTTCATTGTAGTCGTTTCATAAGGGTAGTTGATCTCCAGTTCAGATTGGAAAATAAAACATAATTGTTAGGAGAAAAATTAATTGGAATAAGTTCATGCCGCATACCATAACTCTTCTTGAAGACAACAGCAAGGCGTAATATAATTAGTGGAGGGTTATCGTGACAAGATGAAACTAAGTAAAATGTGTTTGTATATGCTTTCATTTATTCATATCATCAATATGTCAATATAAACAATTCCATGCAATATTTAGTACGTACATTTCGGCACGATTCGTAACTGGCAGTCACCGCTCTTCCACTATTTAAGAAGAAAACAGAACAGCCTACGAGTACAATGATGAAGCATGGTAGAAATAAATTTTCCAAAGGGTTTCCTCTTATTTTGCTGCGCATCTTGGTAGCTTTGGGTTTTGTTTTTGGTTTTTTGCTTTACGTCATTATTTTTCGACGCATTAGAAAAAATTCTAAAATCGTTTTCATATTTTCAATTGTTTAGTGATTATCTATAATACACATGTATGTTTTTTTATCTCTGTCTGCACTAAAAATATTGGATGGAAGTTAAATGAAGAGCAATACATAGTTCACGATCGATTATATATTTCGAATAAATGAGTTCAAAATGTGCTTAATATGCAAAACAGGAATATGGTCAAACATTTCGTTGCTGAGCTTCAAAACTAATTTAAAACAAATATTGAAGAAAAAAAAATTTGTTTCAACATTTTCAATTTGTTCATATCTAAACAGCCAACAGTAGAAAGTATAATCAAAATGTATGATAATAACTTCTATACTGGAGCTGACGCAAATGGTGAACGAAAGGAATATAAATTCGGACTAAAAGCAGGGTTTTGACGATTTCATGATTTTTAGACTCCGTTTCGTCCCCTTCGCCATTTTCTACCACTTCCGTGGCTCTCCGATACAAACTGGTTTATTTTTAATATAATTATACGTCGATCCTTTCGTTCGCAAATACAAAAATGTTCTACGGTAGGGATTGGAGAACTTCAGTTCCTTGATAGTTTGCCGGCGTGAATAGAAGAAATATTGTTCCATACAGACGGCTACATTTGATTCGTATTCTTTGCTTTTCCGGACCGGTCTTTATACTATGCAGATGATTAGCACAGTCCTAAACCAACTCTTGAAGTGAGAGCAGCGATTGGCGGAGAAAATCGTACTGTCCTTTCGCGTGCTTGATCTCCAATTCAGCCAGTTCGGTCAAGCTGATAACAGAAATGGGAAATTAAAACATATTAGCTTAAGGAAAAATTAAGTGGAATAATCTGATGCCGCATATCATACCTCTTCTTGAAGGCAGCAACACGGCGTAATCTAAAGCTGACGAGCTCCTCCTTTCCGCGGGCCGACATGGATTCAAACTTTTCACATGCTTGTGTCTGTGCACTTTCCGCCTAAAACAAAATAAAAACCATCGTTAGACCACGACCAAACGAGTAAGAAAACCAGCAATCATATATACATGCGATATTTTACTAAGCATAAAACCATTCCCACCTCCTGCACTTCCAACGGCTATACGGCCAAGATGTGGAAAGCATAAAAAGAGAGAGCACATACAAATGGAGAGTAAGATAAAGTTATAGACAAAGAAGGTTCCAGTGAAATATTACAAAGGTCCAGTAACTAACGAGAAAACCCATCAGCTAAAGCAGAGAATTTAAAGTTATGAAACTACTATGTTCAATTAGCAAGAAACACATACCGCATGTACATCCTTGTTCTTTGCTCGCGCTTTTTCCAGATTTCGATTGGCCGCTTCGTACGCCGTGAGGCAGCGCAAACGACGGATGAGAAGCGCTTTAGCTGCATTGCTATCCCGTTGGTAGTATCGTAGGGTATCCCCAAGCTTAAGATCCTGATCGCTGGCCACACGTCCTTCCATGTTCTAAAATGTAAAACAAAGTGCATGCTAGTTAATTTTCCGATTCAAGCTAAAACTTCTGATTATTTTTTTACAGAAATGCATTTTTAGGACTATAGTTTATAGAAACTTTAAATGATATACTCATTTTACAAGAGTGTGGTTGATTACTGAATCTGTATGTATATATAGGCTTAGTAAAACTATTATATGGTAATTACCCGTATTTTTTCGAAAATGTCAGCTGTTTTAGCCAAAAATTTTTCCATCGAACCGTGCTCTGCCGTGGACACTCCTAGTAGCTGAGACGAAATGCGCACATGCGAATCGGCAACATCTTTATGCTTGTTGGTCATTTTCTCAGTGCGTATCGCAGCTTCCTTCAAGTGTGCGTGATACTCGCCCAAAAATTGCAGCTCGTGCTCAAAGAAATCATTTACATCCTTCACCGTCGCCCCGAGATAAATTTCGTCGGTAGTCTTGCCAATACTCTTCACCAGTCCCCCGAAGATGTCCATCTTTTTCTTCATCTTCGCGCACAGATCCTGATCGTAGACGAGAAACACCTTCAGGTGCGAGTCTTCCCGGAATACAGGGTGTGAGGCTAGACGTGTAAGGAACACCTCGTGCATGGCCACGGTTTTCTTGAACGTAGCTAAATACTCGGCCTCGAGCTCTTGTTTCATTTTTTTAAATTCCTCCTTGGTCATGTTTCCCTCACCCTCGCCGAGCCTTTGGAGTTTTTCGCGCGACGCGTCGAAGTCAGGCCGCGGTGGACAGGGTGGAATAATGTAGCCGGCATATTCCTCATTCTCTTCGAAACGATCGTGTAGCCAGACGAATTCTTCATGCTGTCGTACGACTAGAAAGTCGGATTTCTCAAACCCAGCAAGGTTTGTGCGTGTGTGGACGGTAAACTTGACCCGCTCTTTCTCACTCAACGCGTCAGAAATATCAACCTGGAAGGTAGAAAAATTCGAATTTATTAATATTTTATTCATATTTATTGGAAGGAATTCCAGCATGGTGCTTCTTTCCGCGCATTTAAACCATCCTAGGTGCCACACGTTAAGCATTTCGTATAGGTACAAAGAAAATCATTACTATGACTCACCAGAAGAGAGTTCTCTGGTAACACAGCGGTTGACCCACCGGTTGATCCAACATCTACAGAACCCTGTCGCGATTGAATGGGCTCTGTGGCGGTCGTAATCGGGTTAACAGCTTGCCTCGGCGAACCGTTCTCTTCAATTCCATCCTTAAACGAAGCAAATGGAGGGCCATACATTTGATTTGAGTAACGCTTACAGGACGCCGCCCACAAGCATTATGCTCTTATCACTGCCCAACCCCATCACAGCAACCCGAGAAGAACAGCGAAGAGCAGTACAAAATTATCGTTGTGACACGTTTTCTTACCATCATCGTTACTCGATTTTGATAGGATCTAGCCTTTCTTTGTTATTACAGTTTACGTGCTTCGTTTTCCTTAGACGCTGGGTTCGAATAGTGGCCAAGATTCAAACGACACTCTGCTGTTCCTCAGTAATAAACTAAGTGACTAATAGAAGTAATTAGAGGAATCAGGCCCAGCGCGAAACTACGCACGGAACATACGAAGTACAATTTGTTGAAAAAAATCAGCAACGGAAACGAATACAGTGTTACACTACCATGCCAACCAACAATGCACGGTCGCGGCTTTTACGATTCAACAATATCGATAGAATAGACTTCGTCAGCACAGTATTGTGTACTTCAACTTGCCACCGATAATTATTGTGTTTTTTAATTTACGTCGGTGTGAGTGCGTGATTGATATCATTTATGTCAAATTGCTGTTGATGTTCAGTTTAAACCTGAGACTTCAATGTTTATAGTGCGGGTGGGTCAACGTTTTGATGCAATTCAAATTCGGATAAGCCCCAAGGAGAAGTTATAGTTTTCTTCACATTTTCTAGCTCTAGTTAGTTCTTTCATGTGCGTTGTTTTGTGTTGTGAACTAGAAATAGTGAAATTTTGTAGAAAACTTCTTGTTCTTCTTCTTCTGTTTCGGGGAGCTGTGTAGAAAACGACATGCATCTTCTAATCTGCTGCGAGGATTTACATCGGACCTCGGTGCGAGATGTCAGATCTACACAACAAACAACAACCGCAGTTGTTTACAGAAAAGCTGAAAGGAGGTTGGAACAATTTCTTCGAATAATCTGAGATGGAAATTTCACCGATTGAAGATGTTAAAATTATACCGGACATAGTGCAGCCGTATCCTGACCCATCGGTAGGCAGTGAAGCAGTAATAGTTATTGATAATGGATCGTACAACTGCCGTGCCGGTTGGATGTTGAAAGATAGGCCTGCGCTTATGTTCCGCAACCTGCTTGCCAAACCACGGAAAGATCGCAACAAAAAGGACGTGGAAGCCGTTACTGTTCCCGTAACTCAGATCGGCAACGATATCGTGAATATTGAAGCTATGCGATTGCAGCTGCGAACGCAGTTTGATCGCAATGTCGTAACGCATTACAATGTACAGGAGCAAATTTTTGATTACATCTTTACGAAGCTTGGCGTTGATGCGGAAAATGCCATACCCCACAGGCTCATGATAACGGAGTGTTTATTCAATCCAAATTACTGTCGGAGTCTGATGTCGGAATTGTTGTTCGAGTGCTACGATATTCCCGGTTTGTCTTATGGTGTTGATTGTCTTTTTAGCAATTACGCTAATCAGCGAGCAAAAAATGGACTTATCATCGCCACCGGATACCATACAACGCACGTTGTCCCGATAGTTAATGGTCGTATAGTGGTGGAGAATGTTCGGCGCGTGAATATCGGAGGATCAAATATGATTTCATTTTTGCATCGTTGCTTGCAGCTGAAATACACCATCCACATGAATGCTATAACGTTGAGCCGCTCGGAAGTATTGCTGCACAAATATGGGGAGTTTGCTAATGACTATATGGAAGCTCTTCAAAAATGGGCAACCCTCGAGTACTACGAGCAAAATGTGAAAAAAATTCAGCTTCCCTACAATCAGACGGCATCTGCGCCAACGCTGTCCACCGAGCAGAAGGTTGAAAAGAAGAAAGAACTGTCGAAACGATTGGCAGAAATCAATGCAAGGCGTCGTGAAGAACGCTTGGCTCAGGACGAGGAACTGCTAACGCAGTTGCAACAGTTAGAAGAATCTGCTGAGGATGGGGATGACATACGTGACGGCCTTGCTGAGCATAATCTCAAAGATGCCAGTGAACTGAGACGTATGATTACTACGGTAAACTCACGTATCGACAAAACCCGTTTAAAAATAAATACGCCCCTTGCGGGCAATTCTCTACCTCCACCTGACTCGGAGAAGCTATTACAACCACCGCCGAATGTGACGGTTGAAGAATGGGTTGAAGAAACCCGTCGTAAGCGGGAAGCCATCCTCGAAAAGCGACAGGCTCGGAGACAAAGAAAGCAGGATTTGGCTAAACGTCGTACGGCGGCAGCGCAGGAGCGAATGCGTATTATTTCCCATCTGGCTCGAAAAGAAAAGGGAAGTGATGATTTCGGCATGCGCGACGAGGATTGGGATGTGTATAAGCAGATCAGCCGCGATGAAGACAGCGACAACGAGAACGACAACGAACGACTCCTGGAATTTGAAATCATTCTTAAACAGTTCGACGCTACTTACGAGGACCCTTTGCTACTGATGTCGGGAAGTGCTGCAGAATTATATCAACTGCACATTGGTGTCGAACGTATCCGTGCTCCGGAGATATTATTTCAACCAAGCATTATTGGAAGCTACGAAGCGGGCCTAGCAGAAACGATCGACTTCGTGCTGAAACTGTTCCCGGTTGCCCAAAGAATTTGCTTAGCGAAAAAGATATTTCTTACGGGAGGGTGTGCGAAAATTACGGGTTTTAAAGAGCGACTTGCGAGAGAAATGCGAGAAATGCTACCTTTCGAAGCGAGATTCGAAATTAACGTTGCTCAAGATCCGCTTCTGGATGCATGGAACGGGGCGAGCAAGTTTTGTCTAACTGAATCTTTCCGGCAATCAATCATAACTCGCGCACAGTACGAAGAATGTGGCGGCGAGTATCTGAAAGAACATTTCAACGGTAATGTGTATTTTCCAACACCAAAAGTGTCCGCGGATCAAAGTATTGGTTAGGCTTTTCGTAATAAACCACCACACCAAAAACCTTTTTCCTCCAATGTGTTTTCTCGTTGTAGGAACTAATTTATGAGATTTGTAGAGCTAGTGTAATTTGTCTATATTATTCCCTTTGGGGATACCGCAGTTCCCTCATCGGAACATTTGATCTTGACTAAGGTTTCTATGTATTCTACAGATTGGGTTATCTGCAGCATTTTGACAGTTCATCACTCAACATAACGGGATAAAAAACTTGGAAAAGCAAATACACCACAATTTCCATGGCATCGCTGCGGTGGTTCCATAATTCCCTTGTGTCAAACCATATATCAGAAAAAAATTGACTAATCGATTATGAACAAACCTGCATGCTATAGTAATCTTGAGCGTCCGTGGTGATTGGATCCCGAACCGTCATCACAGTTTGTTTCGCGGTGATGCAGCAATCGTTCCCGTTCATTCATTCGCAGCTGGATGGTCGGATGGTTGACGCGAAGTGCAACTACGCGAGAACAGTCGGTGCGTAGGAATATAATACGGAACCAATCACATCGTCATCGAAATGACTAAAAACGTACTAGTGAAGCAAGCTGTGCGAAACGCCTGCTAACGGGAAATAAGTGTTTATAGTTCACTGTGTTTCGTTTTGCGACTTTTTTGATCAAGTAACCGGTAAATTTTACTTGTTTGTTCGATCAAGTTAACGAAATCCCGCATTGGAAAGCATTGTGTCAAACACAATCCGGTAAATCGTAGATTTTTGGTGAGTTATTTACGGTTGTTTTGTTGTACAGCATTCTGCTAAGCAAACAAAGTAAGGCCTAAATATATAGAATATATATAGTATATTCTTAATATACTAACGTTGCCTTTCTCTTGTGGTCATTGAAGAAATACTTCTATGTAATACAAGATTGTTTAGTGAATTACGCAGAAAAACTTGCCTGTTCCGAGAAAGCGGATCGTTGTGTTTTGGAGCCTAAACCACATGAAAAATAAATATTTACTCGAAGATAGAAGAAGCTGAAGATATCCAGGCAAATAACGCCGTACTTTGTGGCATATAAGGCTACTAAGAAAGAAAGTAAAACGAAATCAAATGATGGTGTAATCAGCATCACCTGTGTGATAGAAAAAGAAGAAATGACATACAGTGTTGGTGAGCGAGAGCAAGAGAGAAAGTCATTGCGTATAACATGTTTAGTGGAGTATGGACGCAAAACACAAGGGAGAAGCAAGATAGAAATGCAATGGATTAAAACAGTGAGCTAAATGTGCACCTTGCGTGGACAAATTTTTGAAAAACAAAATTGAACTGGGCCAAGGTGTCGATCACGACACGACGCCTGTTCAAGGAAGAACTAAAGAGAGTAAAACGGTGGAAAGTAACATCGACGCTTACATTTAGCGTTCAACCGTTTAAAAGTTTAGTTTCATACACATCCGCGCATCTCTGCGTGCTTCTACGTTTGCGTAACTTTATGATTGAACTCTTGCCATCGCACTGTGTGCGCTCTCGTTTGTCCAACAGCAATAATTAGTTTAACTGACCCTGCTGTATCTCATCATAGCGTGGAACTATACTTTCCCATACACTATACGTACGAGGATAGTTGGAACCAAATCGGAACGCAATACATGCTTCATAACTGCTGAGCAACGACCGGGGATTTAGATTAGAAGCTGCGAGATGTCGATCGAGAAACGATTCAATGCGGCGGTAAATGTTATCCGTGGGCTGCCGAAAAATGGTAAGTCCAGAAGCGACCCTTGTTAAAAACAATGGCTTAAAGATTTCCCTCCTTATCTGTTGCTGATAAACAACTGAGAACATATCGAACTCTGTCCAAATAGTATAATGCGAAGTCATTCAAGTCGATACGATAAGAGCAGAATTTATACACGAGCGTCAGTTCATCCATCGGGATTTGTTATTTTCGCCTTGCACTGCGATCATTTGATATAAGTATTCACAGCTATTTTGCCACTTATCTTCGCACACATATGTTTCCTCCTAAACCTCGGTTTAGTTGTATTTTTTAAAAATGGTAAAATTTGGATAAATTGAACTACCATTAATTTTTATCAGAGAAAGATGACAGTTTATTTATAGTCGCACAAAATAGAAGGATACTGATTAACTTTTTCATAATGATTATTGATGATGATGTTTTACTATTTTCATCGCATGTTGTCAAGGAATGTTATTATAAAACCTTATGTTAATATTAGACTTTGAGACAATGTGGGGTGCAATATAGGAACTAATATGGTTGATTTCATGAAGTAATGTGGAAGCTTTAAATTCACGTCAGCATCGTTCGTGAATAGAATAAAAAACATAACTCTTCGGGCAACCTGAAATCGAATTAACACACTATTCAGCCGTAACCTTCAACTGGTGTCTCGAAAAGTAAATTGCGCAAAGCAAGTGACTTGCAAGTTACGAAATAATCCACCGTACGCAGACTTTTGGGTCCCGTGAAGGTGCATTGAATCCAATTCCAAAGCTTCCATCGTCGTCATGCTGGTCTCAACAGCTATCGTCGCAACAAGGTCGAGCGGATAAAAACATTAAGAAAAAATCAACCTGCAAGAAGCGTGCACGCTTTTGAACCCCATGGTTTATGTGAAGACGATTTGTTGCTGTGGCCATAATTCAATTTTCACTTCAGGGCTTATTTGTTTACAAAATTGATTGCGAATCTTGAATGGTGTTGAAATATTTTATAGTTTACTATCATTTTGATCCTAGCATTTCAAACTAAAGCACACCGTGCAAAACCAAATAAAAAAACTATTCAAACGTGTTTAAAGATTTTTTTTTACTTGTTTTTATTTATGTTTTTTTTCTCAATTCCACTGCGTCGCATTCTGGATTTTTGTGCATCTTGGTAGGACCTTATCAACCAAGCAATGACATGCTACTACGATTCTATTCGTACTTCAAGCAGGCCACGAAAGGAAAATGTTGTGAACGCAAGCCAGCCTTCTGGGATGTTGTTAATCGGTAAGTGTTTACAGTAGTGGTTAGTGCTGGGAAAAGCATGCCGTGAGCCGTATTAAGTAATCGAGAAATGCTAGTTCTCTTTGAAATAGTTGGTGGAATTGAAAGAAAGTTGAAATGCTGTGGATACGTTGAACTCTCGTTACTGATTCGCGATCGTAACCTGTTATATTCAATCAAATATCATACAATTTGATCAAGCTAGAAAATGTGTAATCGGTCATAATAAATCAAACACAACTTCTCGTTTGTTTTGCTTTGAGTACCTAAGGGCGTAGTGAGGGCGCAGTGAAACTGGAGTTTTCTTGAATTTTGTTTTAGCCAGGATGAATGTATTTTCAATAATAGTTTAATCTTTTTTTTTCGTAAATTATTTGCAGCGCAAAGTGGGAAGCGTGGAACCGGCTATGTGATATGCCGAAAGAAGTGGCAATGCAAAAATATGTTGACGAATTGAAAAAGGTTGATTTAACCATTACAATATTTTCATTCTTGGTTGCCCAGATAATTACTTTTTATTTCTTTGCTTAGATTGTCGAAACGATGTCGTACACCGATAATGTGGCAAACTTCATGGAATACAGTATGAGCGACCTGGACAATGTCAATATCAATGATCTGGAAATGGTAGCGCCGGAAGCGATTAAAAAAGTTCGATCGCGTCCAAATTCACCGTTTGCATCACGCGAGGCTAGCCCGGGACGTTTATCACCAGCTACGCCGTCCCCACCACCTATGCTGTCGTCTCAGGCTGCTCCGATGGCAAATGGTCACGTGCACAAGCCAACCGCTATTAACGGATACCATAACCACAACCATCACAACCAATCCAACCATATGCACCAAAACCACCATCAGGTGGTGAATGGGGTGAACTTCGCATCTATAAGCAACGGTGCCAGTTCCGGGCCCTCGGAGCTAAGTGATGATGAGTACATCGACACATACGACGACGATTTTGAAAGCGAAACGACTAACGCGTTCCGACCTATTGAGGCTATTAATCATGCTCGTTCTTATCAGAACGGCACGACAAGCTCGACTGGTGGAGGTGTACCACTAGTCAATGGTTGTGCTGGAACAATCCAAAATGTTTCCAACGGTTCTGGAGCTGAATTGTTTAACGACGAAGTGGCTGAGCAGATAAACCGGACAATCGAACGTCTCAATGCGAGCGTGCAGCAGGTGAACAGTCGAGTCAGCATGATCGAACAATCGATGGCCGCGTTGCGTGATCAACAACAACAGATTGTGAGTCGACGTGCTCCGGACGGTCGCCCTTCGCAACAGTATCGGACACCCTTTCTCACCTGGTGGCCTTTTGCAGAGGTGTCACCGGCCATGGTGGCATTTATCATACTTTGGCCCCTGGTAATTAATCGGGTTACCAGTTGGGCACAGAGGAAAAACCCGTGAACGATTCCGTTTGCTGTAAGTGCACGAGGCGTCTGATTCGTATGCAGTTGAATTGCTGGATAAGTAGAACAAAAATAGAATTGAGAATGACAAAAAATATGTGCCGCGCATTTTTAAGGAGGGTTTTTGGTTTGCGGTAACCCCTTAAACCTTGTATATCGAACTCACGTGTGGTGAGCTGCAAATGGTGTCGTTTGTTGCACTGATTTGTTGACCGATTCTAATAATTCACTTCGCAACCATTTTCGCTCCCCTCTTGTATTCAACTGGTAGACAAACATACTCAAACAAAACAAATACTTCGCGGTGCATTATGGCTGAGACGTAGCAGATTTTTCAAACTAAGAGAAAAAAAACCATTCCGCACTAACAACCCTACGTGTCCCCCCTGCTTTTTTGTATGTACATACTATAGAAACAATACCAACTGCCACCTGTTCGTTTTGTTAGGTAGATATTTGTTGAGTTGATAAATTCAATGCATACATTATTACAACTTTTGAAACAACAAAACTGCGAGGAAAAGTGCAATTTGATTTTTATCTGTGTTGTTTATATTTGTAATGATGAAATTGTAATTGATAAGTAAAATATGTTGGTTTCAGACTAATGGTGCGGTATTGTTTTCGTTTATTTTCTTTTCAAGCAAACAGAAAGATGGAAGGAATTTTTTTTACATTGTTGATTTGGTTACTACTTGTAATGTTATGTTGAACTTATATTCGGTATTCAACGGATCGCAGAATATGTGGAGCAAATATTTAATTTAAACAAACAAATCAATCGTTGGGAACGATAAAGGGATAAGTAATAAAATATTGCTATGAGGACACCTATTGTATCTTATTATAAGTGGTGGTGTATAGCCTTTTTTGCAACATACGGTATGAACGAAACTGAAACAAATACACGATTGTTCTTGTGTTTCTTAACAAGTAATAAAAAGAAAAGGCACGCTTCAAATGAAACATTTTTTTTGTATTTTTGATTGAATATTATAACGATGTGTATTTATATTTAATTTATACTTTAATGGAATAAATTATTCAGATTTATTCAGATGTTACTGTATGGACTTTGTGAATATATGCATGTGTAATAATTTAGCATTCACACGAAGCACTTCTTGGGCATGTATGAATATGTAAAGTAATGATTTCTACCAATACCATTAGTTTCCAGGAGAACAAAGCATGAACGAATGTATAGGAACGAGTTTTGAATCCATCTAAATAAATGGGCCCAGACAACTTTGGGTTACCCTGTGATATGAGCCCATACAGCAGCTGGACTGTCAAATTATCATTGTGTAAAGCTATTTGACACATGTATAACTAGCAATATTCTTGTAGTACCACGCGATTTGTTGCAGGATGGATTTTGCAAAGAATATCTTGCTAAAGTACGGTTGGAAAGAAGGTAATATCTGCAACGAGACCCTTTAAGTGTACGAACGACATTGTTATACACTATTTCTTTGTGCCTTAGGTGGAGGGCTCGGAAAGAATGGTGACGGAATCCCTACTCCGATCAAAGCCAACCTGAAACACGACAATGCCGGAGTTGGCGTCGACCGGGCCAAAGATCTTACCAATAACTGGTGGGAAAGGGTTTACAATGATGCTTCAACCAATATTGAGGTTCAGTCCGGTGGCAATAATTCGCAAGAGTCGGTTATACTCAGGCAACTAGATACTGACGGTGTTGAAATATCCACAAAGAGCTACTCCTTGAGGAAACTGAAGCAAAGGGGCAAGGGCGGAAACGTCGTATACTCGACTCGATATGGAAACGTGTTCCTCAAGGCCTCTAATTTGTTAGGAGGGACAGGTCACGAAGAGGATGTGGCAGACCACATTCGTACTGAAGATATTGAGTTTGCTCCTGTTAAAACGCTTACGGACGAGGAACTGTTGGCTGCGTGCGGAGGACGTACAGCTCATAAGTAAATGAAAATATGTTTTTTAACATGATAAAGCAGACGAATACATTTTTTATTTTTATTTCAGGGGTGCCCGCCATGGTTTAAACTTGGGTGGCAAATTAACACGCATCGAAAAACAGAATACTACATTTTTGGAGCAGCTGAAGACGAAATCGTTTGAGGATGTGATAAAATCCAACGAGTGGCAAGTGAAACATTCGAACAATAACCATAAAAGAACGAAAAAACATAAACGCAATGCACAGCGATGGCTGGAAAGAGCTTCAGAGACGGTGGAAGATGAAGCGGTGATGGATATGGTGCACCACACCGACTATATTGTGATTAAGAACCGTAAAAAAAAGAAGGCACAGCAGAAAACGGATCAGGAACTGGCTAACAATATTGCTACCATGTTCGCGGAGTTGCCGGAGGAAGATGGCTTGGAAGGGGATGCAGAGCCTTCACCAGAAGAAGAACCGAAATCAAAATTGAAAAGGAAGCTGTTAGCATCATCAAAAAAGAAACCGTCTCTGGATGAAGAATTGGATCTGCTGAGTGAGAAAATACGTAAACTGGACCACAATTCGGTTACAATAAAGAAGAAAGAGAAAAAGAAGAAAAAGCTGTTGAAGCAAGCTGCAGCCACGAGTAGCGATGTAGACAACGGTGACAATATAGCAATGCTCGATCCACGGGCAAAATATCGAAAAGATTATCGGCGCGATTTAAAGGATAACAATCGTTTGCTGAGATCCGTCGTACCACATGAAGTTCCGGCTGAGAAATTACCTGCCAAACCCGTACGACTGCTGCGCTCGGACTCGAGTGATGCTTCGGACGAAGAAGAGGAGGATGTGGTACAGAGGGTGAACGCCGAACAAGATCGCTACTGGAAAAAGATGCGCGCGAACGTGCCAAAAATAAACATTATAGAACCGACTGAGGACGATTCTCTACCGTTAGCCCAAAGTTTGAAGCATCGCCACAAGAACGAAGTTAAACGAGTTGGGAATCGCACGTCGCACGGGAAGAAGAAGAAAAACAAGAAAAAACATCGCCAGGTGTCCCAGCTAGCGGATAGGTTGTCGAAGAATTTATAAGGACATGTAAACAGAAAGCAATATAGTCTCCTTTATCCATGCGAATGGGTTGGAGCGTCGAAGGCCTTGTTTTGAATCAGAATTAGTTAAGATTAATCTCGGTGTAAATAGTAAATTAGTATGTTTTTCCTCGCTTGCGGTTAAAATAAATCGCATGAATCATAGAACACACGATAAATCGCCCACAGGCGAACTTTGTGATTTACTAATGATAAGGAATACATAGGAATTTTAATATACAAAAAAATCTGGTTATGCGTGATTATTATGAATATTAACATTCCTGAATTTCAAAAGATTGCAACGTTTAATACATGGTTGAATGCATAATTTTTCAATGTTCCTTAAATTTAAATAATCTACTAAGTTCCATACAAAATATTTGGTTTGAAACAGTGTGCGACTAGGCGGGCTGTGGCGTAGATCGCGCGGTTGGAAGGTTGTATCGAAAAGCTATTCGAGAAGATGTGTGTACAGCAGGTTTGTTTTTATAGTTGTGATTGAGATGAGTAGGAAAGGCTTTCTCAGAAGAGAGACAAGCGGGATGAGACGTTGTTTTATGATTACTACCAATTACCGGTTTCTGACCGTATAGCGATTAGGGTATCGTAATGTCAAAATCACAAAACTGGAAGAAAAAGCTATAGCCCCTGACAGCTGACATTATTGTATTTGTTTGGCGGGAACGGTGCAATCAGGTCCCAAACATAATCAACAGGAAAGGACTTCACCACTGGTTCGTTCAACGCAGACGGACGATGGGAATTACTGGCTTACTACCTTTTCTCGAGAAAGCAAGCAGCACGTGCCATTTACGAGATCTTCGTGATAAGTGTGTTGCAATCGACAGCTACTGCTGGCTGCATCGGGGCGCTTTCGGCTGCGCCGAACGGCTTGCCCGCGGCGACTCAACCGACTTGCATATTCAGTACTGCCTGAAGTACGTGCAATTGCTCCTATCGTACAATATCAAACCGATACTGGTGTTCGATGGGCGTCACTTGCCCGCAAAAGCCGCAACAGAAGCTAAACGTCGCGAGAACAGAGAAAATGCGCGCAAACGAGGCGCTGAGCTGTTGCGCCTGGGCCGCATTGATGAAGCGCGCAGTTTTTTACGGCGATGTGTCGATATTACTCACGAAATGGCACTTCAGTTGATTCAGGAGTGTCGAAAGCGAAATGTGGATTGCATTGTGGCGCCGTACGAGGCGGATGCGCAGCTAGCATACCTCAACCGGGTCGATATTGCGCAGTACGTTGTAACGGAGGATTCAGACCTAGTACTGTTCGGGTGTAATCGGATCCTGTTTAAATTGGACCTAACTGGAAATGGTCGTTTAGTGGAAGCCAACAAGCTGCACCTCGCGATGGGATGTCGTCAAGATCGCTACGAGTTCGCCAAGTTCCGCTACATGTGCATCCTGTCTGGCTGTGATTATTTGGATTCCTTGCCTGGTATCGGGCTTGCGAAGGCGTGTCGCTTCGTAATGAAAACTGAAGACCCAGACATACGGAGGGCGTTAGCGAAAATTCCATCCTATCTCAACATGCGTCAGTTGTCTGTGTCGGAAGAGTATAAGGATGAGTTTCTTAAGGCGGATGCCACCTTCAAGCATATGGTTGTTTACGATCCAGTGCAACGGCGACAGACGCACCTTTTGGATTTGGAAGCAGAAGGCACTCCGGAAGAGTATTGCTGCAACGCCGGACATTTTTTAGATGAAACCACTGCTTTCAATCTAGCCATAGGAAATTTGGATCCCTTTTCCTTGCGGCAGATGGACGATTGGCATCCGGACAGGGTGGATAATGCGAGCAAAATGGCAAATGGTGGCAAACGTCGACACCCAACTATTTGGAAACACAACTACAATTCATTAAATGAAGATAAAGAAAAGACAAGTGCTGATTTAAACTCAAACTCATCGCAACATAACTCAAACTCATTGACAACGTTTGTCTGGCGGCCTCCGCCAAATGTAGATTTCGTAGAGCAGGGAACAAAGGATACCATCTGCGATGTTTTGCAGGGCTATGGCATTCATAACAACGGGCCTCCATTGAAACGACTTCGTAACACCCAAATTGCCAAGCCATCTACTTTGTCTTCTGTTCCCATCGAGTACGAAGACGTTGATGCGCTTGACACGATGGCTTTGCTGGAGCAACCGACGACGCCGAAACGTAACCGAAACCCTTTTGTTGTGTCCTCTAGCAAGCCAGACTCAAGTCTACCCTCGCCAAATGCTCCACTCTCTCCCACAAAGATTACACCCTCAAATCGATCGCTGTTACAGAACATTAGTCCAGTAAAACTGATTGATTATTCGCAGCAACGGCAGGTAGTCAAGGTAACAACCACTACTGCCAGTCGCTTAAGCAGATTTAAACGTGCCAACTCGGCTGCCGGAGAGCGCGGCTCCAGCAGTGGACAGAAGGTTATAAGCCGATTTTTCTGCTCCCAAACGACGACACAACTAGATTCCAACATCAGATTCGCTAGTGCAGACGGAAGCCCTGAACATAATAAACAACCTCCCAACATGATTTATGAATCTCCCACTGCAATGGTTAAAAAGATTAAGAGCAAACGCGACTGTAAGATCCTAGAGGCAACTGCATTGTACTTGCAATCACCGGAAGCTCAGCAACCGAACCGAGGGCAACAAACGCCGGAAAAATGTCGGCCGACTTATGTAAGACCTGCGGTGGAAGATACCGTAGATAGTGACATAGCATTGGGTGACGAGGAACCGAACAGGGGCGAACTTTCCATGGCAAGATGCAGCAGGGATGCACTGAGTTCATCACAGAAGGAAAACAACCAAAATATCGCTTACGAGGCGCAGAATGAACGGACGGGCAACAAATCGGGAAGTGCTGTTCGGTTGGCGTTATTTGAACGGCAACAAGGAAAGAAACTAGGAGAAATAAATCACCGGAATGGGTCGGAAGATCTTGCGATTGTAGTCGACGATGAACAGGATACAGATACAGGAGATGAAACAAAGATAGACAATTCGAACGAAAAGTCGGAGACTGAAGTGTTGCGACCCGCGTTTTCCCGTTCTACTTCCAAGGATGCGAGATCCAGTAAATCTGGACTGGCTGGTGAGAAGAAACCCACATCTAGACCCTCCTGTAGGCGACCTGGCCTACCGGTTAGTCGGAAAATGTCTTCCAAAAGCATCAACGTTGATGGTTTGACGCAGAGCCGACTTTCTATGTTTGGGTTTAAAAAAAAGGTTAGTTGGGGAGGCCAGTTACTATGGTATATCAAAACGCAGAAGTAGTGAAAATTTACCTATTATTCAATTTTAGCCTTCAATGCGCCTGGAAAATCAGTAACTCGCACCGTTCTGGACGTTGTAAACATCTTGCATGGAATGTAATTGTTCGTTTGTTGTATGCTTTTGACTGCATTTATATAGCTAAAAAATGTTTATGTTAAGCTAAAAAAAATGAATTTGAATTGAAATGAAATAAGTATTTTGCAATCTATGGACGAATACCGGAAAATGAAGTATCTGCTCGGCGTTTTTATTTCTCTGCACTCTTGTTCCGAGAGAAAACAGTTTTTGCAGTTGACTATTTCTTCGTTATTCTAGTTTTAAGTGTTTCGATCAAATGGAATTAGATCCATTTCGAAATGAGTTTCTGTTAAAGTTGGCTGATTCCTTCAAATAGAAGGTTTGTTACGAATTATTGACTGCTACGCTTCCTATGAGAGAGCCTTTGCGTAGACCTTTTCTGCTTTAGTTTATGTTTATTTAACTCGATCGTTTCATGTAAAGTCAAATCAAGTTCAAAGAGATCTTGTCTTTTTAGAAAAGGTTTTCCCTACTTTGCACCGATTTCTTTCAGTCAGTCCAGAAAAGTAAAACTAACAAAAACAAGCGAATAATTTGGTTCCTGACCGTTATTATTAAGGTATATTCAAACGGCAAATCCTGAGTGCCAAATAATTTTCCTCTGTGAATGCGCCATATTTAGAATTTCTTTGTTTCTTTTTTATTCGGTACCCCTTATTCAGATTTGAGTGTATTTAAAAAATTCACGCGTGTAGTTTAAAAAAAAAGCAGAATGGATCTCCTACAAAAAAATCCTCACTGCAAAGCACTTATGCGGGTCGCCAGGGAGTACCTTGCTCGATTTCAGGATTGCAGTAAATTTATTCGTTTACTGATTTCTTATCGGTTATTCATTTCTTATGATAGAAAGATAGAACATGAACGGAATCGAAAGAATCTTTAAAATATTATAGTCGTGCACTCCATGCTAGACCCCGCAATCAAGGTAAAATACAGTTGAAGTTTAAGTTGGAGCGCGCAGTTTCGAAATAAGTTTGTCACAGGAATAGTAGCAACGAAAGGTATGCTTTCTCTGAATGACCCGCGTTACTTGTGGAGCACAAACCTAGTTATTAATATTTCAACAGTTCTTCCGATATATTCATGTTACCTAGTCTTTAAAGTGCGGCTTTAAATATTTAAGCATCCCGAACGTACGGAACCGTTTGACGCCGATCACTTTTTGCAAATCACCATCGCAGATGGCAAACTGTTTGTTTTTGGGATCGTACAAGTTACGTTCCTTAATGATGGCCCAAATTTTCTTCACCACCTCATGCCGTGGTAATGATTCTGCACCGCACAGAGCGGCCAGGTCTGCGGACAGGGTGTACGGTCTAGTGAAGCCCGTTCCTTTACCACCGCCTTTCTTTGCCCCACCAGCAGCGGCCGCTTTCTTGGCTTTCGCAGGTTTCGATTGCTTCCAGTCCTCATCCGAATCAGAATCAGAATCGTTCTTTCGTTTCTTCCCCACCGGCTTAGCTCCCTTTGCGCCCTTGGCACCTTTCTGCGGCTTGTAGTCTTCATCGCTGCCTTCTTCCTCGTCCTCGTCGCTACCTTCGGACTCGTCTTCACTGTCTGAGGCGCGTTTCTTCTTTTTTGCTGCAGGCCCTCGCTTGGCCGGAGTACCTCGTTTGCCGGTACTCTTACGACCCTTCGGTTTTTCCTCCTCAGAGTAGTCCTCATCGTCGTCGTTCTCTTCTTCGTCCTCTTCGTCCTCCTCGTCTTCCTCGTAGTCACTGTTGCCTTTTGTGTTCCGGCCGCCCTTCTTTTTCCCCTTACCGTTGTCAGCGTAGTCATCGTCCTCCTCCACTTCCTCCTCGCCGGAGGAGGCTTGGGAGTTGACGTAGTCCATCACCAGATCGTCCACTTCCTTCTTCCGGTCCGAAAGGTTACACTTTAGGTTTTGCTCAAGTTGCAAGCGCACTTTTTTGGCCGCTGTCTCCTCCAAGTTAGCATCCTTCAGGATGACTGCAATTGGTGGAGCAATGATAAAATTATGACAACGATCCTTCATGCTAGGTTATGCTTCACTTTACTACACTGCATTATCTGCGTAATGATGGGCTCTCGGACGAAGTTAATCGAACCATTGTTACCTACCCTGAATTTCTGCCTTAAGCTCTTCTTTCGTCGGGTTTTTAGCCATGTTTTGGTGATTGTTTTAGCGTCGCAAGCACCTGAAACAACCGGTCGTGCGTTTTGAATGCTGCCGCGGCTAGTTGATGAGTGTGCGTGTCGCCGCTGTTCTCTCACGAGGGGTGCTAGTTGGTGGTGGTGATACAATCAACTGTGTATCTCTCGTTGGATTTGACAGTTCGCTGACAGCCAACAATCTAATTTTTATCTAGACAAGTTCGAAACATCAATTTGAAAAAGTTAAATCGCGTAATTCTGTTGCACATAATAATATTTGATAATTGATTGATATCCCTGTAAATGGTTGTGAAAGAAGAGTTTGTATAAAAAGTTTGATATTATTATCGATTGTATCAGAACCTTTTAACCTGAAAAGCAGATTTTTGAACCATATATATTTATATATATTAAAATATTTTTTTTTTAAATTTAAAGTCTGTAAAGTAGAAGTAGACCCCAAAAATATTGTATATCTGGCTCCAACACTCTTCTAATTGGGAACTCTAAGTTAATTTGTTTGGCGGTTCATAACACTCAGACAATAATCCTTTTGAGAGTCTGTTGGCGCAGGCCTAGATTTGGGAAACAATTCTCACCTTAACTGATATCCTGAAACATTGTCTAGTATTCATGTGTGAAGCGAGCGATCGTTCCTACCAATGTGTAATTCATGTGTTGTAGAAGCTTTCTATAGATCTCCCGATTTGGTAGAGCCCCTAACAATCATAATTGAAATTCTAGTTCTTGCATCTTTGTAGGAAGATACGCTTCAAGCACATGGAGAACCTCTAATTTAGTAGTTTTAAAACGCACAACAATAACATTACAGTTTGTTGAGTTTGTTCACAAATAATTACGTCAAGAAAGGGCAGTTATCTAGGAGTTGGCTAAAACCGAATCTTAGGTAAAGGCACCATCAATATTTTTTAGTCCATTGTTTTGATGGTTCGAACAAATCCTAATGAGAAATATGCAAAATGAATGCTCGCGTAAATTTACATTGCACTCACCCAGTAATGGATTGCTAGATTAGTTTTATGCCACTCTGTTTAATACGTATGCATAAAAACAAACGATTGAACTAAATTCGATCCAAGCTAGTTCGCAGCGGTGGCGATCATTAGTGAGTACTAGAATTGGGGCAACACGGTTCTTTGGCATCCGGAGAAGGCCTTGAAGGTGGCATTCTTTACCGTCACCGTGACACGATAAACCTGCAGTCGCGTACGGAGCAGGTTAGCGAGCGGGGACAGAGAAGGATGGATTGTTGGTACATGGAAGCTGCTAAGCTGTGCTGCCTGCAGATCCTTAATAGGTGTATAATGAGAAATACTTTTCCAATGCGAATGCATAGCAATCGTTGAAAATACGAAGTTGAACACTTGCCTAATTGGTAGATCAATCATTTTTTGGTTTCGTGGTTTCGATCCCTTCAACGGAAATAAGATGTTTCAGTTGCTGGCAGGTGACGTTTGAATAAAGTTTTTCATGTTCTGGTGATTTCATCAGTTGCCTGAGAAAATGTAGCAGAGATAGTTGATTAATTAATAACTGTCTAGGTCATGTGAATCAGAGAAACTGATTTATTAGAAGATTTATCATTAAGTTTTGGCTGCATAATTTAACCTATTGGGATATACAATTGCAACAAAGCAAAAAAGTTACAATAATGGTTACAATATGATTAACATTTGCATGGTGAAAAAACATTGTTCGTCCACAAACAGTTACTCAAAACAAATACAATTTTTCCGAAGAAAATTATACACAATTTGTCTATATCGCATAAAGTATAGTCATGAATCTTTGCAGCACGATCCAATAAATCGAGTCACAGTTGGGCTGCTCCACTATGTCGGCATCGAAAACACCCGGAAGGCGGCAACACGATGCCAAGGGCACGTGGAACGGAGCGAAGATCGTCATTTTTTCTGCTTCCGTTCGTTTGATCGATCGTTCGGTTGGATCGTTTCCGGTCGCGCCTACCGCAATTCGATAGCAAATGCACTATACGGTGCAGGTCAGCTGGACCGACAGTCGCCAGGAGTGCTTACAGTCGCCCAGCATAGTTGTCAGCGACGCACGGAGCACATTACTGGACTTTGGGCCTTTTTAAACCATCTCCGCTTTCGTTTCGTTTCTTTGTTTTTTTTTATTTTGTTTTTTTTTGCCACTCTGGCCCGCTACTCGGAGCAACACTGGCAGTGGTCGCAGATGTTGCCCCGTCTGCCTGTTTGTGTGTTTTTGAGGTCTCGCTCTTCCGATAGAGCCTAGAAGATCGATAGAAACGAGCCGTTTCTTCATCATGGCCGTGACGAACTGCTGAGACGATAGCAGCTCGGATCTTCGGGCGGATGTGGGTTCAGCATTTTTGCCCGCCATATTGAGGCCGCCATTAAATGCTGCGCAGAGGGCTAGAGGCACCTGAGTAGTAGGGAACGAATTTCCTGCAACCGTTGGCCAATTGATTGCTTAAATTAAGGCTTCGGAAAAAAACGCACCGGAAATGTGGCCGGTGCCAACAAGTGTCGAATGGTGGCGATATCCATTCATTTTTTTTAATAGTTCGCTGAGCTGCACCAGGTGTATGTAACATCTACATTGTGAACGGGCCATTACACGGGCTAGGGCCACATGTGGGACTGTTCCTCAGTGGAGCTACGTGGGAGCGGAAACGGTTATTATGAAGCAGCGCAGCATAGATCGAAATATTTTCGAATGATTAATCAAACAGGTGGTGAAGCAAGTTTTTCTAAGCACTGTTTCATACCTCACCGGATGCACGGTGGGCATTTCTCTAACAGGGACTGTGTTGTTGGTTGGATAAGATGGTGTCCAGATGGATGGAGCAAAATGGTGACAGCTCTAGGACTACTTGAAACCAATTGAAAACTATTTATTTTATCTGAGAACAAGGTATCGCCAATTGTTTGGTGTAAACTTTGTTGGTCTGGGCTACGTTCGGTGTATGATTTTACGGGATAAACACATTTAGATCGGTGCATTTAATGGAAGAACAAGTAAATAATGTCAGCTGTACGATGTACCAAGCAACAAGGAATCCTCAAAAGAAAAGGAAGAAGAGGGAAGATAGGGTGAAATGTTTTTAATTTTCTCCATAGACTCCTTTCAGTTGGATGCACTTCTTCCAGCTTCGATATCCTGTGTGCTAGCCAGCATCATTTGATTTGCTGCCATTCGTCCAACATCATTTTATGACCGCTAGGATGTTCCATTTGTTCGATGGCCTTGTTAAAATTTTGCTATCCAATATTTTACTGCTGCAACTGGAACAAAAGCAGACCCTTGCTAAATTAGAATCCAGTCTACTTGGATTTTGGTATTCTGGTTACTGATTCTGAGATCGGATCATTTACCTAACCTAAATGGTACTGATTTTTTCTGCTTATCCTACTCCCCGTTATTTGTATCGATTACAGCTGCGTACGAGCGGGAATGCGTTAAAATCAATGCCCAAGTCACAAACATGGCCGCACTAATCAGGTGTCTTAGAGGTTGCAAAGCAATTGGGGGGAGGTAAGAACGGGAGACAAGAGAAGAAAAGCGTCCATTTTCGAAATCGTGATGATGGCGACTGTCCGGACACCAAATCGCCGATGGGAAAGCAGTCAGTGGTGGAACAAATTCCACACTGGCCGGCGCTGGGCGAGTGGTAGGAAGGAAGTGAAAATAGAACAGCACAGCGAAGAACGGCGGAATAGGCACGGAACGGAAAGAAAACGAGGCAAAAAAATTGTGGCAGTGGAGAATCAGGTTGGCAAGATTTAGCTTTTTGTTGGTCTCGTTTTCGTTGATTGCTACCGATCGCTTCGTTGCCATGGCGATGGACGGTGTTTTCGGTTCATTTTGTAGCAAGATGGCGACGTCACTGCCGCTAGCCTCCAGCTAGCGGACGCCATTCGCTGTGTGCAGGTGTGCCGGGAAGAATGGCAAACACATAACAGAAAAAAGGTGAAAAACATAACGACCTGCCTTAGATTGATCACGGGCTAGTCGGTGGACGTGGTTGGTGGTGGTAGCATTTTGGCGTTGCAGGTACCCCACGGGCAACCACCGTCAATCATCATTTGGTACGCCTTTGCCTTGCTCTCTTTCTTCCGTTCTTTGAACCGTTTCGCTTCGCCCGCCTTTTCTAGTGCACGCAGTTTAGCTCTGCGTTTTGATCCGTTTGCCTTCGGTTGGACGGTTTGACAATTTTGTTGTTGTTGTTGCTGTTCGACCTGCCCCGATCGTTGTGGCCGATCGTGGTTCGCTCGGTTAGCCGAAGCAACTCTGGTAGCACTTTCCAGAATCACTGTTATTACCACCGCAATGCTTTGATGAAATTAGAAGAAATGAAAACACACACACACACACACACACTACAGCTATGAAATGTCGGACACAAATGTGGAAGTGGTGTGGAAAGTACAGTTTAATCTTATTCGGTAAAACAAATGTACCAAAGCATGTAGATAATATAGTAGTAAATATAACAAACAAACATTACAAATAGGCTTTGAACTGGATGCATACGTGTATATTTTTAGTAATTTTAAACCTAATGAGTAACCAAGCTCACTTTTTTAATTTGCTGATGATGGTGATGGTTTGCTAATTTGGGATGTGCTTCAGCGCCCTTCATTTATGTTGCTCCTACATAGGTTTGTACTACATTGTTTGGCGCAGTCCCGAGTACTCTCGAAGATTCATTTAGTTTTCCCTTGTTCGAACCTGGCTAGAGTAACTTTGGATCTCACTAACAGGCCACATGTTTTGTACACTTGCCCTAACTTCCTGTCCGCAATTGTGTGCACTCGGTGCGTATTTTTTTCTCTTCGGAGTGGAAGTCTTCGTTATTTTTCTTGTTAAAGCCTTTCCAATTTTTTCCGTGCATCCGACGCTATTATTTAGGTTGATCTTTACGCTGCTGTTTTTCTTTTGCACCGCTACGTGTGGCGTTTTTCCATCCAGAAGCATTGTAGGCTTCTTATCCCCTGCAGCTCCCCACGCTGCAGTTTAAAACTGGTGTAATTTTATATAATGAATTCCAGGCCCTGGCCGATGGCAACTATTCGTTTTGCCCAGTTTTCTACTACGCTTTTTGCAGCGTTGCTGCAGTCGCTAGTTCCTTGCCCAACTCACGTCTTACGTTTTTAAGCCATTTTCTCTGCTGTCATCTTTCGGCCAGTGGCAGCGGTAGCTGTTGGCAACCTTGGTTTTTGTCTTTCGTTCACTCTTCGGTTCCCTTTTGCGCTTGCCGATCCAACGTAAATGGTGTGCCCTTTTTTCTACCGCATCTTTACTGCCCCTCTAAAATAAGTGCTTAGTTTGGCGCGGTTTCGTTTGCGGCGATACAATTCACTTGCGCGCACCGTCGGTCCTGAAACCAGAAGCTATGCTTCTTGTATTTTAATTCTCAACCTTCCATAACCGCCAGCAGCTTCCACTGCTTCTCTCCTAGCCTCGCGAAAATCCTTGTGTTCCGGCGTTTGCCAATGGAAAAGCGAGCCACTGACTGGCGAGAGAGGCAAATAGTTCTGGTTTGCGTTCGTGCTATTTTAATTATTACGAAATACTATCACGTAATTTGATGGAATCAGGTTCCGTTCGGTTCCGTTCGGTTCGTTAGGTTCGCTTCCTTCGGATTTGCTGGTCTTTCGCTGGTCATCTGTTTCATCTATAGCTTATGACGTGATTTCCACTGGAGGACCGTTCTCACAGGCGACTGTTTAGAATAGTGGAAGCTTTTACTGAACCGGTAGAAACATTTGACAATAAAATATTTGTAATAACAGTAAACATTGGTTGCTCAGTGAAGTAAAAATACATTTTTGCTTTGATCTCTCCTATGTTACTAATTTCCTTTACTTTTATTCATAAACTGTATGTATACGGTATATCATGTAGACGTTATAGTACAACGGAAACACACCCTGCGTATGCAGGACGTATCCTCGGACCACGAGATAGTGAACCGCTCTTCATGATTCTGTACCTGAGCGCAGCCGAAACTGTGGTGTGTGGTTAAAGTGTCAATAGATTGCCGCAGAGAGGATGAAGCAAAGAACACGAACAGTAATCGAACTTGCCATAAACCAAACAAACGTAAAAAGAGTTAGTCCACACGACCTCAATGGCGGTGCCAGTTTCTCACCACCACCCGTTGGCCATAACCCAGCTCAAGACGTTTTGGCTTGTGGCTTTGGCCAAATGTCCGACTTCATCATCATCATCATCATCATCGTCAGCATCAGCACACTCTTCGCTTCAGTCCGCTTGCCGTTGGTTGCATCCGTCGAGCGAATGCCAGTGTGCCGGTGATCATATGGAAGTCCGCTGCATCTTGGGCTCCACACACCATACGATGGACTGATGGACGGCAGGACGATGACGCTGCTGATGCCGATGATGCACCGTTTGTTATTTTTTCGGGCGGTCCCCCCAAAGCCGATGCAACTTCAAAACCAGTTTAAGCTTCTTCTCCGGTTCTGCTGGGATCGTACGACGGTTCACGGTCTCGGAGTTGAACGATGGAGTGGAAACACTCGCGAGAAGTGTTGTTTATTTCACCGTTTTTACTCGGTCTTCCTTCATGATGTTTGGTTGCGGTTCAGGCTTGATTTGGTTCGTAGTTTAGCGGTCGCGTTTTCCAGTTTCCTAGCCAAGTCTTTTCAGCTGAAACTTACACTGCCACACAGCAGAGTATGTAGGTGACAATTAAACAGTATTAGATATCTGTGTAGGGTCTAAGATCAGCTAGGATGGAATCAAGTCTGTCGCATGATAGTTGACAAGTTGAACGACCGTTCCGGAGTTTTGAATCATCGTCCAAAAGAAAGGAGAGCGCCCTCTCCGATCACGACAATCTGTACCATCGGTTGTACGAATAAGGAAATGAGAAGAATCTTTTGGAGATATTGCACAAATCTTTATTTTCTTATGTGGGAACTGGACATCGGAATGTGAAATCGATGTGAACTGTACATTTTATAAATCAAGAATGGTCTATTCAACAGCTGATGCACACGTAAATGAAACCTAAACCGAAATCCTATGTAAATTATTTCATCGAATACGCATAGAAACAGTACGAAAAATATTTCCAGAAATATATGAAGAGGTTTCGTGAATTGAAGAACTTGTTTTGTGAAGTGTAATGCTACTGTTTGAATTTCTCCCATCAAACCATTCTTAATTGATAGCATTGTGCCGTTTACTGTGAATGTCCACCGGGCGGAGGTCGTGCGTTAAACTTACTTTGGAAATATAAATATATTTTTCATTACCTCTTTTCTCGTCCGCGATTCTCGCTCTGTTCTACTGCTGCCTTTTTTCACCGTTGCTGACGTCCCCCCCCCCCCCAACACCCTTCTCCTCGTCTACTTTGTTCACACTATCACCCCACACGATAAGATGAGCGTTGGTAATTTAAAACCAATTCCGAAACGAAAAGCAAAACCCACCGACGTCCACCTTCTTCATGTGGCGATGCTGCCTACCGCCCAGCGTCCCCCCGAAGATCATCATTCATTTCCTCCACCAACGCTATCTTGACACCCCGCGATCCCCCCAGTCGCGGACAGGATTCTTCGCGATCAAGTATGGACCAACTGCGGCGGGAGGGGGTTGTGGGTTGAGATTGGGCATCGGATGTTCGACGGTGCATCATTTTTTTTTGTACTGTTTGTGGCCGTTTTTGAGTGTGTATGTTTTATTGTTGTTACGAGTTTTCTTTCTCGCCCTTTCGCTTCGGGTTTTCACGTTCTTCCAGTTTGTTCGATTCCTCCGGTTCCCGGTTCGCGATTCGCATTTGTGATGCGTTGCGTTGCGTCGTTGCTACGGGGTTTCCATGTTTTCGACTTCCTTCCGAGGGCCGCCGCGGCCCCACCGTCGGCGCTATTTTCGTCCGTGCTTGTTTTCACTGCCTCCCTATCCTCTGCCTTGGGTCGGATTTGGCGAAATGCTGTTTTTATGGCAAGCGCAGCGTCATGTGGCGGAACCGCTTCGAAGGAAGGAGGAAAGGAAGGAAGAGAGAGGGAGAAGGAGAGAGAAATAAACTTGTTTCTCTCCGATTTGGATGGTTTTTTACTTCTTCATTTTTAATTTAGCCGCAAAATTGGCGAGAATTGCCCTTGTTCGAACTGGTTTGCATCGGCCCTGCGCAACGTCACTGGGGATCATTTCCCCGCGCGGCGGGGGGATATTTTACGGCGTATCGCGGCCCCATCGTGGCATGGCAGATTGTGGATAGGGCACTCCGGTGTGTGTTGAGCAAGGTTAAGGCTGCGAAATGCATCGCTTTTTTAGGCGCGTTCGAAGAACCGTGATAATGTGTTTTTCTTTCTTCAAATATCAGTGCTACGGTGAGTTCAAGGGGTTCCGGTTGTTCTCTCATTTGTCTGGACGTCGTCCTATGGCAGTCCACAGATCTACGCGAAAGAATAAAAGACGCTCGTTCTCGCTCCGCTAAGCTGCTATTTATTTTGAGAAAAAGTTCTGTCTAAATTTTAAATATGTATAGCATAATAAAGTTTTACTTTAGTTTTTCGTCGATTAAATACTCGATCGAAATACTCGATCGAAATATTCGATCAATAATTACTTTAACCGAATAAAATATTACTTTATAAATCCATTACTCGACTTACTCCTCATAACGTAATGGAAATTCTAGTACAAGTTAACCTATCATCCGAAAACCAAACAAAGAATAGGAATGATCTACGGAGCGATCATTCGCCAAGTGGCTGATTTATGGAACCGGCTGGTTTGTTCGTTCCGTCGTTCTTCGCCGCCAAATATATCCTCGAAGTATCATAATATAGCAATACGACATACGAAAAAGATTACGGCCGTACAATGAACCGAAACGCGGACCGAAACGATTAAATCTTCCATCTGTCTGTCGGCTTTCTGCTAAAAGCGTTGATGCGGCAGGAGAGACCCTTTTTTTGCACTTGCCGGTTCTCCCTTTCTCAATTCTCGTCGCCGCGGAAACTGGTCTCTGCTTGTGGCGAGCAGACTGTGGTGGCACTTGCTGCGGTGGGGTGAGGTTTGCTAGGGCAATTTCGTTATTGTTGGTTTAATTTTTTAATCTTCTTCTCATGCCCACCGTGGGCGTTATAGGTCCCGCGAATGTTCCTTCTTGTTGACTTGAGAGCTGGCTCTTCATAGGACGCCAATGAATGTCACGGATATTATTTGATTAGGGATATTTTGCGAAATATGCGCAGAAGTATTTCCCAGCCGTGTTGTCATTATAGGTTTTATTTTTTCTTGGTTCAATTAAGCCATTTCCACCGAACCGTGTCCGAGTACGAATTCGGTACTCCTCTAAACTAATTAATCAATCTCACCAGCCATGCTGGATGCAATCGAAAGCGTTTACCGTTACTTCTCCATTAACGTTTCTCCCACATCTCTTCGTTGGGGCGTTCGAAGCACCATAATCCCGCTCGAAGGTCCCGACGGCTGCAGCAGCATTCCGAAAATAAAAGATCTGAAGGGCCCGAAGAGGGCTCCTTCAAACCATTAGTATCTCAGTTCGATGCAGGCCGCCGAACGCTGGAGGAATCCGTAGTAAGAATAATAGCAGTAGCAACAATAACAATAATAATAATAATAATCAGCGTCATCATCACTATCATCATCACCATCGGCCAGCATTTGCGGTTGGGGTGGATTGTGCGTGGCTGCACCATCATGCACCGAATGCACATGCATACGTTGCGTTTCGTGCGTTTTTCGCTGACGCTCGGGGCCGGGGCGGCGAGGTGGGGCCGGAGCGGTCTTGGGATTGGGCAGAACCGTCCACACGATGACCAACTGCTTGGCATGGCTCAAACGGGCAAATTCCTAGCCAAATGCTACCCGTAGGATGCAGGCCACCCCTTGCGTCCCATTCCGAGTCGCCGAACGCCCTCGCGTGAACCGATGCAACATCAAATCAGCCGCACTATTGTGTCCATCGTAAAGCTGGCCACTAGTTCTTCAGAGTGGAGGGAGAGAGAAAGAGAGAAAGAGAGAGAGCGAGAGAGAGTGGGAAAGAGAGAGAGAGAAAGAGAGAGA
This sequence comes from Anopheles plumbeus, assembly GCA_034621735.1. Classification (NCBI taxonomy): domain Eukaryota; kingdom Metazoa; phylum Arthropoda; class Insecta; order Diptera; family Culicidae; genus Anopheles; species Anopheles plumbeus. The sequence continues at coordinate 45,239,397 of JAOEFI010000003.1, forward strand.
GAGAGATAGAGAGAGAGAGAGAAAGAGAGAGAGAGAGAGAGAGAGAAAGATTGAGGGAGGAAATAACGGAAGACTTAAAAGAAAATCAGGGGGAAGAGCAGCATGGTGAAAAAATCTCACCGACGAAAACAGGAAATGTTGGCAAAAATAACTGCAAAACTGACAGGCGAAGGTTGCACGGCGCTGGTCCAGCGGTGAGATAATAAAAAAGGGCACACAAAAAGCGCAACAGCACAATGCGCCACACGGCCGAAGGGAGCGCGCAGATGCTTTCGCGTGATTGACGAGTTCTCCCGGGGTGCCGATGAGGGACGTGCGACATGTGGCTCCGATGGGGTGGCCGCACCGGAGAGTAGGTAGGGTTGGAATCAGTTTTCACTCAAAAGTAATAAAATAATTTATAACATGTGAACTTGATAGATAGCTTCTCGAATCTTGAGCCAGTGTGCTGATGCTGGCTCCTCTAGCACGCTCCCTCTGGCCACCCCGTTCGCGGTGCGTTTTCCGATGAGTCGTTCTTTCGGAACTCGACTTTGCTCCTGCTGCTCTGCCACTCTCTTTCCTTCCTTCAGAGTCTCTGTTCATCTTTGCTTGCTCGCACCCAGCATCTTTCGTTGGGATGGAGCTGCGCAGCAAACATCTTCGGACGGGACATCACTGGAAGGAACCACCTACAGTTATGAACGAAACTAAACATGCATGCAGTCGAACGAATTTTTTTTCTACATACGTTTTTGTTATGATTGCTGTAGCTGTTTTTTATTTTATTTTAGCATAAAGTTATAAACATCAATAAAGAATTCAACCAAAAATGTAAAATATTCGCTTGTTTTTACAATAATGAAAAGCCATAACTTATATCAAAAGATGCATTTTCCTACCATTTTTGTCTCCCTCGGTGATCTGATTGCATAAACACAGGCGTTTTCGACGGGTTTTGCTGTTACTCTGTTATCTATTTTTTTCGGTGTCGGTGTAATGAGTAACAAGTTGGCTGTTAGTATAACACTTCATCAACCGAAAATGTTAACATTCATGTAAAAATGTAA
>JAOEFI010000003.1:45240545-45257836 GCA_034621735.1 Anopheles plumbeus
ATCGCGAAAAAATCGCGGTAGAATTTGTTGCCTGTATATTCCAGACGTATTTGCTACTCTTTCGTCCGCTAGTGTCGCTTGCCGCCCATCACGCACCACTTTATGCCGTTGTGGCTGCGTCTGCTGCTGGTCCCTCTCATATTTTTTCCAATCCCTCCGTCTGGTACTTTAAAGTCTTCAATTTTGCCTCTTTCGACTGATCCTCCCTCGCCGCACCCCCTCATTCTGTCCTCCCTCTCTCTTTCTCTCTTCCTCATTCCTCCTCCCTGTCTCGCTCTCTCGCGCGCGTTTTCTTTCCTTCTACTCTTCTATCAGTGTTGTGCCGTCCCAACGTGGTACGGAGATCGCCCGGTCCCACGAGATCTGTCGGATGAAGTGTGTACAAAGGGAATAATTGCTGGACATTGACATCAATCTGCACTGTTCACTCCACCCGCCCCACCCGTCGCAGCCGTTCCCGATCGGGCGCTGGCCCGATAAACTTCCCCGATTCGTCCCAGTCGGTCACTGTTGCCCCGTTCCCAGTCTCCCCACCCTGTTTTCGCGTCCATCCCTGCTGGACAGTTTGTTTTTTCGCGTTCTGCACACTTGAAGAATCTGACGTTTCTGACTCCTGCGTCTTGCAACTTGGGACACTTCCCTAGTCCCCCGACTGGCCCCCAGGAGGGGATCCAGTGCCGAACGCTAGTGCGTTGTTTTTTTTGCCTATCCGCCATCACTATTTGTCTCTATCTTTCTCCTTCCCGCATGATCTCGTTTCCGTTTTGGAGCTGGTTCTGAGGTTTCTGATTACCTTCCGCCTTCCGCGCCGCCGGACGTCGGCCCGCAGCCCGCCTAGTGATTATTTTCGAAGCTTATGCCGAAGTTATGATGAGGCTGATGGCTGGAGCGAACTAAAATGGCCGCAACGGTGCAGATGAAGAAAATGATGATGGAAAATGTTGGGCAGCCGGTTCGGCGGTGGGGGTTATGGAAAAGGAGCGTCCAAGCGTCAAGACAAGCGACAACGACAAAATGGGTCTGATGTCCCCGGGAAATGGTCTGACGAAGGCAGGAGACCATGCAAAGGAGGGAAATGGCAGGGAATAGCAAAACTGTGCCTAGCGCGATGTGCGTGTTTTGCGCGATTGGTTTCCCTTATATCATTCTATGTCATTATGTCATAAGAGATGCCCTATTTGTTAGCGAAATGAGGACATGTAGACATTAATAAAAAGTTTAAAATAATCTTATTGCAAACAATTACGATCATCGACGTTCCAAACATGGTTTGATGCTTAAATAAAACCTAATTTGAGGAGCTTTCTTCTTACAGGTTCAACAGCTGACACTGGAAGACCTTTTTCTGGGAAACCGGACTCTTTCATCAAAGTTTGACTGAATGCCAAACTATAGGAAGATTTTGGTTCCCTGGTGTTTATGGAAGAACAGTTGCTTGATAGGGTCAGGTGGATTGTAATAAATAGCACCGAATACAACCGAATGACTTTCTTTCCTTTACTCAAAACCCGCCACTATGTCCTTTCCCATTCCAGTCGGTGGCATTCTCGCATTCAAACGGAACTATTCGATTGCGGTGTCGGTTAGAAGTGAGCGGTTTTAAGCCAGCTTTCGTACCGTTTTCGCAGTTTCGCACAGCCCGGTTGAAGGAGCTGCGGCTGTCCCCAAAACGGGCGCGTGTTTCCTCGAAGTTTCTCAATCATTTCGCCAGAGGAATGAGGTAGCCGTTTTCACAGAAGGTCACATTCTTTCTCCGCCTGGGATAAATTCCACCCCACCTCCCTTCTGCATCGGGCGAGAGGGTCGGGCCCTGCTAGGACCCGGGGCTGACCGTGTGCTGGATTATTTCTAAATCATTTGTGGGAATGTACGCAAAGCTGGACTTGAGCGGCGCATAGAAATACCTGGCGATCCTCTTCGTTGAACGTGCGCCTGTTGCTTTTCTGTGGCACTTTCCCAACAAACAAACAGAACGGAATAGGAATACCATTTCTCCTTTCACGTTTCTCCTCATTGCCGGTTTGTGACCCGGATTTAATACACCATAGCTCACTATGAGAGCTGGACCCTAATCTAAACCATAGGTACTATGTTATGCAGTATATATTTTCCAATCCGCCATTACGGTTCCTGGCAAGCTAATGGTCAACAATTTTTAATTGAAAACCCCCAAACGCCATTAGAGCAGAACAAAGGAATCGAAAAGCATCATCACGTGCCCTGCGAGCTTCTAAAAACGAGGGCACATAAACACTGTTCGACAACACTTTGAATAATTTGTGACCTACCCGAAAAAAAGTTAGAACCAGGGGCGAAGGAACAGGCGGAAACAGAGTCAGCGTTCATGCTTAAAAGCATATAGTCCACACAGGGTGCAGCCGCATTCGAACATGCAACCGACTCCCAGCTGCAGTGTCCTATGGCTGGCCTGTGTGTGAGAGTACGTTTTCCACTTTTTTCGTCTCTCTGTCTGTTTTTGTTAGAATGGGAACCGTTTGAAACTGTTCGATGATAGACGCAGGCCATAAAACGGCCATTGGAAGGACACTCCTCCCCCCCGGAGGACGGGAGGGGGCAGTTTGGTGTTGGTTAAAGTCCACGCGATACCATACCAGAGTAAGAATGGTGGTGAGAGCAGTTCAAAGACTTGACCGTGGTCAGTAACAGCTCGAAATGCAGCCAAACCGATTCCGTACCAATTCGAAGCCAGCGCCGACGCGACGTCATTCTGGTGCAACAGGGTGGAGGGGGGAGGGGGGGGGGGTGGGGGGTGGCGTGCGGTCGGCGGCGTCCGTATTTAGACTTGACGGATGGACATTTACCGTGGACCCCGCCGTCCCTTCCGCCATTGCTTTTGTCGTTTCCACCGCCAGAAGTGCTCCGCCAGAAGTGCTCCGCCCGTGGCTTTGTCGTTCCGTTTGGGGATCGTCTTCCCTCTTCTGGTTGACTTTCGAGTTCCATTTCGACCGGATGGCGAGAGGAAAATACAGAGAGATAGTGAAAGAGAGAGAGAGAGAGAGAGAGAGAGAGAGAGACCGTGAAAAGAAGAACATGAGACAGGCACCGGGCGGAGGACGGAATAGTGGATCGGTTTCGTTCTTTGGACACCGATTTTCGTCCTCGTCATCGTCGTCATCATCGTCTTTGTCATCGTTGCCACATCGCCGCTCCCGTCCTTTCACTTCACTTCGCTCACTCTCCCACATAGTTCTCCCCTTTCTCTCTTTCCCTCCTACGCATCCTATCCGCGCTGACCAGAGAAGAACGCTTCCACAAGCCAGTTCAGCTTTGCCCTAATGGACAAACCACAAAACCGAACCCAACCAAACCGAACAGGTCGTTGACCAAATCTACTTGCCCCAGCCGCTTGTCGCCATTTTGCCACCCCGTCACTCCCGCCGCTTCTTGGGTGCTCCACACTTGTTGTTTACACAGCACCGCTGCTGGCTGTGCTGGGTGTGTGCGTGGCTGGCTGCGTGCGTGTTTACGAAGAACGAACCCGATATATGCAGTGATGAGGATGATGATGGTTGGGTCAATCGTCGTTGTCACTTCACCCGCGGGTGTCCCGCGCTGACCACCACCACCAGCACCAGCCACAGCGGGAAACTACGCGTGTTTCTTCTTTGCAGTAGAAAAACCCACCGAAGGATAAAGAAGCATAAATAAAAAGAATTTCGAAGCAGTTTGGTGCAATTTCGCCCAGACCGATCGCCCCTTCCTTTCCGAACTTGCTTGTTGGGTTCCAGCAGCAGCTGCCGTTTTGCAGTTTTTAGCAACGCGACGGCAACCACACACACACATACTTCCCTGCGGACGTGTCGGCGCACACATGTCAGATAAGAACGGCCCGTCCGTCGAGCGCGCGCGAGAATGATGATTTATCATGATCGATGGCCGAAAGCCGGCGAGACCTTGAGGTAGGTCAGTGTGCGCGCCACTTGGGTTCGCTTTTGTATGGCTTTTCGGTTTCGGTTGCTTTTCTTGTTTACTTCGTTTACCAACCTGGCTACCGGCCACCGATGCGGTCCCTTGTAATGACGCTGGCTGAAGAAGCGAAGGTCTGCTGGATTGATTGCGTACTACGCCATGTTTGTCCATGTTGCTTCTTCGGGAAGAACGCTGCTAGAACTGCATTCACTTGTTACAAATATCTACACGAAACTCCAAAAGTCCACGTAACGGCCCCCCGGATGATGGTGCGGTAGTGTTAATTAAATGGAAAACTTTTGCTTCTTCCAGAGCCACCATTGCATTGCAGCTGCCAGCTGGTGTTCGAAGTTGTTGACGCAGTGCTCGATGCTCCTGCTCAGGGTATCGAAGATGTGAGTACACTTGGGAGTTGGTGGTGGTGTTGATTGTAATTTCGTTATTTGAAGATGTGTAACCAAAGATGTAGTTATTATTTCCGAAGTTTGCAGTATCTTTAACGCGATTTATATACTCTTTAATAAACAATAATATACGAGTAAAACACAAAACATTGTTTTATGTAAAATAAATTTGTTTAATACAACATTGTCATTTTGCGGTAAACTTATCATTGTAGTTTTATATGATTCCTGTGTTTTATGATTACGATTGTTAGAACAAAAAGCTCTGAGTGAAAGAAAAACTGTCGGTCGTTGTAATAAATTGTATATGTATCATGTACATACTGAACAAATTGTCTAACCAAAAAAATGAAATAGCAATGATATGCTAAGAATCAATTTTTTAAACATCACTTATTCTTTTCTTGTAAATGTTACTCCAACAGGTTGATATTTTTGTGCCAGCAATGACGAAGGGCTGAACCCGAGCTTTGAGGCTGAGACAGATCTGAAGCTGCTGTAGCACATCGCTCCATGACGCTCACTCATGCGTGTGGCATCGTGCGTGCGAGCTGTCGTAAGGCAGCACCCTCATTTATTCCGAATTCCGTCATTCCAAGACTCTGCCTCCCGTACGTCGTCCTCTCTCTTCGCTGCCCACAGATTATGATTAAACGTTGTCAACCAAACACAGCGACAACGAGAAGGTTGCTTATCAAGACCAATTTGCTTGCCGGCGAGCTGCTAGAACGGCCACCGGCTTCCTTTCTTCATCGACAGTTGGAAGCCCTCGCCTGGGAGCCGGTTTTGCCATCGGCTTCCGGTGCTCGGTCCGCTGGAGCAACGATAGTTTTCAATCTCGTGCCGTGGTTCCTTCCCTCCCTTCCTGCCCTGCCCTGCCGCGGGCCCTTCTTGATGTCGTTTTCGGCGTCGGTATCTGCCTGCCAGCGCGATGCCTCATTGTGAATGATTGGGCACACAAAATGAGTGCAGGAAGTTGGAAAAATAGGAACCTAGACGATGGCAAGCCAGCGCCAGACGAGGGACGGTGCCGCCCCGACCGGTTAAATGGCGAAAAAATGACGTGAAAAAATTGTAATAAAGTAAAGATCAATCAACCTGCAACGTTTCGCGTCTGTGGCCCCATCGACACAGGAAGTTTGTCTCGGCGCAGCGGGGGAGCAAACCAAAGGAAAACCCGAAAGCAATAAACGATCAATCAATTTTCATAAAACGCGTCCGAGCGCTTCCCGACCGTTCGTTGGGCGTAAGAAAGTCAGACGTAATAAAAATAAATTACAACTTAATCTAAATTTTATTGAGCCAGGTCAGTGTCAGTCTTTGTTGGTGGAACCTAGAAAACTATAGCAACTAATAGGAGTATTCCGAATCAATTAAATAGGTTTGACGTTTTCTTTTTAATGCGATTAGTCCGTTTTAAGAATCCTTTTAAGACAGTTCTTTGATTCTATTATATAATTTCTATTACTATTTTATGTCTATGTAGATGTTTATAGTGCGATAAATTAATGTTAAGTCCCGCGTTTGAAATTTATATGATGAGGTGAGTAATAAAAAATGGGAAGTTTCTCTATTCCTAATAAAATGTGAAGTCTACATTATTGTTAGAACCTGTCCCCCATGTGCCCTCGATATCTTGCGCACTCCCTAGTTCTTGTCGTTCCGGATCTAGATTCCGCCATTTTTTGCGACCGTATCGTGTAACTGCGTTTCTGTTTGGTTTTCCGTTTGCTTTGCCATCGCTTGCCCTACACATGCATTCGCTTTTGGCTAAGATGCGATGCTCTGCGTACGCGGCAATTCTCGTGAACCACCATTCCCCTCAACGCAACACATCCAACCCATCGTTCCGTTTAGTTTCGGCGGCGGATTCTCACACTGAAGCCATTTATTTCAGTTGACGGATCGAGCTGGACATCTTTCGTCTTCCTCGTGCGCTTGCCAACCCTATCTCGCGTTGCGTTGTCATTAGATATTCCAAAACCCCCTCCAGAGTCACCCGTGTCGATGTGTGGCGAGAGGTTCGAAAGAAAGACCAGCATTGTCTCAACGGTCTAACGCTTGACGAGGAACGGTTTCGCCACGAAGTTTGCCTTTCCCCGCCGACTCTCTCGTACTAATTTTTTTGTGCTTCGAAGGGTGAGATGGAAACGCGGGGTAAACGACCGGCTTAACTATACACGCTCAAAGTAAACCAAATCTGTTTGTGTCCACCCGCTGAAAACTTGCGAAGAATGGGTAAGATTGTGCTAATGGTGATGACCACCACGCTTCCGATGCCGAAGAAGATGCTGTTGAAGATGCTGCTGCCCAGGATGATGATGATGATTGTGCTGTTTGGCAATGAGGATGCGGGCTGAAGAGACTCGGCTCGGCTCGGACAGGCCATCGTAAAACATCTGCGCCCGGCTATCAGAACGCGTTTCGCATTGGTGTAGGTCAGTAACATTCGCTGCAGCACGAATTCGCACTCCCGGCGCGTCGACGTGAACGACGTGAATTGATTAACGAGGTTATGTTCGACAGATGACTGTGCTTTTTCTTCATGAATTGTTAATTTATTGCGCGTCTGCGTTTGGACGCATGGTCCAGGGTCATCCGGGGCGCCCGCCCCGGTAGGGGGATGCGGTCGATTGATTTGATTGCTTGCTGGATGGTGCGTGTAACTGATTCCTTAAATTGCCTTGTACGCCTGTAAGTGGAAGCGAAATTTTCACAAACTTTCTTTTTGCAGCAGCAACTACATGGCAAATATTAGGTAACTATGAATGGTTTTGAAAATTTGGAATTTTATCCAAAAGATTCATCAATTCCAAGAAGCACTGGAGAAAAGCGATATGATTAAACCCCGTGCGTTATAGTCGCGAGTTGGCTGGACGTTTTTGATAACAGACCTACATGAGAAGCATTCGGCCATGCGTTGGGGTAGGGACGATGCACGCGGGATGAGGATTGACTTATTAAGGCAAGGGCGGCTCAAGTAATGGCATGGAGAGGTCTTCAAATACGGCTCGCTTCATTTTCCTCGTTGAGTGTGGAGGTGTTTAAAAATGGTGGGAAAGTCTAACCCTTCTTCGTGCTAACCGTTATTGAGCGAGTAGTCATTGAGAAAACGTGTCATACGGTGCACGCATTAAATCAAGGACACTTGAGGTTACCTGTTGCGTTAGTCAAGCGAACGCAACCATTCACCTCGTCGCCTTATCGCGACTCTATGCTATCGGAGGGGAGATAAATCGTTAATCCGGGTGTCATCATATTTTTGTGAGGCACATGTGGTTTGGAAAGAATATTTTTGAGAAATATGTAAGCAAATTAACCCATTATATTTCCTTCCCATTCCTTACATAAGTACTAACAGCTTCAGTGTAACAATATGTGCATTTTATAAAGCTCGTTTCAAACAATTTCGCTCGTTCGGCAAAACACATTGAAGGATTTATGACACATGGTTCCGTTTTTAGTCGTTTCCTGCTTCCGGTGGATCCGAACGAATCCACATTTTATCATGCATCTCTCTCGGCTGCCTGCTGTTGGTTTATGAGAATGAAGTTGGTGTACATATGTTTGCCATTTCACCAACCGAGTGGAGTGGAGAGTTGAGGGTGAACGAAGCAAGAAAAAAAAACAAAACGGTCGAGATTCTCGTGTGCGGGAAGGCCAGATGGGGGCGGTAAAATCGGCCATAAAACGTGCTCAGCTCTCGAATTGGATGACGATTTTGTCGTACGCGTTCACATGGAAGCGTCCCCACAACGGGGGGAGATTCCCATGGAGGATGATGAGAAAAACGTACACACTCCCCTACAAAAAACAGGGCGACAAGAAGGAAAAACAATCCAACCATCCAAACCATCCCCTGACCTCCACTCGAGTGGAGTACCCCCGGTTCAAGATCCGTTCGATGTCGTTTTCTTGCTCCACTTCGCGGGTGACAACGGGATGAAGCCTGGCAAGAAGGCCAGAGGCAGTGAACGGTGGAGAGAAGGAATTTATGATTTATACAATTTATAAATTTTTATCTCAATCCAATGCAATCGAAACCGCGCTCGTCGCGCGATCGAAAAACTCGAACGATGGCAAGCAAACGCCTCGCCTGCAATCAATCAAAGGCGCGATTGTTTGCAATTTGCGAAATTCAATATTGTCTGTGCCTTGCGCGAAATCACGCGGATATGGATTCGGATTTGGATTGGATGGAATTGGACTGGAGCCGCGAGCGGAACGTCCGGAACTGCGGCGGACAATTTTCGCGCGGAGTTTTCGAGGCAGAGCGATGAACGAAGTGAATGCTCTGTACGTGTGGCTGCCGCGCGCTGTCTTTCATCTGTGTCAGCTTTGGATGAAGTGCAGCAGCATGGAAACCGATCTCTTTGAGCTCTCGGAACGCTCCGGTGCATCCCGCAGTGTAAGTTGCCGTCTTCGCGCTGGCCGCGTTGCGCTTTGCTTTTGCGGGAAAATTGAGTCGGGAATCACCCCATCATCAGAGTGCAAACAAGGACGATTGATTTGCTGAAAACGGTCCGCAGTGGTTCGACGGTTCGATAGTTGGGACAGGCGGAAGCAAAACTGTAGCGTTAGTTCCATGATGAGGAATCGTAACCAAATACTATGAACGACAAAAAGACAAAAGTTGAAGGAATCTGTATGACAACAAAGGGAAGGGGTGACAAGATGTTTGGGAAACGGTGAAAAAAGAGAGAGAGCGAGAGAGATACTCAACTATTCCATCTGCCAAACTTGGTTGCTCCGCTAACTGGGTCAGTCTTTGGGAACTGTCATCATTTTGCTGTCAGTTCGAGCAACGAACGGATCACAGAGAAAACAAAGAATTTATCATCGAACGAAAGGAAGTGGAAGTGAGTGAGTGAGTGAGAGACGACGCCCGAGGGATGGCGCAAAAATTGAGGATCTGAAAGTTGTGGCTACAAAACAAAGAACTTCATTTCATTCAAATCGAGTGGAGCGCACCATGCGGACACGTATGGAGGCGCGCGTCTGGAGCCATTTGCAAGTTGGTCCTATTTTGCCTGGCGAGAAAATGGATCGGAGCGGCGGAGTTGGCGGAGGACGATGGCGGAATGGTGGTGGAAGGAAATATAACTGTCCAGTGGCTAAACTTGGTCCATGCCGTGCCATGCAATGCAATCCCGAACCCGAACTGCGGTACATCTTTTCCGTGCCGTTCCTTCCGAAAGGGGCCACTGGAAGTCCACTGTCTCCCCCCTTGAGCACGTCGATGCGCGAGAAAAAGTGTATATCGTAAGGTATTGGCAAATATTTGCCGACTGGCAAACAAACGTGTTGCATGTGCCATTTTTCCATCCTTCCTTTCACGGGCTCTAGTTACGCCAGTTTATTTTTTTTTTGTTTCGGCAAGAAGACCGTATGGTACACGATCGGTTCTGTTGGCTTAACTTGGCTGGGAATGGTGCTACGAAATGAGTTAGACAGTGCTAGGCGAAGAGTTTGAATCAATCAGGGATTCGTCTCCAGTACAGACGTACTTTACATATTCACTCAAAAAGAGGCAACACAATATATGAAGATATGAAATCGGTAAATATATTATCATAGTAATGATAAGGATATGATTTTTTTATATGAAAACTACACCATTACAATGTGTGTTACAACATCCACTATTGCCTACGTACTGCAGTACTCGCTGCAGCTGTTGTCCCTTTGCGTCGGTGAAACGTTTGTAAAGGCTCTTTCTATGCTCGCAGTTGGATGTTCTTTTTATGTAGAAAAAGCCTCGATCGCAGAGTGTAAAATTTTGCAAACAACCCCAAAACAATTGTTGCACCAGTTGCTGGACAACCGTCCTAACGAACGTCAGTTATAGCTGCTGCCCGTGGCGCTGGTGCTAGATTTTTCTATTGTGGCCCTCCTTTTCATTGTAACTTATTTATTTTCGTTGCTGTTGCCGTGACTGCTGACTGTTGTTCCTTTTTCTCCTGCACACCGTGCCTCCCGGTTGTCTCGGTGAACGGTTTAATCCTTTTCTATCCGTTTTAGCGCACACCTGACACGTGGGCACAAAAACTAGCGCACTAACGAAATGAAACTGACAACTCACCGGTGGTGGAAAATGTCGCTGCCAAAAGGGAAAGAGAGAGAGAGAAAGAAGAAGGGAGAGAGAGAGAGGGGGAGGTAGTGAGAGAGAACGAGAGAGAGAGGGGGGGAGGTAGTGAGAGAGAAAGAAAGAGAGAGAGAGAGAGAGAGAGAGAGAGAGCGGAAGGAGATAAAAATAAATGAAAGACGGGACGTGCTTCTGCGGGCTGGACGTCCTTTCGGAGTGACGTTCATTAACTCAATTGAGGAATCGCGCCAACCATCGGCTGGAAGAATAGTTACTCGCGGTATTAGCGAAGGCGTAGCATTCCTGGACACCAGGCAGCAATGGCAAGGACCCGGCGCAGAGTCGTTGTCGTGGGTTACATTGAAAAATTCACTAATGTCGTCCCCATTCCGTTGAGCATTCAGGCGAACGGCGCCTCCCTGGAGCTGGCGTGATGAGGTGGATGCTTTGAATAATTACAAGTGATGTATCATCGTAATTTTAATAAATTTTTCCTCTACTTCAATTTTGCATTCCTCTCTCCGTTTCGACATGGCTGACCCGGTACTAGCGGGCGTTTTCCATAGAGAGGGAAATACTAGTAGCACACAACGTGGCCATGTCGCTCCGTTCAGACCTAGATGAGGGTATTCAATTTTCTCGGCTAACCAACTCGAAGGATATCTCCTTCCGTATCCTATGTATTTCTTGGTCTAGCCATACATGCATTTTTATTTCTATACACTCTTAGTCTGCGACACGAAGATCGTTTGTTGCATCAGTAAGTACAGCTTTCTATAAACCGTATATTTGGAGTATCGGACTACACCCCAGCCAAGTGCAGGATACGTCATGCATTTGAAGCCTGGAAGTACTTTTTAGTACCACGCGCGAAATGTTGTGACCATTTTTCCAATAACATATTTACCGTTTTTTTTTGGCTAACAGGCGAGGTATAAATTCATCATGACATTAGATCTTCAAAACATACTCCTAGCATTTCTACTAACCCGTTTCACCATTGATACGGTGCAAAGGTATTAGGTATTTACGTCTTGGGTGTTATAGTTACAGCCTTATGCTCACGGAAAGTTAGAATGTGAACAAAAATTGTATATACATTTTGTATTTTCCCTCGGATTACACTCAGACAAATTTAACATTCTCATTAATATTGTCATATTGTGTAGCCTTTGGTATGGTTTGCATTCACTACACTCTGGAAATTCGTCTCTACGCAAAACAAACAACTATAATTTGCTGCAACATTGCAAGCGAAAGTGCATCACGAGAGGCGTGTGAATTCAATATTTCTCACGCCAAAAATAAAGTGAATTGACCAATTTCGTATGAGAAAAGCGTTGGAAATAGGACAAGATCTATGTGATGGAGGGAGGGAGTACTACGCGGGAAAAAAAAAATAATAACCGTGTCTTGGCGGTGCTCGATAAATCAATCAACGGTCACAACGTGGCGAACTTTGATAGAAAGCATTGAGTGTGAGGTCCAACAGCGTATGTCGCATGCATATTGCATGCAGTAGAAATGTCGGGGTAAGCTAAACGACCCGCAAAAGGAAAGTAAGGGGTTGAAACACACGCTAGGGCGGTCAATTGAGGTATTGTTATTCTGGAAAGATGAAAAGTATGGCAGACGGCATAAAGGTTTAAGTGAAATTGAATAGAAAATGGCCCCAAGAAAGCTATGATCAGTGGTTGAATCGTTTCATTTTTCAGTCGTGTATACGAAACTTGCAGCCAATTGTTGTCTCTGGCTGTTTTTTGATGCGCAGTATCGGGTGTTGCGGTTGGATATTACGGCAATCGATAGCATATGGTTTAAGTACTGCCAATCACTTAGTCAGTTTCACGGTGCAGCTTAGTGAAGCTGGCAGATATTCATCTGATCTGAAGCTGAGACGTTCGATGCATTCAATATTAACTGTATCATGTTTCAAGCATTTGAATACGAACAAATAAAACGCAAGAATTATTCGTCAACTTGAACCCAACCAAGGCTAAAAATATCGAAAAAGGCTTTTTGATTCTATAACATTGTAGGAGTTTTAAAAACAAGAAAAAGTCACAAAAACCGGTTTTTGTTTAATGTTGTAATGAAGAACCTCAAATTTTTTGTTTTTGGGTATTTTTTTATTATTTAACGAAATGATTTTTAGTCACACATCGGTTGTTTGAAATAACCTCAATAAGAATGCCATGGTGTGTTTGTTGCCGCTGTATGATATTAGTACGAAAACTTGGGAAGCAGTAAATAATTCAATAAAACCCGGCAAAAGGTGCAATTTAGATAATAGCGAAAATACGTTAGACGGAACGTTGAGACAGCGCAGCTCGTAGATCCGCGATGGTGGCACGATGGTGAGAGCATCGGTCGGTGGAGTGTTATCGCTGATGCACATAAGTGCATTATGGTAAATAGCCACCTGTGGGAGCTTTCGGGGCAAAACAGGCAGACGTGTGGCAGCATAAGGGATCAATAAATTTCTACGCGACCGACGCGACGGTTCGGCTAGTGCGATGGTCGTTCGTGACGTTTGTAGTCCGGGGAGTGAAGTTGAAAGCGTGGCCCCGCTTTGTACACAGTTCTTGATGAAATTGATTGAACGCGCCAGTTGTAGTGCACCGAGCAAATCATGAAGATTGAAGGATGGGTTCTGAGAAGGGTCGTTGTGACGTCGCTGTATGGGAAATAAGTACTTTAAGCTAGGTCGAATTTTTGAAAATAATGCTTCAAGTAACTGAAAGAAATGATTACGATTCTATTTCTAATGTGGTACAGGACATCGCTCTGCATAGAATAATGTCGTATGCGTAATTGAACGAACAGTTTACCTTATGGTCGAAGGGAATTGCCTCCTCGTCAGCTGATCATCACTTTCACTGGCAGAAGCATTCACAGCGATGTGACGTAATGCAAGCTGTTGCGCTATTTGGCCCAGCGCCATCTCGGGAAATGGCCCCCTAGAACAACCCCTCCGGGAAACGTCGATGGAGCCGTCGAAAGTCGTAAAATGTGTCGAAGTCGAATGAGTAACGACCGGCGGCTGCGGGCGGGATGCCACGGTGGAGCAGCGCGGCAACGACGAGTTGGTCAGTAGGTCTGGCTAGTGATTCAACTGTCAACGCTTTACGGGCAGCTTAGTAGCTGACCCACACACACACATCGACACCAGCACCGGCCGCCGTTAGACGAGCGGTCCTCGAGCAGCGCGCGGCAGTAACCGCGCCCATATTGGGATGCATCCGGTGCATCAGGGAAGCCAGCGGCCGTGCGCGGTGACGTCTTCTTGCCCGTGTGTGTCACGTAACACATTAATGGGTTATAATAAATACAACTTCATTGCCGGCGCAATCATTGGCGGGCGTCGCCGCCGACGCCGTCGTAACCTTGCCGTCGGTTGCAGAAGTCATGGCGCTCCGGTGTTCCCGCGCGCTCGACGGCGGAACGAAAAGGAGAGTGATTTATGCTCCGGTCGAATGGTCAGCGGAGGGTGAAACTCTGGGGAAAGTGATGCGTAAATGGAGGCGCTACTTAGCGGCTGATGGCTGTACGTGGACGCTCACTTTCATACTCCTACGGGCACTACTGTGGGGCAAGTAGGAAGAAGGACCGCTTCTTCGCCTGCGAACGACTATTGATCGAACTTCGCCAAAGGTTGTTCTTTGGCGTAGGCGTGTGAGTTGTGTTTGAATGAGTACATTTTAATACTGAAAGTATGCAGTCCTAAGGTCGCTAAAGTGGTGGGCATAACATATATAACAACACATGTATTACAGAATAAATACGTTTATGCGACAAATGTTTTTCTATCATAAGGTTGTTAAGATTTGGTGAAAAAATAACAGATAAAAAAAAATCGTATGATAAAATATGAGCAATGTGGGCCAAAGTTTTATTTGGCAAATGAATTGGTTTCAGTTTTTTTGTCAATTTCGTACAAACGGATGAGAATGAGTGCTTTTCACGAGATCCGGAAGCCGAAACATTCTCGTTTGGATTTGAAATGCGGCTTCAAGCCTTACCAAGGACAATGAATGGGTAATGGGCACGTACGCCCCCAGATTCGCATGTTACGAAGTTCCTCCACTTCAAACGGTAGCACCAGAGTGCCACCGGCACCGGAGAAGAAAGGAAACACCGGAGAGCGAAGCAAAATCGAATCGATCGCATCGACCCACCTCATCCTGCCTCGCGCGATGCAGGGATGATAAATATTTAATTTTTCGTTATAATTCAATAATCGCCCATTTCCTTAACAAATAACGACATTGTCGAACGAACCGTGGGGTAGGACGTGCACCAGCGGGCTCTCGCTGAGGGCACTCTGGAAGCCGAAGTCCGGATGATAACCGCGGACCGCGCGCAGGGAGTGTGTGAGTGTGGATCGTGGCGACGATCGACATGAATGAAATCAGAACCAGGAGGCAGTTCACGGTCACTTCCTTCCTCCACCTGCGTCGGCCACTCTCCGACTCGGTCTTCCATCCCGCGCGGAGTTTCCTCCCGCCAAGCGAAATCTGCTCGCGTAGTCGTTTCTTTCTTCTCGGCGTTTCACTTGTTTCTCGGCGGTTTCCCCGCCGGTCGTTTGGCGAAATTGCGATGCGCGAACGTGCCACCGCGAACGTACGCGAGCCCAAACCGGGCGATCCTTCCGATGGCATCGATCGATCGCTGCGTTGATCGCCGCGGCTGCGTGCTCCGGTGGTGTTCCGTTAATAAATAGTTTAGTGCTCATTTTTGCATTGTAATTTGTTTCTCATTCGCTCGCCCCGTCGGGGGTGGGGAGGAGCGCTGGCCGGGGCTGCTGAAAAGGGCCATACGCCTGCAGCCCCCAGCGTCGTCGACGAGCGCACCAAATTGAGAGCGCAACCGGTGCACTTCCCTCCGATGATGGACTACTGGCCGAAGGGTCCCGCAGTCTCGCGTTTGCTGATAAAAATAAATGCATGGAGCGTGGCACGCGAGCGGTTCCGGGGGCGGTGGGGCTACTGTGGCGGCCCTTTTCGCCCAGTTCGCCCCCGGGGGAGACGGGATGACGGGATGACGGGAACGCGAAAAAATGTAGCCATTTTGCCCTCCCTTCGCATTCCGGTTCGGCCCATCGCTTTTCGTCGTCGTCGTCGTTGTCGTCATCAAAGTCGCCAGCTCCAACCGCTCGATCGGAGCGAGGGCAACTATTAATGGTAGAATACTTAAAAATAATTGGCCAACCGGAGGATAAAATTACTACTTTTTTCGCCTGTTTCGTCGACCGTCGTCCGTCGTCCGTCGTCGTCGTCTTCGTCGAGGCGTTCCGCTTTTCCCCCTCCCACGGCCGGAGTCCCGGCCCTTCCTTAGGTGGCAGTTTAATTAAGAACAGGACGGCGAGGACTTCCGAGAGGCTTCCTGGGGCGCGAGGGGCGTATTGAGGCTTGCGGCGACAAAGTGTTCCGTTGTGCGTCTCGTTTTGAGATACTTTTTTCCCCTTTTGTGGTTGTTGTTGCGGAGCCCCTGCTATCGAGAATCGATGATGGTTGCTGATGATTGCTTGTTGATGAAGGTGGAAAAGATGGTTCGCGGCGCGGTGGCAGTTTGGGACGTGCAAAGATACGGGTTTTAATTTGAGACACATACATCGCGGCCACATACGCGTACGGTATTTTTATTCATTAGTATTCCTCGAATCCTCGTCGATTTTCTGAATAGAAAAAAGAAAAACAGGATCATAGAAAGAGAGAAGAGGGAGAGAGTGAAAGAGAGGGTGTGAGAGAGAACGCTCACCTATAGAGAGCCCAGCGGAATGTGAGTTGGAAAGCATGGAAAGATCGGTATCCGATACGATCGGTTTGCCAGGCTCCATCCGTCCATCCCTGCGTCCGTCCGGTGACCGTGACCATGAACGGAGTGTGGGGTGTGTTATTTGGAGCAATTGGCGTGATTGGCAGCCTTTTCGCCGGTGGCCAAAGCCGGGCACGAAACAACAGGTGTCCGGTTCTGTGGAAACTCCGCCGGGGGTTTCATCGTCATAGGCGCGAGATTCGGATTGCCACACCAATTGGGTCCGCAGCGGCCTGGCAGCAGGTTTTACAGTGCAGTATCCGCTCGGTGGGGTGGAGGGGGTTAAGATCGGATGGGTGGGGTTTTTTTTCTTCTATGTTTTGTGATGCCACTCTTCCCATCCATCTATCTGCAGGTCACTGCACTGACCGCGTGCTAGTGTCGGTGGCTTCTGTATTGTCCTTTCGATGGCTGTCTAGTTTGAATATCTGAAAGTTTACATTATTTATGACATGGCCAGCAACTTTCTCTACATAACTTCAAAAACAAATTTTGTTATTCAAACTGGCTAAATAAATATGATGAATCGGTCATGACATCTTGCAGAATATAAACATTTCTATGGTTTATATGAAGGGAATGGGATTTAAAAATAAATGCTGATGAATATTAAACATACGTTATATATTTAATTTAATATTATATTTGAATTTAAATCTAATGTTCAAGTCTGTCATGATAGTGGACAAAAACATTCTCGGTTCTAAGAGGATAATAGAATAATTCTCCTTTAGAAACTTCCCTCATACGAAGGTTAGAATACACTAATTCTACATCACTATCAGTGACATACGTTTATTGATAATTTAATCTTTTTTATTATTTACCTTTTTATACATCGATCTGGTAAGCGTCTTACACGAATCAGATGTTTTGTGTAATGGCTAGACCTCATTACGCAACCCAAATGGCGTTAAGTAATTGCTTCGTGTCAACTACCCGATAATGATTATAAAAATCAACCCCCAGGGCATACCGGGCCACGATTGTGTGCAGTTGTTATCTGCCAAAATGTCACATACAAACCGTGACAGTTGTGGCGGTTGTCATTTTAC
>JAOEFI010000003.1:45263851-45283201 GCA_034621735.1 Anopheles plumbeus
TAGCTAACTGAAAAAAACCACATTTTGTAGATGCATTTGATACATATAATATTGGAAGATTTTGTAGTCTTATGTGTCAGAGGAGCTTTCTAATAAGTTTTTTTGTGGTTATCAATAATTCTTACATAATTTTCAATCGCCCTAGATCAAATCTATAATATATTCGAATATACGCTTTTCCGATGTATGTGGCAAGCAGTGACCACGAAAGAAGCATATATTGACATCCAGCCTTGCATGTCGGTTCATTTTTCGTTACGACAAAGTTCATCTCATGCTGTCATGTGAATCATTTTGTTTGTCAGCACTTGCAATTGCACTTACAGACGTGGCCGTTTCTATAACTCGTGACAAACAGGAATCTGGTTCTTGCGTTGCATTCCGCACAGAGTTTACTGTTTTGAATGGTTGTTGTTTGTTTTTTTTTCGTTTGTACGTTTCCTATGGTCAGGCGAAACCGACCGCTGGCCGCAAGTGCACGGAACAAAAAGCTTATGGGGTAGAATAAAAAAGCTCCCACGACAAGGTTACCATAAATCAGCGGCAAACTCGCGAGAGTTAAGCTAATACTCGCCATTATCCACCGTCCACAGGGCAAGGGCGGCTAGGCGCTGACGCGGTGGTGGGAAATCTAAAATTCTAATCGCTTCGCCGGTATAAATCATGCTCAAAACGTGGAATTGAATCGAACGGACAGGCAGGCAGGCCGCCGGTGTGGCAGAGTTAAGGTTACCGAATGATCGTATGGCTCCAGCAGCGTGAACCGTAGAAGGGGTCCCAAGTTTGCATGGTGGATTCGCGCGATTTGGAGTCGATGAAACCGAAAGTTTATGGCCATCTCGTGTAAGCAGTAACGGTTCGATTTGCCCGGTTTCTGGGTGACCGTGAATATTGAGAAATCTTGTCGGAGAAGTTTGACAATTTTATGTCGTTAGGTTTACGTTACGTTACGTTACTTCACAAACAACTTCCGGATTTGACGTCTCACACTCTAAATATTGATTTATAATTAGTTCTCTAAAGAGTAGTTCTCTTCGTTATCCTTCTCTTCCAGCGTCTCTATCAGAAGACTTGGTAAAGAGAGAATGTACCTTTAAAACAATTATTACAATAAACAGACTCCGACTATCCTCAATTCAATAGAACTGTCCGTTTGTGTGAGTGTGACATTTCCTTGAAGTTTGCTCCTTTTATGTGTTGTGTCTGACTGACTTGCGGACTTGCGGCGTGTGTCTTTGGAATGCGTTATCGTCGCAGCGTTAAAAACTGCCACAAATGAGTTGGGAATAAGAACATGTCGTTACAAGGAGTCGAGCTGCCGAATGGCATTGCGGACAATAGGCAGGGCCAGCTGTAGGATGCTATTATTGATGCCGACGTGGTGGCTTTCATCTGCGAGGTGCGGGCTAGACTGCTGGCGGAATTTGATTGACAGCTAATCGACCGACCGACCCCGGGCCGAAGTAATGTGGCACGGATGTTGTATTATTCATTGGTAGAATTTGAAATTCTGTATTTGCCGATTCTATTTAAGTTGTCTTCGCACTGACTGGCTAGTGCAAACGATCACGATTGATTTTAACCTTTTAGCCCATCAAGACGGACGCACCTTTTGCTGGTGTCCTTTTTTCCGTCTCCAAGAGCGGTCGGGGTCGTAGGCCCGAGCACAGCACCAATTATCGACGTGACATAGTTCAAAGACTGTCCCTGAACGGGATCAGAATGCATCATGGCTGTTTTAAGTTGCCAAAGGGAATTTCATTTGTTTCAATTCAACTTAATAAAAATTGAGACTTTGGAAATTGTACATTTTTTCTTCCACAAACGAACTTGAAAGTGGTTCATAGTAAACGAATGCCCAGATCTGGACATGGGTATTTCCAACGGCTTTGTTTGAAGACGTCTCATTAAGATTGTTCCGACTGTTGATAACCCAATGTAATAAAATAGTACGTGTTTACATTCAATATGCATTTTAATCCTCATTACGAAAATAGTTTATTGACATATTTGACGGATTTACGGAGATAATATATTTAGTGAACGTGACGCGAATACTGCGATAGGTCGTAATAGTACCGCCATAAACAATCTTATCCTGCATCTAAGCTTTCATCAGGTGATGAGTTAATACAACCATTAATACTTGTGTCGCACTTAAAATTCACTATGAAGATTCCGCAATCGCGTTCGAGTGTGGGACATGCACTCCCCTTCCTCTTGGTGATATCCAAAGCCTAATTGCGCCTTAAAAACTTCCTAGAAGAAATCCATTCCAGAAATAGATTTGCATATTGAGTCGTTCATTCAATAATGGGTAACTTCCTTAGTTTCTTCTAACGAATTACTAATCTGGCATTAGTCACAAATTTGCGGCTATAGTAGATACAGTTGGACAAAATACGGCGATAAACGACGGCGAACATACATCCGGTGATTGACACTACGATCTTCTAGAGAATCGAATTAACTGCAATGACGACTTTTTAGCCGCCGCCGGGCATCCCATTTTGAGTGTTTTCTAACGATCGTCCGGGCAGCCAATGGCGATGATAATTTATCACTCCGATCCGCGCTTCCCGCACCGAGCGAGGGTCATGATGGCGGCAGTTCACGGATTTCTTTTCCTACCATTGCTGGCGCGCCTGCTGGGGGGGCCGCTGCCATTGCTGGCCGAGGCCGAGACTGTCATTAGCCCATATGTCAAACGTTGATAGAGATCCCCACGAATGTCCGATCAAATGTGACCGTGCACTGGGACCGTACCGGCCCGGCCCGGCCGGGGAAGGCCCTGGGTGTGAGGGAGAGACCGAGTGCGCGAAACGAAATTAAGCTCCCACCAGTAAAACTTCACCAGGTTGCCAGGCTCCGTCGGCCATCTTGCCCGAAGTAGCCGATTCCAAAATGGCGCCCGGCAGGGAGATGAATCGATTGACCGGGTGATGATCGGACGATCGGAAGAAGTGCGCCGAGTAGTTGGAGGACCAAACGCCGTAGACGCTGGAGAAAAATAGAATAATTTCCGACGACCGACCAGCGAGCGGCTGGAAGGCGGCGGGTGGAAAAGGCTCACAAAAAAAGTTGCTCCGATCGAGCAAAGCGAGCGTTGTGCAATGGCCCAAACGGACCGCGAAGTTCATTGCGATGCGCCCGGTGGAGCCAGATGGGGAGCCGGGTGGGGTGTGCGGGGTGAAGGACACGGAACGGCTCGCGACTCGTAGGGTCCGAGCAGGGTGGGAGGGAGAAAAAAATCCGAAACAAGACAAATAAGCATTGATCTTAGACCTTGATCCGACAAACGACGAACGTTTGTCGAATCAAATATCGCCAGCGCATGTTCGAGAGCGCAAAACCGAGAGAACGTTTGCTGCTGCTGGATGCAGTCCGAATGCAGCGCAAATGCAATCAAACGATAGAAGAGGCCGGAACAGTGATTGGATGGCAGATAGAGAGAGAGAGAGAGAGAAAGAGAGAGAGAGAGAGATAGAGAGAGAAAGAGAGGGAGAGGGATTGAAGAAGATGGGGATATGGAATTGGAACGAGAGGGATGAGTGGCAAAAAATGTGTTCTCCATCGAAGCGGCTCGAGCAGCGGCAGCACGGGAGCACTTGTTGGGGTACACAACTCGTGCAAACTGCATTCGGCGCTGCTGGTCGCGGGTTCCGCTTGCGCCCGCGCTCCCTTACCCCACACGCCGCGGGCACGCGCTGACAGCCGATTGTTTGGCAAATCGTTACTATTGCGCCATGAAATTATTCGTCGCTCGGGGCCGCATAATTGACATTCGCAGAAAGCGCACTCTCGAGTTTCGCCGACACCGGCCAAGGGAGGTCTGGCACTCTGGCGAATAGATAGGCCCCGAATGGCTGCTGCACTTGCTTGGCTTGTTGTGCATCCGCCGGCTGGGTGGTGCGAGTGCGGGATGGATATTTTTTCACTGATTTTTTTCGCTCGATCATACACCCCGAACTGGGGCCACCAGCTCGGGTTACATTCAATTCGGTTGACACTTGGGACATAGGTGGAACAACAACCTTTTTCGAACAGCACGAAACCCTGAAACAAAAAACCCCTGCCTTGTGGTTGGCTATGCTTTAGCAGTTGCGCGCCGGCTTTTGTTGAAACTTATAATTAGTGTTAGCGGTAGCGAGAGTTGCAAAAATGTATCCAAATCTAGAGATCGCAAAACGTGGTTTAATGATGATGCTACGTATACCATTGCATGGCTAAACTTATTGCATTTGAAATGAAAAAAAATAATGGTAGGAAAAAGTTTGACGTGGCAGGTAGCTAATTTTGAGTTCAGGAAGCAATACTTTCTCACAAGCACATTTTGACCGTCATTTTTATCAGCACGTTTTATTACAAGCATCCTGGCATGTATGCTATAAGTTGATAAATTAGCAACATAGACTGTTTAACCAAGAGTCTCAGCTCATACATAGATAGATATTGTAAATTTGGCTCCATCATGTGTGTCAATGTGTTTAAATATTAAATTTCGATGTGTGTTGTATTTGTAATAAGAGGTGACGTAGGGAATATGTAATCGACAATCATCAACAAGATGCACAGTAGATAAGTATACAGATATCATATCACAAGTTCAATATAGTTTGCTTCCAGCGAGTGTGTAGAATACGTCGGGCTTGGAGTGAGTTGTTTCATGCAAATGATTTAAATGTTGTGACTAGAATAACTGACATACCACTAGTTAAAATATTTAAATTGAAAATAATATTTGCGCTTGTTAAATTATTGCTACCGCTGTTAGTAGGTGGTCTTCAGTCTTGCACGCAGCACTGGTACACAATTTACACAATTTGAAGAAATCATTACCGAAACAATTGCTGCAGCACAATAGCCACAATTGATGCGAAAGGATGCAGCTCTCCCCCAAATGGCAGCAACTCCACGAAAAGGTCTTCGGAAGTGCAATAATACAAAAAAAAATAAAGCGCGAATCAGTTCTGCACAAAAGGCATATGGTGCATGACAAAGCCACTGCCATCGCAAACCTTCCATGTCGTGAGGGTTTGAGGGTTGTAGGCGCACACGAAGGATGCACACGCGTGAGCAGTGAAAAGAAAGTAGGATTATTTGGACTTTGGATGACGGACGGAAACGTTCACTGGCAGACCGTTTTGGCTTGAAGTAACAGCAAATGATGACAAATGGAAAGAATGGAACAATGGCAGCGTGACACTAGCATATGGTTGAGCCCCGACGGGGCGTAGACATTCCGTCGGTGGAATGGAAATGCGTATGGCTTTTTGGTCGTTTTTTATTCCACACAATTGCTCGATGTTGTCTCCTATGTTTGTGTGCAATTATCACAATGATAAAGGGAACTAATAATCTCCGAAGTGGCATCTACTAATTTAAGGATCGCATTGATGAATAGTTTGTTCTTCACCATACATACATCATTAAAGTTCGGCCAGTCTGTGAATGAACTGTATTATCCACGATCAAATACATATGTTTACTTCACAAAGCATTGAAATATAAGCATTGGAATAACGAAATCAACGTTAGGCTTCAATAAAACACCAATAGTTTCTCTGCGTTGCCGTACTTTCCTGAAGACGTTTGTTTTACGCTATTGCAACTTTGCTACTTTAAACTTCATATTGTTTCTATGTTCGATTCGATTTAATTTCGGTTCTGGAAATGGAATGGTAAATTGGAGTTCGTTAGCCTTTTTTTGTGCTTCTGCTACGAATTTTATTCGCTCATCGCTCCATTGCACCTTTCGTTCTGTTGCGTTGCACTTCTCTCTATGAGCGCATCGCAACTCCGGCCCTCTTATAAACCGTATCGTGGATCGTGGGGAATTGTTTGTTGTTCTAGCGTAAACAAAACCCATACAATAGAGGCACACATGACCGTACCCATACGCTAACGCTCGCCAACGATGATGTCCTCCACAGGGCTGATAAAAGGATCCAGGGCATGCAGTAAATGCCGCGTTCACTTGATCCGTTGCAGTGGCAGAGACGGATACGCTTCTACCGGCCGGGAGGGGGACCCAGGAGGTTCGAGGGTGGACGCACCTGTGTGTGTATGCAGAATGCATTGATATGTATTAAACGGCGAGGTAGAAAGGTCGGGTGGATTGTGACATAAAGGCAAAAAAGGAGAGAAAAAACGCCACACGGTAGCGAGGAAGGATGATCTGACACAGGCAGTCATTAATGACACATGGTTCATATGGGAAGGGTAGTAGTCTTTCGTCCTGGAGACGAACATGCTCCATCCTCGTGGACTCGTGAACTAGCTCCACTATCAACCCGGCCGAGCTCTTCGAGGTGATTCTGTTTCTCTGCACGCATTCTCCCACCCTTGCGTGAGGACCCTTTTCCTTCACTTCTCAGGAGGCGTTTCCACGATTTCTCTTTGGTTGGATTCGAACTTTTACCGACCATTCTTCGCCACGATCGCCTTTAAGCCCTCCATTCTCCGGAGGGCAGGGAATGGCAGCATTGTGTCGAGGGGGCCTTCGGGGGCCAAAGAGAAAACAGAAGCCAATGAAGACGAGACATCGTTTGTGGCAGGGAGCGCGGGATGTGGTAGAATATAAAAACAATTTTCTGTTTGGAGAGCAGCTGTGCTATCAGCAAGATACTAACTGGACGCAAAGAGCGTATTTGGCAGGAGACGAGGATGGATGGAATTTCGCCGGAACACAACGTCGAGGCGGGTGTGTGTGTGTGTGTGTGCCGTGTTTGAATCTCGGGAAATATCCCTGGAAAACACACTTTTAAAAATATCTAATTTACAGTGATGCTCAAAGAATGCGCAAGTCTATACAGCAAGTATCTGTGAAGGAGAAGCTACTTTAATAATTAACTTTTTATTAGTCCATTTAGTCATAATTTTTATGCTAAACTCTTATTCATACCCGTGTTTGTATTATTGGAGGGTGAAGAACTACACTACATGTAGTGTTCCATTTTTTTCGTAATTAGGAGAACAGAGTTCTTCCCCTTCCCATGTGCCAAGTCTCTAACCGATACTGTATGTGTGAGGCGCTCTTCATCAGCCCCACGCTCCGGCTTCACTCATCTTCAGTCAATGTTCAGGATCCGTTGGCGTTGAAATGATAGGAAAAAAAATCAAACAATGATTATGTTTTTAAATTGGATACTTGCATCAAAAGAGAGGATGCCTTCGAGCGGAATGAAATCATTATCGCTGCTCAAATTGGTTTTTAAAGTGCCTATCGCTGATGCCAGCAATCGCTTGGTAGGGATACGGTTCAGCCCTTCGCATCCCGTCCTCCCATTGTAATGCGATCGATGCTAGAATCTGTGGGCATCTTGTCGTCGGTATTGTCATGCTCGAACCCGCGCATCTGGGAACGTCGGAGAAGCATCCCCCGACTTTTCGCCGGAGGACCGGTGCCACCGGTGGGGTGGCCACGTGCTTGCTATGCTGGTCGCCGGGATGGATGGAAACCGAGTGGACTCACTCGAACCAATCGACTGTTATTGTTGCTAACGCGCGATGGAGCCATCCCGATAGGGAGTCATCCTATTCATGCGTGTACATAGCGACACACACGTAGAGAAGAATTTGCTAGCGGGTTTTTTTTCTTCCTCCTCATTTTTCCTGCATTTTTCTCGCCATCTCAAGTTTGTTGACCCTGATTGCGTACGTTCGCATTCGACGTTAGGGAGTCGAAGTTAAAGAGATTTCATTGCAACCCGGGGTTCCGGAGAGAAACGGCATGTGGAACAACCGCAGTTCATCTGCTAGAATAACCTATAAAATGTGTTTAGCTTTATTTGTTTGCAGAAATTCATTCTGCGGTGATTAATCATTAATAAGTTCGTATTTTTGTTTTTTTAATGTGGAAAAGTTCTGAAGTACATTCTACTATAGCCTGTCTCTGCTTCGCATGCCCATTGTTGTTCTATATTCATAGATTAAGGACAAATATTCTTATTCGTTAAGGGGCCTCTTTCGTTAGATGAAGTCTCTAGGCAAAAATGTGCATTGGACGAACAAAGCACGTCTGTTTCGGTGTGTGATGTTTGGTAGTCTATCGCTTTACTAAATTTAATGTGGTTTCTCAAATTTTCATACGCCTACCATGCCCCACTCCCTTGTTTTAATTAAAGTGTTCTCATACCGATCATTAAAGGGGGGAAACGAGAAAAATAATAATACAATTTTCTATGCGTGCAGAATGCAACGGGACCACGACATTAATGCAACGCTACTCTGCGTGGTGCGTATTCATTTCTCGAAAGTGTGCACCTTGCGGACAGCATACAGTTGGAGACGCTTGGTGTTCGGTAAGTGGATTTTTTTTTGCGGCATCCTGTTTTTCTTTCTCTGCCGCCTCATTCTGTAGTCGGAGTTCTCTATTTCCACTCGCAGTTGGCTTTGTAGTGCATGGTTCCATAGCCTAATCGCTAGGCTTGTGTGTGTGTGGGTGTGTGTGTTTCGTTTTAAATTTGATATTCTATAGGGAGTGAAATTATCCTTTGCATCGCATGCGGAAATACAAACGGGTAGTTCCAAGGACTCTGGATACTCTGCAGGATGGTTTATAGAGGTATTTGCAAATTTTAATTTTAGGAATAACAAACAATCGATTATACAAGCATCTTAGTCACAATATATTTTTTCTGTCAAATGTAATGCTGTTACATATCCATTATATTCTTTCGACAAGACAAAATTGTACCTGTACTTATTAAAACGCACTCGAGAATTATGGTGTGTGGTTAGATTGTCTGGAGAAAACCGGCAACAATATTCAACAAATCATCGTAGAATTAGTAGAGGAATTAGTAGTGGTTGGAATTCAACAAATTAACAATACATTGTGGTAAAGTTTTGCCTCCTTGTAAATATCACAACTGCAGTAATTGAATTTGGCTCACAACGTGAGTTGTTTACTACACAAACCCCAAAAGCATATGCTGTACTGAAAAGTACTGCGATTGGAATCTACAACAATAGTTTTAAATGCTTTTAAACCTATGCTGTTATTGATACGCGTCTGTGTACCTTTGCTGTAAAGGGAAAAATTATTATTGCTGAAAAGAAGCCTGGAAGCGGAACTGGAAAGCTGGAATTAAAAGCTAGCTCACATCGATCCGTTTAAGAGGGTTTTAATTCCATTTTCCAAAGTTTCAAAATGTTAACCGTCGACCCTTATGGTGGAAGGGCCATGACGAGAGTACGTATAGCTTTGTGATTGCGTACGAGTTTGTCAATGTTCACGATGAAATATGGCAAACGGTTCAATATTTACACACACGAGTTTGTCCTTTCGTCGATGTGGTAATATAGATTTCATTCCAACAATTGAAATCCCACTGAGGTCGGCATGTGTTTCCGGAGCCGGGTGGGGGCAGTATTGATGCAAGATTAGTAGTGGCCCTGCGCCCAGTCGTGGTGCAGCTCTAGTTGTGGATGGCGAAAGCAGTGGCAACTGCAAACTTCGCCAATGCGACGATGTTGACAGATTGGTGGCGTTTGAGCAGCTTCGTCAAACAGATTCGTCTGCTGCGCCGTAGCCGTTCGGCTGTTCAGGTGTTTTTTTGTGCGCGTCCTAGCCAAAGCCAAAGGAAAAGGCCCGATGCGGGTGTTCTCGCGCGGAAGCGAAGGGCAAACAACTGCCGTGGTGCCACAGGACTGACCGCGATTGGCGCGAGGGAAACCGGCCCAGGAGGTACGACGGTGTGTACAAAGTGTTACAAATTATCGTCCGGCCAGCACCTGGGGCACTTCGGTGGTGCCGCACTCGACCCCCCGAGGCTTCAATTGAAGACGGACCCGGGAGTGCCGCTGCAAGTCGTTGGCTTAATTTCCTTATAATAGCCAAGTCCGTACGCGCCAGAACGCCAGCGGGCTGGAATTGTTTAGTGAAGCACCAATTTTAGTAGGGGGCTGATTTTGCGCCGCTTTTACCACTTTCCTACCTGTTCTAAATTTGAATTCCTCCAACCTGGGTGCCCAGGTGCCCCGTTATGATTTCCTATCATCCGGTTTGCTTTGCTGTCATGTTTCGTTGCCTGGTTTCCCCCCTCTTCCTTTCTTTCTTTCTTTCTTTTTTTCTAGTTTGTCGGCATCCTCTAGCGTGCCTTCAAACGTGCCAGGCAGCATGGTGATAATCTGCTGCAACTGCAACTGTGCGTAGTACTGCAGTTCGCTGATTTCCTCTGGAAGCGTAGCTGATGATTAATGAGTTGGAGTGTGTACTTTTTCGTTTTTCTTTTCGTTTGTAGAGTGTCTTTCGAGTTGCTTTTGTTTGTTTGAGCTCGGTGTGCCCAGCTCGAAGATGTGGTGCAAAATAAACAGGTAGAATCATCAAAGACCTAAACAGCAAGAGAATACGAAAATATTAATTCAGGGTGTTTTGATACAAGTTTATTTTGAAGAGAAGTATTGTTTGGAACAATTTTGTTCGAAACATTAAGATATTCGTTTCAATCTCAAAACCCATGTTCGGAGTGTAATCATTGTTTCTCATTAACAATTATTTTGTACGCTGTGAAAAAAGAAGACCATGACAAAACTCGTGGTAGTTTATTTATTTATTTATTTATTTAAAAACCTTAAATTGTCCGCCAAGATTGCTAATCAATACCAAAAATGGAAACAAAACGATTGGTCAAAACTTGGTCAAGAAAGTAAAAATTACATTACAATTACAATTGCAAGAATGTAAATTTTTGTGAACTATACTATACTAACAAAACGCTGGAAATATGCGCAAACTGTAGCGATGATTTTGGGGGATGATTTTTAACAAGTGACCCAGTCGCACCGACCTTCCGGTTCGGTGGACTTCTGCAAAATTTTTGCATATTACAACTTTCTAACATATTCCTATAACCATTTTTCCAAAATGTAAAAGAACCAAAATCTCCAGCGATCGGGTAAGCCACACCAATGAATAATACTTGTGGAAAAGGAATTAATTAAATGGAACAAATTGCTGCATATTGATTGATCGAAGTGTATGTCATTCGCCAAAAACCATGACATTCGTTTTAGTTTCATCAATGTTATATATTAGCTGTTTCTGTTTCTGAAATCGATTGGAATCGAATGGCAGTAAAACCATCAAAATCAATACTCAATTACTTGATATCTTTACTCGTGTAACTAGCACGCAACTGCATAGCCATTGGCCACGTGGAAGACTTTACCGGTTCCACTTTCCTCTGGCTCTTGTTGGACACTATAGCACACATTAGCTCAATCACGATCCCTGTCGGACGTCTGTCCCGTTTGCAGTCTCCGGGGATGATTTTTCATTTAGGAAATGAAACATTCGAAAGAATTTCATCGCCTGATGTGAGTGGGCAGTGCGTGAAAAGCGCACCGGTCCATTGATCGGTCGTCCTTTCAATCGAACAAATTTCTATTGAAAGATTTATATGCCAAACGAACACACTCGCACCGACACACACGCACTGGCCGGCTCTCGACTGGACGCACGGCCATTTCAATGCACCGTCAAACAACAATTCAAAAGACCGATGCTGCGCTGCCCGGCGTAATCCACATTTTTTCCAGCGCCATTGAGAAAAGTTCTCCCTTGCGGGAGGGTGGGTGGGTAATCCATCAATTTTTAGAATTTACCTCTGTCCGGCCGCAACTTCCGCAGCACGGGAAGACCGGACGGTGTACACAGAATGCATCCTGTACGCACGTTGAAATTTTTCTAGTACTTTTCGATGCACTGCAAGGCGGGAAAATAGGTGCGGTCATTTAAATATAGTGAAAAAAAAAAAGCCAAGATCCAGTGGATAGATTTGCCGGAACGGTAGCCCCGTTTTGCATCAGGGCGAGATGGCGATGTGTGTGAAATAAGTTTTGTGACCACCACCACCCCCTTCCCCCTCGTTCAACACTCCTCGCAGGTGCACTCAAGCGGTGCCTCATTCATGTGGGTGCCCTTTTTCTGGACGAGCCCAGGATCGAAGGATCGTGTGGAGGTAGTGTACCGGATTCCCGAAGTTGCCTGTGGCGTTTCGATCGCTTCGGATGTACCACGGCCTATCGTTCCTGGAGCGAATGGGAAGAGAAATTTTTTTTGCGCACCATGTGTTGCTCCGTGTGTGGGGATATGCGTCCTCTCGGGTGGAAAAGAGAGAAAGTGCATAAAAATTGAGCGATGACGATGGCGATGACGATGACGATGAGGGCGGGTTCGGTGGGACCGGGAAGGACTTCAAAAAATTATTTGCCTCCGCATAACCTCTCCGGTAGCACGGTGCATGCCACGTATGCGTGTGGATGCGTGCACGACCCGCCCGGTCCGGCGGTCGGAGACCGGTGGTTTCGCGCGGTGCTGCTCATGAGTGGAGATTTATTTTTTCTCTCATCTTCAATTAAAATAATTGATCCATAATTTATCCCCGGCAATAATCCACCCGGCGTTAAGGCACCGGGTTGGATGACGAAGGTTGGCGGGGAGGAAACCGGGCGCCGAAGTTTGTGGCGAGGAGTTGTGTGACGAACCGCGCTTGTTCAAGCCACCGAACGAACTAACTAGGAAAATGTACCGATTGGACCGGGCGAGTCCTGACAAATTCGCTCTCTCCTCGAGGATATTCTTCCGCGCGAGTTCAGGGGTTTATTTTACATCTACCCAGCGCTTGTGTACGGTGGGCATGGGCGATCCCTTCCAATCTGACCTGGCACACACATGGACAAAAAATAATAAACGGCAGCCAAGTGTGAACACGCCCTGAGGGAGGGCACTGTTGAAGCCCGTTTAGGACACATTGAGTTTCTCGGCGATCTTTGTCAAGCTTGGATCTTACCTGACTTTTCCAATCTCGAAATGCATCCTTGCGATGCGTATTGTGCGCGCGAGTTTAGGAGACGAAGGATTCGCATATTTGTCCAGCGCATTACGGCCATTCTTTCATTGTGACGGGCGCTCATCTACCAGATGATACACGGAACCCATACGTCTATCCTGTTTGTTCTACGCACGCAGGTCCACCGGTGGCCCTTATCCGGGAGCCTTCTAGGCTGCAGCCTTCGCAGGAAGAGTGTGTTTCCTCCCCGTTTGCACCGTCGCTGGGTATGAATTTTTATTTTTCTGCTGCCCTCGTCGAACCATCGAAGCCGTTCGTTTGTTGATGATGATTTTTATACATAAACCTGTTTACATCCGCTGCCCGGCCCCGGCCGCCATCGGCCACCGTTAGGCGCCCAGCCTGCCCACCCTTGCAACTGTGCATGTGCAACGTCACATCCATCTCGCATTGGGTGCATTTCGATCCGGCCGTTGGGTGTTCCTGTGTTCCCCGTGGATAGGATTAGTATATTTCAAAAGATTTTTTTTTGTTGTTGCTTCGGGTACTTCCTTGCCCCGTTTGCATGACTTCCGCTCCGTTCCGATGGGCTCGCCATGTTCTCTTACCGTACCCTCCGGTACCCCGACTGTTACAGGTTCCATGACAATGGCAAAAGCAAATAGTGCGATCCCATTCCACCGCAACACGCAGCGAGTTGCGACTTTTGCGCCACAAGGGGTAGTATTTAATATACTTTTAGAGTGCACTCCGCTTGAAGAATCGATTTTTACGTACCCAGTGGTTGGTGGAAACTATAATTTTCAAACTCCGCGCAACTGACCTATTTCTAGTGGGTTCAGCGATATTTCATACGCGTAACGCTTCGTAATTGGTTTAAAATCAATGTGACGCATGTTTCGCCCGTCGAATCATGCATTAGTTTGAGTGTTTTATTTACTAACGTTTAAAGTGTGCGTTTTTACTTTGGGACAAGTAAACAAAACGGCTCTACGAAACAAGAAAACCATTGTATTGCATTCCTTTAAACTGTTTGTCTTTTGGTATAAACTGTGTTTATACCAAAACATTTGAAAGCTGATAATATTGACCTTTTTTTCCGGGAGTTATTTCAATACTTGTAATTTTGACACGCCGGAAAAAAACATGATTAAAGTAGTCGTGAATGAACGTCCTGCTCTCATATACAGCTGTGTACATTTGAACATGACCAGATCCGTTAGATTAGTAGAAATTCATATCAGTTAAAGTCCTCCAGTAATATGTACAGGGTATGACAATAAGGCAACCGGGAACTTGAGTGGGTAGCAAATAGCTTACTCCGACTCCCGGTTTGCATCTCGCATTACTACAGCTCACCGCATTAACAAATCGTTGGGATATGAATTGACTTTTTTTTTAATGATTTCCGGTGACATGCTTCGTCATCTCGTGTAATAATCCATCAGCGTTCGGGAGTGTTTTGATGATGCTACTGCAATTTCACGCCAATGCTGTTTCTGACTCATTATCACGAAGCGTTAGCAGAGGCCAAAGGGTTTGATTTGATGTGTATCCTTTGGGGTGGGTTTCTTTGACAAAAAAAATGGCATCCGAACGACATCCAATATGGCGACCGTTGCGTTCATGGGAAGCGCAACCTAAGTGCAATAATTTGATTAACCAACGGAGATTCCTTTCATCTTGCAATAGTTGCTAAATTAATTTTAAGCGTGTGCCGACAGTTAATTTGGTTACGCCACCCTCCAGAAAACATGTTGTATGTTACGGTGACTTAAGCCGTTTTACCGATTTCGTGTGCCTAGTCGAGGAGCGGATGGGTTAATCTTGACGAATGCCACGGGTCACAGACTGTCGAGCAGTAAAACTGGTGACCAACACATGAGCAGCGGAAGGAATTCAGCCAGCCATCCTACTCCGATACCGCATGACGGACACCTTGATGGCCTACCGATGGGAAAAACTAAAGGAAAGTAGGTGGCCTTCCGTGGAATAGTTTCCCACGAGTTGATTGGGTGGGCCTTTGTCCAGGTGAAATCGATGACTATGATTGACCGGCCACACTGACCGTGGGGGAGCAAGTCTAAAATTAGATCACAAATTCAATTTATTCGTCGGGTTTGGGTTCGCTAGGATTTTGATGGAGCTGCAGTGTCGAAGCATTAGAAGGGCTACCTGACAGTACAGGAAAACATTAGACAGACGCTGTGCAATGGTAGAATGAAGTTGGTCAAGCTTTAAATTATAGTTAAGGCACCCTTTAGAGTACTTTCCCCTTTTAGAACTGCAGGGTGTCTAACTTAAAAACAATGTCTTTCGACTGATTCCATCGAGTAACGTTTAGTGTGGAATCACGAATAGACTGTTCGCATATAGCATAAATTTCATATACCATTCAAAAATGGCTAACTGATGCAGTTCAAATATAAGCCGTAATTTTAGCAACGACTCTGTTTCTACCAGTACCACTCAATAGAATGGCAGCGGAACAGGGCATATGGATTACCAATTCGCTGTTTTCAGAAGCCGTGGGTGCATGTAAAATGTTCGTAATGTCTCGTAACCGTGATTCGCATAATGATACATATCATCAATATATGTATTCGATATATGTGGCGCACCTTAGCAAACATCCAGTGGCAGAAATTTTCTGTTTTGTTTTGGGGCACGAGAAAATCGGGATGGGGAGGATTTTTAACATCTCGCAAACCAAATGAACTCG
Source organism: Anopheles plumbeus (assembly GCA_034621735.1). Taxonomy (NCBI): domain Eukaryota; kingdom Metazoa; phylum Arthropoda; class Insecta; order Diptera; family Culicidae; genus Anopheles; species Anopheles plumbeus. Next base: position 45,279,371 of record JAOEFI010000003.1, read on the forward strand.
CACAGCGAAATACTCATTAGCGGTGGAGCAACAAGAAAGGATTTAGCGTGCTCGCATGGTACCGTTCGCAGCAGCTCACCCACCCACCCACAGGCGTAGCATAATCACTACTGTAGCACAGACACGTTTGCATTATTTGCTAGCAGGTACGGCTAACCTCAAACGATTATTAAAGTACGCGTACCGGAGGCGCAGAACCTTATGTGTTTTTTATTTCCTTTTACAAAACCTGGACGAGTCAATGACCTAGGGTCGAACGGTGCCGATAAGAGCACCCTTTCGTTGGTCTTATCGATCTATTGTAAGTATTCTTCAGCTTATTTCATTTATCATTTTATTACGGTATAAACATTTCAAATGTTTTTTATTCACCTATGTTTTGTTAAGTTGTAAGTGTCACTTCAATAACTATTATACGAATACAGCTTAAAACTTAAGTACAAAATGAAAAAATCTTGAAAAGCTTTGTAATAAATCATGCGTAAACTACAGCTAATTTTTTAAAGTTTCCAAATTTGTAATATGATTTAAGATAGTATTTCATGTCATTTGGATGTGTTTTCTTATAGTATGCAGTAGACAATTTGGAAGCATATTTAGTTTATTTAGTTTGGTTGCCAGTTTGCATCTCGTTCTCTTCGTTCGTTGTAAAAAGTGCTGTTTTTGAGTTGGTCCGATTCGTTAGACAGCTGTAATAAATCCTGAGCTTCAAGCTTCTGAGAATTGGGTCGAATTGGGTATTTGTAAGCTAGAGTAAAGCGAACATTGTTTAATTACATGAAATAAAAATTCAGAATGTCGTAGACGAGAACAGTTTGCAGCGTTTTAGAAAATAAGAAGAGGCATCATGCTTATTCGCTACTAACGCCAGGACCAGTAAACGAGCTTCATTAGCCGATCGCATAATTTCGAGGGTTTCCAACCTTTCTGTGTGCCAATTTTTGTGTCCAGTAGGAAGAAACCGTCTTTACCGAATTCAACGATCTTCTGCAACAAAGTTGCAACTAAAATTTGATAATATATATCGTTAAAAAAATGTTAAAGTACATATTGTTTGAATGGAACACGTGAACTATATGTCTGAGTTTATGTACGTTCCAGAAATGTTTCTAATTCATAATTTTTGATAAAATAGAGAAAATTGACAGCAAAAGTAGCAAAGAAGATGGTACCAGAAGCAGAAGCATTAAGGCAATCAAGGCATAAAGCAACCCCTCGCTGGAATTTGCCCGGCGAGAGAAAAAAACAAACAATTGGGACGTAGCTGGTGGAAGCAATAAAGCGAGAGTTTAAAAAGTAAATATAAATTGCGGCCCTCCTGGATGCAGAGTTGGAAAACAACGGAAAATGGGGTAAAAAATCCGTTCCTCGTAAGATACGCGACGAAAGGGAGTCTGTGAGGAGATAAGTCAGCAGACGGGAAAAAAAAAGGAGTGGCAAGAGCTAAGCGGTCTACAGTTTTCCATTCTTTACCGGTTTTAATTTTCCTTCGCTGGGATCCTCTTCCATTGGAACCCCCACCTCCTAACGATAATAATTTCCCACCCCGGTTGCATGGGTAGCAACGTATATCATCGTTCCGGTTTTTTTTTTTTTTGTTCAAGTACTGCGTAGAAGAATGATCCCCCGATAGCCAATAGCATAAAACCCGCCAGTAGGGATGGTTTCAGAATTCCGACATCGGTTCCGGTCTTGGAAGCGGTTTTCGAGTGAAAAATCCGCCCGGACGTGGACTTTTTAATTAAACTCAACAATATTGAGCATCATTTCGATCGCATCACCATTCCCACATTTAATTCGGAAGTGAGTTTATGCTGGACATTTCACGGACCTCTCTGGTTGGCCTCTTGGACATAGAATACGAAGAAGAAGAAAACAAGAACAAAAAAAAGAATACCGCATACTTTTTATGAATGGTTCGATATATTCAGTTCAACAATTGTATTGTCCAAGAAGTATTTTCGTTATTGCTCATTTGGTATTAGCCAGTTTTATTTGCGAAACTTAACGAAGAACATGCATGTCAACTATGAGTGTGTTGTGAAGAAGTTTTAAAAAGGAAACCACAACCTTCTCTAATTAGGCGAAGTAATTGGATCTTGTTCTTGACGTATGATAGTTTAACAATATTATAGTTTACCGTTACAATCTATTTCTCGTGGTTCAATTGTTGTTCAAACCAAAATGGTTGGTTCTTCTGACAAACGGTACTATTTGAACATTGGGATACATACATTGAACAGCTAAGAGAATCTTGATAGCGAAACACTTTTTCGGCAAAAGTAGTAAACATTCATGCCCTTATGGGAACTGTCACGCTGTCGGCAGGTAATATCGCTGTCCGCTGCGCCATGTTTTTATCTGCACGACAATTTGCGGAACTAGCAGCCGAAGCCGGCAGGTCGGTTCGGCGTCGGTTGGCCAATCAATTTCCAATCAATCAACAACCGGACATCGCCGGGCACAAGTTCGCACTGCAGCGATTTAACGGCACTGGTGCCTAAACAGCTCAGAGCTTCCCCATCACCCTTTCCCAGTTCCCCTTTTCCGCCGCAACAGCGACGATGGTCTGAAAATGGACACCGACAAGTTGTGCGCGGACGACGGTGTGTTGGACGCATCTTGTCATTCGGTGGATTATCTACGCGCACCGTGCGTCCCTTGCACGCGTGCAACATTCCGGCGTGCGAGTCGAAGCCTTAGCGGTGTTCCGCGCGGGATGCGGGCTAGTGATAAAGAGAAATGCAGCAAGATGCCGTACCCTTGCTGGCAAAGGCAATCCGGCGAATGTATCGTCCAAGGTATGAACTGGCATACATATCGCCACCTTTTATGGATAATATAAAACATAGATTCAATTTGTTGCTCTGGGGAGCAGACGGTGTGGAAGGAGAAAGGAAAATGAACCGCCCACCCCCTCCTCCCCGGCGGTCAGTTGGCTACATTTGTCACCGATGCCGTGGTTAGCGAAATGCGACAAACGAGCGTCCGTGCCCTTTCGAAGTTTGTCGCACGGGTCTGAGCGAGAAAAAGTTGTGCTGCATCCGAGAGGAGAGTCAATTTGCCATGATTAACAGTTCGATTAGTGGGAAAAGTGGTGCTCAAGTAAGATATCTTCAGCGGCCACACAAGCGGCCTATGCTTTAGTTTCATCGGGATGAGAAGGTGGAATCGTGTGGTTGCGCAACAGGTGAGGCAATAACTTCTGATTTCGTTCATAAAGGTCAAGCTAAGGGAAATGCAAATGCGGTTCCATGGTCTCAAGGGCCATCGGATCCTGCATCGGCTTCCTCGGCACGATGAACTTAATACCAGACTCACGCATCGCAGTGTGGAGGCTGGTGCGATGTTGTCACCGATGAGGGAAGGACATCCTCAACTCTACCAACTCCATTTTTCGGAGTAGATTTCATTTAGACGACATTTATTGTTTCACCGAAGGGCGCGTGTCTGTGCCTCATTTTGACAGGGCTGTTTTCGCTACCCTAGCAATCCCTCCAGCGCCAATGGATGTGGTTTTAATTTCGCGTCATTGAAAAAGGATTTGGTGCGACGTGCGTGTGACAGTTGATGAACAATGCACCGCCACCGAGTTTAGCTGGGTGCATTTCGCGATGCAATGCAAGTGTGCGACTGTTGCGTCTTTTCTAGGAAAGTTAATATGTTATTCGTATTGTGTTGTGCTTTTGGCGAGGGTTTGTCAACTCCCGGCAGTACTCCCTGTCGAGCCCTCGGCTGGGCAGTGAATGTTACAGATATGTATGTTCCCGGTGACGAGTTGTCGAGTGCAAAAATATTGGAATCAACTCTTCGTCGTCGTCGCCGTCGTCG
>JAOEFI010000003.1:45283301-45304269 GCA_034621735.1 Anopheles plumbeus
GATATGTATGTTCCCGGTGACGAGTTGTCGAGTGCAAAAATATTGGAATCAACTCTTCGTCGTCGTCGCCGTCGTCGTAGCTGTCGTAGACTTTCCGACGTTGCGGTGCTCTTGTTCTTCCGCCCGGGAGATCCATTCAACCGGAAGGAAGCCATCGGGCTCCAGCCTCGGCGCAGGGAGTCTCGCTATCGCCGAGCCTTGTCAGCAACGATGATTATCCTCATCTATCCCGCGTTGTTGGCGTGGTCCATCATTACTCGCGTCGTTCAATGAAGCTGTCGACGCGCGTTTCGGTTTCTATCCATCTATTTTCGTCGCTGGCCGGAGCGCTATTCGCAGAACGTGTAGCTTGCAAGCGCATTTTTGTGCAGTTCCAGATTTGCTTGCCACTGTGAGGTAAAACTGTGTGTTTCATCAGTCAAACCGGGCTTGATGGGATGTCAAGATGTCGTGAAATCGATCCAGCATCCGAGTCTAAGATATGTCGGGAACAAGAATAATCTTTCTTAATGTTCACTGTAAGAGTCATCTGGCGCTTTTTTTCATATCAATATCTTTTTTTTTTCATTTGCACAAAATATCTTCGACTCAGTAGACAATTTTGAATTTTTAGTTTACGAACACATAGATTAAATCGATTTCGAGTTAGATTGACCTCAACATGCCGACGATGGAAATGTTTATGAATAATGTAGAGCGCGTTACTCCATATGCAGAAGCTACAATAGACCTACGAAATGTAATCCTGTAACAATGTCCTAAATTTCAGTCCCATTTAAGAAGCCTCAAATTATAAACATGTAAAATATCGTCAGTATGAGTACGATTGAAGAATGAAAAATAGCCAAATAAAACAAAGGAAGTTCGGCCCAAAAACAGAGCGTCCAACTCACCATGTAACGAGTCTTCTTCGGCTGGGACTTTCACTTTCAATGGAGAGGCGTACAGTTTCTACCCCTGGCGTATTTTTGAGTGTAATTTTACAGCACGAAGAAGAAGAACAGTGCAACAACCATGGGGCCCCATGCAGCCAACGGAACAAGTAAAATTATGCCTGCCCGTAAGCGTGAGTTTGTTTTCCAACGGGTAGAAACAAGCAAAACGAAAAACGTTGTAAACCGACCAGGAACCGCCTGGGAAAGACCTTGAAAAGTGAATTAACCACCGAGTTTGGTAGAACCATAAAAACACGGCGCATACACAAATACTCCACCCGGCGGTTGTTGGTCGAGCGACACGCGGAAGATGAAATGGCGATGGCCAAAAGAGAGCCCGGCCGACCGAAATTACATACAGACACAGATAATCGTCCGGAAAAGGCAATTGCAGTCAGACTGCTCGCATGTTGGGGACGGTTTGCTTTGACGGGCTTCGGGGCAGGAACCGAACCAGACGGAACCAGGCGAGCGGTGGGGACAACGACAACCCCAGCAAGAAGGAACAAATTGTTCAATCTCTTTGGTGTGGAAAGTGAGTACTCCTTCAAGGATTCCGAAAGATTTGGAGTAAAAGGAAGAGAAAAGAATATCGCCATTCGGTCCGTCGGATGCTTCTTCCGCTATTTATGCCGCCGCAGCAGTGTTATGGCATTGAAATTCGTATTCCAGTTTCAGTTACAGTAACGTGCCGGTTTTTTCTTCCCTACCTTGTATTGTTGGATTGCATGTCGAGCGATCGTCTTATGTTCGTCTTATGAAGTGTATGAGAGTTTATAGAATTATTTACCCAACAGGGTCACGAAGTAGAAACACGCGAAAGATAACTAGAGGTTTGTTAACTAGCAAAAAAAATGCATTATAAAGTATTATATTACGTTAAAACAAAATGCAATTGTATATTTTTTATACGTTGTAATAGGAAGCCCCACCAAACAGATCAGACCAGAAAAGACATCAAGCAGTTGAGGTTGGGTATTCAAAACGTTCACTTCTCAGTTATCCCTTACAGGCGAATATCAACATGGATATGGTGTTGCCATTTCAAGCTGCAGATGCCTTCGTTTCAAAGGCTTGCAACATAGTTAGAAAAAGGTTACAATAAAATACAAAATATTTAAAACGGAATAATTAAAACAAGGAAGAAGGAAGGTGAGATTTTTTATTTTTGATCAATCATAATGTAATTTTTCTCCTGATCGTATAATATCCCCTGATGACAAGAATACACAAAGAAGTGCATAGGCTACTTGCTCATGCAACTGCATCACAGATGACAGATCCTTGGAATATGGTCCGCAACTTCCAGGGAAAGTGGTAGAGATCGCGTTAGGCATGTGATTTCGGGTGCCAGCATTTGGGGTCATTGTCAAGACTTTGCACATTTACGAGTCATGGTTTTAATCATGATTAACGTTGCTACACCATCATGGTATACATGCGATGGTGAGGATGATTTTAACATACTCTATTGAGTTAGCTGAGTGTTTAACTTCGTGTCTCGTGTTTAATTGATTTAAAAGCCCTCCAATGATTATACATAATCTATAGATTAGGAAATATACAATAACATTAACAGGTCTCGAGTTTAACAAATTTTTTGTTTGTTTATTAAATGAACATAGATTTTAGATGTAGGCGATTGGAGATTATTCTTAATAACCTTTTTTTTTAATAAATCATCATCAGTTCTATCGTCTACAGCAAAAGTCATTTGTGTCATGGTTGTCATACGGCGGTCCTGTTTTGTTTAGCCGCAGGGTGCACCCTTCACAAACGGAACACTTTTCAAAACAATTTCGTCTCTCCGAAGTTTCCGCCCGCAAGCGCAATCTTGCACTGATAGTGTGTGATAGTTACTCCGAAAACATAATACAACCACACTCCAATACCCTTTCACGCTTGAGCGATAACATTCGCTAATGATTCCTAGGGGCTGGTTGGTGTATGGGGTGGCAGGCAAAATGAATGAGAGAGGCAGCGCAGCCTGTGTGCCAAATACTGCATCCAGCGGAAGGAAGTTTTGACGAATGCAGTTTTCGCTGCACAAGCACAAACGATGGCACGTAGGCGCATGTTGATGGATGCACTGGCGGCCGCACATCGTTATCAAAAAGTTCCATATAAAGTATTTACTTATAGTTATTTGCGGTTGTTTAGGGGGCAAAAGATTTACGGTTCCCAACGTTATCGCCGGACGATGTGCTTCCATTCCAGGGCGGATGCATGGTGCGGTTCTTCGAGTGCGTTTAGTAACCATGCTCTAAGTGCTACTACATTCTTCCAGTAGCCTACATTTTGGTTCACTTTACATCGAAAAAACACCTCAAACATACCTGGCCTGTCTTGAAAACGTTTTTATCAAACGGTTTATGGAAGGTTCATTGATTTTTATAGTTCAGTGAACTGACGGGAGTTCTCCCCGACACTGATCGAGTTCGGTAGAAGCAGTCAAGGTCAAGCTGATACTAGCGGCAATTAACCACTTTGAGGAGTGCGCGCTATTAGTCAAACCGTTTTCCAGCGCGGCCGCGGTGGTCAATGATGGCAAACAGGCAGTCTGTCTGTCACCTTCGGGTGTTAACGAGTTGCAGTTGAATGCACCCACCTACGCCAAAATTAGTGACCGGAGGACCACGGTCAACCCACGGCCGCCGTCGATGACAGGCGACAAGCAATCGTACGATTTCGATGAAATTGCAGCAACCCTCCGGATGCCGGAGCACGGCCGAAGAGGCTTGTCCGTTCACCTTGGCGTGTTTCCACAAAGCAGGATGTCCTCGCTGGGCTGGTCAAGGCGTAGAGGATTACGGACGGCACGGAACGGTTTCGGATGCTTCGACCAACGGCTGTCAAGCTTAATTTAATTACAAATTCAAGCGTAGGCTAAATGGCGCCCTCAGGAAGATTCTTTCTCGGTTCGCACGGCCGGCGTGTGTCGCGTCCTTCGCAGGAGGTTTACCTGGCCGTGGCTGAAGTGGCTGTTGTTTACCTTTAAATAATAAAATAAAGAAGACCATGCGTTATTGGCGCAGTAATAATAAATTTGTGAATCATGAAAAATAATTGCACCTATACATCTTTCTGCAATATGTCAGTGAAGAGGAATGAAACATTCATATCAGTGTTTATTGTTACTGATCTCACCTTAAGTTTAATTTTATTTTTTAACCCACTACCCAATTCCATTCGATCCAGACCATCTTCCTTAGTCGCATGTGTACGTTTTAATTTCTCTATGGGTTGCAGTGTCTGGGATGTGAATTGACTCCGTCCATGGATCCATGCATAATTATGGTACTTTCATGTACACAGAGCAATACACACTGGAAACGGACGCGGAGGGTCGGCGAACAGTGGGTAATTTGAACCCCAAAAACAACGAAATGCAGATACGAAAAGAAAAAAAAACCATGAACAAAACGGCTTCGATGCCCTCGAAGCACGCAACGCACCACGACGACGACTACACGCTGTTACTCATTTTAAAGGCTGCTGTCGCTTGCAACGACCCCGCACAAGCGTTAAAAATTACAGCCCTAAAGTGCAAAAGTGAATCTAAAAAAAAAATCATGTGTAGACACCGAAAAGGGTCTGGCACATCCAGCCCAATGCATTTTTCACAGTGCGAGAGGGTGGCGCGTTCTGGTGGACAAAATAAGCGAACCAGCATTACGTGCCATATTTCAACGATCCAGGTAATGTGCATGTTTCTCCCTTTTACCGCGACATTCGACAACGTCAGTTCCAGTAGTGTCCATTGTCTGGATCGAGAAAGTAGGATTTGAACACACGTCAGTCATGTTGAGAGCCGAAGACTATTCGCATTAAGCTACTTATTATTTCTGCAATCCAAATTTTGATGTTTGTTATTAATTTTCCAATACGTTGTGATTTAGGTAGAAAGATTTAATTCCTCGAATAAGAACGCAATCCCACACCGTCGATTTGGAAAATAAACCTAAAAAGCGTCGTAAAGCATTATATTTCCTTGTTCGACGATTGGATTCCATTGTGGCCAGAGTTTGAAGTGAGTACGCGCAGTGTGCCGTCAATCGAATCGTTGATTATCTCATGCCAGTAGTGCATCGGAGGCATCGTAGTTACAGTGTGGAGTCCTTTTCGTTCGCTGCAAACCTACAGTGTCTTCCGCCATTCCAGCAGCTCAACTTTGACGAAAGCCAAAACTGCCCCCACTTGCTGCCCCCGCTTCCCCAAGAAGCCAATCCCCAGCGGTTCCATGTTTTCGCCGTGCACCAACACATTTCTGCTGCGGCAGCCATTGTGTGCGTACGGCAGAGACGCAGAGGGAGAGAGCAAGAGAGAATGGCGAGATGGCTGCTTTGGTAATCTTCTTTGGGTTCAGCTTCGTCGCTCCGCCAAAAGCTGGCCTGACCAGACATCCGAAAAAATAGCTTGGCCTTGGTCATGCTCGATGCCGTTGTACTCTGTTGCATCTTGCATTTCTGAACATTTGGTGATCGGTGCGGAGAAAGGGAAGGACGAAAGAAGGAGCACTAGGTGTTTGCTATCGCGCATGTTGGTGTGTGTGTGTGTGTGTGTGAGTTTGTAAGGGCTCTCCGCCATGTGACTGCATCTTAATGTTATTCTGTGGTGTTTTTTTGTCGTTCGTTCCTTCGTTCGTTTGGCGAAAAAGTTAATTTTTATTTATGAGTTCCTTCGTCGTCTCTGCGTTTCTGCCGGCGCACGCGGCGACGTTTGGTTTGTGGGGATGTTGGTGCGCCGTTGTCGTTTCGTGCCACTTTTTTGTAGCTTGGAGTTTTTCGCTTTCGTTACGTTGACGTACATACCGCAACTTTCGTTACGACGTTTTGCTTCGTCCCGGTCTCTCCGAGTGCAGGCGGAAGTGGGTGCGGAAACGGATCGCCGAAAGGAGCGGATTGAGGAAGAATTTTAAGTTCCCCAGTTTTTCAAACCCGGCAACGAAGACGACACCAACGTCACGACGACGACGACAATGACGGTCGGACCGGGTCGGGTTGACGGGAGCGAGTCGAAGAGGCGCGAGGGGATGCGTGCAGCGATGCATTTCGTTGCACTATGCTGATCGCCACAGATCTTCCTTCCAATGTGTTCGTTTGCGGCTCTTCGGTAAAGCGACGATTACTGCCAGCCCTTGGGCCGTCCCGGGAACGGAGCGGGAAATCTGGAAGTGGTTCAGAAACCCATTCGAAAGGCTAACCAGCCACCAGCGGGTGGTCAACATCTATCGTCATCGACAACGATCGGAGCCGTGTTGAAGTTTTAGGGCCCTATAAAACCCATCGTGGAGCGAAATGGAGCCTTGAACCAATCGATCGTCCATAACGGTGACTGGCAGAAGTTATCATTTCTCGAAATGCATTGAGTAATAAAAGTAAGTCCGTTTGAAGAAGTGCATGTTTTAATGGTTGTTTATGAAATGCGCATCTCTGGTCATTTTAACAACCGCGACAACAGTTTCAGGCTACAGCCGTACACACCTCTCTTAAGACAAACAAAAAAAAGAACAACATAGCAAAGGCAAAGCCTTGTTTCTAAAAGGAACGTTTCGTAAATCCGCAGGAAGGTTTTGAAGACTCTTGTTCAATGTATTCGATGTTTTCGGAGAGTTATCATAAATCAGAGATTTGCCCATGTTATTTTCTTCACTGTTGATTGTCTCTTATAGGGGTGAAGGCTACAAGCTATTTTTAACGGTTGGATATTTTTCCACACATTACCGAACGAACAAAAACCCTGGAATAAACCTTGACGGATAAGACATTCCAACCACTGCAGGTGGGAAAATGGAAGGAGAAGAAATTAAAACCTTGATTGATTTTCGCTGGTCGCGTCCGCATCATTTCTTCGCCTTTGTGAATCGCTTCTCCACTGCGCTGCAGCCCGCCCGGTCCGCCGTCCGATCGGTGGACTCAACTACCACAATGAAATCAGAAACCTGATCGTTGCCGCTCGCTTCGGCGTTCTTGTTTTTTCGTTTTACCATTTTCATCGCTCCCCTCCCGGCACCCTCGCTGCACCGAGCTGCATCGTGCTGCACTTGCACTCCATCTCTACACCGCCGCCGCCTCCACCGCCGCCTCCACCGCCGCCTCCACCGCCTCCGCCGTCGTGCGCCCCCGACCCCGACGAAACTGCGAAGCTCGGTGCCATTCCACGTTCGGCGCGAACTTGACCCAAAATGGATGGAATATGGCCGTCTCTTTGCCGTTTCGCGTTTCGGTTCGATTTCTGCTTCTTGTTTTGCCCGCACCGTCCTCTCGATTCACCTTTTCCAATTGCCACCTCTCCAATTACATCGATGCCCCAAAGGGTATGAGTTTCTGTGTGTGTGCGTTTTTGGGAAGGGGGTTGATTATGAACTAAATTGCAGCTGAAACGCGAGTTTCGTGGATACTATCCCCACTCGGTTTTGTGTAAGGGTATGCTTGGCAGTAGAAGTTGAAGCTGGACAGAAGGTCATTGGAAGCTTGTGTTGGAGGGCTTAGCTTAAATGCTAAGGGCCACATTCGACGACCAGCAGTTTTTTGTGTCGACACCTTCTAAGGCGATTCCAAGTCGACCTGTGGTCACGGTGCATTTTGCATTATTTCGCTAGTTTGTTTCAGTCACTTTGTTTTCATTTTCTCGCGTAAGGAATTATTCTAGGATAGGAAATGGAATAAATTGAATAAAGTTTCATTAAGAGTGTATCGTTCGTTTCCCCCAAAAGGAGGTTCACAGCCTTTCAAGGTCAGAACCAAGAAGCGATATTTTTAGCCCGGCCACCAAGAGGCAACAACAACCAACGAAAATGGCCGTCGTTTCGTTCATGTTTACGTTTCGTTTTATGTCTTTACCACAAGAGAGGAAGTCCAACGAAGAAGCGTGGTTCTTGTTTTATAGTGGAACATGTTTTCATCTGTCGAAAAAACTTATCTTATGTCTCCTGTTTCACTCTTTCCGAAATGTAACGAACAGGAGCACGTGGAGAAGGCCTCTTGAGTTGCTTCATGTTTCGGTTCGCGAAGTAGGTTCTCAGAATGAGTGTTTCTGTTTTTTTAGTTGTTAAACCCAAAAAATACATGCAAACACGAAAACGTACAATTTCGATGAACCGATTTGAGTTGTGAATGCATCGTTATGAAACTAAAAGCTCAAAAGGTGAGGAAATATTCTAAACAAAACTAAATTAAAATGTATATGCAATTAAATTAATTCAAACGTATGCCTTAGTCATTTGGTATCTAGACAATAAATTAAGATTAAACTATGTCAAACACTAGAGTATAGAATGATTTCTCTGAAATAGTGGATTTGGTCATAAACACGCTCTAGTAAACCAGTATTGGCACATGTTCTAGTCAAGATGGCTGTGTTGAAAGATGTACAAAGGATGGAAGAAAGCAATTACGAAAACAGGCATGTGAACCTTGGGGAAATTGTCATTACCGAAACTACCGAACCGGCAAAAACTTAACGTCTGTGGAAGGACGCGGTGGGTGGAGAGAAGAGGGGAAAGGAACTGCCTGCAAGGAAGTCGACTGGTAGAATGTCTAAAAATGTAAAAATAGCCAGGCTGTAGTTGAACAGAAAGGACGCCTCGAAATGGTAAAAATCCGGCATTAAATCGGTTAATGTACTGAATTAAATCGGTCGTCCTAGGCGCAGAGCTTCGAGCGTTTTGGGTGTGTGTGACTCTTCGACGTTGGATCGTGCGGGAGTGAGGCTTATACATATGCTTATTCCACCCACCATTCGCCTTCGTTCCGCGCCCGCCCCGGACATCCGCTTCCAAGAACATCGGAACATGCAACAGCATAAGCGGGCACGTAGGCATGCTGTTGTTTTGGAACATTTTTGTACGGTTCACTACCCACTGCTGACGGCCCCCGTTCTTGGGGGAAATCGAGTAGAGTGCACTGGACTTGGGCGGTGGGGTGGGGGGAGGTGGGCGGTGCTGGTGCATTTTCGACATCAAATCCTGTTTGGAAAATAGGCTACCCCTCTCACCTGGCCGTTCCCGTGTTCTGCCACCTTCCGTGGCAGTTCCGTCCCTCCGGTGGTTCAGGTTTTGGTTTCTCGTGGAACGACGGCTCAAACCTATTATCTTTCATCGCCAGACCACCCGTACAAAACCAATTAGCCTCACTTTTGTTGCAGTTGTGGCTGTACAAAAAAACCAACCGAAAAAAGGTGCCATAGAAAAGCGACGAAGGGAAAAAAAAATGTCCTCTCAAAGCCCTTTTCTATCCACTGCGACAGCGCGCATTTGCAGCGGTGTCAATCGCCAGACGGCGACTAGGAACAGGGGACCCTGCGGCTCCACAAGGAAAAATGTTCCACTATCACGCGAACCGCGAGGATGACATTTTAGACCGATTGTCATCAGAGGCGAGATCGTAAACACGTTGTGAAGATAATGGAAGAGAGGGATAGAGAAGTTGACAGTTGCTTTAAAGGCGATGAAAAAAGGGCCAACATTGTTGATACCATTGCGTTTCTGGGAGTTTTTCTTTTGACGTTTGTTGGATATGAAAAGTTAATGTTTGGGAACTTAACATTATTTATTTTTGTTTGCTATTTTAGTTTCACCAGATGGCTCTAAAAAAAGTAAGTAGATCTACTAATCTAGCCGGCCTGTAACCAAAACTTTAAACCCTTTAGAGTATTTAAGTAATCGAATTGGTTAATGCAAATACAATCGAGTTTTTTTTTGCTTAAAAATGGTGGGATTCAAACCCATAACCAGGAGTTTCGATGGTGCCTATACTCGCTGCACCATGAATTGTGCCTTCTTTTGCTATGTTAGAAGCAGCAAATAAACGCCGCTACACCAAAAATGTGCTTCATAAAATATCTCGAAACTTGATAACATTCTATACAAGTAAAGTGAATGGACGGAACAATTCGGTTGAACACTGTGGAATCATAACAAATTGTACGATGACTGCAATGGAAGTATTCCGCGCGGCAAAGAGAAAGAGAAGCTGCGCTGGCGATGTTTGGTCGTACATTTTTTGCCCGAGCCACATCCTCACTACCACAATGCTACCTTCGTTGGGTGAGGTTATGTTAGTTTTGGTTGCGGCCAACTGGAAAGCCCTTCTACCTCCTTCCACGAGTTTACCCGGTTGCCATCTAAATAACGATGCGGGCTGAAATGCACGGTCGGTGAGGAAGGGGACGGGAATGCATGCAGTTTTTGATGACGGTTTTGGGGTAGGTTAGATCGTCATCATTTGTCGCTCCGCTTTGCCGATCGTTCCGAGCGCGGAGGTCCGGCGATGTGGAAAATAACGGAAAACCGGGGAAGCCAGGGCAGCGGCAGCCGTGGCCCTGGAAGCAAGCCTGAAATTGCCACCAGTCGTCAACCTCGCCAGCGTTGTCAACGGACCGCTGCGGCGGTGGCGGTACCGAGCGGCACCGGGGGAGGCGTAGGGCAAGATGTAATGAGCTTAAATTACGGGGCGATTGACATTTAGATGGGACACACTGCAAGGGTTTCGCCGATGCTCCACGGCGTAGGCCCACTCGCCGCTCGTGGCCGAAGGGTCCATCTTCTTGTTCGTCAATTCGTTTCCAGCGTTCGATTGAGTGATTTTACGTTTGTTTTGTTTTCGTGTACGTTTCGTTTCGTAAGTTCTATTTTATGGAACTACTTTTAGTTTGTACGGAAACAACACATTGTGAAAAACGGGAAAAAAGTATGCCACTTGCACATGTTACATGTCTTGAAGTCATACATTCATACATGGAATCTTGAAGTCATACATTCTTCACACATTGTACTTATCGAAAAACAGATTGCGAATGATTTTGCCCAACAATTAAACACATTTTTCCGTATCGACAGAAAGCATGAATTGTTTGCGCAACCGCTGAATGTACTCGTTTTTCGGCTCGGCCTTTCGGGGATGGTGGTCGCTAGTCTAAATGTCATCTTGCGACTAGTAACCTCGGCCACCGCGGTCCGACGGAAAAATTAAGGACCCTGAAATGGGGTCACCCATATTCGGGACCTTTGTCTCGTCGGTATCGGCTCCGACCGGCACCGAAACCTTTTCGCGAGATATATTACACAACACGCACAAGATGCGTGCTACTTCTTTTCGAACGCCTCGAACATACTTTCCACCACACGCTGCTGCCTCTGAACGAAAGCAGGACAACGGTGTAAAATGGGGGAAAAGAAAGAAAAACGAAAAGAAACTTGGTTGCTCGCCAGAGAGACAAAATGAATACAGCAACAACAACAAAAAACGTTTCAAGAGAGTCAACCTTGAGGGCTGTCATTGCCATTTACGGGAAAGACATGCCCTACGATGGGGAAAAATAATAATACCGTCAGCAACAGCTTGGTTGACATCGAACCCGGGTGGGGTGGTGCTTGAGATGGCAGGTGGAGGAGCTCCACCACTGCGCCGTCGTTATTTGTTTCGCAGTTGATTCGCGAAATGAAGGAATATGACAAAATAAGGATAAACGTGAAATATGAGCCTCAGGCTGGGAACGAATCTTCCACTGAAATTGAAGCACTCTTTTCTATTTATATACCTCTCTTTTAAACAGTTTTAAAACGGCTAGAACAATTAATTATATATTCCTATTGCGATAATTGATTACAACAACACTTGCGTAGAAGAGGTCAAGAATCAAGATGCAGATCTCCATATCGCTTCAATACTGCTACCCATATTCCATTCATATGTTTGCCGAAAACCAATCCTCCGACGTCAGTGGGTGGGGTGACCATTTCCAACGACGGAGTGCAAAATTCACCGAGATCTCCAATGTGTGCGCATATTGGTGAAAAATGGTGTCATGCACGGTGGCATGTGGCGAAAGTGTTGCGGTGGGGGTAGGTTGAGGAAGAGGCCACGATCGACAACCTCGTACAGGGTCAACAGTTGTGTGCTACATTTTTACCACCTTCCCTCCTTTACTCCCCGGCCCGTCACACGCGCGGGACACCGGCCGGTAACATTTTCATCAGCGCGAATCCAGACGAAAATAATTTTCGCTTTCACTTTCTCGTATGTACCCCGCTTCCCCGCTTTGACGCCAGTTGCCTTCCGCAAACCTCGGTGTTCCTACGCAAATAGTCACTGGTTCATTTTCTTTCCTTTTTTCAATTCAACACCGAACGTTTCCGGGGTTACACCAGATAGGAGCCAGATGATAAAAATGAAAAAATCAAAATAAAAAAACCAACGCACGCCGATACGTCGTCATATGCCACACCGGCTGCCCCCTTTTTCGAACTCAAAAAGGGGCCGTGGAAATTAAAATGTACCAAAAAATAACCAAAATAAACAAAACAAAAAAATCACCCACAAGGATGGCGAGTTTAGGGATGGTTAAAATACAAATAAAAAAACAGATTTCAACAAATTCAAAAGAGAAAAACGGACAAAAACAAACCTTCACAACATGCAATTTTGGGAAGGCGAACCAACCAACCAATACGCAAACAAGGGGAACACCGAAAAGGCAACATCCGACCAACGCGTAAGTGTTTGCGGCCGGAGAAGACGGCGGGTTTTTTTTTGTCGCCAAACTAGTGGCCCTGTGTGAGTGAGCGCGAGGTTGGGAATCCATTTTTTTCATAATCAAACACTTATTCCTTCTTTTTCGCGTTTTCGTCTTTCCTTACTGTTCAGCTCAACATCCCTTAACAAACTCGGGCCGCAGGTAGAAGGCGTAGAAGCAAAGATGGAGGAAGGGCTGACCTTTTTTCCGGTGTTTAGAAGCTTCACTCACGCACTCGATGATGCTCCACTCGCGCTGTCCTTTACAGCCGCCTGTATGTGTTGGTGGACTTGTTTTTCGCGTATGGGAAACGCTTATTCCTTTCCTTTTCCAAGCCGTCCCATGCCGCTGCAAATTCTGTTTTTTTTTACGTTTAGCTCTTTACACTCTCTGCCGGTTCCCTTTTCCTCTGTTGCCTGTTCAGCACACTTCGAGCGATACTCGCCAGACGCAACGTGAGCCAGCGCCGGCAGCCATTTGTTTTGTATGTGTGTCTTTTTTTTTTTATTCTGACCTACGCCAACCACGATGATGTTAAGGTTTCGGTTTGGATTCGTCCGACAGGCGGCGTGTAGCCGAAATGAATAAGCCTTTTCCCTGTGTGTATGTCCCGCGGTTGAGTTTTCTTCCTTGGTTGCGTCCCGTCTCATGGAACTGCGATTAATGATGCAGTAAGTTTATTACAATGTTAAATATTTTCCCCATTTTCATAATTTTCCTTGTGTATTGTTTCTTCAGGAGTTATTGTTCTTCAGGAGGCTAACTTTGTACTGTATTAAATTGGTGTCATTTTTATTAATTACGGAACTGTACACAACAGTTAGCTATCAAGCAGGGCCTATATAGGCATTTAAAATATTTTTTAGTATTAAATTGTATGGTTTGTGCAATGAATTGTTGAATTTTTAAAGCTTGTGCTGTTGGTCCTTGTGATATTAAAGGTCAGAGTGTGATCTGGAATGTGGAATTTCAGTGCCTCAAATGTTGCCTAACCATGCTTTCGGGGTTTTACCGGGGTTTGCTGTCATAATTTATGGAAAATAATCTCCATCGCCGACTTGGGAAGGAAAGGCTGGGTTAACTGGATTATTGTGACGTTTTGCGGTAAGTTGACATCTCCAAAACGCAGTCCAAAGGACCATAATTCGGCGGAGCTCATGTTTAATATTTGAAGCGCGGCGTTTTCCTTCTAATGCATTTGAATTCTATGTTTCCGTGAGGGCTCTCGTGTGCGTTCACGCGTTGATTCAACCTATTCCAATGTAGCCGCTGAAAGGACATATCCAACAGGTACATGTTGAAAAAAATTCCGCCCTGGGTTAAGAGGGATGGAATTGAAAATATACTAACATAATCGAACCTGTTGGTTTTGGGGGAAGTTTGTTTCTATATGTGTTCGTTTACTTGGGACTTGGAAAACCATCAAAAAGCATTATGCAACACGCTCTCGCTCGCACTCATGTATGGGGTCACCAGTCAACGTGGGGTGTGAAGAAAACTCAGCAACAGTACGGGACGGAAGGGAAGGGAAATTCAATTCACGTGACTTTTCTAACGAGGGCACACGAGTATCACCATCCGGGGTCCCTCCCTTTCGATCGATCTATCGTGGGCACGTCAATCAAGCAAACCTTTTAGAATCCTTTACGCGCCTCGCTCTAGATCGTTGGGGTGTGCCTGCGGTGAACCTAATGAAGTCATGCACACAAAGTCTCCAATATGAAGAGTGAAGGGCAATAAACGGGTGGTGATCTGCAGGGAACCCTAATACGTGAAAGTAATATTTTATTTTTCATTTCATATAATTCTGAATTAATATTGATAATGTGATATTTATTGGCAAAGTATATTATTATCTTCATTAAATTTCATTTCATTTGATTAGTAGATAATATAATGCCTTGAAGTGTGTATGCCTCATAATTTTGAATGTAGATATTGAACAAAAAAATGTGCAATCTGAAACCCTCTCGTCGGAAGCACCAGAAAACGAAATCGACGTTCAACATAAAAAACAAAAAAACAAACTGCTTCAGAGCACAGGCCAGACCTGAAAACCAGACCCACCCATACAAACGGCCCACCGAAACCCGTGCGATTGTGTCCCCGACCTACGCCAACCCAAACGCGAGCGCTTCGTTCGCGCGGTCGCGGGGTCAATGTCTTCCGTCAATGCATTCGGCGCTGAAAAATTGCGCATTCATTTCGGGAACGCTCGGCCTATGCCTGTACATGTGGTGCGGGTTCGGAACCCCGAGCTGGCGGCGTATGCGTCGTACGAGCTTGAGTCTGGGTCGGATGCAGAATGTGGTACTGAAGTGCATGCGGTTGCACGATGGAGGGAATTGGAATGAAAAATAAAAACATCCCCTCCCGCCCACCCCAAACCCTTTTCACACCCACACACGCACACGGGGGAGGGGGGGGGGGGGGGAAGTGCAAAGCGCGAAACAAAGATAACCGGTAGAACCATTCGCCGAAACGAATATGAGCGGAGGGAAACGAAACATACGAAAACGATCGTTCAAAATAAAGAGTTGAAAAACAACAACAGCAATACTAGGAACCATCCCAGAACGTACCGCGCAGCTCATAAGCATGTAACGAAAACTAAAAAAAAAACGCGCACATAGATCGAAAGCTAATTGGAAGAGGAGAGCGGAGAAAGAGCGTGGGCAACGAAAAGGAAACGAATTATTAGAATGCACACAGAGGCGTATCCACGGCCCGGCGTATTCACGAAAATGCAACAAAAACGCACCGCCAAGAGATCGCTCCAACGAAGCGCTGTCGGCTTCGCTGCGGCGCGCACACAAACACACAACATATGCATTTTTTTGCGAATTATCATCATCATCATCATCATCATCTCCGACGCCATCGTGTTCGTATTTGATCGTGGAGCGATCGCGATCGTCATTGTAATCCCGCGCGGGGCCGGTGCAGCAGGAAAAGGGAGAGCAGAAGAGGGAGGAGTGTCTTCTAGTGCAGTTGTTTCTACGAAAAATTCGTCTTTACGAGCATGAGTGGTAGTGTGCGTGTTTCCGATCGACACTAACGAAAGGGTTTGGTGTTTGGGCCTATTTTTTTAAGATCAAGAATGGATTCTATGATCGTTTTCTTGGTGTCGGCATGTGCAAGATGCACTCTTCGTTTCGTTTATCGCTCGAGTCATAAAACGGATTCTTGCATTTAGTTAACATGTTAAGGTCGTTGATTTTTTATGTCAACTTTCGAATGTGTATCAACATTATGTGTGATAATATGACGAGCTCATGGTTGTATTAAACTGTTTTAAAACATAATGAAATACAACATAAATACTCAACTAAAAATATATTGAGCAGCTTTGTCAAAAGTGTTGTACATGTGTTATGTTATATAACTTATGGAAAACGACGCGTAGACTAGCGACGTATAACCATAATTATAAGACTCCCTGAATATTTAGTCGACTAGTAAATACAGCAATAGCGAGAAATGGCAATTATTTTATTATGTTTGTTTAACTCTGTTCAATAAATGTCCGATGCAAGAAACTTTTATTATGATACTATTTCAACGTTTCATCCATATCGTGATAAGTGGCACACTTTTTTTGTAATTAAAAAACCTCATTCTTGTTTTATAATAATACAATTATTGCACACAGAAACAATTTTGCACTTACTGTGGATGTATCAGCTAGCATATATTATGTTGACATGCGCAACATTGGGAGTGCATTGCATTGCATTAGCTACTACTTGAAAGATTTTCTTTATTCTATCTTTTATCATCAGGCATCTTCTTTTAGAACGATTGCCGTTATTAACGACTCCAGCAAACGATCGTGGTCCACATGAAGGAGAATAATAATTTTTGTCAAAATAGTGTGCTAGTGTTACGTTCGCACAATAAAACGGAAAACCCCTCTTTGATGCCCTGCGTTGCGATGTAATTCTTTAACATCAGCCTCTAATGGACATGGAATTGTGTATAAAAACATAAAAGCCACAAAAAAATGGTATATTGCCAAGGGAAACTGGGAGCAAGGAAGTGAAAGAATACTAAAAGCTAAAGTGTGTAAAGCGCAGCAAAAAAATAAAAAAAGAGACGAGGGCCCGAACAGACGCAGACGAACGAGAGAACGAAAGGGAATAAAACACCAACCGAAACTAACCTAGCACAAGGCATAATTCGTTGGCGCTGGAAGCACAACTGCAGTTGTGGCATGACGAGTGCTGAAGAACCGTGTCAAGTTTCTGCGCGAGGTTCTGTTTTCTCTTTCCTATTGCAATATTTTGCACCGTTTCTTTGCGCTCGCCAGGCTTCTTTGCGTCGTCTTTTCTTCGCCCCAAAAGTCCGGCCGGTCGTCTCGGAGCGTCTCCGTTCGCCGTACGATGCACTTTGGTGGCTGCTTTCGTCCATTTGACGGTCGTCCCTTGCCCCTTTCCTCCTCACGAACCGCCTCTCCGTCGCACGGCGTTATTCCGGATTTTTTAAGACGAGCGTCTTCTCGAGCCGTGAAACGATGTGAGCAGTTTTTTTCTTCCCTCTCAACATTCTCCATATTAATTTCTTCCATCCGTTCTGATGGATGGTTTCGTGCATGTGGGCATCCGCGCACGGCCGCACACATGCACACGGGCCGGCGGAGCCAGCCGGTGCGCTGGGGTGCATTTCTGATGTGCCATTTGGTGACTTTGTCATCAACCGGATTTTGGTCGTGGAATCAACCGAGAGCCATCCGCGATCTTCCCGGTTTGCTGCCACGGCCAGCGCACGAACTGCTGATGGCTGCTTTTGGAAGACGGACGGGAACGCGCACATCTTTGGCTCGGGCTCGTTTTGCGAAAACGGGAATTCAACTTTTTGTGCTTCCCGCCTTACCCTCCCCTCCCTCATCCGGCCGTTGCTGCTTCGGGGTTCGATTCGTTCTGGCTTCTCCGACATTTTCTCGAATCGCTTTTATCATGGTTTAATTGCCAAAGATAGTAATCCGTCGGGCTGTGGCGACGGTGCCGTGGCGTGGACTAATTATCGTTGCCACCGCTACAGTTCGGGAAAATTCCTTTATCCTTTTAAATGTTGCGCAGAAGATGTTGCTGCACATGGACTCGTTTCATGCCGGCCTAGGTCGATGATTATATGTGCTACCGGCAATTACTTACACATTCTTCCAACGATTATATAGAACGAATGTTGCTACTAATTTTTCTCACTAATTCTAATTATATTTGTTTAGTTACATCGTATTCGCTGATGCTTGTTGAAGCATTAAATTTTATGTCCTATGCCAACAATTAGCAGGGTAAAAACTTGTCCATTCGAGGAAATAAAATTAAAGACAAGAAAGACAGCTACGCGCTCTTGCAAGTTGTGATCATGTCCCTAAAGTGTTACATCCCCATGATGCCCTTTCGCATTGACTTTGCTTTAAAACGTTCTCCCTAACGAGCACCTTCAATTAGTGCGATATAATATAATTAATACGGTATGCATACACGGATAAGCGCCTCCAAATACGATCAACTTCACATCCGAAGCAACTTCACCCCTTTCGCAGAAACAGTGTGGCAAGTTTTCATCGCCCCGACTCCCCGGGAGCGTCCCAAGCCGCCCGAAGTTTTTCACCAATATACTGACAACCACTTGATTTAGCTTTGATGATCGAAGGCCAAACGTTCGTGGGCGACGTTGGCGCTCATCGCTTCATCGAATGGGGGCCACACTGCGATTGGAGCACCTCATATGCGACTCGGTGTCATCCTTATATCCGGCCGCCGGTTTGCAGCACCTTATATTTTGTTGGCAACAGCAGCTCGTCTCTGAGATCCGTCCTTTTTGACATACTCTAATATGCGTGTTGTTGTGTGCACTGGGAACAGTGACGAATACAAGATTCGCTCACATGCAAGGGAATTGTTTGGTAATTGATAATATGTAAGACACTTGACACAATTTGAGAGAAGAACGACGGGTTCCACCAAATCACTAATGGACTCTTATTACGATACTTTGATTTTAAGGGCACGTACACGAATTTTAAAGTAGGCCAAGTTTGTTTTTCATCATAAAACAGGAGTGTACGTTGAAAAGCGATGTATATAAATTTTGTAACTTCATGATTCAAGATTGTTTGTTTATAATAATTGAGTGGCTAGTAAGAGTATCATAATATGACATGTTTTGAATTTGTTTTTCTTTGAACTGTTGTTTGAGCAACGAAAACCATCATTACATTCTCTTGGCCAATAGTGTGGCCCACACTGTCCATGGCAAATCTTATTTGTGTCCTTCGTGTGCAGACACCGCCAGGCACCAGGGCTACGACGACGACGATGATTATGACGATAAAGTCTGCGACAACGACGCCGATGCTGTCGATGCTGAGAGCGCTAGATAAAAGGAACATAATCGGAAAAAGTGTCAGAAAATTACGTGTGTATACTTGTTTTCGGTCCAGTGGAACGGTTGCAGCCTGCCCCCTTGCGTCTCCTTCCTCCCCACTTGTGGGGTTTTCTTCCGCAGGAAAAGATTCGACAGGTACGTGAACAGGAAACGACGCATCCGGTGGCCCGAATGACGCCTGAGGATGCGGGCAAGTCCCGTTGCACTCCCCGTAGCGAATGTGACGAAGACAGAGAGAGATACAGAGAGAGAGAGAGAGAGAGAGAGAGAGAGAGAGAGAGAGAGAGAGAGAGAGAGAGAGACAGCGAACGATTTTTGAGCGTGTGAAGTGCATGCAAGTGGATGCTGCTGCCAGCTCGAACGGGTCTGGTTTGAAGTGTAATCAAACGGTGAGCTTATGGTATCCTTGTATCGATGGGAAAGTGCCGCCCGGAAGGATAAACACGCCCAGGCACACCATACGGGCACACGTACCCGTACTGCACACGTACCTACTCGGCACGCAGACGAATGGGGCAGACACGCGCTGAAGCTACCCCCTGTGCGGTGCAAGGACCAGCAAACCCAACGGGGCATGGGATATTTTTAGGTGTCGTTTCGGTTTTGGGAAGCTCGATCGGTTCTCATCGGTATCGGCGGGCCCGTGCTCGGGCCCGGCGCTGTATGCACCTAATTGCATTAAACGGTGCAAATGAAGCGAGCGATTTGGGTTCCCCGATAAGCCCCAGGGGCGGTAATGGATACGGGAAGTGGAGTGTGTTTGAAGGTGCGGATAATCGATGTTTGCACAACGATTAGGAATGTTGTGCTTTGAGCAGAGCTTTGATAACACGTCGTTGGGGTGGTCATGAAGTCCGGGCGGTGGAGGGCGAGCTGCTCGTTGGAGGATGCACAATATCTGCAATTTGAATTCAACCATGCAAAAACAAGACGGCCACCAAAGCGTAGCATAAGAACCTCAGTTTGTTTGTTCGTGCAGGCGTTGAAAAGAGTGCCAGTTTTCACACAGGAAAATTCTTCTAATTACATGGAAAGTCTTAAAATGCGTTGACAAGATCGAAGTATACTGGCATTGTTTTTTTAACGAATTTAACTAACGATGTAATGAAAGATTGTCCAAGATAAGGAAGAAATAAATAAATTATTCCAGCACTCGAGAATTGTTTTCAATGTTCATTATTATATTGACGAATTCTTTATTATAACATTTTCTTGATAATTCGACAAACTAAAAGAAAAAGTATTCAGGATGAAACACATCAGCATCTCTAGGAGGATCCCAAGGATAAGTTGTTAAGGATGTCATCGTGGTCTGAAATAATCATGGGTCGGTTCAAATCTACTGCATACGATCAAGATAGATCGTTTGCTAAATTTGGATTTTTGGACCTTCGATCATGGACAGCACGAAAAACGAGTCTATTCTAAACCAACACACGCGTCCAGCGATACGTGGGGTTTGCTTTGCAATATTTTTTTTTTTTGTCGCGGTCAATCCGATTTCTCAGGGTTACCCCAAGTGCATTGCAACGATCTATCCTTCGAACATAGTAAACGTACACTCTTTCTCTCTCTTGCCGACTCTCCATGTGGTTTCGTTGCATGCTTTTTCGCCTTTTTGGTCGAAAACCCCTGCCTTCAACCGTGGCCATCGGCAATTCACAAACACATTCCGAGTGCAGACGCATTGTCCGAAATGGGACGAAAAACTGCATCGCTTGTGCACGAAAATGAAGCGAAATGAAAGGAAGAAGAAAAACAAAAATCGCATCTCTCTCCGCGCCTAGCTTTACAGCACGCCAAGTTTTGTGTACCAGGCCGCCTGCTTGAGAACTTGAATAGGCCCAAATTTTCGGTCTCTTTCTCGCTCGGCTCGCATGCTGGATAGGATAGGGAGGAATTTTTGTGTTGTTTTTTTACGTGCTCGTCCGCCAGTTACGGCAGCGTGTGTGCGAGTGTGTCTGCCGCTGCACCGAAATGCATTCACCGCTCTCGCCCACCCCAGCCTTCCTTCTCAGCCCGCAGCGGGGCGACGAGTGCAGGCTGCAATTGCAACTGCATCGCACTGCGGCGACCCGAGACCTTGAGATGCAGTTGAATGAGTACCCTGCGTCCGCGCCACCCCC
>JAOEFI010000003.1:45308772-45324459 GCA_034621735.1 Anopheles plumbeus
TGAGTGAAAGATAAAGAGTTAAAAGTGTGACACACAACTGAAAGCAATGGACAATTGAATCGAAATATTCTTATTTTCTCCAACAATGAAACAAAGAACATTCCAATTCGACAACATTAAAGCGAGAAAGTCGTCGTCCGGCGCGAGTCCCTTCAGCAATCGCAAACAATCGAACCGGGTGGAGGTCGAATCTGTGGTGGCAAAATAGTGCGGAGCAGAGACAAGACGAAACAAAACAAGCACCAAGAAGCTTCGCCTTAAAGTCCTGCCGCCGCCGTTGCAGTGTGTAATGGGTTCGATTAGTGTGTTGCATTCGCTTGACCGTACCGGTTGACAGTCGATTGTCAGCGTCTGTTTCGCTTTCCGATCCGATTCCACCAACCTGTTGTTGCCACGGCGTGGGGCTCGCCCCGTTGTATGTGTGGCCCGCTTCGTTGTTGTGTGAGTGTTTGGTGATATTGTTACCTCATCCGCTCCCTGGCTGCTGGTGCCGGTGTTTGTGTTTGTACGACCGTGTGTGTGTGTGTGTGTGAGCGTCGTGTGTTTGTTGTGGTCCGCGATATTGTATTGTTTATTTTGGTTTCCCGTTTTCCCGCATACGTTTCCGTTTCTTAGGGTTTCGCGGTTCCGGAAGGCTGGATTCGGACCGCTAGTTGGGATGTTGGGAATGCTCCTTGGAGATGCTCCAACACTGACATACTCTCACGCCCACATACACACCTCACGGCTCCGTCGTGAGTGGAGATCGGATATTCGTTCCACTGCACCAATACATCAGGCGTGTTAGGAATAGACACGGGTTTGTGGGGGATGAAAGGGAAACTGGCGGGTTTCTCCTAGGAATAATTGAGTGGGATTATTTTTTTATTGTCTTCTTCAAAACTGTGATGTTTGTGCGTCTCATCCTCATCCCTGACTCACGGCTTCCTTCCCTTCATGCTGCACTAAAAGAATTGACAGATCTGCTGTTGCTGGTGATCGTGGCGCGTGTCTAGCGACGTGATCGGACCCTAGTAGGCTTCGTGCGGCGTAGCGAAAGAGTAAGACGTGTGGTATGACGATCACACAGTGCGTGGAACATCGCAAGGGATCAATTATGAGTTTGTGTATTGTTTTACTTTCAGCGCGGTGCAAAATTTCCAATTCGACACACATTCCAAGTTCGCAGTGGCGGTCGAAGCAGTGGACACAACATATTCCCCCGGTGCCTTTGTCTAGATCGTTAGTTCGTGGTTCTTTTTTCTTCTTCTCTGCCTTCTGCCCTGTGCCACATTTGACCGCCTTCACGTGTGCGTGCGCTCGTGCTTGTGTGGGGTGTGCAGGCTGCGCTGCGCTCCCTTGACCTCGGCCCAATGGCGCCAATGGCGGGCGCGAACGTCACTGCCCCAAACCTGCCGCCATCCATCGACGCCCAAGAAGGAGCCGAAGGCGGGCTCCGATATGCAACTGCACGCTGGATCTGTGTGTGTGAGTGTGTGTCTGTGTTGGTGCCAAGAGCAGCCGTTGTGCCCCGCCGGTGTGAGTGAGGGTGTGTAGAAACACAGTTGCATAAGACGCACACGTAAGACGGCCCGCGAAAAGCCCGCGCCATCCCCGCCGCGAGGAAAACAGACCAACAACACCACGCCACCCGTCATCTCGCGTCCTGGGTGGCGTTTATCGGATGATCTTTGCCATCGGAAAACAGGTGTCCGTTCTGGCCGCGAGGAACCATCTGCCGTATCCGGCGCGACTTCCGCCACGGGACCACGGGCAGTACAAGGTGAGACCTTGGGTTTTTTTTTCCATTTTCCTAGACACCGCATGTTTCACGCATTTAGGTCATCCGATTGGGGTTCAATTGCACTAGCCGGGTCGTTGGAGCACCGTCTCGCAGTTCGCGCTCGCCCACAGCGCGCAAGCCCAACCCACCCAAGGCCAAGTGGGAAGCCGAAAAGCAGCAAAAAAGAATGAAACGAAAAAACCGAAAAAGCTGCTGGCTGAACTCCGCCAAAAGCCGACTCCAACAAGCGTCCACGACCACGCAACGGAGTCGCGGCGATCGCGCGAAGAGCGTCAGTTATGAAGCTCCAGAAAGGAGGGCACTCCACCGTGTGTTCCTTGCGTGGCGACGAGAGAGGTCCATCGTTAGTCAGTTTTCGTGGGGCGTGGCTTACGGGCTAGTTCCAAAAAATGAAGGAAAAATATTCTAAAATGTGCC
This sequence comes from Anopheles plumbeus, assembly GCA_034621735.1. Lineage (NCBI taxonomy): Eukaryota > Metazoa > Arthropoda > Insecta > Diptera > Culicidae > Anopheles > Anopheles plumbeus. Next base: position 45,310,973 of record JAOEFI010000003.1, read on the forward strand.
CAACCAACCAACGCACGACTCGTCGTCGTCGTCGCCGTCGTAGTCGTAGTTGCAGTTTGTTGTTGGCCGGCAGTTGTTCGAAGGCTGACGATGGCTCGCACAGTTCTACTCAAACGCACACGTACCTCTGACGCACACAGCCACACACACACGCACGGAGTACGGACGGTACGGAGTGTCTGTCGTCGTCGGGTTTCGCACGCTCCCCAGCCCGAATTCGACCGGGGTACACGAAAAAACGAAAAACGGCCATATCTAATAAGCGTGGCGTCCCGCTCGCGCGTGCACATGCCGTCGCGCGTCAACGAAAATGGAAGCGAAAGCGTAAGTCGCGATGAGATGACGGTGATTAGACGGCGTCCATTGTGGCTAATTTTCGGTCAGCGCACACACTTGTTTGGAAGGGGGCGCTGGCGATCGCTCGACACTGCGTATCCGATCACTCTGCCGAGGCGAAGAAAATGACAAGCGAATGGCGGTGCTCGGACGGACGGACGGACTCATTCTCATGGGAACGAAATGGCTGTCACAAAGTCTATCTGAAACTGGCTGGGGTGAGGGCCACAAAATAGAATCCTAATTCTGTTCTGTGTGTTTGTTGGGAAAACTGAACGATATTCTTATACCCGTTTTGAAGGTTCATTAGGTTAAAGGACCAAAAACCAAACCATTTCTATAATAGGTGCAACGATGGTCTACGTATTAGGAGATTGTTAGAATTTCATGCAAACAAAAACAAACAGAATATCCTTTCTTCACAGTTTCACATACACACGCTTACCATTTCATACAGCTCAGTCCCATTGCGAATGTGTTACGTTGTGGTAATCAATGGCATTTGGTAGCCTTCAAAAATTGCGTACTAAGATGGCGCTACAGAACTGAACGCTATAATAGATGAAGGGAAAACAAAAATAAATGCTTGAGCATACAGCCCCAAACTAAGTGGCTATTCAATGTGGGTTGTCCTACTGCTAGCCCACCGAATCGATTCGTTTTATCGCATCGCGCAGCAAGAAGTAAAACGCGCGTTACGGCTGTATTATGGCAACATGGCTACCGATTAATGTGGTTAGCCTTGAGCGCACCTTTAACAATTCGCTTCCACTGTCTAAGTAGCTGTAACCAAACGGCCAAGTTAAACCCCGCCGTGTGCGACCGCTAGTCTAATAGATCGAGGTGTCGATTTTACCAACTGACCTAACATGGCGGCGGGGGGAGAATGCGATGTTTAGGAAATAAATAGATCTCACTACGGATCGACTCGTGGAGATCGGTATTACAGAGAAAATACCAATATATTAGGTTACATTCGTAAGTATAATTTGAGGAAAGCAATACAACCAACTTGTGTAGCGATATCACACGGAATTCATCAAGCGTTTATTCTCATAAAGTAAAATTATTTTACGCAAAGTCCAGTCGATTTATTACATCTTGCTACTAGCTAAAAGTTGCCACACAATTGACAACACTTGGGGTCGTGGAGTAGCTTCAACTGCAACGTTATGGGAACATGGCGGCAGTATGCCACGGCAATGTGGCAACCATATTTCTCCCCATTCCTACTTTCAATATCCGAAAAACCCCTTCCGTGCGGACCCGGGGCTCGCTTCGGTCGTAATTTAGTCACGATCCGTTCCCGCACCGCCGATGCCGGGTTTTTTCACTGTCATTTACACACCCTTTGACCGGGCCTTGGGCAAAGACAGACCTTGGACAGAGCTGGAGCTTTGCGATGGTGACGATAGGCGCTGGCACTGGCAGCAGCGAAGAAGAAGAAGAAGCAGAAATACAACCAACAAAAAAACAACCACATACTAAAACCGGTTGTGCAAGGGTGGTTCGGCGCGAGGAAGGTGGCGGCAGTGGTGTGCCGCTCTCCTCCTAGTAGCCCTCTTATACAATCGGGATGCCTCAACTGCAGTTCCATTCCATGCGCACGTTGCACCGAAACCGAACCTGCCCCCATCTCCCATCCCTTCTCCCTTTCTCCTACCATCTTGGTAGCCCTTTTTTCGCCCGAAAAGCAGCAAAAATGGACATCGATTGTCACACACAAATATGGCGTGGTTTTGTCGAGGTTGTGCCATGTAAAGCCGACCCCCCCGATGGGTTCAACATTCAACGATGTAAAAATAGTTTTCGAGAATCTAGCCTTCCATTTTGAACCCACCTTATAGTCACACTCACACACTCACATATATGTATATATTTGACTATTCTCTTCTTTTTTTTCGTTCTGCTCGTCCAAACTTTTTTACCCTATCACTGAAAAGTGGCATCGTGCTGTTGTTGTTGTTGTTGTTACGTTTTCTTTGTTGGTTTTCCATCCCCCCTCCGCACCGTTTGCCGCTACCTTCCGACTTCCGCACCCATGGGCCATCAATCCGGTATCCTATTTGGGACAAACTAACAAACGCCACATTTCCACACATCCCTGTCCCGGGACGAACGGGGGGAATAATTTTCCGCACCATTCCCCAAACAGGGGCCGAGTCCGCCGCTCGCCAGCCTGGCCCCATTCCATTCCGTGCCGGCGAACGTAGCAGAGTTTGAGGTTCGTGTTCGGCAACACTGGCGGTGGTGGCCTCCGTGCACTCGGTTCGGTTGTTATCAAAAATCAAACATTAGAGTTGTTATTTTTCTTTCCATACTCCTATCATAGAAACTCTACCCGGTCCTCACACTGCTCGGGCCCCCTCCCAAATGCACACACGGGTGCAAGGCATCGTGTCATGCACCGCTGGCGCAGCTGGTGAAGTGGACGGCGCGGTGGTAGTGGTGCGGCCGGTGCTCCAGGGCTAGATTCAGGCCATGTGTCAGACGGGTCATAAGGTTCGGCGGACGGCGTGTTGGCGTACAGGGGGCGAAGAAGGACACCACCCTGCAGGGCACTTGGGGCGACGAAGCCCTGCAACGCGTGGCGTTTGGATTATCACTGGCCCATGGACGAATGCTCCAAAAGTGCACTGTTCGTCGTCGTCGTCGTCGCAATCGGCGCTGGGAACGAGGTGGGCACATGGGGGCGCACACGACGGTCGGGGATTTTTAGGAACTTTCCTGGGCCCTGAAAGGGGCAAATAATAGAGAACGGAACAGCAAGACAGTAAATTAGTTTGGGTAGCGAGCGGGCGAGGGGAGGGACTAGTTTTTCGAGTTGATGGCAATTAGTCGATCGCTCGTTATTTGGTCGTGGTCGCGGTCGAAAAGCCCAGTGGGCAGAGGGCGGTGGGGGAGGTTGGGAGGGCCGGAGTGACGCACGATGGGAATTTTCAAGCCAGTCGAGCGGGACACTAGCGGCAAGGAGGGTGGAACGGCCAAGGGCTGGGTGCTCGGTTGCAATTGAAGCGGTACCGTGTAACGAAATGACGGCTGTGTGACGGTTGTGCACTTGATCTCGAAAAAATGCACCGAACCGGTTTTTCGGCTTGCCTAAGCTCGAGCTCGGTCCCGGGACCGGATTCGGTTTACCGGGGGTGGGAGCGGAATGGCGCTGCTGCTGATGTTGCTGCTGGTGTTTTTCTATATTCCAATTTTTCTTCCTGCTTCTTCGTGGGTTTGCCCTTTTCTCAGATAATCGGCGACCAGTGGCCAATAGTTTGTGCGACCGAGACTCATTGCGTCAGTTCGATTGGTGTTTGTCGCGAACGACAAAACAAAAATCAAACATTAATCGCAAAATAGATTATTTTTATCGCGAACTCAAGCGTCGTCGCATCGCCCGAATGCGTCGATATGTGCATCGCGCTAGGGCACCTTGTAAATGGTTGCACGATGAATATGCACCGGCGTAATGTTCTTGCATGATGCACTGAGAAATTGATGTGTTTTTGAAGGAGTCAATTTTGAAGTGAACTTTGAAGTCATGATAGTTCCTTTTTTTCCCTTCAAAACTGCACACAAGTTCGCCGAAGTAATGAACGGAAGTGACATTTTTGTTATCTTCACCCGTACACACGGCAGATAGTCCATTTTATTGCCAGAAAGGTTCCTGCACTATCGTATGGGCAATTAGTGTAGGAACATTACGCCGTGGCCGTGGAAGAATGGCCATATTCACAAATCAATCCATTGGCCGTGCTCGGTGTAACAGAAAGCCGGTGAAATTTTCTTCCAAATCGCTGCTATCAAAAACCAATGATCCAGCACAAACAGCTTAATTGCAGCCGTGCAGCCCGCCGGCGGGGTCAACTCGTTGGGTAATTGAATTTAACACCCCCTTTTTGTCCTGTCAAACTGTTCGGTGCTGCCGGTTTTTTTTTGCGTCCACCAACATCCCAGATCAGTGTCTGACACCGGTGGTGGGTTTGGGATGTTACTAGAGCACTAGTGCAGGGCGCAGGTGGTGGTCCCTGGTGGTGGGGCGTTACTGACCCGCGCGAAAAGCTTCATTTTATTATCGGTAATCAATGGATCAGTAGTATTAACGCTGCAGCCCAATCGGAGTTAATCGCCGCGGGATTCCACGTGTGGGGGAGGCCTGCCCGGGAACGGCTTTTGTGCCATTGTACCGTCCAAACTTCCCCAGCCCGTGTTCCGGATAGTGGTGGTGGTGGTGGTGTAACGTTTACGTGATTTTACTCCCAAAAAGTACGCCGTGGAGTCTCGAACCCAGCGGAGGGGAAACGCGCGAGAGCTGGCTTATTTTGAGTGGCGAAAATGTTATTATTATCGGTATTTTATCCTCGTTACGGGGCAAACAAAACCCACCGCCAGCCCCAGCCATTACGTTCGAGTGGGTGAAATTTGAGTGCTTTCTTCACGCCCCGTCCGCTGCGCTTTTCTGACCTCCCCCCCCCACCCCGCCCTGGGGGGATGCATTCACTCGCAACCGAGGGCAGCGTTTTCGGCCCGTTCTGCCACCGAGTGGTGTGTGGCGAGTAATCAGTTTAACCGATCCACACACACACACACGGAGCGAGTGATGGTTGAAGGATAAACATTTAAGCAACGGAATCACCATTCGAACCTTTTTGCGTTTGGCTCTTCTGGTTCGATTTGAGTGCGGTTTTCTCTGTAATTGGTGTGAAAAGGGCATTTGATAGAGGCTGCATTGAAAAGGGACAGACACGTCGGGTGCGAAACGGAACAGGGTGTTCGAATTGACTTGATTCCTTTAACGAATTAACTATACGCAGTAAATGCGTGTGTTTAGCGTTTAGATTGTAGCGTATTTAGAGTGTTGCTTGAGATACGCAATAAATCGTTGCTGTTTTCACTAATATTTATCTTGGCCAATGTTTAGTAGGTAGACAGGTTCGCCCCTCTAGTAATATCAACTGTTCATTACTGGAATGCAGTGATAAAGCTCCTAAAGCTACTCCTTTTTAATTATGTAATAAAATTTCAAAAATTATAATTAAGATGCACGCAATTGCTGTTGCTGTGAGTGACCAACGGGAGCAGGAGAAAAAAAAGAGCCATCCAACCCTCCGGTAATCCTAATGGATTCCATTTTTGCACTTTACGCTTCCCTGCTGGTGATAATGGGATGGACCGTGCCGCTGGGGAGGACGCGAGGAGGAAGAGAAGAGACACGACTGCACAAAAACTGCACTACATAAGAAAGACAAAAACAACGCCCCCCGTTCCCGGTGGAAGAGATGAAAAATTAAAATTATGAAAAACGAGGCAAACAACGTCAAAATATAAAAATCATGTTCGAAGGGGCAGTCCCAGGTCCGTGGAAGATGGAGCAACGTTAAGGAAGGCTGAGAAATGAAACAGGAAATACGTGAAACCCCCGGAGCAGCGAAGAATGGAACGATGATAGTTGCAGAGGGCAGGTTGCAAATGAGAAATATTCTTCTTGATTGTGAAAAAAATTGAGAAAAATTTGCAAGACCAAAGGATTTCATCGAAAACAGGAAATAAAAATGAAACAACCCCCAAATTGCGGGCAAGCGAAAGCATCGGTCCAGGTTCGGGTTGGTCCGATCTTATCAGCCAGCGCTGGAAGGGCACAAGCTTGGTGGAAAGTGCTGAAAAACGAACCAGTGCAGAGGCGGGTGTGAAAAAATGAACTTAAATTATATTAAAAATTCTCGTCTCATCTTGCGAGTGGTTATTTTTTGCCATGGAGAACACTTTTCATTTTCCACCCCGATCGGTCTCCTGGCAGTCCCGCGAGTTTCTCCCGTGTAATGATCACTGGCCCAAGGGATGGAGCCGAACGGGGACGAACGTACATCACGCGGGAGGGCGCAGGTGGTGGGGGGAAAATGGCACGGCAAGATGCAGCGTAATGGTCGTTTCTTTCGAAGCACTTTTTTTCTCCTCTACTTCGACGTTGTTTTTCATTTCAGCTTCGTCTTCTGCGGGGGTGGGGCGAGGGGTTCTTGGCGCTGAGGGCGCGCGGGTGCAACAGGACACTATCGGAGGATTTTTTTTCCTGTTGGTGCAAGAATGTGATAACAAAAAAAGGCGCCCTAATCCCGCGCCTGGGTGACCGAAAGGGCAACGGGGAAACTGACAGCGTCGCTCCCTCAAAGACGTGGAGAAGGAGTGGAAAACGAAAAAGGAATGCAAAAACCGAAAGTGATGTGAAAAACAACACCACGAAAAGAAAGAATTAATTTCCTCTCGCGGTGCATCTCGCGTGGGTGTCTTTTCCGCGAGCTGATGCGCTCTAATATTTCGGTGTCCGTGCCTGTGTGCGAGCGTGCGTGTGTATGCGCGCTTATCGGATGGAAGGCACTGTTTTTTTCCTCCCCCGATGCCGGATAAGTTCCACAGGAGTCCAGCAAAGCTGGAGCGGGAAACTTTCCACCTCGGGAACTGCTGGGGATATTTTGCCATTTTCCTCCCACAGCTTTTGCATTGCGATGGGATGGCTGGTGGGGGCGTGGTGAGCTGAGGTGTAGGAAAAAGCATCACGTCCTTCACTCACCCTCCACAGTTGCTGGGCGGTTGGATTCAAATGACTTCCTGCATGCAGCCAGCCCGCGTTTGACCGGTACATATCTACTGGAGACAAAAAAAAGAAAGGCGGAAAGAACGAGAGCGCTACGTAAATGGAACGAAAGCGGAAGTCGAAAGCTTTGGATCGGCTTTGGTTGCCTTCGGTGAAGATGGATGTCCAGTTCCTCCCCGGTCACTCTTAGCTCCGGTTCGCGGTGGATGTTTTGCTCACTCTCCAACGGCTCGCTTACTTGCGCTAACTAACCTTTTTTTTTTGTTTTTCGTTGAAGTAATCGCGAGACGGAGTACGCGGACATGGGAAACTGTTATATAATCGGAATTGGACCCACTGTCTACTTCGTCGTTGACTCTTGATGCGTTTCGTATAACTAATTTTCCTTACCGACAAATTTGAGCAATCACTGATAATTTTGTACAATGAAAATGTTGATGGAATAAAACTTTGAAATGATTAGAAATACGATTGTTTTTGAGAACCAAAGGAAGATTTATAAACAGAACAGAAAAAATTATCTTACATAATTATAATAAAGTATATAACAATTAGGTTGAAAAATCGGACAATGGTATTGTTCAGTTACACAAACACATACTTCAAACTGAGCACTGGGACTGTGTAGAAGTTGATGAAATCCAACAGAAAAAAAATTGTCTTACAGTGAGGTTGGGCTTCCTTTTTCCCCTCTGGAAATGTGTTTTCCCTTTTGTGATGGTTTAAAATAATTGGTGGTGTGTTTGTGCATCATTGACGATCGTTTTATCTAATATTCTGCACCGATTAGCATAGTTTATACCAATAATGATTCAGGAATGTTAGGTGGGGGCGCCTGGTGTTTGCCATAAAACCAATGAAACAAAAACCAAACTATGTTTGTTGTGACCGGATGGATTCCGGATTAATAAATGTATCGCGTTATAATGAACGCAGGCGCTCTAGACAATGCCGTTGAAGACAATACTCGCATGTTAGGACAATGTAGATGTCAAAGCAGTAAAAAACGTTCCCTGGCTTTGGTGTTTTTCGTCTAAATTCTTCATGAAATAATTGTTGCCAGCGACGTGCATGTTTCACGAAATGTGGGCAAAAAATCGATACTTCGACATGTACCCCTTCAATGCATGTACATATGCATCCGATAGGTGTCGGGGACCCAAAACGAGCGAACGGAGATGACGCGCAGGGAGAGGGCGCATGCATGGGAACAAACAGAACGAAGGCGAATGCGGCCATATCGACGCGACGGACGCGACTGGTAACGCCAAAAAATGATGAATAATTCACACGGGCTTGGTACACCTTTCGAGTCGTCTCGTCGCTTGAATGGTTTCGAGAACAGAAATTGGGAGGAGGTTACAGTCGTTGCCGGGAATGAGGCCGTAGGAAGCTTTCTGTAGCCACGCAGCGGTTCGTGTATGCACTTCGTTCGGAGATGAGTGTGACTTTATCGCCACACACATGGGGATTTGGTCGATTCGCAGGGAAACAACGATGAGGCCAGAGCCGTTGCGATGCATTCTCGGGACCATTTTTATGCGGAAGGAGTTTCGACGAATTTGGCGCACACCTTGAAGAACGCTGGGCGCTTAGGTTCATTGAAATTTCGCCCTATAGTTTCTTACAACTCGCAGTTGCATCTGCTTGTCCTAGTTACATTCTGGAACAGGCATTGATCAGCAGATAATGGGATGCCGACGTCTTACACCGGGCAAAGAAGCGAACCGAAAAAAGTAGCGCCGAACCTGCAAGAAGCGGCAAATTTGCAATTCGATTTTAAATCGCGATGCATTCGGCGGTCTAAAAAAATCTCCCTGAATATCCAGTGCGTCAGACTCCGGAGAAGTGACGGTTGATGAACAGCTTGAAAAACAAACGGAAAGGAATCTCTGACCTTATCGAGATCTTGAAGGACTGCATGCACGATGATATTAGAATTTGAATAAAAAGCAATACTAAAATGAAGGGAAAAGACGTTTCTATGGAAAAATTAGTTGGAAAATAGAGATGTAAAAATAGTAATGAAAATATTATTTTTGAAATTCAACGGCATTTTCAAACTTCATCATAATAGATTTTCGAACCTCCTTGGCTTTCGTCCTTTTTTCCACCACATCGTTAGAAATGTCGCGTCGAGAACAAAAGCTGTCATACAGACCATCATCAGTCATAGCGCATTCCGTCCGATTCACACTACCCCAAAAACTGTAGTATAATCGATATTTTTCATTACTCCTTCAGACGGTGTTATCGATCGAGTTTTTCAAAGTTCGCTTAATTTTTTCCATTCTTCCGCCCAGGGTTCTCCGCCCTGCTCGGGGTGGCAAAAAGTGTTTTTTGATGGAATGAAACGGCGTAGGAAGCGGGAGTGAAAAAACCCCACCCCCCCAAAAACCCATCATCTCCGCCAGCATCGAAACAAAACCCATTAGAACAAAGACTTCCTCATTGCTGGCTTCAACGGTTTATTTTTTTTTTGTTATTCACGAACCCGAATTTTTCACCCACTAGCCCTACGGGTGCGCCCGTACGCTATCATGCTTATTTTTCTGGTGTTTTCCCCCCGTTTTCTGATGCTTTCCTCCCCCGGCACATTACCGTGTGCGCGTTCTGTCGGGTGTCTGGAAGATGAAAAACGGACAAGTCGTGCTTGGGAGAAGAATGGCGGATGAAAAGTAATCTTGTTTTTTCGCCAGGAATATTTCCGTCGCTGCATGATATTTTCGCCATTCTTTGGACAAGATTTTTTTTTTCGAGACTCGGGAAATTCTTTTTCCCGCTTTGCCCGTCACGCTTCCCAATCCAATTCTCCCAAGGACCTCTCGGGCGGGGTGTGTCCTTTCGTTAGCAAAATTTTGCATTTCTCTCATTTCCCCGGTGCACACTAGCGCTCCGTGTCGGTGCGGTACCGTTCCACTAGTGGTGGTGCATTTTAATTTTCAATTTGTTTTTCGTCCACCCGAACGTCCCCGGCTCCAAGCCCGGGAAATGGGTTGGATCGTCGTTGCGCGTCCATCGATTGGATAAATTCCCATTTGCACCTTCATCTGGCGGATGGGGGAGGCGGGAAAGCTGAATTGAGAGCGGAGGAGCAGACGGGAGTGGCGACAGAGTGGTGAAAACATTCTTTATCCATTCTCGTCGTCTCGGTGAAGAATCGGTGCTTCGTGGCCATTTTTTTCTCTCTCCCATTCACCACATTCCGTGCATTTGCATCCCTAAGGAGCCGCAAAGTTTTTCAGATCCACTGTTCACACTCCAGCTCGCTCCATTCTCCACCGAAAAAGAAGGTAACATGAAAGAGTTTCTCTACTCGAGGACAGTTTTTGTCACTCAATATTTCTCTGGCAGTGAGCGAACAAGGGACAATGATTCTTACAGACAAACTCATCCGTTTTTGGCACCTTCCACCTATTTCCATTTTCCGGGAAATCACAGGTACTTTTTTGTTCTCGGGTTGTGATAAGCTTTTCTAGTAACATTAAACGTAAAACAATCTGACCTTACATCAGAATATGTGTTTATATAACTATACAGTGGCTTCAACCGAGATGTTTTCAAACTTTTTATGTTTGCTGGTGATGTTGCATCGATTTGTACGAAATATTGAATATTTAACACAATAATGTTAACACAAAGAAAATCACCTGAATCCCCTCCCTTATGTAGCCCACAGGATCAAGAAAACCAATAATATGTACAAGTTCATCAACATTAAGGCAAAAAAAAAACATTGGAATGAAGAAGGCGGAAGGAATAATCTTGCGCTCTTTTTGCGCCTTGAGTTTCGCGTTCTTGCATGATTCCCACACACAAACTTGCGTGCGGCTACCAAGGACGCTTGACCCGGTTACGTCATTATTCATGTATTCAATTCAACGGCTTCTTAACCGTAAAAAATGGTGCATTATGGAGGCATTTTGTAATGAATAGTATCGTTTTGATGATCAAGCTTACAAGCAAAGCAGCGGTGAGCTTCATGTGAAGCACAAAGTATTTTGTAAGAATACGTTTTTCAATAAAATGTATCTAAAATGTGTCCACTTTCCAGCAAACAAACGATTGGAATTAAAACTAAACCTGTCTCGCAGAACCATTGATCAAATTATTATTATTATTAAATATATTCGTCTCTGATTTTTCAATTTAACTCATACTGAGATAACATTATGAAATTAAATATTGAACACAACTTCTAAAAATCACTACTAGAACCGTACATTTGGGATTTTATATGTCACACAATCCAAACATATTTCAATCTGTGATTGTTGACAAACTCACCTTGATTTTGATAACATCGCACTCGCACTGTATGTAAGCTAAAGCTTTACTTAAGCTGTGGCAGCAAATCAAGGCACAGTGTACCGTATACAAAGACCCTGTAGTCTAAGACCTTCCAACAAAAGAGTCCCCTGCTGTGCGTTGAGGCTGGGTTGCATCCACTCACCCACCAGTCGGACCAGTTCGTCGGCAACTTCATCATCGGCGCCACGGCCATCTCAATCACAAGACGTTAGCGCGCGTGTACTTTCGCGGATCCCGTTATCGCGCGGCTCCGAAACGGCGACGGAGCTTTTCGCTGCTGTTGAATCACCATCAGGTCATCTGTAGGCATTTTTTCGTTAATAGTTCGGTTGCACAAACACGCACGCGCACGTAGCATGGCGTCAAGTGGCGATCGTGGGGCAGATTAGAGAAAATGGGGGAAGAAGCAGCGATGGCATAAAGAGAATCTCGTGGGCCTTTTTTAACTCTCCTCGGCGCGAAGACAGTGATGCAAGAAGGTGTCTTGCCAGCAGGCAGGATTGATGGAAAACTATCTGCGATCAATTTGCACAAAATAATAGCGCGGCCGCTGCGGCACTGCACAAATTGCAACGGTGCACCGTAGCGCCAGTGGGTGGCAAAGGAAAACAAATAATCAGAAGTATTTTGTAGTCCACTGTAGTTTGTACATAGCGTTTTCTACTGGGTGGAAATAAAGCTTTACCAACATTACTTTAATTTTGTGATGTCGATGGGATTGCAAAATCGTTGGGCACTGCAAAATGCTCATCGGACATGATTGTGATTGGAGGGATGGATGTCAATAACAAAGCACCCTGGTTTTCCCGTTTGTTATTATTACTACTACACATTGTTCACGGACTATAATATTTCGTGGATAATTTTGCAGATCGTACAAACACCCTATGAATGGTTTTCAGTTAAAACTACATAGAACGATATGATCATGCTTCGATGCAAATTGCTCTTTCTCGTGAAAAGCGCTCCCTCTCCCGCGGTCTCGTAAATCAAACTTGACCGGTTCGTGAGGTTGATGACGTACAAAAAATCGTCGAAACCCTTTCACACATTGAGCCCCCCCCTTGGGCTCGTTTTATGATTGCCCTATCGCCCCTCCATTAGCGGACGTTAAGGGACTTCCCAGATTCGCCCCACCGAAACACTACGGAATGATTCTTTTTTTGTTGTTCAGTTGTTCAAAACAAGACTTGACGTTCAGTTATTTTCCGCTGGCGAATAGATTTAATTATCTCCGTCATTTTTGAGCGATGCTTAGTGGTCGATGGCGGTCGATCGTTGTGTGAGTAAAAAGTACCATTTATTCTATTGATGGAGTGAGTTGCCGGACACGGTGTAACCATTTCTCGACGTGGAATACAATGCGAGTATGCGATGTTGTTTATAAATATGTTGAATTTTCCCTTAATATTCGGTTTCCCATCTAAACTCACTTTAAATGGAGGTCCCTGAATTGGCCCTAGCGAATTTAACACTTTTCAATCGTCAATACCAATGTCACTTTTCAAAACTGCTCCAATGTTTTTAAACTGAAATGGTTAGTACTGGTTTCCCTTCGGGGAAACTCTTTTCCCATCCAATGTAAATCAAAACTGTAACAAAAAGAAACATTATCAATTCATGGGCCATAGCCTATATGCTGATTGGCATTGTTAGCAGGCAGTCAGAGGTGATCTCGACATGTGTTTGGATTTTTCTGTTATGCATAAAAATGAAAGGCGTAAATTAGACCAAACAACAACAAAAAATGAAAAGTTTGCACTACCATCGCAGGAAACCCAAGTGGCGGAAGGGGATTGGGATCGGGAGCCTGGGTTTTGGAATACATTGAAAACGCAACACGCGACCAACAACGGCGAAAGTCGAGCGTTTGTGTGCCGGTGTGCATAGAATAGAACGAGAAGAAGAAAGTGCAAAAATTAGGATGCACGCAATAGAAGACAAAAGCAGCACTCGGTAGGCGCTCGGGGACTCTCAGGGCTGAGTTTGGGGCAGCAATCAAACGGAGACTGAAGGCTAGAACGGCCGACGGGGCAGGGCGGTGCCGGCCCGATAGGTGGTGTCGATAGAATAGAAAATAATCAGACCGCATACGCATCGTCAAAAAGTGCAGCGCGATGCAGCACCCCGTCGCCATTCTCCGCTGCCTCGACGGTCCCCTAAACCACCCGTGGGGGGAGAGGGGCGGAGGGCGGGGCACGAATTAGGCTTGAACAAATGCAACTCATTTACCCACGGACGGGCCGCACCGGAGAACGGG
>JAOEFI010000003.1:45333609-45361082 GCA_034621735.1 Anopheles plumbeus
TTTTAAGAACGGATAGAACAAACGTATTTACGATAAAAAAATTGCCGTAGAATCTCCTGTAGGAAGAAATCTTCTATTTTTATGTTAAATGCATGTGATGTTCAGAACAAGTCGCTGAACATCAATTTGTACGTTCATGCAGGTTTATGTTGCAAAATATTATTAAAGAATAAATGATTTATGAGATGGAGAAAGTGCACTAGGCTAGCCTATATTTGTTCGAATTAAATACGATAGTAGGTTATACCTAACATAATAGAATAATTAAATTAAGTTGAATGATTGACGGACACACAGTTCATCTGACACATTTGAAATAATAAAAGAAATATTCTATGAAACCCGCTCATGAAAACACTTACTACTAAAGTAGTTAGCAAATTGAAGTGTGACTGTTTTCCCCTGTAAACTTTCACATCCACCACTTTTTTATGCATAATAACGGCGTACGTTTGCGGTTTTGCATAGCTCTATCAACTCGTTAGACTAGGCAGGGACGGAATGATAGAAGGGCTTCCGCAAGGGCTGCCCCAATCATTCCTCATCCGCCGGCACGAGGCATCAATCCCCCAAAATCATTCATTCTCAATTCTATCGCACACGGCATGACGGCCGTCGAGACATGGGCTTGTTATTAGGTACAATCAACTTCACATGTATTAACGACAGGATGTTGTTAGCTCATGTAAATGAAATCAATATTACCGCCGCTGGAATCGATAATCATAGCGAGGCAGGCGTATGGTGGGGTGGGCATGGACATGCCAGGGCGAAGGCAATGGCCGGCAAGGAGATCAGCATTAATTCCATGGAATAGTGAGCAAAAAAGCGAGAAGAGAGACAAAACAAGAAACAAGTTTCCGCCATCATTGTGGCCCGCCCGTAAGAATCTCTTCCGTTCTCGGTCCGCCCTATGCTGGTAGGCTCCCTGCCTGTGCTGGCCGTGCTCGTCCCGAACAGGAACTACTCCCGTTATGGAGCATCGTTAAGAACAACGGTTAGAATGTTTCAAAGTGACCGTAATACGGAGTGCGTGTGCGACCCTAGCGGACGCAGGGTGCGCCTTCGAAGCAACGGGTACCTTCGTTATCTCACTCAACGAGCGTCTTCAGTTTTCTTTTCCCTCTTTCTTCCTTCGAGGGCCTTCCCGTTGTTGCGGGCATTCGGTGCCGTCCTTGATAACCATCAATCGGCGCCATACAGTGAACTAGGCGTGGACGCGTAGTCGCATGCGAGGACTCTCACCCCTTCTTTCTCTATGGCTACACCTGGAAAACATCACGTTGCAGTTCGAAACCTCGTAACCATCCGCGCCAAGAACTGCTGGCAGTACTCCTGCAGAATGCCAGCTCTGGTTAGCCTCCCGTTGCCACTTAATTTCGATCCAATTTCAATCATCTCCATCCACGCATACTAGTGGTACTTTGCGTACTCGGAAGCTTTTTTGTCCCGCGTGCTGCTCTCCCATCTGCATGCGACGATTGTGGAATGGAGCTGTGTTCCATTCATTCATCGCCACATCGCAACGCCACGGCACGGCAGCAGATGATCAACGGATTCAGTTTTTCCCGCTCGTTTTTCCACCGGCGCTGCCGTGAAATGGCCGACCTCGGACGCTGATGGACCCGTTGGCCGTGGTCAGTGTCTATGATTAGAGTTCGACAAACACCCGTTGGAGGAGTGCGGGTTAGTGTTTTTTTTTGTGCTACGTTTCACTCACCGAGGCCCTCCTTCACGTCCGTCGCCTGTTTTTATCCGCACCTCCGGTGGCCAATCGAGCGGGTACTTGTGGGCCGTTGTTTATGGAGCCTATCCGCTGGTCCGGTACGAAATCGATGCTATAATTTGAACCAGTGCCACGTTTTTCGACCAACGGCCACCAGAGGATGGGGCATGATGAGGCAGGGGCAACCGGAAGGCGAACCTTTGATTCGTTCTAATGAATGGCTAGCCGCTACCGGGGGAAACCATCTGAAGGGACGCGTCTTTCTGAAATACCAGAGCGGTCCAAGAACGGCCGGATATCTTCTATCATTACCTGTTTTTGTTGACGGAGTTTCCACGCATACCATGCATGATGCTACAATTAAGGAAAATAATGAACTTTTTTACTAAAAAGTAAGGTTTCTAGATACCCTACAGGTTTGTAGGTGGCGTAGAACATTTTGGCAGGTCGAAATTTGACATTATGTAAACGAACATAGTCGTACGTGCAGTGTGCTCTTACGGAAATCCAGATTTTTTATCCTCCTCGTGTAACACGATGTAAACACTTACGCCAAGTGCAGAACTGGCTACGCGTTATTCCAAAGGCTAAAGCGAAACTGTGGTATGTATGTTTAACGAAAATTCTGTGTAAAACAAGAGATCAAATCACAGCCAACTTCACCACTTCTCAAACCAACGCTTACGTTAAGCGATTGGAACGCATTTGCGCTACGGCCTCTGACAAAGAATCGAATCAGCGACTCCGTTTGGCAGAGCTAGCACGTGCCAGAATCACGGATGCCAGCATTTCCTTCTAATGTGTCCAGCCGGGGTGGGGATGTGATTGCTGCGCTATATTGAAGCCACACACGCCCTGGAAAGGGGTGGCAAAAAACACCTGTTTTCTCACAAACTGCACAAGTTGGCCCGATAGCCCGCGACATGTTCCGTGACTCGAAGCGTAAACATCGCCTCCGACCCGCTGGTCCGCCGACGCAAACCGGGCCGAGCAGAGCCGCACGCCACCCCTCCGTCCGGCCACCACCACAGGTCCACCGCGAGCATCCACCACGTTCGGTATGTGACTGAGATAAGCCACTCGCTACACTCTTGGGCAGTGTGGTGCTCACCGGCAACCCAACCGCCATCGCACACCTGTTGCGTTATTGGCCGGCGGAGGGTGGGAGGGGGGAGGGGGTCTGCTTGCTGGGTGATCCGGGATCTGTGGCGTATGCTACAATCGCTCCAATGGCTATGTGGCCAGTGTGTCGGACAAACGAGTTTTTGAAGAATACAACAATGCGACTGGTGCAGGCTTTTCTCACCTGGCCCCTCAACACGTGCCGATATTCACACGAGGCTCTTTTTTGTGAGATACTGAAAGAAAGAACATGCAACCACAACACTTTGCCGCCCACCCCCTTCCCCAGTAGCATAAAAACACGATGTAACAGTGCGACTTCTTCGGAAAAGTATTCGAAAAAGTTTAGCTCTTGCAGTTGTCCGGCCTCACACACTAACTTCATTCTTTATGCGACATCGCATTCAACCTTTTCAGTGAAACGTGTGCAGAAAACACGAAAGGGTGAGGTAACAAAGGGAACAATTTATTCAAATATTGTTAATCTATTTGTTGTTATTACTCTTTCGTTTCATAACAAAAGTTGTGCGGTGAAATCGTTTCAAAGAAAAAGGGCTTATTATGAGGGCGCAGATAGGATGGAACATGTTTGCTTCACTGGCTGTTGGAAAAATCCATTACAACTGTTACGTAAAGTGCGTTTAGACAAACACGAGCGTCGTGTCCCTCGTTCATGTTGAAAGCCAAAGAACGACTGCAATATTTCTTCTGAAATCTGATCATATTTTGGTAAGATTGTATGTGTATTATTTGATATATTGAATAAAAGTCCCGTAATAGACTTTCGCAGTATTGAACATAAAAGAATGAAATTCCAATGCAATCATCCACTTTATCTACAACAGAAACATGTGTGTTCCCGTTCTCAACCTTGTTCACGGTTTCCAGTTGTTGTTTTGCAAGTTGTGCTAGTATGCATGATAACATAAAAAAAACATGAAACAAACAATGTTACATAAAAACATGAAACAAACAGTCAAACAAACAATGTTGATCAGAATTGGTGCGCCAGTTCCGGCAGACATGGTCAAAGGAAGTTTTGCTTTCCAAAATACCAAATACTTGCGCGATTCGGAAGCCACACTCGACAAAACGTGACTTCGTACGCTCGAGGAAATGCGCTAGAGTTTTTGATAGTTTCTCGCTCATTTAGGCGCAGTTTGACTTTGGTTGCATGTTGCATGTACATGTGAAAAGCGAACATAAACATTGTCAGCGTTTATTGCGTCATTGCGAACCATATTTTGGGTATTGTTTAATTCAACTTTTGTTTGAAGAATTGTTGTGGAATTATATTTATATTGCTGAGTCAAAAAATCATTGTCCAAAATTCGATTGTGCTTTTCAATACATACTACTATTACTAAACCTATACCGGGAGGAAACGTGATCATAACTGAAATGTTTCCACACGTCTGATTCCGGGTGGCATTGAAAGCGTGTGCATCAATTAAATCAATTTACTTTGCAGCAAAAATTATTAAATGCGACTAAATCACATTTACCAATAGTGACACCTAGCAATCACTCAAAAGGCCACCGGCTCCTGCCTCCTGAGATTAGGCTGCTGTAGGTTGGATTCGAGGGCACGGTTGGTCCCAAAGCAGCTGCACTTATTATCCTTCTAAAACATCGCACCCGTCCGTGCGGTGATCAGCAATGAGCATCCTGTAGGTGCGTTTATTAATAAATGCTGATGATTGAACCCGAGTTAACCACTGTCCACCCATTAACGGGCCGAAAGTCGGTTCAACCGTCCCTGCTGCCGGGCGCGTCTGACGGATCGTATCGATTTGACAGCTAGCGACCTATTTCTACTGCCGGTCGATTATTGGATTAGGCTGTCCCGGCCCGAAAATAATCGCTCCAACTTGCAGTCAAGGCCCGGTCGTTGCTGCTGCTCGTTCTGCGGCTTCTACTGCGAAACCGTTTCCGGGATCCGGGATTGAGTTCCGAACCACTGTTTCGGATCCTGCGGGATGCCGCTCGGACCAATTAAAGACATCCACGTGTAACGAGGCGACGCGTTTTGCTGTTTTGCCAAAGACGACCAGGGGGGCAGCTTTGCGATGACGAGGGAGAGGAGCGCCAGAAGCTAAATTGCTAATTATGCAATCTGTTGCATGCGCTGCAGCAGCTGCACCATCGGCGAACGTGTGCCGAACGTGCGGCCGCGCGTACGGAAGCCGTGTCGCGTAAGCCACCCGACACACACGCCCTAACCTCGCATCAATTCATTCATTTTCGGAAGCCGAGCCCGGTGTGACTATGTGTGCACGCATCCTTTTTCGGCTTGCTCCCATACGGTGCTCGCGATGTAGCTTAACGTTCGAGATGCATTCACAACACTGCACCTCGCCCCGACAGCACGCTTTCGCCGTCCCAACACCGCCCGATTGAGGGTGGTAATTGCGGATCGACCTCGGTACGACAAACTTGGTACCCAACGGCCCATCGTACGAATGATTCGCTTCACGTTGCAGCAGCGATTCCGAAAAATGATACCCACAGCAGCCGCCCTACACAGGTGCAACTGACCTTTTGACTTCCACAATCCACGCGAAGCGACCGGAGGAAGAGGGAGGCGGCCCGAAAGGGGGAGGGAATGGGCTCATGAAATTCCGGTACAACTTCAGCTACTCGTTAGGGGATATATCTCGGCTTCATCGGCACCATTTGGCCAGTCCGCAGACCGAAAATTAATATGAATTTAAAAGCTGCCACTACGCTACTACGACCGTCGAGTCGTCTGCCGGTCGACTGTGGCTCGGGAACGACGGTGCAGGAATCTGAAAATCTCTCCCTTCCGAACGGGACCAGTATTATGTAAACTACCGTTCTTTGCTTCCTCGTTAAGTTTGGCCTTCCCAGGCTTCCCACGGCGACGCATGCCACTCGTTTCGCTCCGACCCCTCGTTCGATTGGTCTACAGGGAATTGCGGCGGGTGCCGGGAGAACGGGAGGGGGGTGCAGGCGGTCACGAAAACCAGCACTCCATAAAACCGGTCCCAAATCGTTTAACTTCTCTGCCAAACAAACCGAATTACGACGGAAGCCTGGCGACGGCAGGCTTACGACAACACACAGAAGGGGCGGCAGAAGGGGCGGTTTTTGGCAATGCGGAAAGTAACGTGCAAATTTTCGGCATTTTCACGTGGGGACGGTGAGGACTGGCTCTTGCCATTCGAGCAACATGTGAGCCGGTGTCGTGCGGATGCTTCTGTTCGTTAACGAAATTTCCCAAAGTGGCGCTCTGCTCCAGATTCCGGGGAGCCTCCACCGGGGGAGGGGTGAGAGGGTGCAACAGGTGGGATTCGTTTTGGCAGGAGTGCTCCACGATGGTTATCCTGGAAGTGTTGCTCCACCAACAGCTCCTGAACAGATTCGACTGCCAGGGGAATAGCCATGTGCTAAACTATGCATATTTGGACGAACGTTACTCCACACAGGGCGAAACGTCGTTAGCTGTGTGGACATACTTTTCTTTTAAATTCATGTATGGGTAAATGAATATTTGCCGATAGCTTTTTTCAAGACGCGGTGTAGGGTGTAGTATTCATTATGAAAAGAAAATCAATTTTATATAAACAACCCATGCAATAAACAGAATCCAAAAGATGTACTACGAACTACACCTAGTGCCCATAGTGAACACATCACTTCACTTACGCTTCTGGAAGCAACCTGACACTGCATGTTATGGACAAGTCGTGAAAAACGCTTCCAAAACACTTTCCCCCAGTGTGCGGCCGGTAGCTCTCCAATGATCCTTCCCGAAAACGGCAGCGTGCCGATCCTGGCGTCCTTCGAATGATTGTATTTCCAAACTGTTCCAAGTGGAAGCTGCATTTTCCACTGGCCGCATGTACCAGTAATGGTTACTCGTTACCCCGGCCCGATGAAACAGCCAACTTTAAAATAGCCTAAGTAGCTAGAGGTGCCCCTAAAGCGCCACAGCACCTGTTGAATGTAGAGTTTGTGTGAGTAATTTTTCCCAATCTGATTTAAATGCTGCACCATTGGCGGCTTTCGCCAACAGGTGGTTCACACATCCAGCCCTTCAGTGGAGTTCTTCATGAAAAAGATATAAATATAATACAAAATTTGTGCTACTTCACATCATCCTACATCATCTAAAGATTATGGAACAAACCGTATGATATTTATATAAGATATTTATTTTCGAGTTTATTTATGGAACCATGTAATATGCCAGCGGATGTGTACAGAACATCCTACCTGTACAACTTTAAACATAATTTTGCGGAGTTGAATTTAATAACTCAGGTTTTGAATATTGATACTAACATAATTTCTTTCCATCGTTTCTATTTTATATCATTGCAGATATCTCATGAAACGGCACTCAGTCAACGAATCCGATTCATAATCATTCCGTCTATGTAACGAAAGGTTTCCAACGTGTGTCGGTAAGTTTTTCTAGCAACAACTTTATTAAAGCTCCCCCAAGAAAAACACAATTTTTCACCCATCGGAAATCAGTACATTTTTCCAGGGGAACTGTTCCAGTTTAGATTTTTCCCTCCATAAAGACAACACCCGCACAACAAGGCGTTCGATGAAAAATCGAACCCCTGTTTTGCCACGCTCCTGTCGGAAAGGATTATTACCCAAACCTGAGTTGAACAAACAAGGGAAAACACTGAGAGGAAGAAAAAGTCCCAACGCAAGTCTGATGGCAACTAACGGCAGAACGCGAAGGCGTCTCGCTGTCGCCCAGGAAAAATGCCATTTCGCCCTTCGCATGTGGTGCGCGCTGGTAGTAGTGGTGCGCCCCTTCCGACCGTCTTGTGTGGGTGTGTGCAGTCGTATGGGTGGATACAGGCTGCTCGTGGCGAAAGCCAGCCAGCTAAGTAACTGCAACTATTGCACCGTTTAGTGCACTACGCCGTGCGGTGGTGGCCAAGGATTTTTCTCCGTCCGTGTGTACACTGTTTTTATTCTCCCAGCTGCCCCAACTGCTGATGCATTTTTCGTTCGGCCAATAGGGTGTGCAAGTGTGCGATTGTATGTGCGGTTCCTGGTGTATATGAACGGAACTAGCTCCCGTTCTACGGCGCATTTACAATTTTTTTTGCTAGGGAATAATTTCTTCGCCGATGCAACCGCCCAATTTCCTTTTTATGGCATCCTTGTGGGGTCCCTTTTCTCCCCATGCATTAACATGTATCTTTCGTCCAGTTTTTCCCTCCTTCCGGTTTATTTTTGTCGAACCTGGCACCAGTTGCCGCTTGTGTCCGCTCCGATCCCTAACCTCCACCATCTCAATTCCACAGCTTTTTTTAAATATATAATTTTTTCCTTCGCATTTCCGGCTCGAGTCGTCGAGTCCTGGCGGCCCTCGTCGGTGTGCAGTAGTGTGCACCCAGTCTTGTAACGACCAAACCCGTCTTGTGTCCTGTTTCTTCTCGTTGACCTGCCCCGTTTTCTATTTCCACGCTCTCACGTCTCACGCTCTGTCACTCTTTGCCGTTTTTCGGAACTATATGTTTTCAGGCGAAGGATTTTTCCTTCCCTTTTTTTTTTAAATCACGATTTTTCTTTTTCGGTTTTTTGTACTTGAACGAGTTTTTTTACAATATCTTCTTCTAATTCTATTTTCTCTTCCTTTTCGGATGTTTTTTTTTACTTCCAGCTCACAGGACACAACCCAGCGACCCAACTTTTGCGTCCTAACCGTTGAAGTGTGCGGGTGCATTCGCGGTCGGTTTTGTGTACGTTTCGTAAATGTGTGTGCCCCCGGGTGTTCCGTGGTTTCCAGATTTCATTTCCGGTGCGGTGCGGCGCGTTTGAAAGCGCAGTGCAGGGGAAAGTGCTTCTGGCTGCGGGCCGAAGAAGAAAGGAGTGTGCTTTCCTCTTTTTAAATGCGACAAAACTAAAGTGAACGATACAAGGCGTTCACCGGAAGGTGAGTGGGCAAAGCATCTGGGCAAAGCATGCCAACAGGTGGTGGTGTATGAGCTGAACTATTTAGTTGGTTCCGGTGGCCGTGTGGGAAAGTGTATGTGTTCACAGATTAACAACCGAAAAAGCGGTCGTTTTCAATTGACAGTCTTGCGAAGTTGGTGATCCTCGGCTGAACATAAATCGCAAAACGCAGGCGGCAGTGGCTAGCGAAGTGGGCTAGTCCGCCGATGCGCTGCGACTTGCGACCCAAAAATAGCAAAAGGAAGTGCAGTACCAGCGTACCCGGCCACCTGTGGCTTCTCGGACGCCAAAGTGCATGCAGCGTCGTCTTCTTCATCCGTTTGCTGCGCGGGGCCGCTCTGAAACACCCAGGCTGAACGATGGCGGACTGCTCGTACGCACGCTGCGTCCAGGAGCGCCGCTACATAAGACGGGAGCTAGCCAAGTGGACGAAAAACATGGTGTACATAGTTGGTGAGTTTGTATTTAGCTATTTCCAAGTTGTTCTTTTATTCCTACGCGTCAGAAAACACCGGGGCATAATTTTCCCAATGCTTGCGCCGGCAAATTGAACCTCAATTCCGATTGCTGTCTTTTCCGGACCCTGCTCCAACCTGCTGGACATGCGACGAATTGCTTCAATCGGCGAAAACGGCAGAAAATAATTGATACCAGCGCCACAGCTGCGCCATTACAATTTTAGCCACTTATACCTATTCGCGGTTGTTTATAGTTTAACGGTTCATATCTTGCCGTCCCTCTTTGCCTTTCTCTCTCTCTCTCTGTCTCTCTCTCTCTTTCTCACGGCAGGCGGCATTGTAGTCGCCGTTGTTTTGTTGCACCCCAGCTTTCTCTAGTGGAAAATCTCCTGTTTCCGTCGAATTCGTCGCGCCCGAATGGTATGCAACCGGAACGCTGCTCTTGATACCGCGTGGAAGTTGAAGAAGGTACGAGTGTATTAGTGTGTCCTGACGGTTGACGCGCGCTCGCTCGTAAGGCGCGTTGTGCAACAAGTGAATTTTCCCCAAGTTGTATTTTTTTTTTGCTTATGTCGCTGCTGTTGCTGTTGCCATCTCCAAACTGCCGTCCATTTCCTTGTCTTGCCTGCTTTCTTTTCTTCCTTGCAAGGGATGCATCCCTCAGTGGCACTTTCAGGCGAACAAGGACGGTTTAGTTGTTGTTAGTGGCACGTATTGTAGTGGTTATTTTTTTGTTTTGCAACTTTTCCTCCCTCTGCGCCCCGTCTCCATCGCCGTCTGCTTCCCCCGTACCGACACGCAATAGTGTAGGTCTTCCCGGGCGCACCCTGGAGCAGGCAAGGACTTGTGTGTGGCTGTGGGCGAGAGAGAGAACAGGATCAAAACGATACGCGCGCGTACGAACTGCACTCCTGTAGTGCGGGGCCGTACACACAGAGAAGGAAAGACGCTGTATATAAAGCCAGTGCCAGAATGTTCCCGACACTCTCTCACTCGAAACTCGAGTTGCCCCCGGTTGCTATGGGCAGGACGGCCGCAGGATAAAGCGTGGCAGGGGCGGAGGTGGAGCAGCACTGTGCTTTATCGGTGCAGGAAATATAATCAGGTTTTGCGCTTGTGTGTAGGTTGTTGCCACCTTTCGTTTCCGTCCGCTATCCCCGCGCGCGCCCTTCGTACCCTCACGGTGAGTGTGCTTTCGGTGTGCCCTACCTTCTTGAGCTTCCTGTGCAAACACGAAAATACCAGCTCCCGGGGCCTCCTTTTTACCGACTCAACTTCGCCCTGCCTGCCGTACGTCGCACTAACTACGGCCCCGCAAAAAGAAAAGCTTCCCCACCCTTCGGCGCACCGGGCGCTGCACCGAACACAGTAAACCGATCAATTTTTGTTGTATAACGCGCGGCCTGCATCGAGCCAGCCTCACCGAACCCCGGACCGCTCTCTTTCTCTATCCCACCCTCTCGGGGGAATGAGGCATATTGTAGGTGGGCCACGTCCTCAGACAACGAAGAAATCATCCTCCCCACGGACCCTTCCGAGCCCCTTCCACTGCACTCGCACGTCAGCCACGTCTCGCATAGGAGCTGAAGAAAGCAAAAAGAAACTCCTCCTTGCGCTCTCCTTGAGATGGTACTTTCGAACAGGGGGAAGGTTGCACTTTTCTTTATCGTCTTTCTGTCGCCTCTCGTCGGCCTGCTGTTGTCTGGATGCCCTGTTTCCGACTGCTTCCCGCAGCTCCTACGGAAAAGTTCTCCGAGAAGCCAGCTACCCAAAAACTCAACAGGAAGGAAAGGAAATGTCACTTCCTTACGGGACGCCACCATCGCCCGCCTCCTGATATTATTTGGAGTCGACGGTGGGGTGGTCCAATTTTCGTTCCCCCTCTCGACTCCTTCCATTCGCGCGCTTATAGGCTTCGGGTGGATGGGGAGGGATATTCCATCTCCTACCTACGTCGGGAAAGGGATGAAACACGTGACTGCACGGAGAGCAGCAGCAGCCAGCCGCCGGAGCGGAGAGACCGGAGAGCAACTGCACCGCCATGATGGTGTGGCGAAGTTTTCCGTTCCCTGCTGGTAGTGGTAGTGCTGGTGCGCTACGTATGTACTCCTGCACTGCTGTACCGCTGGCACGGGCAACAGGTTTTCGCTGGCAAACACGGCGGAAAACAACGACACAATCGACGGGCGGCGATGGCGACGACGACGACGACGACGACGGCGACGACGGTGAAGGAAAAGTTTTCTTTCGCTTCGCAATCGGTCCCAAACGGCTGGGCATTGTTGGTGGCCGTTATGCGTTTGTGTCGGGTGTTTGTGTCGGGCTTCCTCCTGCTTCTGCCGGCTGCGCCAAACAGATGGTACTGCGTGCTCTTTTCACACAAATAAATCAATGGCACGGCTCGGATATTGAGCCGATTGATGGAGGAATCGTCGTCGCCGAAATTGATCGCCCAACGATGGTAAACCGATGCGTTAGGCAATCAGTAGAATCAATATGTTTCAATAGAATTTCTGATTGATTTACGATTGTACATCCTGCCAATCCTGTCAAACGAAATGTTTTGATTGGTGTCACAGTAGCGCATATGTTACGCAGGGAGGGGGGGCGGGGGGGGATTCGCAAAACTATCCCACGATATTCGATTTACACTATTCGCACTTGTCGAAAATGCAATAATGCAATAGTTTTCTCAACAAATATGATTTATTTTGTTACTAGTAAATATGTTTATGTTGCTTTTTTTGCTATTGCTGCATGAACTTAGGAAGTTCTTGGCACATCAACACCATCATGAGTTGAATCCTACTACATTTAAAAGTGAATAAGGTTTGTAATAATCGTTAGTAAATTTAATCCAGCTAATTATAATTCTCTAAAAGTCGAACATTACATATGGCGAAACAAACAAAAAATTGGTCAAACTTCCAACTTCACGTCATTCTAGTTACTCTAATTTCAACCACCTCATGTTATATCACCATTAATTAGCACCGGGAGTGTGGCTCGCCAACATACGCCTGAAAATACACCTCAAACAGCAACTGGTGGTTGTCTCCGGAGTGCATCCGTTCCACAAATAGGATCCGGTCAAAGCAGCAGCATGACAGCCAGCGGCACCCGGAAGGACTCTTGATAAAACGCACAGAATCACTTAATAACTTAATCCTTTTAACCGACACAACTGACGAGCGACCGAAAACATTTGCCCAAACAACCGAAAACATGTGCCTAAAGGTCACACAGCGGCCACCGTCGGTTTCGCACTGGCGCCCGGGCGATAGATAGATCGTCCTCGGACATTCTGACGACGCACTTGTGTGTATATGCCCCCTGCCTTCCACAAGTTCACCCTCCCCCCCACCCCCACTCCTTTAACGGTCCCGCAGCTGCAGAAGCTGAACGCCGGACGAAAGTTAAACGGCACCGAAATCTGAAACGATCAACTTTTTGTGGGGCGGACTTTTTGAAATTGATAGAGATAACCGGCCCTCCCTGGATTCGTCCGCTGCCGGTTGAGGTTCTGCTCGGGGTTTTGGGCTCGGACGCAGGAATCCTTTCCATGTGGAATCCTTTCCATACTGAAATTTGCGTTCTTCGTACCGTAGCGTGGACTTTTCCGTACACGGCCAGGGCTCCGTCCAGACCATCATTCGATTTGATTCGTTAGCATCGGTGGGTGTTTTTTGCTGGCGACAGAGGTTTATCTCCATCCCGGTGGCTGCGGTGGGATAAACGGAACGGAAGGCCGTGTCCCACACTCGAGGGAAGGATAAACCCCCGCGTGCGGTGTTGATACGTTTCGGCCAAGCTCCCGAAAGTAGAGCCAGAATTGAAACGTCGGACTTATGTGTCTTTTTTGTTTCATTCAGAGTAACCAGAGTACGAGTTTGTCCAAAGAGTCTCGAGAAGAAAATGTCATAAACGATTGGCTACGTACAATGGTGGCTTGAGAAAATTTCTGGCACGAAAGCAATGGTAGAATCGAGCCAGGAGAATGCACGACGAAAAAACCCCAATCTGCCTGAAGTGACTCTTTGTCACCCAACGGTGCTCAAAACCCGTAACCATAAAGTAACAGAATCGACCGGTTCGGAGAAGGCTGACAAAAACCAATGCCGAATGGCAGACAATCGTATCGTGAGCAACAGGCGACACGGGGAAGGTTGGGGGAGGGCAAAAAAAAAACGAAATAAAACGTCCTCAGGTACCCCTCCCCTACAACCCGGAATGATGCAACACAAGCACTCGAAACGGATGCAACAAAATCAAAAAGGACTCCCTCTCGTTCGGGTGCAGCCGGGCTAGGCCCGGCGTTGCGAGCTCCGTTGTGCCGACGGAAAACGGAAGCCAATTTTCCCATCACCCCCCCACCGGATGTAGATTCCACTTTCGGCTAGTTTTTCCATTCGTTCGTGTCGTAGTTTTTTTTTTGCTTGTTCTCTTTTTGATCACCGAAGTGGAGTGGGAAAGCAGCGGCAGCAGCAGCCGCCTTCCCAGTCTAGGAAAAATCCCACAAAATCCAGACGGAAACAAGCTGCTGGCAGACTGTTGCACATGCCCGGTTTGCTGGCTGTCGGATTCGTTTCCTATGCTTCGGTTTGGTTGAATGAGCTTCACCGAAGCGCTGTGCCAGCCAGGTTGCCGCTGGAAACGCTGGGCACCGTCGGTCGGAGTGTACAACTTTTCCAAACTAGCAGGCAGCTAGGTGGGCTTCGTTACCTGTTGGTTACTATGTTGTTCTTTCGGGGTACATCGAGTTCGTGCGACGCTCGTTACTGGTCAAAGCTCGCTGTGCTGCAATGGGAAAATTTCGATAGAGCAATTAATTAAGGAGCATGTAAACATTGACGTACCGCGGGAGGATCTTGGATTCAAGAGGGTAGAATTACCATTTCGGATTCAAACACATATAACATTTTTATTAGACAACCAGAAGCATAGCAAATAATCTAATAAGTGCCTGGACAAATGTATTAGGTTTTTCCTAGAACCCGCAGATGAAACCACCGTCGAAGCTTACTTTTATTCTTTTCCAAATACAGCAAACAAAGAACCGGTTTAAAATAGGAAAATATTGATCAACCTTTTTTTCATGTTTGCTCGGCATGTTGCAAGGATTATACGGCAAGTTACACCACAGTAACACCTACACCAGGATGCACATGAGGCCACCAGGCGCCTCCATTAGAAATGGTCTCGATGATCCCAGCGCGCAAAATTCAACGAACGGTGGCAATTGTTTTCGGTCTCGTTATCCTTCCCTGTGACCGAAAGCGGATGGTTTCACATTCTGCCGATGGTTTTTTGGTTTTTTCGCCACAGCCTCCGTTCGTGATGTCCTTTTGAAAGGTCCTGTTGGGGCACCGCAAGAGACCGTTTCCTTCGCGGCGCGCTGGACCGCGAAATTTCAGTCGCGAAACATCAAACTATGGCCCAGCCAGACAATTGACTTCCCGGATGGAGGCATTTTATCTAAGTGTCTCTGGCACTGCCCTCTCCGCCGCGCCACCTCCCCAACCGTTCGGCATGCAGGAGGATTCGTCGGGCGGACGGGGTGGAGCGGATATTGTTTGTTTGCCACTTCGGCCGGTACACACGTCCACCGAAAGCTCGAAATGCCAGCCGGTAGGAGCTGGTGTGCGCGCGAAGGTACGAAGATAATTTCCCTCGCCTCCGTCGCGGCTGCAGGTCCCGCGAACAGGACCCGTTGTTCGATTTCCGACCGCGAGGCACAACCGAGAGCTCTTGGCCGGTTGGCGGTTTGGCGTTTTTCGATGGCACATAATAGCTTGACGCGGCGTCGGCTTGCGACCACCGAGCGAGCTCCCTGGCTGCGTGCCAACGCCAGCGCGGAACGATGGTGTGCTTCACTTGACTGTTCGCCGGCGGAAACACTTGTTGATGGTCTACACGGTCCACGGTTGACGCGAACTCCGTGGCGCACAGAAGGTGGCACTAAACTAGTCAAGCCATGGCAGAGGGTGGGCGGGCTGGTGGCGTCAGGGAGGGCAGGGGATGTTTGATGGAGCACAACGCGCGAATCCGTGCGGAAGGCCTGCTAAAAACCCTGCTCACCATCAGCGTGCTGCCGTTGGCCATCGGTGGACGAGGGGGCAAGGGGAGCATGTGGCCGGGCCGTAGTTAGAGATAGTGTCGGATTGGCCGGATGAATGGAATGTTGGCGAAAGTTTACGTCGTTCTGTTGCTGCTGCTGCTGCTGCTGCTGTTGTTGTTACTACTTCCGGTCTCAGCAGCCACGGCTGACGGATATGCCAGGGAGATAGTTTGTGTATCGAGACCAAATGGTAGCTCGTCTGCACTATGGGGAAATGAGCGTTGTGTTTTCCTACAATTCGTACAAAAAATATCAATATTCCATTTTGGAACTCTAGCAATATTATAACATTCGCGGCTTTAAAGTACTAGTATTAATTCCTTCTGTTGATTCTGATAATTCGTGCAGAAGAACTGAAGACTGGAACAAAATGCATTTTGCAAGTCCAACTTTCTCAAAAAAAAACCAAATATTTAGACGATAACTCCGAAAGCTAGACAACGAGGAGCTGACTACAGGAACAAAGATGTTTGTACCGAGTGGGCTCCTTACTCGAGCCGCAATTCACGAAGATTGGTTCCCCCGTTTCTCGAAAGCGCAACAGGTTGGCGTATTCCAGCCGTTGTGGCCCATTCTCGGAAGATCTGCTTACGCCTGTGTCCTTTCCCTACTTGCCCATCCGCACGCAGGCGATGCCGTGTTTTGTTTCCTCGGCAAGTGTTAAACCAAGTGTTGGCCAGGAGTCCCATCGTGCACACTTGGGCGGAAGTTTGGAATCGGTGAAGTCTTCCCATTGTTTGGTTGGGTGGTTGGTTGGCTTGGCTTGACCTGCTTCGGTTTGTCAGAGTCGACCCAGCTAACTGTAGGTACAATTCGTTGCCTCTTGGTACTTGGTACACAGTTTTTTATACGTTATTCGTTTGTTTATGCATTTTTCAGTGAGAGATGGAGTGCAGGTGTCATTCTTCGGTCAGTTTTTCAAATGTTCTTCGTCAGGTTTCGATGCATTTCTGTTTGACTTTTTGTCGTTCAAAGCGAACTACATAAAGCCTACATTTTACAGCCATACACTAGGGAGTGTTTATTAAATGGTTTTAAAGTTGTTGCTTCCCAACCTCAAATTAATCCAATGGATGGAAAGTTGGCTGCATGATGTTCGTCGAATTTGACACTGGAGAAACAACGGACAGATGCGGTGGCATACTCATTTATGCCCTAAAATGGCTTTATTTTGCATTTGAAATGACTTAGTTCATTAGGAGCATAATTTATGTTCATGTGGCCCGTTTGCTTTGGTTTATCTCTTTCATGTTCCGCAGCTAATAACCAACATCAAAAGAATCAGCATGCTTCTCGTGACGTGATGCGAAACGTCCCCTAGAGGCGTCAAAATGACAAATCCTTGGCTACTCGCTTCCAGAAACTCCATTCGTTGACGAGCGGTTTTTTTTTCGGCTATCAAATGCCATCAGTGTTGCCTAGGCAACGCGGTGGAGATTGCTTCTGGTGCTCCAGGAATTCCCGAGTGCAGGCGCAAGGCTATCGAACCCGGTGTACACTCGATTCTCACGCGCTTGCTTGCTGCTAGTGCTTCTGCTGCAAACTAGCCGACGAGCAATCCTTGGCTCAGTTTGGCTGCCATTTTTTTACTGCGCGTTTTTGTCCGTAGTTCTTTAGCTTACTTTAGTAGCTAATTTTTTTTTTTCATTTCACACAGCGAACGGAAGACGAAAAATTGCTTCTGCTTGCCCTCCCCAACTACCCCTGTCTCTCGCTCCTTCTTTCATCTCTGTCTAGCCGTCCGCCGTTTTCTCACACACCCGCATCGCCATGTCCGGCGCAGCCCGAACACATGCAAGAGTCTATTTTCCCGGTCAAAACAAAAAAATCTCATTCCACTGCTTCGAGGTTCTCGCATCAGTCTCAAAGTCCGCACTCGCGCTCCCTGGGAATGGTAGGGACGACTGTGAGAAAAGGATAGCCAACCGAAGGAGGCGGAAGGCAAACCACCCAGCAGCTCTAAACCTTCACACGAGATCAGGAGCGGAAGAGGGGCACGGTGGGCCGGTGGGGCGAGGAAGGCAAAAATTAATGATTTTTTTCACATCCTTTCCTCGCTCAACCGCGTCCAGTTGTCGTCCAGTCGCGGTGCTCGGTTTCGGCCAGGATCTAATTTTTATCCTCGACCCACCCAACACGCACCCACTCCTCTCCCTTTCTTTATCTCTCTCTCTTCCTTTCTCTCTCTCTGTCTCTCTCTCTCTCTCTCTCGCTGTGTTCGCTTCCGACAGGCCACCGGGGCCCGGACACTGCACAACGATGCCAGCGCGATGCGCTTCCTTATGTGCTTATTTATTATTCATTTTCATTCTCCAAGCCCCCCCCCCCCCCTACAACCAGCCATGCGTTCCTCTCTGCCCGACACTACCACCCACCCGCGAAAGGCATGGAATGGCGCCCGGGAACGAAACGCGATATTGGGTCCTTTCCTTGCGCCCTTTGTCCGGCATGCCTCCATTCTGCGCTGTGGGTGGGTTCGTGGGTGTGTGTTCGTGTGCTAGCCAGCAGTGTCTGCACAGTGTATACGAGTGCTCTCGAAGGGTCAATGCAAAAACCGAATATCAAAGCACGAACCACCGCCAAGTCCTCGTCCTCACCTCTGCTGAAAAGTATATTATACGGAGCCCAGAGTGGTGCAGTCGAAGGAAGGAATGGGAAGAAAAAATTGCTGGCCCACCCACCCACCCTTCCTTCCTTCCTTCGCCCGCTAGGCCGCCAAGCGCCTAGCAGCAGAAGAGACTTTTGCATCTTGGACAGAATGTCCAGCACAGTTCGGGAGTTTTCGTTGGACCAAACACAAAAAATGCATTTCTCCCGCGCCAGCTGGCTCGCCTTCCGGTGCTTGTTGCCGCTGAGCCCCCATCCCTAGGATGATGGCCAAGGCGATGGCGATGAGGAGAAAAGAATGAAAAAAAAACGACTGAAAAGTTGACGCATACGAGAATCGTTGTGCAGAAAATGAATAGTGTATAAAAATTGCATCACCATCCACTACCACCATCAACATTGTCGGACCGGAGAGCTGTAGGAGAGGCCTGCGGGTTGGAAGTGGTTGGGTGTGCAATTCGTGGAAGTCGATTTTTTTCCAGATCCTTTTCCTCGGGTACATGTCTATCTCTCTTTTTTTCCCTCCGCACTTCTTCCTTCGCATTCGCCACTAAACTTTCTCCCTCCCCGCTTGGCCCGCTTTTAGGTCGCGTTTTTCTTCCGCAACTTTCGCCGGCTTCTTCTCAGGCGATTTCTTCTTATTCTTGCCGCACAGCACTGCAGTCGGCGATGCACAAGAAAAGTGGCGAGGCCCCCGCTGCAGCCGAGGAGGTGTCCTTTTTTTCATTCGCTTTTTTATTTGCTTATTCGACTCGAAGCCCCTTCCTGCACGCGCGCCGGTACAGTGATGCGCAAGGCGCAAATGCTGGCACACACCGAGCCAGCCACGAATACCTACACATGAGCGGAACTACATTTCGCTGGCACTGTTGCTTCCCGGAGCCAGTCCCGGAATTGGCGGCCCGGCGGCCATCCTGGCTGACCAGCTTCACGAATTCCGAGCGTCCCCGACCCGGGGCGCGCCGCGGCGGACGCGGACATTTTATATACATTTGTACCGATCGAACCAAAGGGGGCCGGGTGGGTTGCAGCGGGCTTGCCGTCGAGGACGTAGCGGGTGCGAAACGGTGGCGCGCGGCGGTGGATGAAAAGTTCGTTAGGACCGCTCCTTAAAAATGGTGCGACCATCCTGGGCGATGTTATTTCCTGCTTTTTTTCTTCCTATCCGCTGCCTTGTACTCCCCCTCCCAGAGGTTCATACCTCACCACCACCCCGCCGTCCGCCTTTGAAGCCCATGTTTTGGCCATCTGTTGCAAACGGAACCGGAACCTACTTTCGCCCATTCCTGCTGGGGAAGTGTTTCAGGGTGGGTCAATACTTTAAAAAAAACACACACACACACATACATTTCGTACGTCTTGCTATTTCACTTTTTATGTATTTTTCCTGTTTCCTGCCCGCTCCATGTTGCGCTGGAAGAATGTTTCGTTGTTCGGCCAATTTCCGTATATTTTCTTATATACACTAATGTATGTCCTTTTTTATAATATATTTTGCAGTTTTTTTCTCTCTGTACCAGCAATTATGTTACTCCACTGCATTAAATTCAATATATTTTACCCATTTACTACTACTGTCTTGTGGTTGAAGTTTCAGTTCGCGCATTTAATTAATGTCGAGTGTTTTTAAGGAATGTCGTTGTCCAAAACGAATGAATTTTCCCGTTTTTCATACGGTGTAGAAGATTAGATAACCTGTTCACGGATCTATTTTTAATTGATCGGGATGATTATTAATCACCTATTAACACACACAGTGTGTTCGCTGTGTTCGGTATCCAGGCACATCCACTGCACAAAGCTGTCCATTCGCGCTCGACACAATGCACCAAAACGCACAACCTCATCGAGGCTGGCATTCGTCCAACCAGCGGGAAACGGCAGCTCAGACGTCAACAAACCACCAACAGGTGGTTCTGAGTTCACAATGTGTCTTGAGATGTGCATCGGGGCCCGGATGCAATGCAACAGGCTCGAACCAAATGCTGGTGAGAGGGAAGGGAACATAATGGAGGCGCATGGTGGAGTATTCTAAAGAGTTTGAAATTGAAAAGGATGTTTGGGTCGATCTCTTCGGGAGATTTCCATTATATCAAATTTCCTTTCGACTAACGTGTCGAATCGAACGTTTTCTCTAACTTGTTTTATTTTAAGACATGTAGCCACAACTGATTATTTATATTATGAATATAAGTAATTGCTTATTATTGACCGTCCTTTTATTGAAAGTCCTTGCGGGCATGGCCATTATCTCCATTTATATTATAGTGGTGTATCATTGAAAATGTTGAAACCGCCTCTGTACATTTCGAAACATTGAGAATTTTTGCTGCCAAGCTTTTTATATTATATAGTTTCGGAAAAATAATGAAATTAACAAAGAACTGAACACCCTGCAAGAAGAGATGTTGGGAGGAAAAATCCGCTGTCTACTCACTCTACCCGCGACACCTAAATGCATTAGTGTTTGTCACGATGTGCACACTAGTTTAAGTGAGAAGGAACTGTGGTGTAGAGCAGGGAAAACCCGGATTTTTTCCATCAGATCATGAAATTGAGAGAAAAAAAACTGCTCCTGTGATTACGAAAAAATGCATCATCCAGAAAATAAAACAAGATAGAGAGAGAGAGAGAGGGAGAGAGCTAGAAAGAGAGAGAAAGAAAATGTGAGAGAGAAGGCGAGTGAGGGACGAGGAAAAAATAAGAACCGCGAATGGGAAAAGAAAGAGCGTAGATATCGTCGAGAGATGGGAAGGTGTGTATATAATAACATTTGGGTGCATTATGTAGTTTTCTTCCCATAGTTTTTCGCACACAGCACCAAACAACTACGGGACACGGTTTCCCTGTTTTCCGGTTTGCCCCGATGCCCACTCCACACACCCTCTGCCGCTCTGTCAATGTAGATCCCTGGGGTTATTTTTTTATTTCCTTTTGAATTGAGTCTATTTCTTTCCTGCTAGCGGATCCCTTTGCACTTACCGCCTCCCCCGCTTGCGATCTGCAGTTTTCATTTCCGCGTTTCACCTTTTTTTATCCTTATTTCGGTTACCTTCGTGACCTCCCACCCCCTCCCCCCTCCCCTCCCCTCCCTTTTTGTTCCCGTTCTCGCTGTTGGCTTCCAAGTGTTTGTCCAATTTTCTGTTCGCGTTTTCCAAACTCCCCACCGCGCTTCTTGTGCGTCTGTGAAGACTTTTTTAATACTTTTTTTACTATTATGCTCCATTCGTTTCCTCCCGATGCAACGGGTGGCGTCGCCGTCTTCGATGCTGCCCTCCGCTGCTTTCAAAACTTCCCCATCCCAAAACTTGGAGTTCCGTGGCCGTTTTTCGTTTGCCCAGTTTTCGTTCGTCACTTTTCGTTCGTTCGATTCGACGCTCGTGCATCCGACCGCTCGTAGCGTTTCCTTTTCTATTGTGTGTGTGTGTGTGTCTGTGTTTTTTTTTGAGAACCAAATCCCGAAGGATCTCGCTACGTACACTACATTTTCTATCCACCTAGGTGCTCTTCCGTACCAGCTCGGTTCCACTGCCGCTGCTTGTGGTCCCGCTTTTTCCCGGCTTGTGCCAGTGGGTGTGTGAATGCCTGTTTGTATGCGAGTAGATGGCAGTTTTTTCCAACTCTTTGTTTAGTGATTTTTTAGGACCTTCCTTTTTCCGTGAGCATCCACGATCGTGCAGTCACGATGCAATTCGGCTTCCTAGTCGCTTCATCGACTTCGCGTGCTGCTCTCGCTCTCCCTTTTCATCTCTCGGTCTCGCGCGCCCCATTTCCTACCCGTTCGTTCCCCCTCTCTCGGCCAAGCATCTCTTTCCCTCTCGCTATAGTTAGGGCACAAACACCACAATACCACTATTAGGACGGCGTAGAAAAACTATGCGAACGGAAAAGGGGCCGCGCGCGCTCGTCTTCTCCGTCTCCGGTGTTTGTTGTCGTCTCTGTCTCGTCCCACAAGCGGTGCCGCCAGCAGCCGAAATACAAATTCGTTCGGGGGTTCGCTCTAGGTTCGGCACTTTTCGGGCCATCGCTGGCTGGTTGGCTGGCTGGCTGAGCGAGCCAACGAAACACTGAACACGTTCGTGCGGCGCTTTTCCTCTGCTTTTCCTGTACCGCGAGGGAGGGGCAGAAGGGGAGCGGCAAGACGGAGAATAGTGTGGCACTAGACACTAGTACACTAAGCTCTCCTGCGCCACCCGTCACGCCACCCACCAACTCAGGGGTAACTGCGGGAAGTGAGCACAGGGGGCGATTTTTCGGAACCACCGAACTGCTGGCCACTCGGAGCTGCTACCGCTCCTCACGCCCTCTCCCTCTTCCCCCTCCCCCTCTCGCACCTCTTCTGGTCCATCGTCCGCGCGCCGATGTCGTCGCCGTTATTTGGAAAAGTTTTTCGTCGACGGCGAGTGCAACAAGTGACTCTCGCCCGGACCGGGTCGATTCGGGCGGTGTAGTAGTTCTCGAACAACAATACCGTGCGCTGCTAGCGATCCTTCGAGTGCAAGTTGTTCCAACCCAACCCAGTCTAACGGCGGACGCTAGGGCGACTTTTGCACAGCGAACCCAACGAACCCGGCTGTCCTTCCGGGATGGTGCATCCGTTCGGTGGTCGATTTCTTGTTTAGTCAGTGCACTTGGGAATCATTTTCGGATCCACAAATCGACCTTTTTCCGGAAAAGGTTTACAGTATTTTCTTCGCTGAGACAGAAGCCCGATCGCGGAAGCCACGTGTTGCGAGCTCCACGTTGTTCTGCTGAAGGGAGTGCTGGTCCTGGGCCTGGAATGCACCACCTGTTGGATGTGGAGTGTTTGCCTGACGACGGCCGCCTCAAACGCGAAATCGTACAACGCACAACGGCTCGACATCAGCTGACTCCCAGTCTCATGTGCTACCATACGCGTGCCGATGGAGGCGCATGGTGTTTTTGGGCGTTTTGAAAACTTTGCTCAGTGAAGAAGAAAGCAATCTGTGAAGAAACTATTCATAGACCAAACGTAGTGCGGTAAGGTTTAGACTCCAATTAAAGTTAGATTGCCTTCGGAGGCGTCCGGATAATCAGAAATCAGTGGCGTATTGAGTTTATGCAACGGCCGGTAAATAGAGTGTATGTTGAGTGTTTTCCCTGCCGCGTGCCGTAAGCTACCAACCGCAACTCCCAATGAGCAGTGATTGGAGCGATATGATTTTCTATAGCTCCGAAGCGACGTCGCTAAGTGGCGGTGGAATTATCGAGCAGCGGCCTAAATTGCAGCCCCATCATTCCCATCCGCGTCACCTGTCAGTGCAACAGCTGCATTCTGCCACGCTGCACCACCACCGGCTATCGCAGACAAACGACATGAGCGGAGCTGGTGAGTTGAAGATCCCGTCCTTAAAGCCCTCCTAGCTAAGCGGACATTCAAATAGGGCATCCCACCGTTCTGACTAACCGTTCGTGGGGAAAGTCCATCTTTGAAGCGAAACATTTCTCGCTTTTCCTTCACCCCACGGTTTTGAATAAGTCGCACGGCAATGGGAGCTCGTTCGGGTGACCTGCCGATCAGCCGCTTCCGTTTGCACATACTCCACGAGAGGATTTATTCCGTTCACAAATAGCAACCTGTTGATTTGTTCTGTATCGTCCCTTCCGCGAGTGAAGCGACAACCTGCTTGTATGGGAATTGTTCGGGCAATCTTGCGCATTTTCTTGACCGTGCTGCTCCTGGATCCGTTTGGTTAGAGACATATTACATTGTCTGGCAAGTCGATAGGTTCTATAATGTAGTTCTATATCACAATTATGATGCGTTTTGATAACAAAGTATTTGAAATCATATTTCTTTTCTATACAAAGGAAGGCATTAGGAAAAAATATGTGCGTACGACCACGCCCATCCCATTCCTTCCATTTTGTGATCATCGATTGATCTATTCATGATAAAGCAGAAGGTGCGCAAACTGATTGTACAATTTTCGGTTAATATCCAAATTTGAAGTTTCGTGTATTCATTCTATAAATCTCTCTATATTCCGTACATATGGTGTATGTTTCAGACCTACGTGCATACCTCCACCAGAAATGTATGATTCCTCATGGAGGAGAACACTCGTTAGTAAAAAAATATATACACATGAAGATTATTCCTTTGCAGGATTTCATATATAACAGATTTAAACATAAGTTGCATATGTCGAATTATTACAGTCAACAATGGATATTCTGATAGTTTGGTATTGAAATTATACATGTCTGTTAGTGTCATTACCAACCTGACGTCGAACGTAATATCTACTAATGACTTTTTTTGAATCAAATCTATACAAACTAAAAATATATTCGCTTTTTATAATAATGTATTAATGTATTAATTAATGTAATTCATATATTCTTGTACCGTTCCGTAAGCACTGATTTTAAACAGTGCCGATTTCTCCTGCGTTTTAAAGAATTGCAGCCACAGTGTTGCTCCTGCAATTGGCGAAATGTATCGACTGTTCAACACAGTACTTATTGTACTTTTTCCGAACAGAAAGTTTTCGTCACTATATGCTTTATGCGTTTGAATGAAAGAATCTTGAAGTGTTTTCTTTGGATTCAATTAATTGAAACGAAATCTACTCCTTTCTGGGATCCCAACTTGATGATATTTCGGTACCGGGAGTGAGCGGAAATAGTTCGAAATATGGCGGGTTTCCGTGTGGTGGCTTCATGAGGCAGGCAAACTTTACATGCGCCCACCCGGGCGTAATCGCTTATCAGCTTCGCAGTTTTGCAAACCAAAGCGCGTACCACATACGCACACACAGCCACCCTTGCAGCCAAGCGATTAATCATGCAACGGCAGGAAAGCTCAAGGAATGCGGCGACCGGATCGGTAGGGGATTGGGATGGGGCCTGTGGAACGCACGGAACTATGAACAGCAACGCAAGATTGCGTTCCGCCTATCAGCAAATAAATTCAAGGTTTTCTGGGAAAACACGAGCCGGGATGGGGCGTCCTCAATCTTTCCCTCCGACCCAACCTTCCCGCGGCTCCCGAGTGCATCGTCAACCAGTGGGGCGTCTTTGTGTGGGGTGAAAAATGCAACCAGACGCAGCATCTTCTCGCCCATTTCAATCTCCTCAAAATATTTCACATCTTGCTTCGGCTCCTGCAGCTAAAACTGCCCGTTCGAGGGTCTCATATATTACCTCATTTCTACGCATTCCCGCGACCCTACATTCGAGCAGCGAAATGAGGCGAGGGAAATTCATCACAGCGAGATAGACTTCTGGCCTGTCGCTCTTGTCTGGTTTCCACTCGGTGACGCAAAGATTCCATACGCCAAAACGCACGGCAACGTCTTCGCCGCGCTGCGCTTCCATCACCCGCTCGCCATTCGTCATCCCGACGAGCATACATTTCTTACGCACCCTGCCTCCGGCAAGAATTCGACTTCCTATTTTCTCAATCGAGTGCCTCAAGAAATGCCACCCGAGAGCCCGACCGAAACGAGGACAACGTGTGTGTGCACGAGAGAGGAGCCAGAAGCGACGCTGCTGCTGCATCTGTGCAAGATGCAACAAGTTTCTGCATCGCGTTCGCGCGCACTCCGTGGGCGCATGCTTCCGTCCTACTCTTTCGTTTCCATCGCGTCTTCGTGTCCTTCGTAGATCGCGTCTGCTCGCCTGCTTCTCGCTGGTTTCCCGTTTTCTTCGGCCCCCCATTCCGCCCGTCCGTCCGTGCCTTTCCCTTCACCGTTGCATTTGCCCTCTCTCACTCTCTCTCTCGTACGCACACTGCAGTTCGCACTCTCATCTCATCGTCGCCGTCTCTCAGCCGTCACATTATCATCATCGCGGAGCCGTCGCGTCATCGCCGTCGCTTCATGCGCCGCAAGTCTTTGCGATTATAATTCCGAATACGCAAGAAGTGCCAATTTTCTAAGCACGTTCCAGTCGCATGGCGCCCTCGGTCCTTTAACCACTTGTTAGGCAAAAGGGATAGGTCGGGCGAGAGTGAGCGGAACAGAATGATAAAATGTGAGCGAGAAAGGTAGAGAAAGAGAGAGAGAGAGAGAGAGAGAGAGAAAGTGAGAGAGAGAGAGAGAGAGATGGAGAGAGAGAGGGTAGGACACATTCTACGAAATGAATACTCGAAAATAAAAAAAAAAAACTACTAGCGAGTGGAGGTGCAGGGGATAATTCCAATTTATGGTGCACTTCTAATCTTGCTCCTACACACAAAGAACTTCGCCGTCCCCGCCTTCGGCCTCCCTTGAACTCGCGGCGGAACGACGAAGAAAAGTGACAATCTTTTTGTTGTTGAGTTTGTTTTTTTTTTTTCTCGGCCACCAAATTCAGTTCCGGATCGAAAAGGCAGCACGAGAAGGGCTAGTGTGCGTCCGTACGGAAGTGTAGCACCCTTCTCCACACCACGACACCCTCCGTGCCAGATGTTCGCACACAGACAAAGGCTTGCTTGTTGGTGCTCGTGCCGTGTGTCCCCTTTCTCACTCAACCCCGACCGGGATCGGTTGGTCTTTTCACCAGCCCCGTGTTCTCGAGTGCGTGCCTGCAGTTATCCCGTTCTAAAGTGCATGTGCAGCGGGAGAGTGCACCGCCTGCATCCCGCGAACCGCTTGCCCCGGGGAGGGGAAAACTAGCGCGAAACACTAGCCGTTCTTTGCTGGCGCCCGTGCGATGGAATACACCCAAACATACGAATGCAGCGACTGGATGCAGTTCACACGGCCGCAACCGATGCACCCGGTGCACTCGCTTTAGTACCATTCCGCATGCGCGTTGTTCTGTGCGCTGCACTTCGTTGGATGCATTGTTGGAGTGGTCATGATTCTTCCCCCGAATGCGCGGCGCTGGTATTGGTGAGCGCCATTTCCCCACCGGCCGAGCGCCGGTTGGGGATGCATATGGGACGGCGAGTGCGCGCGCTGAGTGCCGGCTGAGCGAGTTACTCCCACTCAGTGCACTCGCGTCGCGCGCGTGCACCACCACCACCACCAGACAGAGAGGGCAACACGGCTGGGCCGCGGCGCGAGCGGGACGGCCGGCTGTGGCGGCGGCCGTGGCGCGATGGCACTCAGCCAACTGCACGGCGTTTTCCCCGTCGTCAGTCGCATCAACGCACTGCTCCGATATGCACCGGAACGCAATTTCGGACGCGGCCCGAGTCGACCCGAGTAAGCCAGGCGTTTCATTCAATCCCTCAAGTGCCCTCAGTCATTTTTTCCACCGGCGGCGGTTGGCGGCAAGTGGCCGCACGTCGCGAGTCGCGAGACCGGAGTTCGCCGTGCTCTAATCCGTGCTGGCCCGGTGTCCGGGGCAGGAAAGCGTGCACGAAAAAAGAAGAAGAAAAAAAACAAACGGAGGCATTTTGCCCTTTTTATTCGCGCTAGCGCTCGTGGTTTCAGTTGGCCTTCGTTGGGTCGTTGTTGCAAGCAGTGATTTAGGTTGTTAAGTTGGTTTGAGTTTTACAATAGGAAACCCAAAACCGTGCGTGAGAAGTCGTGCAGTG
>JAOEFI010000003.1:45361182-45413315 GCA_034621735.1 Anopheles plumbeus
GCACGGTGCACTTCCGGGCCGGTGGTGGCGGTGCGTGAGGCAATGAAGTACTACAACCATCCGACAACTGACCGCAAAACTATCCTCCCGCTGCTTGGGATTCCGCCGTTCGATAGTGTGATCGTTGTTGGCTGCCGCCGCTACTGATGGGCCCCCAAATACTTAATTCTTCGTGTCACACCTTTTGTGTGCGGCGTTTGTGTGTCAATTGACCGTCTCCGGTTCCCGAAATATCCCGCACCGCGCGCGCGGTTGTGGAGGGCGTCTTGAGTGCGTGTGTGCAATAATCACATCCGGTGCAGTATGTCGCCTACCCTTGGGATTTTTTGGATCAAAAAATCAAAGTGGCAGATGTAGGGCTTTTCTCTTTGGTTTCAATCCATCAAAGAGGGCGAAGAAGGAAGTCGTGGCTGTGTTTGACGCTGTTTCAATGGCAGATTTCGTGCGTGAAAAACATGAAAGCGGCCACTCTGGTGAGAGATGTGTTCACCGAATCAATAAACGAACGGTTGAAGTCGCGATGAAAATGGCGAACCATGTATCTGTGAATACTTTCGTCGCTTTACAGTCACCGGACCATTGTCCGAGGGACGACAAGCTAAGATAACTGTTAAATCAAGTCAGTTAGCGATGACCGACGCGAAAACCGCAAATCCAAACGCCAGATTAAAGAACCCGGAAGGCTTCCTACGGGCTTCCAATAAGACACTGGTACTCGAGACGCATCAACGAAAAACGAATCAAAAGTCCCTGCATCGACAATAATACGCCGAGACCGTGCTTTAACTTTGCGCCCAACGAAATGTTTAAAAAAATTACTACTCAACGGTTTGCAAGGGTTCGGAAAAAAGAAACAGTAGAAGAAATAACTGTATATCCATATGGTTTGAAGAAGAAAAAAAAAGGAAATCAAACAACTTGTTTCTGTGTTAAAGTGTGATCAAATTATTTTCGCCACCAAAATGTATTGATCGACGGTTTTTGATTTTTTTTTATTTGGGGTTTCGTTCCGTCGAGTTTTTGAGTGAAGCCGTTGTCGCTGGTTTTTATTTCAAATTGTTTCGTTTCGTGTTTCGGTGTTTCAGTTTTTTTTTTTGTACATAATTATGTTTC
The DNA here is from genome assembly GCA_034621735.1 of Anopheles plumbeus. Classification (NCBI taxonomy): domain Eukaryota; kingdom Metazoa; phylum Arthropoda; class Insecta; order Diptera; family Culicidae; genus Anopheles; species Anopheles plumbeus. The sequence goes on from JAOEFI010000003.1 coordinate 45,362,296, forward strand.
CAAGTTTACACATTTTTTCGAGCAACTCCTTTCAATCGTTATGATCGCGCATGCGTAAACCATTCCAGTGGGCCAGTGACTTTGGGTGTTTTTATTTTTGATTTTGTTTGTGGTTTGTGTTTCGTTTCGTTCAGTTTTTGGCAACGGTTTTGGGTATCGTTCAGTGGAGCGTTTTGTTTAATTTTCTCTCCCGGTTTCTTCCCCGTTTGCGCCAATGCCGCAGTGCAGATGATTGCAAGTTTTCGGTTTACCATTTACGGTGTAGTTTCATTGTTGTTTTTACCCAAACTCCTCCAACGCAACGTGTGCATATTGCAATTACTTTTCGGTTCACGCCGTGCCGGCTCAGAGCAACCACTGACGGACGCGTTCGAGGAGCAGACGCCGGAACCGGTGCCAGAGCAGTGCGAGTACTAGAGGCAGCGCATCGTCCCACACTTGCCACAGTCGCAAGCCACGCCAGCAGCACAAGATAGAAGGGGGGCCGCGCACGGAGTGTCGGAGAAAGTGCTGATCGTAGTTTTCGAGTGTCGCACCAGCAGTCACTGGGGAAGATCTTCTCCCCGCGGTGTGTCCTTGCCCCGCCGCGTACTGCGGAGCGCACATCCTGTACGCATCCTACGCATGCGCTCGTCCTTTCGGGAAGCCGACCAGCCATCGATCCCGTCGGTTGATCGCGAGAAAGGCCCACCAAACTGGGGGATGAAAGAAAGGCCGCACCCGAAGCTCGTGACATTTTCCCGGCCATGTGTGTGCGTGCGTGCGTGTGCGTGCCAGAACCACCCCACCTTCCACCGGCGCTGGCCGCTGCGCCGCGCCCGTCGCCATCCGGTCGCCGATAGATCGGCCGATGTGCTCACGTCCGTCTGCTCGGCGCCCCGCGCTTTGTCATCCCTGTTGTGTTCCAGCAGTGTGCGTTAGTGCGTGTGCGTAGTTGTTACTTTGTGTACATATGTGAAAGAGAAACGGTGCGCGTCCTCGTCCCACGTAAACCACAACGAGTCGGAAGCGTAGAAGGAAGCGTTCGAGGGAATCGAAGAAGTGTTTTTTTAAATGAAAAGTGGTAAGTGCCGCCGCCAGGTCGACCAGCAGCGAGTCGACGAAACCGAGCGCAAAAACCGTGATCCTCACGCAGTGACTCATCGGCCCTCCTACTGCGGGCTCGGAGGAAATTTATTGGCGCTAGTAAAACTGTTCACAGTCGCCATTGGAAACACAAAGAGAAAGATAGAAAGGTAGAGAGAAAGAGGCTCGAACGCGACAGCTCCTGAAGTAGTATAAATACTCCATTTTTCCGCTCATCGAGCGACCGCTCAAAGCATACTTACTTGCATTTGGCCAGCTCCTTGTGAGAATTGAATCGGCGTCGAATTTGACTATCCCCAAAAACTTGCCCTACCTCAGCGGGTCCGGTCCGCACCGGTCCGTTCCGATCCGATCCGATCCGATCGTTTGCACCCACCGATGTCGTGATGTTCTCCGAAGCATCTTCCTTCCTGCCGGCGAAAGATATGAGTGCGTGAGTTTTGCAGAACCATTTTTATTTCCACCTCCTCCCTCCGCCGTATCACTCTACTTCTCTGTGCATCACATCACTACTCGCCCGCACCCTGCGATTCTCTCTCCCCCTCTCTCTCTTTTTCTCTCTCTCTGTCCCTCGACAAACTGTGTGTCTATGTGATTAACTGCTTCCGGTGTGATCTATATTTCTCTTTGCTCCTATCATTTCCATTAACTAATATTTCGTCACTGTATATACTAGTTACGTGTCCTTGCGTCAATTTTGTGTGTATTTGTTCGTGTTTTAACTGTCTTCCGCAAATTCGTCTAACGATTCATTCATGTCATTTTACACTTCAATTATATTTTGGAACGGGAACTGTTACAATGTGCACGTAAAATGGACACGTCTACAATGGTATGCAGACCGAAGTGTTTACGGTCCAGTGTGCCAGTCCGCATTGGGTCACACCTTGTACCAAAATCGGCGAACCATAAGCGGTAGACGGGAACCGGTAAAAAAAAATTACTTTAAATATCAGTAGGGACGAACCGAGACGGTAAAAATCCATAATCACGAATCTGGCACAACCTTCCCGAACGAGCACAGACGCAAGTTGGGAAGTTGCAGCGCGATTCAACGCCTCGGAGTGAGAAGAATAATGAGACGAACATATGTTTGAATTTCGAATGAGATCAAGTCCAGACCGCTTCGTCGCCCCTCTTCTCGTCGCTCCCTTCGTGGCGATAGAAGATCTGTGCAAATATCTGTGCAGATCGTGGCAAAATCAGAAGCCCGTCGTCAGTGTGCGATGTCGAATTTCGCTCCGCTTTCCTCTTTCCCACCTCGGGAGTTAGTCGTCGCGCCGGTTTCTTCTGCTGCTCGCTTCTTGGCCGGAATTCCAAAGTGCATCCTGTCTGCGGTGTCTCGTTTTAGGAACACCTTTCAGGCGTTCTGTTTTTTCTCTCGCTCTCTCTTTCCCGTTCTGCACTCAATTTCGACTTTGGCCATGCGCACCCGTGTCCGTGAATGCGGCGTGATTTATCTTGCAGCCGTGGTGTCCTTTTTAGGTGTCAAAGACGCAGGAAGACTATTGGTTGGGGTTTTTGGTGGGCAACAAAACAGAACCCGGTGACTGCTCCAGTAGTGCTTACCGATGAAGTGGAAGATTGCACCCGATTCTGACAGCCTGTGACGACGATTATCGCTTGCTTGGTCTGTCGGTTGCAAAGCAGTCGGAGGTTTTCCGGATTTTCGTGAGATCGGTGTACCTTATTTGCTTCCTTATGATGATATGCCAGCCGTATGCTGCCTTCAAAGGATAAAGAGAATGCATTGAAAAGCCTATTTTCATGCGCATTACATAATCGAGTTGACCGGGCCTCGACGGACATTCGAATACTCCCCGCCACTGCTGCGAACGGATTGGTTGCAGCGCTCGGATCGACTGATAAGACGATGCAGTTTTCTAGTCGTCGGCGAGCTCGCGAACTGATTAGCGCCTATCGGGTTCATCCATTTGCGCACACGCTGGAACGCAAACGCACACTATCGGGTGCCTCGTGACATCCGTTCTGGATGCTTCGGTGTTCAATCAACGCGTTCCTTGACACGCCGTTGCTCAGTTTGGCCGTTGAACCTCCAAACCCAACGCGAAGAAACAGGCGAGCGAAATGTCAAATAAAGAAACTCGCACGGTGGCCACGCGTCGGGCTTCCGGGCGGCACAGAAGACGCCAGTCGAAGACTCTGTACGAAAAAACCGGGCCTTGCCTTCGGGAAGCTCCTCCTTCTTTCTACCGAGCCCTACAGCCGGGCCGAGTGTTGGCCAAACCCAAGCCAGCAAACATTGGGCAGAACACAAAAACGCAACGGAAAAAAGGGAAACACGAAAATGCATGGCGAGCGGGTTCGATAACCAAACCCGCGCCGTACCGGGAAGAACAAGAAGGTCTGTCCATCGGTTGGCGGCCGAGTGTGACGAAACGTCGTCGCCGCCGTCGTGCATCGGAACGGCGCGCAAAAAGTCACACGACGATGCGGTTAGAAGTCGACGAAAAAAATAATCCGCCGACTGTTTAAAAAAAGAATGTTCAGTGGAAGTAAAAACTCCTAAAAAAATGACAACCGAAGTAAGAAAATCTAATCGAATCGAAAACTAAGGCCGACGGTCGATTGCATCGACGTTTCCGAAGGGATGGCCGTTCGATTGGCTCCCGGCCCGGGGTGACTTGCATCAGCGGGTGCATTCGCTTACGCCTTGGAAAATCGTCTTCGCCGCATCCGGTGTTGCCATGTCGAAATCGAAAGAAGAAAGCGAAAAATAAAACACTTGCACTAAATCAAAATGCCGTCCACCATTTGTTTCCGATTTCATTGACGCTTTCGACACCGAACGGAATGGGCGGACAGAGCAAAACAAACAAGAAACCCATACAAAATGGGTGCAATTGGGCGTGGGTCTTCGGTGGTGGTGTCTAGAATGAGCCTAAGCCAAGCCGAACGTTCCGGTACGTTGTAATGAAATAATGTTCCGAGAACTGTTTTACGTTAGCTTTACTTTGAAAACTGCCACCCAGAAAGAACCCATTCATGGTGAAGTTTCACTTGCCATCGACGGCCGGACGAAATCAATTGATTTCTACCCTACAGCCGTGAAGACGTTCGACGATTCGACGGTTGATGGTGTGACGACGGCTAAGCCAACAACACCATTATCTCAGCATAAGTGGAGCGACTCGTTGAAGACGGTGGAACGGGACACGTTTCCAACACCACCACTGCGGGACGATTTGTGAATGAATCGTACGACGCCGCGGCACTCGCTGCACTTTAAGATGCAGTGTAAGATATGCACCGCGTCATAGTACGCAACATACGGGCGGTGCGCGCGGGGACGCGAGAAAAGCGCAGCTAAATCGGATTCGAACGCCGACCACGCGACGACCAGACCCTTTCTCTCGGGCACCCTTTAGTGCCCGCGCGGTTTCCCGACCAGAACCGGGGAGAGTTTACTTGTGTGTATGAAAGAGAAAGAGAGAGATAGAGAGAGATGGAGAGAGAGATACGGGGTGAAGAATTGGTGGAAACTGGCTGGCAGGAAAATCGGTTCCTATCGCTGCTGGCTGCTGGCTGCCGTTTGTAGTTGCAGTTGCAGTTGCAGTTGCATAATCGCACGGTAACAACAACAACAGCACCAGCATCACCGCAAACCGGCTTTCGCTGGCTGCTCACGCGACGACTGGTAATGGTTTTCCGTGAAGGTCGACCTACCGACCCGCACGGGGCCTCCCTGTGCGCACGAGGAGGATGAATCCCTGGACACGATGCTGGCTCCGGTGATGCACCTTTATAAATACATCTCGGTCTTGATTGGCCTTGGTGTGTGTGTGTGTGTGTCTGTGTGTGTGTACGGTAGGGTGGGTGTGGGTGTAGGTCTGTGTGCCGCAGGGAATTGGAGCAACAATCTCACGACGAGTTTTCCAGACGCCGACGACGAAGGCAGCGGGCAGCGAGACGACAGACCCACGGCGGAGGGATTTTCTTGGATGCTGCCTTTGTACTCTGTAGGGCAGGGCGGTGCGGCGTTTTATGCGCGGGAATTTCTTCCCGATCGCACCGATGTGCAACTGGTGCACGGTTCAGACCGGGAGGCGACTGACCGTCCGTCATCTTCACCTTGGCGGGGCGGCTGGCGTTCGCCTTTTCCAGTAACGGCAACAGTCAGTCGACTGTCCTCGAACTCGGCCCCTTGTTTTGCCCCCCAGAACACTCTCGCCCTCTCCGTCCCTCGACGGTTGATCTCGACGACTGCACACGAGCAGAGATGACGATGCACTGACCGGCCGATCGTTGACGGGATGGCACGTGCTTAGTCGTCGTGGCGAAAGTAAAAGTGCACGCCGAGCACGCTGTGCAACCCCACCCCACGGAGAGACAGTCTCGGCTGCCGACTGCGTCGTGCCGGTGCAGCCCGCCGGCGAGCGTGTGTTTAGAATATTTCCCGCCCTTCCGACCATCGTGCATCGGAAAAATTGGGAAAACTCGAATTCGCCGGCGCGTTCCCCTCGCATGAGAGAGTGTTGGCCGTGTGTGTGTGTGTGTGTGCGGCTGCTTTGGCTACCGATTAGAAACCGTCGCCACCGCCGCCGACGCCCCGGACCCGGATACGAGATTTTGCCCGAGAGAGTGCATGTGCACGGTGAGTGCACCGCTGCACTGCCGAAAAATGCACAACAACAAGCCACCCCAGCGTCCTCAGTGTGGCTGTGTGCGTCTAAAATTGATGCAACAGATAGCGAGGAGTTTAGAAAAAGGGTGCACCCGTCGGTGCACCGAGCAGCGGGACTTAGTTCGGGTGGGGACGGGATGGAGATATGGTGTAGATGTAGAAAAAGGGTCGTCGGCACACGGACGAATCCGGCCGATTGGGCCAGAACGGGACGAAACGATGGTGCATTTTCTAATGCAGCTGCCGCCGTGTCTAAATGCACCCGACGACGACACGATGGGGGGCTGGACCTGCACTCGATCGGTGGTAAAAGAGCGCACTTAGATGCACGCATAGAAAAACCGGATTTTGGAACAGTCGTTATTGGTTGGCCCGTTTCGGTGATTCGATCGGTAGGCCTCGAGAACAAGCAACGAACGCTCAGCATCATGATGTCGATTTCGTTCCTCCCTGCGCCAGTTGTGCCACTTGCTGTTTTTAAGTGAACTACTAGTGAGCTACCTTTCGCAGTATTTGGATGGTTGTGGATTTTTTCCCGGTGGTTTTCAAAACATAAACAAGTGCTTCGAGAAGTGTGATAAGCAGATTTCACCCTGTAAGGGAAACCTCGAAAAGCAATAACATCGTTCTGACACTGCTTTCATAATAAAATAACAACGTTAGGTAATCTAAAGCATTGATCATCAAATGGTTGGATTTAAGGAGGGCTTTCGATTTGAATTGAAACACATGATTTTGTAGTGAGTTTATCAGTTTTTTAATGAATTATATAAAGACCATGCGGCCTGCGCTAGAAAGGCTTAGAGGCGAGTGCCATTTATTCAGACATATTCAAACTAATGTTAAGTTTTTTTCGTAAGAGACATAGGCCTTATTCAGTTTGGTTTTATGCTTCATCCGGTAGAGTCTCTTGCATCTTTCAACACCAACAAACTGGTCACATTCGAGGGCTGCCGAGAGCGGCCAATGGCGCCAAACTTGACCGAAATGACTCAACCTGGACGGTTCCACCTCGCAGTCTTGACCTTAATGAGCCACCAAGCGGACGGTTTTAATGAGATTTTGATTGAACAAATCATCTAACGATTGCACCGAACGCGCGGGCCAACCCGGGCAAGCGAATTCTAGACCCCCACCCCCATTCGAATCTTGCTGGACCGTTAAAGGTTCCGCTCACAGCGAAACCCTTCAGCGAAGTCTACTACAGCGAGCTACTATTGAGCTACGCCTCCGAACGATCGGAGGCCTCTTTTGCGCCCCGTTGTTGGGCAGCTTTGGAGCACAAAAAGCACGTATGAAATAGGTTATGACATGTACGTATGCCACTCAAGGCCACCGATCGGGTCATGTGCGGCCGGTGGGGACGATGGGGACGGAGGGGCACACATCCTCACAGGGATCGGACACCAAGCTCGGCCATTTCCCGGCACGGGCATGTTGGAAGCGTTCTAAAACAAGTTCTTAGACCTCGGACTCACACAGACCTGCCTGCACAGTGCAGTGGTCGTGTGCCACTGCGAGATTCAAATCGTGCAACCCCAAAGGCCAAACCCTCGAAACAACCATTTTGAACATTTGCTCCCTTCCCCCACTTTCCGTTTGTGTGTGTCTCTCTCTCTCGCTCTTTATCTCTATCCCCTACACACACTCTCCCCTGAGATGTACCCTCACCGTGTGTTTGCCCGTCAGATTCAACTGCCCTTCATCCCCACCACGGGAGGCTATAGAACATGGGCCACGAAGCATCAAACCGCGAGACCCACACTAGCGTCTGTTTTGCGGCTGGTGCTTAATTCGATGAATTTAAATAAATCTAAACTTGAAATTCCACCATACCACCGCACCAGAAACCTCGAACGACTGCTACCTGGCCCCTGGCCAACGGCGTTAAGTTCAAGTTTTTCGCCAATTACCCGCACACCCGGTTGGCCGCCCCGGTTTTGGTGTGTGCCCCGTTGTCCTTCACCGGTTCAGTTCCTCGACGATCCGACGATCGCTGGGAGCGCAATATGCCGACCACGGGTGGGGGGCGTGCAGTCAACGACGCATACTATCGACGAGGGCAGGATCGTGCGTAATTAGCGCCTAACGAGCGGCCACTGCTGGTTGCCTCGCACACAGCAGCGCGAGCGCCCGAGTAGTGGAGAATAAAACTGTACAAGAATTCGAGATCATTAACGATCGATCTCGATGCTGCCGTGCACGAAGTGAGTCGCAGTTGCAGCGCCTTCACTCAGCGTAGAACCGGTTGCGATCCGAACTACACTTCCTGGAAGCGTTTCTACGATTGGAAGTGTTTTGACATAAAAACGATCAGAACGATAGAAACGAACAAACGAACAAAAACAAGCGGCTAAGTAGCCACAAATAGTACATCGAATGGAAAGGGCAACAGGAAGAGATTCTTACCGTCCCACCGGGTGTGCATCGGCCATGGGTCCTTTTCGGCGATGTAGCAAAGAACCCGGGGTGTGAACGTGCGTTAAGCATCATCCGGAACTGGGCCGTAGTAGTGCCTGACCAACTTATCTGTCACACATGTCATCCAGTATCCACCCGCGCACCCGGGGGCCCTTTGTTTGATACCGAAGCGGCGAGCTGGCCTTCGGTCGGCATCGGTCACGTCGCCTGCACGTGCGGGAGCAGACTTCTACATCGAAAGCCGACACAGAGTTTCCAGCTTCTTCGTTCCTTTTGTTTTTTGGGACGTTAATCGCCGTACGGCTTTCGTTTTCCGATCGCACCAAGAACGATGGCCCATTTATCATTTTCCTTTGTTGCCGCATGCGCCACAATGCAACCACCTGTTTCCTCCAGCACACATCTTCCACTGCCAGCAAACAGAAAGCACCTCCGCATGCCTCCATCAGAGCCCCCGTGATGTTGTTCTTTTTTCAACAATGTTCCACTCCATGGTCTCTACGTTGTCGGATCTTCCAACAACGTGGTGTGGTTTTCGTGTGATCGAATCTCAAGGTTCACTTCTTTTTCATGTCTGGAAGACACTGACTGTGGATGGCTGTTACGCTGTGTAGCGATCGGGAATAAAACAAAATTTATGAAACGAACAACCAATCGTTTCCTCATAGTTGTGGTCCTAAACTCCACTGTACGCCTAGCCATACCAACTAGACACGTTCCGACGCTCTGTTCACCTAAACTGGATAAGATTGGTGTTTTGTTTTTGTTTTGTTCTCCGTTGTCTGTTTGTTTACTGCGCTAGCTGCTGGCACGCTAACTTACTTGCTATGTTTTAGCTTCTTCGTGGCTCAAACTTATCGTTTAGTTGTCAACGTTGTTGTGAACCACATGGAGAGCGCACACGATATACGTGTGTCGGATAAAAAAAATTGGTCCCAAGTTCGGCAAAGTAGGTGGTATGCGGGGTCGAGTGGGAGGGTGGGGGGACGACACGGGCCAGGCCGAACGTGAGTTTTGGCGAATTTTTTTGAGTGGGACTCACCGCCACCCCAGACCCCGGTGTCGCGTGAATCTGCCGCACGCGCAGCTACCGACGCGTGGAGTGTGCTCGGGAGGGCTTCAGCACCCACCACCATCGCTAGCCCGTATGCATGCCGTGTCGTTTCCTGGAGGTGAAGCGAATGACGCATTTTTGGTGCCGCACACCTTTTGTTTTGGCTGCCTCCTCTACTAAGTGGCCACAGCATAAGCATCATCGTCTCGAGTTCCTTCGGTTTTTATTCACACGCCGTAAGAAGGGTTTTTTGGTGTGGAGCATTTTTATCGATCCTCGAGCGAATGTCACAAAGTATCACGCACGATTTGCCCATCTGTCTAATTAGGAAGTATTATCGTCACTTTCGTAAAGTCTACCAAACATATGTGGATTAATCATGGGCCGCTGATCTAGTTAGTATAGACATCATGTTAACACATGAGCATGCGAGAAGCATTGGGTCTAATCTTAACGATGGCAGAGTCTCCCAGTTGTCGCGAACAACTGTGAAGTCCTGAAAGCCCACAAATAGGTCCAACGAATTAGTAGTAGGTAAAGTCCCAAAAAGTAGGAAATAGTAAATTTCAATTCAATGATATCGCTCAGCTAAGCTGCAAGTTCGCATCTTTCAACAAAGTGCATTACGAATGTGTATAAAACAAAGAAACGCCACCACGACCACTACACGCCGAACGATCGTTACTTTCGCTTTCGTGTGAATCACTTCGACGCGACGCGACGGAGGAAGAAAAAACGCGCAAATGCATCCCGATGACGCGAGCGCACGGGTCGGCCTCATTTCGGTTGCATCTTGCCAAAAAATGCATGTCAGCAAGCCGATGGTAAGTGGGTGAGCACCACCCAACCTGCCCCTCCGCCTCCACCACCCAAAAAAAAGAAGCGACTTCCCTTCTGGTCGGACGACGTGCGATCCGCCCCGAGACATCCGAGATAAACAAAGCGGCACTCATCCAAGGCCTGCTTACGTTGTCCATCGATGGTCCATCGCCCCACACGGTCGATTCACACACACACACCTACGCAGCCAGACAGCAGCAGTGGGGGATATGTTTTTCGGCACATTTTCGGCACTCGGGGCACACGCACGCGGCGAGCCGGCCGAATCTCGCCGAAGCCACGAATTTCGCCGCGCGTTTCTCGGCGTCTCGCGGGCTGTCGGGCCTACACGGGCGCGCGGGTGCATGTGCATCCACCATGAGAGCCGTCCTGTCGCGCGCGAAGGATGAGAGCCGCGTGCGAATATAGGTGCACCTTCGACGAATTCGGCAGCGACGGTTTGTGCGTACGCCGTGAGTGATTTGGTTTTACGCCGCCTTAAAGGCTCCACAATTCGGCGTCGGAGTCACTCTTCCCCGAAAGGCAGCCCGCACCGGTGGGCCGTGGGTGGCCGCGACCGTGAAAGGGCGGCTTTGTTTTTGGAGCTCGTGATTGCTTTTTTGCCTTCCTCTTGCCCTACTTTTCCAACGAGACCGAGTCGCATCGTCCGCGGCCGCAACGATAACGCAAGGTTTTTGTTTTTTGGCTTCCTATTCGAGGGCCTGCTACCACTCACTCACTATCTGGTGTCGGGTTTTCGGCGTTCTTTTTTTTTTGTTTGTTTTTGCTACGCCCTCCACCACATCCGACAAGGGAACGGAACGGTTTCTGGTTGTCGGGTTTTTTTTCTTCTTTTCTTCAGCCTGCTCGGCCGACCGTCTGTGGTGTTGATGTTTCTGGCGCAAATATTGACTCGGCTGAATTTGGATGTAATTGAGTCGTCGGGAGATTTTTACTACCGACGATGACGGCGACGGCGCGACTAGACTGTTTACGTTTACGTATGTTTGGGTAGGTCATGGTCGTCGTCGTCGTCGTCGTCTCTGTCGACGAGTGACGCATCGGAACCATTTTCCCTATCTTTGTCCGGTCTGGGATTGGGTCGTTTTAGTTCGCTAGACAGCTCTTTCGATTGAGTGGCTTGATGTGATGAGGTTTCACAGTATTTTTGTGATGATGGATTCTTTAATTAGTCCAAACAAATCGTGGAAGGTTAAGGGAAGGCTCAAACTCTACCGTTGAAGAAGGAAGTAGCTTCCATTTGGATGGGTTTGGTTAATCGCTGAACCGATTCTAAACCCTCATCCAGACGGAATCACGTCACCGGATGAAGCGTGTCGCGTTTTCCACTCAGACAGTCCGGACGGTAGCAACACCTCTTCCCCGAATGTCGTACAATGCGTTGACCAGATCCCCCTTCAGTTCGGGAATCTATTTCGTCCACGGAGCTGTGACTGTTTTCGCTGAATCTGGAATCTGGAAACGGAACCATTGAGTGCCGAATTTGATCTTTGCGGTGAGGAATGGATGTGTCTTTAACTACCGGAAGTACTACGCGTGCTTTGGCTTACAAAATTCCCATGGGGAATTCGTATTTGTCTAGAAACATGCTTTGTCTTTTTCAAGCCCGGTTTTTGAGGGTAAATTTCCCATTGCTTTTGGCATCTATATAGCAAACATTAGTAGATTTTGTTTTTGATTCTAATAAGATTCCACCATAACCATAGTTTGCGTTGGGGTACGTTTTTACCGAACGTGAATCTATTGTTGAAACGATGTATTAAAGTTTCATTTGATATTTGCGATACTCGAACACGAAAGAGTTCTCGTTCATCAAAGCATCCCATTTTTATATCCAGGTTCGCCTCTGTATTAGCAAATCTGAAAACCAAAGATTGATGGAACGCTGGGTGGTACGGTTTATTTTAGCAGTAACATTATGTTTGTCCGAAATCGATCGATTTAGCACGGCGCAGTGATGCACCGCAGCCTCACCCGCTACCCTCCCCCACTGCCCCCGGAATGCATCCTCAACAGCTGAGTCAACACTCCCAAACGCGCCGCCGGGCCCATGTTCGGACATCAAAAACTCACCCTCCTCCCCGGGTGACCGGCGCACGGACCGAGCAGCAAATCATCCCCCCACCCCGTGCGGTGACGATGCTTTTCGGGGACGAATTGTTTGTGCATCGAAAAAGGGGGAACAAAAAAAAAAGAATAATAGGGGATGAACATTTTAAAAAGGGAAACATACACCCCGTAATGATAAAGCAAGCACCATCAGTGTCTAGAAATGCGCTACGAGGCATGAGTAGCGGGTGAAGGTTGGAGATGGTTGGAGGGAGAACAACATACACAGCATTTTTATCTCTTCGTAGAGTGGAGAGAGCAGCGGGCGAGGAAAAAAAAGCGAGCAACACTCAAGCGTGGTTTATTTTTAACGATGTTGAAATTGGGTTTACTTTGGTTTTTTCCGTTGGCCAGGCGTTGGTGTGGGGAAAATTTTCTATTTTTTTAAAACTTATAACTAACCAATTTTTGTCGCCTGGCATCGCCGGATCGGTATTGGGGTTTCATATCATGCCTTTTTGCCTCATTTCGGAGAACGGTGGAATCTATTGGAATCAGAAACACTAACACAGGCGCACAACCCCCACCACCCCCCCCCCCCACCAGGACACGGAACGCTTTCCCGGACCGAAATTTCTGCATGGCGTGGAATAAAAGGGTAAAAAAATCCCTTTCCCTTAGTTTCGGCCATACTCGAGTAGGGGTCGCGACACAAGCGAATCCGTGGCCGGGGGCCGGGGGTCGTGTGGCGTGGGTGTGGGAGTCGGTTGGTTTATGTACAGAGAAGCTGCACATGTTGCAATCGCGCATGTATGTAGTTTTTGCCCGGCGCGAGGATAACGATTTTTTCTTTGTCACATTCTCTCGTTCTCTCATGGGCGCTTTTTTGAGCGGTTTCAAAAATAAAATATTTTTACACCCCGCCCATCACACCCCCTGTCACCTTACGTGCGCCAGGTCGGTTCAGTTCAGTGTTTATTTTTTTCCATCCCTTCAAAAACGGGTATTCCACCCCCCGGGATTTGCTGTCGCCGTTTGCCTCGCCACCAACGACCCTTCCGCACATGCACCCTCGAGCGGCGGCGCCATCACCACCGATTAAAAATTCATTTTTAACGCTACGGGATGAAGGTTTTTTTTTCCTCCCCCGGGTTCCGTTCCATTGCCCTCACTTTTTTCTGATGCAACCCCCGCCCCGCCGGTGCCCTCCGTGGAAAGTGCATCGCGTCTCAATCATCCCCAATACTGTGCCAGTGCTGTGCTAGCGATGATTACCATGGCGCCCGTAATGACGACGACGCCGATGACGATGATGATGATGATGATGATGGGTTAATGAGAACGAGGGTGTATGCGTGTGGTTCATTGTAATGGTTTCAGGCCTCTTCACCTGCCCCAGGGACTCACCAACACCGCCCTTGCGACCTTGCACCCGCGTGGATTTGGTCATGGTAAAAATTTATTCATTTTTTCGATCCAAAAATGATGAAAAATAAAACATAAAAATACCACCACAAACAAAGCTGCCATGCTATGTGCACGCGGCTCACGCGGGGCACGTGCGGGATCTAGGAGTATGCTTTTGGAGTATTTAACATTATGTCGATTTTTGAGCAGCGCCCGATTGGGTGGTTGTTCGAATGTGCGTTTTTATATAATTTTATTCGAAGCCCCCTGCTCGGCACAACGATGAACGGGACGGTTCTCGGCAGAGCGTAGTTTGCCGAAACGACCAACACCATCGCACGCAGGCACGCAGCCGGCGCACACCAACACCAACAGCCACTCGCAATGGGCCCGCTGGTGGGATTTGTCTTTTATTTTATTTTCCGCGGCTTTTCCAGTAGCGCGGCTAGTAAAAATCGTCATCGGCGGTCGGGTACAAAACGAGAAAAAACAAATGGCGTCCTCGACCTTGTTGCGATGCGGTGCAAAAAGCCAAATAAAACCGCACTGGGGCGCAGGCAAATCGTTGAACCCGGGTGCCGAAAAATAAACCTAAATAAAACTCGCCTTAATTCACAGTTACTACCCGTCCCGGGCCCTTGTGAAGGTCGTGCGATTTTTATTTCATGTTTTTGGTTTGTGGCGTTTTGTTTTTCAACACCATGAATTTGTTTTGGAGAACGATAAGATAGCCGGATGAAACATTCCTCATATGTTAATCGTTGTGATCCGTTGTGCTTCGACAAATTTCATTTAATCGTTTAGGAGTTTTCAGAAACAGACCAAATATGGCTCATATTCGATGCTCAATGACAACGATTCTGATTTCTTTTTTAATTCTTAACATTTCATTTAGGGGGTGGAGACCTTTTGCCGGGAATAATCATATAGTAATTTTCCATATAATATCAGTTATGATCATGTTAGAGGCTACATGACTATTCCCTGCAAAGGAAATCAGGCTCGCTGATTTGCCCGCAGTACCAAAGTCATGGCTTGCAGAAAACTCCGCAACCGTTTACTGGACCGAAACTCGGAGAGCGAGCGGCAACGATGCAGAATTGCATTCCCTTCGCGTGCAGGAGGCATGGGAGGCTGCGGTGTCATGAACGGCTCAAACCGATCCGCTCATCTAGAGATGGAATTTGAAAAAAGAATCTGATGGGAAATGAATAAATTATGCTGATTTTTGAAGCATACAGCAGCACCGCACACACATGACGGTGGCGCTCAGTTGTGTGTTGCATGGGGGTACATAATGTGAGAACGAGAGAAATAAAAAATTAAAAAAATCGCCACAGAAAATAACGCCGCAATCGTTCGCCCAACGCATCCGCCCAGCGTGCTGACCAAATGAAGGGTTGGTTATTGATTTTTTATTGCGTGCAAAAAAAAAACATACAACCCGCCAGAGAGAGTGAGAGAGAAAAAAGAGAGAAGGAGGGAAACAACTGCATTTAAAAAGCAGAAAATATTTCATGTAGCAGTGGATACAGGACATTTGTGACGACTAGAAACACCCACAAGGAGGAAACGGAAGTACCACCCCTTTCGCCCACCCTTCTCGCATCTCCCATCTGCCAAAGTTTGAGCAAGATGTGTCCAAAGTGTCCTAACCATTCAGAAACGCCACACTCATCGCGGAACGCGACGGCCAGCTAATAAACAAAGGCGTTTGTTTGGCGATCACAAAGTCGCCCTTCGCCGTCGTCTATTTGAATGGGGCCCGGATTGCCATTTTCGACGCCGTTGTTGTCGATCGTCTCGCCGTGAATACACACACACACACACGAGCGTGACTCATCATCTTTCCTCCGTCCTGCGGACGCTTTGTGTCCCGTGTCGGACCGTCATCAGGGCCAGAATGTGTCTTTGTTGCGGTTCGAAATGGCCGGCATTGACGGATCGCCACGGAACTCGCCGCTTCGGGAAGCGCAACCCCAGGGGCAGGGGCATGATTTGCAGGCGCAGGCAATGCGAGACACACGGCCCGCGTTGTTTTAACCTTGTCACCTCTGGAAAGCTTCACAGAAAAATACAACGTGCGGCCGACAGTCGCCGGAACTGCGTGCGACATTAGCGTGAATCCCAGAGTTACAAATAACGTGACCGTTGATTCCCAATAAAGGAAGCTTGACGCAAAACCTGGCTACAGCCTTAGACAAACTATTGAAAGTGAACCACATTAATCAGTAGCAAATCATTAAACATAAAATTGTTACATGTTGCCATCTGATCATAGTTGCTAGCAATTGTCGCAATTTACGAAACTCGTTACTCTTCGACGTTGGTATCAGTCAGAATTTACAACCCCCTTTAACGCAAACTGGTCAACACTGCTAATTGTTTTCCGAACTTTCTTTTGTTTGACTTTGACTTCGGAAGGAAAACGATGAAAAAACGATGAAACGGTTCCGAAAAAAAAAACCAAAAAGTATCCAATATGCCGATCGAGTGGAATTATTCCTGAGCATTCTTTTTATCAACTTCCTTATGCTTCCTGGAGCGCCAGTGTCATCATCTGGCCAAAAATAAAACGCATTTCCAAATGGAACGACCCTTTCGCGACTCACCTCGTACCAGAAGTACCACCCGCCATTTAATGTCTAATGGTATTATTACGCTTTCGCTTGCCGGTCTCGCAAGCGCTCTCAGTCCTTGCGACCCGAGCGAAACCCGATACCAAGACGGGCAAGAAGAAAACCGCAAGAAAACTGTGTCAATAATGCAGAAAATGACATTTTAAAACGAATAAAAATAAGCTGCATTCAGAATGGTTTCGCTCTTCTTTTGTTCCTTCGCCTTACAGCGGAAGGAACGGAAAAGGGCTCATGCCACACACACACACACACACACACGGGTAGGGCACTTTCCGGGGTGCAGCAGTGGATAAGATATGAACGTGGCCCCCGACTACCACCGTTTTCCTGCACTTCCGCACGATAGTGGAGTTATGTTTTTTCTGCCCCCATTTTCCCAGTCCCACCCAAACCCCGAACTCTCACACCGGTCGCGGTTCGTTCGCGTTGCCATTTGTCTCGTGCGCTAGTGTGTGGTGTACCAGTCTTCAGTCGTTTGTATTACTGCATGCGAGTATGCGTGAAACTGGTGGTGGTACATTTCGGGTTTATGTAAGTGCGCATAGAATACGTTTCCTGTTTCATGTAAACCCGTCCCAAAGTACTGACGGCCTGGGGCGAAACAATGATATGCGAACGTTGCCCGTTAATATCCCTCCGCACGGAACGGGGATGGGCTTTTCCGGTACGCAAATAAAATAGTCGATCCGAGAAGAAACCTCACCTTCCCAGAGGGATTCGCATTCGAAAAACGTACGAATAAGTTATTAATAACAGACTGCACGATAAACGGCTACCGAACGAGTATCGTAGTGCCGATTGTTGTGCATTGCAAAGACCGCCCACCGCCCGCTCACTGTAACCTGACCGACCTAGGCCCAAAGACAACCATGCGTCTCCATTCGAACGCTCCCTTTCGGCCGCCGTTTTGGAGAGGCGAAATTTTGCCAACGGTGCTGATGCCGAACAGTTTTAGTTCGTTTTTCTTTCACGCCACCACACTAAACTGACACTTCTCCATTCACCCGGTGGCGGTGGGTTAGGGCGAATCGAGTTGCGGAAGGTTGTGGTTTTTGTGTTGCTAATCAAATCAACTGGGAACCCTCACAAACGCAAAAACTATGGACTGTACCGCACCTTGTGGGGTTTTTTTTCGTTTGTTTGTGAAGGGTGGGCAAAACCGGTTGGGGCGGCTTGGGAAACTGTGGGTGGGCGTGTTTTTGGGCGGCATGGAAGCGTAAAGGAAATGGGTAGTGTATGATAAACATTTCGAATCATTCTACTGTTGAAATTTTGCTACATCTTATCTTATACTCTTTTGACTGGTATTTGTTCAAACGCTGGTTATATATAATTTAGGCACTTAACATTGGTCATCATTTCTAAAAAAAACCGTTTGATCATTTTCCGATTTAAAAACGCTTCACTTAGGGACTTCTTATGAACGGCCGCGAACTCCGGCAGAACCAATAATCTCGTCCCTTTCCCGATATGCAAATAGCTTATTGTGAGCCACACACCATCCACCTAACCATCCTCCCATTGATCCTCGCATCCAAATGCATGTGGCCGTTTCTTTCGAATTGCAAAATCGATAACAAAAAAAAAAAATCCATCCCAAATAATGTGCAGTTGCACCCTGCCGCCGATTCGTTATTGCATCTGCCGTGCCGCTGCCGTGTGTGCGCACCATGCACACATAAACGCGGGCAGCAACCGATTGATGATTACGCCCGGTGCTCATGTTTATGGAGCGTATGTTGGTTCGAGACGGCCTAAACGGCCAACGCGAAACGAAAGCCTCGCGGGCTGGGGAAAGGCAGGTCAAGGTGGGCGGCGTGTCGCCGGGAGGGACTCGGGAGGGACAGGTAGGTCGGTCGGGGAGGACGACGGCGGCGACGGGGTTTGCGTTTTAATATACGAGTCGATTTTTTTTCTATGTATTCTCGAAAAGTACTTTTTTTCGTCCGCCCGTTCCAGGTCGCACCCTTCCAGGTCGTCCATTAGCTTGTCGCACATTTCGACATTTTTTTCACGACTCACATAATTCGACTGCCATTACTGCCGCAATTGCCATCAAGGGGAGTGGGGTTTTGGGAGGGGGGGGGGGGGGGGTGTCCCCCTGCGCCGTTCCGTGCCGTGCACCCCCGACGCCCGCTGCAGTGTGTGCTGTAGTCTCCCCATGCACGGGGTGCATTAACGTGTGCATGCGAGGATGTGTGTGTGTGTAAGTGTGTGTATTGCCTTCTGCTTCGATCGATGCATTTTTTTTTTCGTGTGTTGAGTCGCCCCTATGACTTTTTTTCCCCATTTCCTGCCCAACGAAATTACCAATACGCACATATTTACACACACACACACACACCCGCGGTGTTGCCCTTTCTTCCCTCTCGTCGCCGGAAAGGATGTGTAGCATAATTATGAACGCCGTCCAGCCTCGCCTGCCCTTCGGGCCGCGGCATGGATAATCATCCCCACCTGCAACAAATTGAATTTCAGAACCCGAAAATGAATTTCAGCTTTTCGTAAATTAAAAATGAACGTGGTAGATAAAAATGAACATGGCTAACCATTCCGCACGCATGCCTCCCAGTCCGCGCTCTGCCCCTTGAAATTGTTAATGAAAGGGGTGGAAATCTACGGCGAGCGGTGCCGCATGGCTCAGGGGCTCACTTCTTCGAGTCCGGTGGAGACGCCTGGTGACGCTCAGGCTCGGTAATGTTTTTCCAACCCGGCCCAGACCCCTGCGGCGACAAGACAGCACGCGGTGACAGTGCGAGAGCCGAAGACGGCCCCCCAACACACACACGTCCGTACGTACTGTACGTCACGCGGTGCATACGGCCTCGCAGTCATCTAACCCGCTCGATACACCCGCACGGCGGCCGGATCGACGGTTTACGTGTATTTACGCCTGAACAACCCGAACCCGGTTATGTATATACGCTCGATTTTTTTTTCGCCCCCCAACAACCCTACTCATCGGCCCCACTCCGTGCTCCCACCGTCCATCAGGGAGCTATTATTATCCTATCATTATTTGTAAAAACATTCATGCAAAATTGATATAAATGACAAAGTGAAATATTTATGCATCATCGATGCAGAATCCCGGGGATTTTTAAATCCACCCTCTTTTTTTAACCCCCCCCCCCCCCCCCGCGTCGGTCGTTTATTGCTCTGTCCAATTCAATGAACTCTAATGTTCGTCCATTTTGTTCCGTTTGGTTTTTCATTTCTTCAGCGGTTGGGTTTTTTTTTATTGGTCATCACTGAACATGAACATGAACCGCCACGGACATGGCTCGCACGACTTGCGTTGCGCATGTTGATTCAATGCTGTATATTTTATATGTTTTTCTTCAAGATGTAAAGAAAACCTCACATCTGGTAGTGGGATGTTTTGTGTTTCGTTTACCGTATTCGGACTAAATACATAGTGACGTTTGTCATTTTGATAAGCAAGTTTTGTCCATCCTTCATCGATCACTTGCATCGTCATCGTTTCATTGTTAGCTCGCAATGAAATGCAGTAGCAATATCTTCAATGAACCATAAGAAAATTGAAATTATTTGAAGACAAAATTATGTCTAAATACAACATTATCAACTTTGCTTCCGCTCGTTTGACAAACCCCGCAATGCACTCAAATGCGACTGGTTCTTATTATTCCTATCGATTTCATCTTCTTCAAGGGCAGGGCACCCTTTCAACGACCCTTTCGGTAGAGATCATTACTGTATCCTTCGCCTCGTTGAAGGAAAGTGCAGTCCTGCAACTGTTGTATTGAACGCCCGTATGAAGTGTCACTCAAATGTCTCGTTGACAAAGTTGCAACTCGGGGGCGGAATTTGTCCAAAAAATATCACCGCAGTTTTCTGACAAAAAGTGCACAACGTAGCAAACGGTTTCCTAACTTTGAGGTATCCCAGAAATATATTTTATACGTATCAAACCTCAAATAATCATTTGAAGTCCTGCCAACATGGGATGGCCAAATACGCCAACTAGACCGCCAACCAATACTTGCCAACGCTTGTGTCGCTGGTGGAGGTGGAGTGATTTTTGTTACTATTTCCAGCGTTCCAGGACCGTGCGGGAAAGAAGTCCAACACATATGGGCCAAGAATGCGCGGCACAACTGCACGTGTACGTGTTCCGGGACTGGGTGTTCATTCGCACCTCTTCTACTATCGATCCGTTACGAAGCCGTTTCGGTCGTCATTTCGTCGGGCGTCATCGTCACCAATTCCGTATCCGCACCGGGTGTGACCTAGGACACTGGTGAAAAGAAAACTGAAATCTAACGCTAAAAAGAAAGCGAAACAAAAAAAAAACAAGAACAGAACTAACCGTACGAAAACGCTTCCCCCAGCGATGGTTGCAAGGATTAGTCGCAAGACGGAGCGTACGGTGCGGTTGTTGAAGGGCGAAAAACGAGTTTTACGACCGCGGACAACACCCGAACGAAGTACCAAGCCTTCTTTTAAACTGCCACCTCCCAGCACCACCCATCCTGATGCACTGCTTCATTCCACCGCCCCTCCCGTGCCATTTTGCAGCGCCAGAATGTGGGTGCGGAAAATAATCGATAACGATGTCAAGCTCCTTTTTCCGTGCATCGTGCCACTCTTTGGTGTGACTTGTGTGGGGATGGTTTTGTGTGTGTGTGTGTTTTTTTTTTTTCGGTTCGCGAATGTAATTTGTAAGCCCGCGCTTCTGAAACGGAAGGCATGCACTTAAGAAGCAGAAAGCTGATGGTCAAATTTAAACTCAACAGAAGAGAAATGGTGCTTCTTCTTGCGGGTGGCCTAGCGCCAATGGTTTAACGAGTATTGTTTTTATTATCAGAATAAAACGGATAACAAACCGATTCAACCATTAATGAAAACAATTCACAATTTACGGCAGAATTCGGAGCACTCAACTGCTGTCGATATGAGAACTGAAATGCTGCCCGTCTTTAAATACCTCCACCAGGAAGCATTATCTTTCCAGGCCACCTTTTTCCGCCTCAAACTGAGGTTTCAAAAATAATGAATTGATTCACTGATGTTCAAAGCAGCCGAGACAACAGTAGGACGAGCAGGACGCCACACAATAGAAAAGCCTTTACAGCAACCTACATCAATTAGATAACACCCAAACGCCGTACTCACCCGAATTCGCCCTATAGCCACCCCGCTCCGATGGCCGATGCTTCCGTGCACATAGGAGTCATTGATTGCCCGAACTCACCGGGCTGTCTCCTCCCCTGACTGCTGGAAGACACGGGAGCCAAGGAGCCTTCGGTGTGCAGCCCAAAATCTAACCCATCATCCGGTGCATCGATGCACCGGGCAACGGGCGCCTTTATTCCTGCCCAAGAAACTGCACGCATTATGTTTTATTGAAATTCAGTCTGTTGTGATATTCTTATGTGCCGGCGCCCCTTCGTTCCCTTCTGACAGGAGCTGGAGGAAGTTTTCTCTGATTCCGTTCCAAAAACATAAGCCTGAAGCTTATTCTTGGCCCGGTGTGGCCCGGTGTGCGCCTTGTGCCACTTATCCTTTCCAAGAATCTTCTCCGTCCTCCTTAGCCGCATCGGCAGTGGCTTTGGCGATGGTTGGTTGCTGGTAAGAAGTTTGTCCGTTTGTTGCGTCGTTCATCGAACAAGCGATGAAAGAGGGGGGGGGGGAGGGGGGTTGGGCTGCTGTAGGCATAAGCAATGTGGGCATGTATTAGCCCGACGACTCCCCATCTTCCACAGGTAGATAAAGGATCGAGTGCATCATGTATGTATGCATCTTTTGGGCTAAGATAAAAGATTATGGCACCGAAGCCATCTTTTTCATCTTGCCTCCTTCCCCCACTGCACACCATTGTTTCCTCTAGCGCCAGCACAAAGCACACGAACGGGAGACGGACGCACGTGCTTCGCCGAACCTCCGCCAACCCCGCCTCTGCCCCTGCATACCAACTCCATCGCCCGAAAGGATCATAATCTTATCGGGGCAAGAAATAACAGCGTGCCGGAAGAAAATCGAACCCCTGGCATCTGGCCACAAGGTGCGGGGAGGGCGCGGCGGGGCTGGAGGATAGTTTAAGAAAATTATTAAGGATTCGAGTTCTCTTAGGCAGTCCGGGAATCGATTCACCGGAGCTGCAAGGAAGCTGACGGGACGACTGACGGAAGGGAACTTTTGATGAGCATCGGTGCGTACCGTACCGGTGCGCTCGGCTGTGTCAGGGAGAACATAAGGTTCACCTGTCCGGACAGTAGGGGCACGGGGTACATAAAATTGGACGCCTTTCTCCGTCCCCGGCGCTCAATCGCTGCTAGCTTCTTGCCCGAGACGATGGACGTTTGCTTTTGTAAAATTTCCGGGGGTGAAAATTTTAGAATCTCTTCGAATTAATCTTTGGGCCTTGGGATCGGCTCGGCAGGGATGGGCCAGATGATGGTCCCAACCGCACGTGTGAGCTTCATTCTTAAGCCATGGTCTTACGTGTATATGCTTGTGTGTGTGTTTGTGCCGGGGTTGGTACGTGGTTTTTTGATGCAATGCTGAAAGTGGAGGAAGTCGTCCGTTAGGAGCTGATGCTGCATCTTTTACACCTGCAGTCGAGTCGATAGGCTTCCAGGGAGTGGCCGTTGAGTGGCCCACTCTCGGTGCCTGCTTCCCTGTGCCGAACCCCGTCCGAAACCGGCTCGAGAGTGGTTTTGTGCGGTGGAGCGATTTTCTTATCGGCTAAGATTTCCACAATACACAAGACACGGGGGCAGGAAGCAGTCCTAATTGAAGTGGGTAGGCACGGAGTGACGGGACATCTTTGCTCGATGCGAAGGCATAATATTTTGAGGAAACGTCCGGCTTCTTCCTCGCTGGCATGTGCCTGCGTGCCAGCTAACGGAACGGCTCGGAAGCCGGTGGTTCGTATTTTCTAGAATCATTCCTCCTTCCCCCTTCGGTCGTTCTCCTCTCCCGTCCGGCCAGCCAGTCACCGTTCACATAATGGCCAGAGTGTGCAGTGTGCCTCTTATGGTAAATATAAATTAAAGGCTGCGCACCTATTATACCGTCCCGAACGTGGGCGCCGCTTTGGGCACCGGGAGAGACACTAAGGAAACATTGTGAATTTATTGAGATGCATGGACATGATGTACGAAAACTGAAGAATACCGCCCGGCCCGGAGAGTTGCACGGAGCGGAGCCGAGAAGTTGATGGCAGCGCCGGGAAAACCCACAATCAGTAAGAAACGCCGGACGAACCGAAGAATTGATTGATGATCGAGTTATGATCGGTATTTATTACAAAGCCTTGCGCTGGGGATGGAACAATGGCCATCCGGGATAGGATTTCCCTGGCCATCCACCGTTTCGCTGCGTCTCCGAGGAAGGCTTCCCGGTAACCCACCATAATGATATGGAGTGTCTAAGATTTCCTACTAAACCCGAGGTCCAGAAGAAATGTCTTGCCACTTTCAACCATTCAGCCCCTGTATCCCGCATTGGCACATCTCGAAGCAGCCAGCACACCATACACGTTTGGGTCTTCTTCGTCTTCAATTAGGGCAAGACGTTGCCCATCCGACCGAACAACTGGTATGGACTGGAAATTTCATTAATTTTGATTTTAAAAAGACACCCAGCCGGACCAGCACTAGACTTAGTTATTTCTTCGGATGGCTTTCTTTATGTTCCACCCAAGTGAAGTACGGTGCTGAACTGGAAGGCAGCACCGACCGGGCTAAGCCACCAATTTTTCGTCGGAAGGTGGGACTTAGGGGGTGCCAGTCGCCCGGGTGTGCAAAGGCAAATCTAATTGCTCCTTGTAAACTATGCATGCCTTCCGATATCCTTTCGATGACTTCGGAAGGTCTTCAGCCGGCCATGTCTTGTCTTAAATTATATCTTGGCCCCAGCTTTCGGGAACTCAGAACCCCAACCCAACGGACCCTTCGAGCGAGCTGGAGTATGTGCTAGCGGCCGAAGCATGCAAGTAGATGCACCCGGCCCGCCGGCCGAGACAGTGCCACACACCCACACACACACAAGACATGCTTGCAGCTGTGCGCATGTTGGTTGGTCTCGGAGAAATCCTTTCTTCCAGTCCGCCTCCTTGGGCTCTGGTTAAAGAAAGTTGATTCCGACGTCGGGTGCGAATGGCGTAAGAAGGTTGGCCGGTCTACTTCAGGAGCCCTATCGGAGTCCATCTTTGCTGGAGTTCAATTTTCTTATTCGGGAAAAAGCGGGCCCCCTTCCTGCGCGGTGCATCTGATCCTGGAAGATAGTTCGGTACGTTCGGACAGCCCGGATTCCGATAATCATCTCCTTGCATCTCCGGCCGGGGGCACCGGCAATGACGCACCGGGGGCGGCAGGAGGGCAAGGAATTTCGGTCGTCCGGTCCGGTGCATGTAGTGCTATGTAGCAGTTCATTCGACAGCAAGCGCACTGTGTTATGTCCTCCGGTCGGTCGGCCCGGACAACGAAGACGGAGAAACTCTATTAAAATGCGTTCGAAATGCCAAACCAAGATGCAAATGTGGTTTGAGGCCTAAAATTTGCACCCGATGTCCTGTTCAAGCTACCCCACCACCCGTTGCGTGACGCCCTTCTTCTGCACCGTACTGCGGCCTCCGGCGGGTTCGAAAATATAAAATACAACACCGTTTGTGCCGTTTGTGGCCGGAGTGCCGGAGCAAATCGGGGCCCGGGTCGGAGAAGGGCGAAGTTCAAGACGCACGAAATAAGATGAGTGCATCGTACGTGAGCAGAGTGCGCTCTGTGGAATTCGATAGGACGTATTGCACACACACACACACACGCACTGAGGCCATGTTGGACTGTCTTCACTTTGGGGGTGCGCCGATGCCGATCGAAGATGTCGAAACGAGGCTTCAAGATGACATGTTTTCTGGCATCCGATGAAAAGTTTGTTTGCTTTGTGATAGGAAACCGGCAGCATTCGTCCCACATGAACGAGAAACATTTATTTGCAATAATTTCAAAATTATGTACATCATAAATACAGTCCTTCGAAATTAAAACACATGTTCCAAAGTTTTATCGTTACGGGAAATGCGAGAAGCAGCATTTAGGGCCACAGAATTTAAGATATTAGAGAATATTTAACCAAGGAATCATGAAGGCCGCTTATAAGGATTGGGAAGTAATCTAAAAAATCGATTTATTGTCAAAATATTCTTCCTATATCCTCGAAGCGTCCTTTGGCGTGCATATTAAGCCGCCCAGCAACCACAAGTCATCGCATCGAGCCATCGCCTCCTTTTCTACCCGGCAACTACCGACAATCGAAACTCCTTCGCCTTTGTGAAGGGGGTAAGATTTCTCGAAACGGCTGGTGTAAAACTTCATTACACACCCGGTACGCTCACCCCATTCGAATGGAGCCGGCCGGCCCTCGACCAGCTGCAATCCAATTCCAATTACATCGTCCCGTCCTACGACGGCACATCCCGTCCACCCGTCCGTTGGTGCCAAAAATTGCAACATTTTACCCAGCACAAGACACTGGCCCCGGCCCGGTAGATGGGGCCGGCAAGATGGAACTCCTGAAAAAGACGTTGACATCGGGGGAAATGGGTTTTGATCCAAAGCGCTCTCTTGGCACGCTTGGTACGACATGAAGCGACGTGCCGAAAGCGGAGGGACGGAGTAAGGGCTGCCCAGGGCGGTAGGGGCTTAAACCGGACCGGTAGTAGTAAGGAATAGGACTCCCACCCACAACATCCCCACCACATCCCGGGCCCGGGATTACACAAGGACGATGACACAATCCCACCGTCGTCGTGTTCCCACTGCTAATCACATTTTCGGAGCTACCAACACGTCGATCGAAGGGCGGCCACCATACAATCTCGCCACATCCGCAGGGCGGTGGCGAGGCGGTGGGCGAAGAAGAAACCACAACTGACCGACTGGTCAAAGTGCACTCACGGACACACCGTTGCGCTTTGTGCGTTCCCCGACCGCCCCCTACCCGGGCGAATCTTCCTTCGATCCAAGAACAACCGAAACACACCTTTTTCGTAACGGATTCCTCCCACCACCACCACCACCACCACGCAGATTATGGAGGAACGGGAACGGGTGGACGGGCGCATCCTGTTGCGGGGAAAACAGTCGATTTTACCGAATAATTTATGGCGCAATTCATGTGTGTAAAACCTACGTAAACATGTTATTATGTTTATGATAAGGATTTTCGGTGCATTCTCAAGAAGCGAAACGTGCAGGGGATGGTCGGAGGACGGGGAGAATGGGACGGTTGCTTTGTTACCCGTGGGGTTGGCACATCCGAAAATGTGCGTGCAAAATGGCCCGGGGCGAGATAACGGCAAAGACGACGATGCACATGCACATTGGTGGCATTGTGTGAGTGCGAAAGGATTTCGGAAACGGCATCCTATTTACAATCTCCCCTGTCGTCCCCGCAGCGGGGAAAGACGTCGTGGTCCGAGCACTCCAAGACGGTGCCCGGTCCGCCCGGTCCGTCCAGAGCGATCCGGTTCCACCTTTCGACGACCAACCCCCCTTTCGTAGCCGAGTTTCTTCGATTTCCAAATCGACCCGACCGAAAGAAAGGGTCCGCATATCGAACGATGGCGTTTGAGGTGGGGAAACCAGAAGCCAAAACGACCACCTTCGAGTACTAATATAAGTGCACACACAAACACACACACAGGGCGAGTCCGAGCGGGTGTGGGGAGGGGATTTTCTTCAAGGTGCATTAGAGCACGCACGGAAGGACACACAAAACCTGACCGTGCCATTTCTCTACGGCCCATTCGAATATGCACTTTCTTCCCGTTCCCCAACTAACCACCCTCGTACCTCCTCGTGGCCCCCCTCCCTGTGAGCCTATGGAAAGAAACTTGCATCCCACCGACACAAGACGACATCAAGACTTTCGGATCCGATCCTTATAACGGACGCTACTGTGCGCCTGTGTGCGTTTCCTCCTCTGCGGGAAGGGGGTGGCCGAGTGGCCGACAGGGTGGGGGCGAATTTTCGGATGCATTTCGGGATGCATCAATAATGTAGGAGGCAGTCGAAATTAGATTGTAAAGCGCACGGTGGGCGTTCGGGGCCATTTTCTTGCTTTTCATGCGTACGTAGGGGCCGGTCGTCGTGGGCTGCCTGTCGTCGTGGGCGTCGTCGTTGTGTGGGAAGGTGGACCATTTCCTTGTGCGTCTACCTCCCGGCAAATCGCCCACTCCACATGGCGCCCGCTTCCGTCTTCACCCGCTCGTTTTCTTTCATCTGTGCGTGGAACTGGAGCCGAAGGAGAAGATGCAACCCATGTGTGGCTCTCGAGGCACTGGTCAGGGTATTTCCAAACACCAGCAACACCAGCAGCACTGCACTTTATCGTCCTTTGATTTTCCGTTCTATCGAAACGGAGCAATTTTCTTCGGGCCCGGCCATGTTCCGGGCCAGCTCTCTAATCTGCAACCTTTGCAGCCGGAGCGGGATGCGGGATTCTTCCACAGCTCCAGCCCGGGCAGGGGAGGGAAGGCCTGTGGTTTTTCTCCGTCCGATGGAAGGAATGGAACGAACGAACGCCAGGGAACTCGGTAGGCCTCGGAGTGTGTGAAGTCTCTTCCGGTTCGATAGATTAGAAGAACCAGGCTCGTCTTATTCTTCTCGTCTTCTCGCCCCGCCACCCGGTGCCCCCTGGCAAACGTGAGGGAGGCGGGGTAGGACGTGAGCTGGGGTCCCGCAGGGGAAAGGCAAATTTTGGATCAGATCGAAGATTTGAAATTTCCTTAGTCCCGGCGTTCCTTTCCGGTCGGTCCGCTTGGATCGAAGACGGCAAACCGAAACCTAGGGGCAGGTGGCTGGGGCTGGTGGCTGGGGTAGGTGGTACCGAACGCGGGCAGAGGTGTTTCTGTGTGTGTGTTTGTATGCGTATTTGTGCGTGCGTGTGCAAGGCCGGTGTCGGCAAAGGGATGCTAGATTTTGATCAAACATTGGAGACTGGGAGGGGATCGCCGGAGGGGAGGCGTTGGCGGCACCTTATGATGTGGCCAGAAAATGCAATTTTCGAGAATCGAACTCTACTTTCAGCAACCCGCCAACTTCCTCCTTCCGGTCGTACCGTGCCATGCCCGTCCCACCCCCTTTTTTGGAGCCAGAGTTGGGTGGACTTTTGGGTGATTTGACTTCCCGTCGCACACAACGATGCAGCCGTAGCCCGGTGCATCATTGGTATTTTACCCAGCAAGGTGGAGGAGGACTGGGAGCAGGTGGGCGGGAGCTGACGCACGGTGGCAAGATGAAGAAATACGTGGACATTTTCTCCAATTTTCGGAAGAAGCTGTTCGAACGGTTGAGCAACCAACGACGGAAGCGGAAGGAGCCCCGTGTTGCCCACCACTGTGCTCACACGTGTGTGTGTGTGTGTGTGTCGGCTTGCGATACGAGAGCACAATGGCGACAACCGAAGACGACGACCCGACGGGTTTTGGGGAGGCGGGGTTGGGGCGGCGGGAGGACGTCTTACTCCGGTTTCTGTTTTTGGTGATGATGGAATGGCTACTGCTACTGTTGATGTTGTTGTTGATATTTTCGATATTCTTACTGGCCTGTCCACCCCGCCCTGCCTCCATTCCACCCCTCGGGTGCGTGTCACCCCCGGTACGCAGTTCAACACGTGCGCACACGCGAACCAAAGGCACGTACAGCAGGGCCGCGCCTTTACAGCTTTCCCGTCCGACAGGGAAAGGACGAACCGAAAGGGAAGATGCTTGTATGATAACGATCCAGATAGCACGCAGCCCGTGAGGAGCAGAATGAGGGCATACCAAAAACAGACCAGTGGGTGAGAGAGAGAGAGAGAGAGAGAGAGAGACAGAGAAACAGAGAGGGAGAGAGATAGAGCGAACGCGTCTTAGTACCAGGCCGAAATAATAATACTTAATGCAAACTAATATTGAAATAATGAAATGCATTATCGATTTTCTATTTATTACTTATGTATGTGCGTAGGGTCCAGTTTCGGTGTTCGGGCATGTTCGATGCCCTCATTCCCACTCCCCGGGAGACGTTGCCACCGCCACACCCCGTTACCGTCCACCGGCACGGGAGGCGCAACAAAACACTGCAGGGCCAAGGATGTAAAGGCCCTATTCGGCAAATCGCTCCGCCTCGCCATTAGCGCCGGTGGGGGGGGGGGAGGGTTCCCCCGGGGAGGAGTACAACGAGGGGCTACGGGCGTTGAGATGATGCACCGCGTTCGCAAAACACAAGTGCAACTGCAGCCCGTGACCGATAGATGGATGGATGGGTGGGTTTGGGGGTGGGGTTTGGCAAGAAAGTTTGGCAAAACCCGGGCCGCCCCAGCGTATGTGCTGCGTATGGGACAGCGTGGCGAGGAAGCGTACGGGTTCTAGACGCGCACTTGGCGCTTGTTACGCATAAATGAAGCATCACCCCGTCCCGACCACCCTCAACTCCACCACCACCACCGCGAGTGCGGACAAGGGATCGGCAATCGGGTTTTCGTTGCGTCCGATTTCGTTGCTCCACGCTCCAAGAACCAAAACCGTGTGTTAGGTCCGCTTCAGGACGGGCCAGCATGGCGGCGGTGGGCTACTCTTTGGTGAGAGAGACGCTGGGGAGGCGGCAAGAACACGCACTAGGGGCCAGCACCGATGCAACGGTGCCGCAGAGGGCTCGCGTAAATGACATGCACACACGCACGGGGATGATGAAAATGGCTTCTCTTCTCCTTCGGCCGGTGCTCCTTCCGCTGGACTGTGTTGGTGGTGGTCGTCCTCTGCTTTGATTCTCCTTTTTTTTCTCCTGGCGGTGTGTCTTCTCTCATGCCGCTGCGCCCGGTGCCCGGGGAATCGTTGTGTGTGTGCTGTTTTTATTTTCCTCCCAAGGCTTGGCGGCACACTTCCCGGCACTTCGTAACCGCTCGTTGGAAATGTTACAATTTGCTGTTTGCTGCACGAGTGCCCCTCACTCAGCTCCCCATCCCCACCCGTCCAACAGACCCGGGGCTCAGAGTGCGTCGTCGTTTGCTTTTGAATAATAGCCCAAACCGCCTAAAAACTGCCGTTCCTTGAGAGGAGTTCCTCGAAAGGCAAGAAACGGAGGAACGAAACAACAGAAACAAAAAAACAACAAGTTAAATAGTGTGTGATGCCTCATTCCTCGGCCCTTCTGGTTGATCGATGAAAAGACAGGAGAACCTCGCACGAAAGAGAGAGAAAGAGAGAGAGAGAGAGAGAGCGAGGGGGGAGAGAGAAATGAATACAGTGGGTGAGAAAGAGACACAGTAACGGTAACGGAGTCCTGGTGGTGCGTTGCGAACGAATGTGTGTGTGTGTGTGTGTGAGTGTGTGGGAAGGGGGTTTCCTTAATTATTATCCTTGCCATCGCAGTTCGCGCCGCAGAAAAGGGGTTAAAAGGGACTTTGCCGTTTTAACCGAATAGGTTAAATGGGTCAAAATTGCGTGCCGTACCCGGCCCGTCTACCACGCGCGGCAACATGCTTCCCCTCTTCTTCACCCCGTACCCCCTACCCGCTTCCGGGGGACGGTGCACGGTTCGGCGGTTTCGGCAAACGGGGGCTAACGGAAACGGAAAGTAATTAAAATTTGAAAATAGGATCGAACCGGGCGATTGGCGAAACCGAGCCGAGTGCCGAGAAGGGGTGGCATGTTTCTTTTGCTGCAGGTTCAGCACTCTTTCGGCTTCGGCCGGGGTCAGAATAGATTCTCTCCCCCTCCCCCCAGGGCCTAGACGGGATTGTGCTCTAGGATAGCAGTACGAGAATCGGGCAAAAACTGATTACAGTATAAAAATACATGAAAACATTACATTAATTCCTCCCCGCGCCCAGGAGCGATGTCAGCGAGTTGTAGTTGGCTGCACGACGGCAGCACAGTTTTTGCTGCGGGGAAAACACGAAAGCAACAACATTAAAACAACGCCGCAGTTGGGGAAAAAATGTGTGCCTTGTCCATGTGGGTTGGTTTTTTTCCGACTCCCTACCACCCTCCCTGCCCACCCCGCGCACGGTGCGCCTACCAGGGACCTGGGTAGCATTGTAAAGGGAGAGCATTAAAAAAAATCCGAATCTACACGCGACGCAAACTAGCCGGCCGGCAGGAAGCAACGGGCGGAGGTCCTGGTAAATGATTATTGATTAGCAAAGTTCCCTCCCCATCCTCCCCATCCGATTGCCCACCCACCGGGCACTTACGTACAAACGTACACTCCTCACTTCAGCCGCTTTTTAGCATGTCCGTTTAGGCAAAGAAAGACTCCTCCGGGTGGGGTGGGGGAGAGACGCACGGAGCGAACAACGACAGGAACTGATTTGTAATTAGTTGAAACATCGATGAAGGCTTTTTCCAAGGCGTGGTACGGGCGGCACAAAACAACCGGGGGTGGTTTGATGCAATTGGAAGGACTCGATTTTCTTACCGATCACAGTTGCCGCAGGTTCTTGTAAGAAAATGTGCCGCTTCTTACGTGTGTGTGGTAATTATTGAACGGATTGAACCGTTCGGAGAATTTTCTTCACCTCAAGATCAAACGAAGCCATCTGCAACGTTCTATTGATGGTGGAACTGTACGGTTTGGCCTCAACAGATTCCAATCCATCAATGTCCTCCCAGAGACTCGCAGTTGGCATCTGAGTAAGCGGTGAAGTAAGCGGTAGACGGTTCTTGACCTGCGAAATCTTCATCCTATCTTTCATACCTCATCACTTTGCGGCGAAGGAACACGGTGGAGATATTGTACAATAATATGATCTTTGTTTGCTAAACCCGTCGTAGATGAGCTAACATTGCAATCTTTCTGTTTCTCTCTATCTCTTTCTTTCCAATTCCAGTTTATGTCAAACTCTTGTACAGAAATCTAATTCCTTAGGTGCACACATCGCAATGGAGTAGTGTATGAAAAGTTTTTCTTATTTGATTTCGAAATTTTCTCCCAACTCCGCAGGACTAGAACGTGTCGCTGAAGAATTGATGGGACGCAGGAAATGGAAACACTATCAGGACGTCATAACGCGGCAACAGTTAAACCTGCTCGAGACCAGCACGACGAACACGACCGAGGACGACCTGCTGAGCGGCGCGACCGGGGTAGCCACCGGTGCAGCCGCCGTAGCCGCCGCGGCCGCCCAGTTGCAGCAAGGGGCGCTGATGAGTTCCGCCGGCGCCACGACCGCTGCCGCAGCCCTTTCGCTCGCTGGCGGCGGCATGATCGACCAGAAGACCAGTCCCGCCGCCATCGTGGCCGCCGCCAATGCCGCGGCCGTTGCGGCCCTCACGACACCCGCCGCCGCCCAAGCTGCTGCCAACACAACCGCAGCGACGGCCATAGGTGAGTGGACTTCAGGATGATAGATTAACACTAGTGGACTTCGCGAGGAACCGATCCTTCCTTGAAGGACCGAATTCGGAACCAATCTGAGCCTTTTAAAGTGTGAGAACCAACCTATCTGGGATTGGGAGCAATTAGCGACATTTCCCAGTTGTGTTTGACGAACAGTCAATTCGAACGGACTGGGATTCGAACTCAAAAACTATGGTGGTAGGTGGGTGGAGTGTTAGTTTGAGGGCTCAAAAATCTGAAGCAGTAGGCTTTGGTTAATATTTGTGTTATCTCTCCTGGTATTTTTCTCCGCGCAGTACGCAATGGGCACTGCCAACAGGGAGATGTCGACGGCGACCCAAAAATAGCCACCCCTGCCAGTCCCTGCAGCCCGCTGCCCTCCGCTAACACGAACTCCTCCGCCAACTGCTCGGCGTCCGGGCAGCTCAACCTTTCGAGAGTCAGCTCCCCGCGCCACGGCAAAGACAGCACGAGTTTCCCGGACCCGACGCTGCGCGATCGCTCCGACACGCCGGTGACCAACTGTCACTCGGGCGACAACGGCAGAGGAACGCCCCGCCACACCGGACCAGGGGGTGCATCGCCCCTTCCATCGGCACTGGGCTCGGCGGAGGAACCGACTGCTGAGCGAAAATGCAACACGCCAGACCGGCGGGAGCTGCCAGCGGCGAACAGTTCCGATCCCCGATGCGGGAACACTGCCACCGATCGTGACAATTCGTCCGTTGTCAAGCAGGAACCAATAGGTGCGTACAGTATATGCAACTTCGTTGCTCTTCATAACCAATCCAGTTGAGTTTTATTTCGATACCTGGCATTCCTCTCGTTGTTGATCAGTATTGTGAACCAATAGAACAAAGGAACCAATACTTTGTCTCTATAGCTCTATGGTGGAGAGTTTTTTTAATGATATTTAGATTGTAAATGCTTAGAAAAGTAAGAACAAAAGTTTAAAAAAAAATTTTTTCTAATCTAATTCCCTTTAAAAGTGAAAAAAAATTGGCATCTAATAAGGTTTTTTGTTAGCAGCTAGATACTAACCAATCGCAACCATGAAAAGCCTAAGGCCCGACAAATTGTCTACATCTGGTTGTAACATGTTGTCATCCACGCGTCACCGTACGAAATGTGTTAATGTTAATTTTACGGGTTAGCTGTCAAAATACTTCGATACTTCCAAAACGAGTCGACTAATTATATGAATGCGAAACAACTTAAATTAAAGTATTGTAAAAATACAATCTTTCTCTTTTTCCCATACTTCGCCACTTGTCGCTCTGCATTTTTATAGAAAACTCAACAGAAAGTGTCATCCAGAAGGAGACGCTCGTCAAGGCGGAAACAGGCAGCCCGCAAGCGTCCGAAGCCGCCACGTTGAAGCTGACCATCGTCCCGAAGGTGCCCTCCGCCACCGGGACGGACAACAACAATACCATTTGCAGTAACAACAACACGATCCAGCATCGCAGCAACGGTCTCCTGGTGGTGGACGAAGGGCTGCCGGGCTCCGCGCAATCGACGGTCGAGACGGTCGAGGGGGCGGAACCGGCGACTCCGGTGGACTGGAAGCCGCAGGACAAGTGCTACTTTTGCGTCGACGGCAAGCTGCTGACGGTGAACGAGGCCGGCGAGCTGGTCCCGGAGTCCGGCCCGGCTCCGTCCGAGAGCGACCGACTGCTCGCTCGACGGGTAAGTTTGGGTTCCACGGAGCTGTCTTCGAGTTTAGACTTCGGAGGGATAACACGATGTTTTTTGTTTTCGCGCCCAATTTTTCCCCCGAACTCCGCAGGCCCCGCCGTCGCTGGCCGAGTCCGACAGCGACACGAGTGAGAGCAGCGAGCCGGAACTGCTGGCCAGTCTGCTCGGTGCCGGTGCGGGTGGTGGAGTGTCCGCCAAGTCGCTCGCCGCCCTGCTCCGCGAATCCGGAGCCGCTCAGAACCTGCCCTCGCTGCAGTCGTTCATGACGCAGTACACCACGGCCGCCTCGCTGCAGGGACTGCAGCCGAATCTTGCCCAGCTTTACAACCGTAAGTAGCGGCCCTGACGCACCACGTCCCAGTTCTCCATCTCTACTCAATGGCTCTTTCTTCCCATTTCTCTCGTTACCTGCGTTCGCGGTGCGCCTTCAGCTCTCTGGTATTCGCAGCTGCAGCAGCAAATGTCCCCGACGTCCGTCGACACGGCGACGGGGGCAGCCTCGTCCGCAGCCGTCAGTCCCACGACAGCGGCCAAGATGGCGGCCGGGCAGGGCCCCACCGGTGAGCAGCCGCTCGATCTCAGCGCCAAGCCCGGCACTTCCGGCGTGAGTTCCCTGCTCAGCAGCATGATGGACTCGAAGCACGTCTACAAGTAAGTGGTTTGCAACTGTTTCGGTTTGGGCTATTCCCGTCTCTCGCTTGCAACCTCCTTGGCCGCGACCAGCGGCGTAAGAATCTCGTGGTAGGGGGAAATGAGGCGCCAGGGCACACATGGGACCATGGGTGGACAGGCTTGCGACGGAAATTGTGTCAGTTACCTTCAGTAGCAGCGTCTCCGCTTGGGCCTCCCAGGGGTGTGGCCAATGGAAATCGAATCCAGTTGGATCAACAAGGTACAAATTACTCAACAAGCCGCGGACGCCCTCGATATGACGCCGGGTCGACCCGAACGGTGTCATCGACGACGCCATTTTTTTAATTGAATTTCCCCACTTTTTTTTTTATCCCGTTGGAGAATTGATATTCGATACTTACTACGATACTGCTGCCCACAATCGGTGACCCATTAAACGTGGCGCCGGATCGCGGAACTCGCGGCGAGAGCGAAAAGATAATGAAAATCTACTTGTTCTCCTATTGTTTTTCAATATATTTTTCTCTCCTCCAACCTACTACCGGGTGAAAAAGCTTCGTTAAAAATCAATCGAACACACTTCCCGTCCCTTGTTCGAACATGCTGTGTCGGCGGGGACGGGGAAACAATGGGATCTCCGCGTGTCCTTTCTTGTAGACGGAAGGCAATCGAGGAGATAGCGATTCGATTGATTGGTTTTGATTCACCTGGATTTGTTCGTCGTGCACTTTTATTTCGGTTCGTCCACTTCCGTGCCCGGTCGAGTCGCTTCGGGGCGGAGAAAATCCTGGCCAGGTTTCCCATTTCCATTCCCGCCCTGCACATTCTCATTAACACCGCACCGGCAACGGTGTTCTTTGTGTTTCACGTTCTCCGCATCGTTGGTAGATCGACTTCGTGGCTGGTGGTGGGCGAGGGGAGGGACGATCGGAATTGGATAAAAGAATCACGCTTCTCCACAACAACCATCTTCCACGGTGGAACATTACAACTCGAAATGCGATTCGATTGCGACGAGCTAAGAAAAGTCATTAAAAAACGATATCGAGTCCGACGCCGTGCACAACCCTGCAGCAGCTGCAGGATCATTGTTATCGATGGATAAATTTTTAATTAGTAATTTAAGCGCCCCGCAGCACCTGAGAGCTGCCATTACTTCAGGGACTTTTCTTTTTCCCGCCGCACCCTCCGAAGGGGTCAGTCGGATAGGTCAGTGCATCGATTTCAGCTCGCGTGTGTGAAGTGGAGCATGCATCGCAGGAAGCGCAGTGAAGGAAATATTGCTGAAGAGGTTTTTGTAGCCTGAAGTAGGGTGAATAAAAGGCACCCTTAGTAATGATCCTTCGATGTGTCTATCATCCCGAGAAAGATGATCGTTCGAAGTGTTCTCCATTTTCCAAATGAATGCTGTACAGAACTCGTCAAAAAGGATATTTTTTTAAGAAAGGATTGCAGATGGGGTTAGAAAGTTTCCTAGCGATTCCGAAGATTTTTGGCAGATATTTGTTCCATATTTTCCAATCGTCAAATCATTATGTCAATGAAACAAACACAACAATTGACTTTTTCCATGTTAATCATGCAAAAGGATACAGTTACAGAGGATACAGAGCCAACTCCATACAAATCGCCAATTAATCGCTCCCTAATGCGATACCATTTAATGCGAATGAAAAATGATCGACCAAGAACTACTGCAGTGAATGACAGCCGGCCGAGATTTTTTGACACGTCGTAAAGTCCCAGCCGCCCTCTGTCCCAGCGCCAGAGCGGGCCAGATTTGCAACCTTTTGCATCTTTCGACAGGCCACATGCAATACTGGTGAGCGCGATTCTCTGAGTTTTTGTTTTTTCACCAGAGACCAACAAAACAAAACAAAAAACCGCCTGGACACATTTGCAGCATCACAAAACACGTGACGGCATTCTGTTCGACTGATGCCTCTGAGGCGTTTGAGGCGAATGCACTGCGCTTTTTTTCTTGTTCGGTTGCAATTCTTTCTTCTTTTTTGGATACGCTTCGTTGGTGCACATGCTGTGCCCCAGCACGGTGCCGGATGGCGACGCACTTGAAAGGGAAACCAGACCATCCATCTGATGATGGGCGAGAATCTGCGCGCTATCATTTCGGCCCATATGGGCCAACCCACCGACCCACCGAAAATACCGCAAAGTTCGTTCACATCTAACGGGATGCGCATCTTCGGGACGCCGTTTGTTTTGTTTCTGGCTTATTTTTTCCATTGCTGTAAGGCATCTTATTCCCCCCAAACGTTGCACCGCTTCCTCCCCGCAAGCTGTCACGCAGGTCCAGCAACTGTGCGTGTGAGGTTAATTTACCGCCAAAATAATCATCATAAAGCCGGGCCATAATAATCATGTTGCGAAACGGTCACGAAGGAAGGGAGGGCCCAAACTCAAAGAGCAGCAAAGCATCGCGTGGTGGAATGGTGCACTGGGGGCCGCGAAGGCGCGCTTGGAACAATGTTTCCAGAATCACCAAGAATCAAACGCAGCACGCTGACACGAGAGCGGGACAAATGTGTCAAAAACTGGCTTCTCGCGTTCTTGTTACACGTTTTGTGTTTTGGCTCTCTGTTCCCCTCCGTCTCCCTGCCTGTTCCACCTGCGGTTGGAGTTGCATTTCGTCAGTCTTATTTCTTTCTCCTCTTCCATTTGTGCTACCTACCGAAAAGGGCCTCATGGTACAACAGAAAAAAAAAACCTCCACCAACGGGACATTTGGTCGATAGCAAACGAATGATTTTTTTTTTCGTTCACTACACTTGCGTCATTCAACCCTTTCGCTTTTCGGCAAAATGCATCCCGTTTGGGCGGGGTGTGTGTGCCCTTTTTTGCGTGGTTTCGTCTTTTGCTCCGTTTTCGTTGCTTTCGCGGCTTTCGTGAAGAAAGAAAAGAGAAGCGAACGAAGGGCCTCCCGAATGTGGCAACACACCAGAACGACGGAAAAACGACAGCTCGAGGTCGTTGATCTCCGGCTTTCCCCCTAACTTTCCTTTTCGTTCGCTTCTAACACCGCGGCGATGCAGTTCGTGACAAAAACAGTATCAAAACTGTAATGAAATGGAAGGAATTAAAAAATTTAGCCACACCGCGCCAGCAACATCCACAATGCACACGGATTAACCTTCTTTTTCAAATGTATCCCTTTTTCCCTACTTTCTTACTTTCCCCATCCTGTGATATTTTTTCTTCCTTTCTCTCTTTCTCTTTCTCTCATTCTCTTTCTCTCTTTCTCTCTCTCTCTCTCTCTCTCTCTCTATTCTTTCCAATCCCTCCGTCTCACACTCTCTGCTGCTGATATGCTTCTTGAGTCCATGTGGTCCAAATTTATGCTGATGCAATTACATTGCATTGCACCGTGCAGTGCGGTGCGGCGCGAAGACCGGCCATATAATCTGCATGCGGCACACAACCGCAAACATCTGTGTGAGAATAAAGTGAACAAACACAGAAACAAACGGCGAAGAAAACGATAGCGTTCTACCGAAAACATGAACAATCGAGCATAAACCCGTCATACTTTCGTCAGGGGAGAGTTTTATTTTTACTTCGCGTGTCCAGGGCTGTGCCGTATTTTGTTTACACTTGCAGTTTCGCATTCGTTCGCTGAGCTTGATCCGAAAAGGGATGGAGATCAAACCTTAGCGAGAGCATTTACGGAAGAAAAAAATTGGATCCAGGTTTTGAACTTCCGAGGTCTTGCGTACAGAAGTCAGAATATGCCACACTTAACGACAATCTGTTTCTCATTTGTTTTCCCCCTCGTTCCGCGTACGGGTTCAACGGGGGCAAAGTGAAAGTGATTCTCCGCCCATCTGCCCCTGGTCCATTTCGGCCCCCTCCTCGTGGTGGTCGAATTTCTGGCGATGCTGATTCAGCGAGAACGTTTTCCGCTTGTTGGACCAAACCAAATGGACGAAATTCCCACAGCCGCCCGCAAAGACCAGACCGAGTCAATCCCACGAAGCGGAGCGAACGAATCCGTTTAAAAACGCGTAAAAAGATTGCGGCCTGAGTAAGACATGCCGCCGCACGACGCGCGCACGCACCGCCTGCAGCCGAAGCCTGCATTTTGTTTTTGACAAATTTTTACGAGCATATTTTACGGCCCGTGGGCTCGTGATCGTTTGACACCGCGAAGGGCAAAGTGTTATGGAATGTGACAAATTACGCCTCATGATGCGACAAACGGTGCCTCAATCGTGTTTTCTCGCCAGTGTGCGTGTTGCTTGACGATTTTTAAATTAATGTACGTCATCAAAGCGCTCTTTATGAAGTTCAAAACATTTACAAATTTGTCATCCGTTTGTATATTGTACCAACTGTATGCGAATTTACATTTATCGCCCAACGGATGGAAACTAGTATAAATAAATTAATTGATTTAGTTAATTAACTGAACACAAGCGAAGGATTCCGTTAGTTGAGCACAACCAAAGCTTCATTTTTAGAGACGAAGAAGCTTTATTTCAACCGATTTTTTTTCCCACTGCGACTCAAATGATTGCCAGGTTTTATATCATTTGGTTCGTGTTTTTATCTTTCTATTGTTTTATATTTTAACTGTATATTTGTTTTTCGATTTCCTCTTTTTGCGTATTTTTTCCGTTGTTTTATCTGCATGGAGTTACGGTTTGCTTTTCTGTTCATTCGAGTCGGCCATTTTCTCACTTCACACTTGTACATGTTTTTGAGTGTGTGTGTACGAGTTAGATTGTTCGATTGTTGCATGGTGTGTCATTCGAACGGATTCGCTTTGCACACCCGTATTGCGTCGGTCAAACGTGTGAGAGAGTTTTCATTTTGCTGCTCGATCATACTTTCCTTTTTTTGCATTGTTTTTTTTTTTTGCGATCGGGATTTTCTCCCCAAACCCCCGCACTCGACCACCATTTTACCATTCTCCAATTGCTTTGACACCGACGGGTCAATGATGATTTGCCATCAAAAGAATTCTTCTATTCCACCGGGGGATACAAAAAAAGCACCTGACCCCCGTTCAATTGTTTCTAGCCGTTAATTGAATGATGCACCTGTCGGAATTTCTCTCTCGTCTTTCCAACATTTTATTTCCGATTTCCCATTTTTCACTGCCGCACTCGGCGGGGTATTTTTATTTCGTTTCCGTCGCTGCGGAAAGCACGGTGCAGAACAAAAACGAAATTGTTGAAAAAGAATTCAATGGATTTGCAACCATATTTTTGTTGTTTGCGTTCGGTTTGTCCTGCATGGCGAGTTTTAAATCATGAGCAACATAATCATTGCCATTTTTCAACGCCTTTTTTTAGCCTTTTGCACTGGGTTTCCTACTTTTTGCCCCTTCTCGCCGGACTGTTTGCATCTATTCTCATATCGGCACGGCGGCGGAAATCCCATTCGCACCGGATGCGCTTCCATGGGTTTGGCTGGATATTTGCTCGCAGGACACAAACAGCTGCTTTTCCGTAAATAAAAAAAAGTGTATCCTCCATACGAACGAGTAGATTCCAATTAGAAAATGGGTGGCAATTTTTTGTGTCCATGTGCAGCTAACGCATTATATGTTCGCGTGTGTGTGTGTGTGTGTGTGTGTGATGTCCAAACGATCAATCGAAAACGGGTCGAGAATATAACCCCTGGTTGGAGAAGCAAAAAAATTACAGCTTTCCAAATGCTTTCAGTAGTGGCAGCAGTATGCAAAAAAAATCTTCCTTCAATTATGCTATTTTTCTCATTCTCATTCCAAACAAACACGCATAATACTTTGTTGTCAGTTTTGTTGTCAGTCCCACAGCAAAATACTGATGAAAAATGTATCATTTGAATTGTATTGAAATTGAAATATTCTTTCAACGTTCCTTATCGCTTCTCCCCTAACGTAATGGAGAAGGCGTTGTTTAAGTTACTATTGCAATTAAATCCGCCTATCAAAAAACAATTCAGCAAACTTGCCGTTTCTGCTCAAAAAGAAAAAGCAAAAAGAAGCAACGATCCCTGTGTTTTATTTCAAGATTCCCGTTCCCTTTTTATTGTCGTTCCAAACTTCGCGTTCCAACGTCTTCTCAGTAACCGAAACACAGTCAAAATAATAAACGTCTCATGTGTCGCCCCCGACTTCGCGGAAATGGCCCTCACGATTCGGCAGAAGTGCAAACAGGTCCACCGGTGCCAGCCCAGCAGTTGCACATAACGCCGGGCAGACAAATTATCACCGCCACCTCCCGCGGCAGGAAATTCGAGGCGTTTGTTTCGCGCGAACGTGCGGCTAAGGTGCGGCTAGAGTGTCGTTTTGAGAAGAGTTATCTCACATTTTTGCATTTTGCGCCTTCGATGCGGCCACGAGAGGCAGTCCGGCCACCGCGTACACTTTCGTTGGTTGCGGTGCCTTGTGATATTTTCTAAACAGTCCGCCCCGCCACACACACACACACACACCCACATGCCGGACAGCGCGATGCGGCGGCACGTTATGTGACCATAGGAGTCACCTCTGATCTCCCGCTCGGTGCTCACTTTGGTGGAAGGAGTTTGAGCAAACTCCTGACGTGACAACACTCCCCTCTCCATGGCACGGAAAGAGCCCGGGCGGATGCGGATCAACCACCGATCGGCCATCAAATGTCAGCGACATTACGAAATGCCACTTGCGTAGAGCGCACCGTTTCGCGCCCGACCGACGGATGATGGAGGGCGCTTACGGCGCGCGACCTCGCAGCGCGCTCTCGCGTCCCGTCTTGACCTTTTTGCGTTGATTCGTTTTCTCGCGCGTACTGGTTTTATTACGTTTATTGTATTTTTTTCTCCGCCCGATATTTTACCCCGTTTCACTCGCCGTCCCTGGGTCGAGCTCCGATGACACGCACGTCCTCAAACGGACGCGCGCGTTGTCCGCGATCTTTGCACAAAGAAAAGCACGAGCTGACAGCTAGGCTGACGCGCGCGAGGGAAGGGACGGAAAGGGCGGCCAGGTTGGCGAAGCATCGAAATCGAAGGAAAAGGGAAGTAGCATCAACGCGGCGCGCCGCTTGTTGCTCGCGCTCTTGCCTGCATTGCACTGAACCTGCGGTGCGTTGCATTACTGCAATTTTAATCGAAAATACCCCGCCTGGACCCCCATGCCGCCCTTGTTCATCTCCAATCGAGGGCCCCCGGTGGGACGTGGCAAAGGTTGCGGGGAGTACGCGAGTTTCATAAATAATAAATCTGACCTTAAAATATTTAATCGCATCGATTCGCATTCGGCGCAAGCTGCGGGATCAGTACGGGGTGGAGAAGGGACGAGGCTACGGGAGG
Organism: Anopheles plumbeus; assembly: GCA_034621735.1. Classification (NCBI taxonomy): domain Eukaryota; kingdom Metazoa; phylum Arthropoda; class Insecta; order Diptera; family Culicidae; genus Anopheles; species Anopheles plumbeus. The sequence continues at coordinate 45,404,413 of JAOEFI010000003.1, forward strand.
GCGCAGGAACGCGTCTCAATTTCTTGGACACGGGTACTAAGAGGCAACGTTCTACCTACCGAGCGAATCTAGACAGCCGACGAACGGAGGAACTGGAGAGGACGGCCGCGTCCCGCGTCGTTATGCTTTTTCGTCCTAGACTGTGTGATCTCGCGCGAACTTGGTTGGTGAAGGGAAGGGAGGATGAATGTAGCGGGTCTCTCGGATCTATTGTGGATGGAAGATTGCGACAAAATAATTGATCAAGACACAAGATTTAACAACGGCGCAGACCACTATTGGTAAGGACCAGGAAGGACCACGAGAGAGTGTTGGGTTGTTCCGGAGAGTTGGTTCTCTTTTCCCGCCGGATTTTCCTACTGGTTCCGAAATGGTCGCGTCCGCTTTTCGCTCCTTGCTGCCGAATTAATTATAAATCATGGACATCATCACTTTTTGCGATTGCGACTTGCAACCCGAGCCGCCCCCAAGGGGACTGGAACGATTCGGTGCTAGCCGCATCCTTGGGGAAATCCGGATCCGTCACCAGGAGGGCGGGACGCGTTCGACGACGACAGCGATGGTCGGCAGCTTCACCCGAAAAGCCACCGTTAATGCGATGCTCATTATAATTACTTTGTCCACTGCTTGCTCCTTCTCGTGTGTGGGTGCAAAGCAACAAGACATCACACAAGAGATGAATGCGCGTACCACCCCCAACAACGAGGAAGAGGCTACGTCTGCGAAACGGTATCCACCCAAGATGCGGGGCAAGATTTAGAGTAGCAAACGTTGCAAACAACATCCGTGCAGGTCCTGATCAAGTTGGATTTTGCATAAAGCTCCAATAACAAGATTGGACTTTGGAGTTTTGAAGAGCGGAAACAAATATGCATGCAATACAACATGTCGTAATGTGCCTTTGAGAACCATTCAATCTTTTTTAGGGTTTTCATACAGTTTGGCGATTCATTTTGAAATCATGCTGAAGATTATTTCAAAAACTCCATATTCTTTTACGAATGTGACGGTCAATCCTAACAAGAACTTCGAACAAGGATCAAAGCAACCTTGAAGCCATTTTGGCACGGCACGGTTCGCGAAGCGTCGGGACACTTTTTTTTCATTCTCCGCACAAACTCTTCTTGCGTCAAAAAGGGAGAAATCAATACATTATCAAAAATACATACACCACCCTTGACCGAATCCTCGGCGTGGCGCAACTGCCACGGCATGCGAGCGTGTCGTCATCAAGTTTTCATAAAAACACACCTCTACTAATGCACCGTGCGGCCGTGCCGTGTGTCAAAGGCACGGGAAGGTTAATGAACCTGCCGAACTTCCGTTCAGTGTGCTGCGTCATCGGCCTGCGACTGCTGCTGCTACTGCCGTTGCGCGCAGGCAAAGAAACCAAATCTTCGTAAGAAGTACCACAGACCGTATGTGAGACACACTTCCCTGCCTACCCATGTTGTGAGTGTGTCGGGAAGGGGCCCGTCGTCGTCGTCGTCGTCGTCGTCGTCGTCGTCGTCCTCGGACGCATTCCGCATTCGATGCAACGAATATCACCCCGCCGGCGTCACTTGCAACCCCTTCCGTGGCCCATCGCGGTTCGCAGTGATTGAAAACTGCGGAAGGAACTTCCTTTTGGGACGGTCCTTCCTTTTATTAGCTCAAAAAAAAAAAAAGGTGCATACACCACCGTGCGCTCGCGCCGTCTCCCCCCACCCCTCCCGTTGCAGCCGAGCGCCAGCGAGTCCTGTTTGCGATCGGGGATTTCAGATTCTCCATCCCTCCACGACATGCACGACGGCGCATCGTGTGCATTCAGCACAGAATTTGCATTTCTGTCACCAGCACACACACACACACACTCATTGGTGGAAAGGTGTGGCGAAAAAAAACCAACACACACACACACACACTCGCACGCTCGGTTCACCTATGAAAACCGCAATGTTTGGGATGCAGTTTGCCGCGCGCGCGAGAGAGCGTTTGCCAGAAAAGGGTATGTGCCGAAGAAGAAAAAAGTAAACCAAGTTCTCATCAAAATTTTAAACTTACACCAAACTCCCCGTGTGCCGCCGCGCGTTCGCCCGACAAGCCGAGTGCATCCTATGCACCAGCGAGATGGGCGAAGAAGCTGGACGGAGAAGGTGTACACGGTGGAGGTACACGGGGACGGTACCCTTGCTGGCAGTCGTGGACGTTGTGTCGTAGCGCGGCGCGATTTCGTACCACCACCAAGACCACCACCACCACCACCACTGCAACCGCTGCTCATTAGCCTGCCACCCTGCCGCGCCGGCCGGGTTGACGTTTCGTTTCCGATTCGGTTGGACCATGGCAGCTCCCGCGATGCAGAAAAGTGCATCACCGCCCCCACCGTGGGGGAAGAGGGTGGAGGTTAGGGTAGGCAACAAGGAAAGGAGCATGAGAGTTGGCCGTGGATAAAAACATATCACGGCGAAAGGACGACGAATTGTCGTCGTCTTGCCGATGTGGAATGGTAAACATTTTCACTCCTCTTTCGAATCCAGCCACACACAAAAATACCATTCCTTCCGATCCCGTTTCCCCGTTCCACATCCCCGCTCATTTCCCGTTCTCTCCCACCCCCTGTGGCCCGTTCAGCCAGTGCACACAATAGTGCAGCACACACCGCGGGGGAAATTTTCGAGAGTGTGCGTAAGTGTTGGTGATGTTTTTTAAGGAGCAGGACTTTTTCTTCCTTCCTCGTCGATGGTAGCATAAATTATACACTCCCCCTTCCGGGTGAGCCTCACCCGCCACCATTTCGCACTTGCCAAAGTAACACTGGGAGTCATTGGGAAAAAGTGCTACCGCAAAATGCATTCCCGAAAACGACACATCACCCCCGTGCATGTAGGCACACTCGCGAAAAGTTTGCGCATATGCATGCATGCGTGTTAGAATGCATTTTTTCGGGCTGGCGCGAAGCAAGGCCCCGTCCGGCTCCAGACCTCGCCGCACACGGCACCGCCGCCGATTGTTTGCGGGTATGCAAGCCGAAAATGCACCAACATGCTCATTACCGTCCTTCAAACCCTTCCGAAGGGTAAAACCACAAACTGAAGGTTCGGTTTTGTGTATGTGCGTGTTTTGGGGGGTGGTGGGGGGGGAGAAGAACACTTTCTTTTTTTCCCCCTTTATTGAAGGTGGTTTTGATTTTCTGTGCGAGATTTTTCCATACTGCTGTTGTTACTGTTGAGCCGTTTTCCGTTTTGGGAAATACCGAAAAAAGATCCTAGAAGTAAAATGTGCTGTCATCTACTGACGTTTCAATTCGGTTCGTTATTTTGAGAGAAAAAAAAAGGTCCTTAGACAATGAAGTCGCTCGAGATGGAGGTCGCAAACGAAAAATGGGAGCAAATTGTGCAATTTAAGAAATTCCCATTAACGAATCACAGGCTCAGGCAAGCAGCAAAGCCATAATCCTAATGGACACTTTTTGTTTTATGCAAAAGGGTACGTTTGGTGGGTCCTCACTCCAGACACACTTCCATGTTGGCCCAAGCCATGTCGCCCGACCCCCCCCCCCCCCCCCCTGAAACTGAACTAATACAAATGCCTCACGTCTGTGGAGAGTCCTTCAAAAAAGTAAGAAGTCCGTCGAGCCCAGGGGGGAGCGTGCGGGAGAAGCGCCGCCGGTCACATATGCACAAAATTATGCACTTCTTTCTTCAAGATAAATAAATAACAACAGCAAAAAAAAAATTAGCCACACACATGCCTACGGGCGCCGCTGCTGGCGCTGGCGTGGGTATACTCGGTCGGTGGGAGCTCGAATGCAGTCCGAATGCATTCGGTCGGTCCGTCGGGCGGTTGAAGTAGCAGCCGCTCGCTAAAAGATGCCTTCGCCGCCGCCGCCGCCGTCGTTGTAATCGTCATCGTCGTCTTCGCCGTGTGGTCTGCAAACACAGACGTACACGGGGAGACGGACGTGGGGAGGATTGGGAAGCAAGACAGGGAACTACTAAACCCTGGTCAGTCGGTAATGTCAGTGGTCCGCGTCCGTCAGGGGCGAAGGGAAAATGCAGCCCGAATGCAACTTTACATACACGCCGGGCGAAGGCGAGGGGAGCTGCTGACCTGAAAGGAGATGAGAGCAATGAGAGGGAGCGACCGTGGTGCGCTCGTTCCCGTTGCATTATGTGTGCGCTTTTCCTGCAACCGAAAAGGCATCGAATCGGTTGCAACACGCACGGGAGCGCACCGTGAGGCGAAGCGATGCACAAAAAATGCATGCCGTAAAAACACACACAAGGCCTACGTTCTGCTGCACACTCACACGGATGCAGCCGGGGGCCGGGCGCTCCGAAATGCCGAAAAGCTGCTGCCGGAACTGCCCGGAGGGGGAAGCGGGGCGGGAACGAAAACCCGCCAACATTCGGCCTCTCGTGTGCAGCGCGTGGGGAAAACGCACCGAAAGATGCACTTTGGTGCGGCTCCTTCGAGCCACGTCCTTCACACTCACACTCCCATCTCTTCGTTGGTTTGTTGTTTGTTTCATCGTTCTTCGTTTTTTCTTCGCCTGCATGCGCCTTTCGATTACAACACTTACATGGGCAAGGAAACGTATTTCCCCGTCGCCAGTGCAGTGCAGAGGGGAGCAGTATACAGCCAGAAATAATAGAAAGGGGACCACCACCGATCAGGGGAGAGGTCGGAGAGAGAGCGGACACACTGGAACGCGCAAGGACAGTGACATACAGCCAGGAACGGACCAGATTGCAATCCCCGAACTGTGGTACCCTATCCCCGGTCGAAACTTGCTGTCCGTAGTTTTGTGCATCGCGACTCGCCAATGTTTTTGTTCTACCCCTTTCACCCAGTTGCACACCAGTACAGGTCCGTTCTATAGGTGCAACAGCAGTCTTGTCTATTCAAAGTGCAGAACTACGGCTCGTATAGAAATTCGTTGTTTTTTTTTTTGTTGGGATTCTTTCACCACGTTTTGGAAGGGTGTCAAAAGAAAATCCCTCTTCTCACCGTAGAGCGGTGATTGAAGTAAACAAACCCGAATTATTAGGTGCAAACCATTTAGAGAAAAGCCTCAAAACTCCACACTTCTCCACGGCTGATAACAACTTCACTGTGTTACGACTTAACCTGTTAGATTTCGCAGATCGTTGGCGAAATTATACAGCCCGTACGGGCGACAATATTTCGCAAAACATATAACGTACCTTTTGTAAAATACCAGCCGAACACACACACACACACTCATGCGCGCACACATGCTGGGCCGAATGTAATTCACTTATTCTGTATTGACCTGTTTTGAAGCCATCCGAAACGTTGCTTAGCCCGCGACTAGCTTCAATTAGCGTTCCCATCCAAATTATTCCAACCATTGCGAATGTCTCTACTTCTACTGTTTTTGACAGGCTGTGCACGTGCGTCCGCACCACGGACCAGGGAACCCGCGGTTGGAGGGGGCTGTCGGGGGCCGTATGTAATCTGGCGCAACACACAGGGGAGTGTAAATTGTTCCGCTTTTCCTCTAGGGCTGGGTTTTTTTTTCTCTTTCGATTGTGCAAATCATTAGCTGAAGGTTGCGTTCCCTGTGCCAGTTCAATACTATCTATGCTGTTTACATTCGTACATTTTATTTCGTTTCGAAATTAAGTCTGGGTAAATCTCCCCTTGACTTGTCTGTCGGGCTTCATAGATCAGTTGTTCGAGTCTTCTTCTTGGGACTCGGGTTTAAACCACATTGGCTTCTCAATAACCTTTGTCTACAAATGCAGAGATACTGTAAAACTATCTCAACAGTCCCTGTCATAAGATTGTATATGGATAGGCCATCTGGACATTAAAACAGTAATAATGATAATAAAAACAAATATATTTGTCTACCGCCATGCTGTCGCTTCCACCTAATCAACTCCTAATACTAACACTCGCAACATCGCCACCGTTGGACGATCACCAGTTTCGGGGGCGTTCCTAATATTTCGACCGTATTCTTTACACGATTGTCCGTAATTTCTAACCCACGATGGCACTACCACTGCAGCCATCGCCACAGCTCAGGTAAACAAATAAAAAAAGGCGCAGGCCCAAAAGGGAATGGGAGAACAACGAAGCCCAACCTCTCTGCGGCGGCCATGCCGATGACGATCGAGGAGCCATCTTTCTAAACACCCGATCGGTGTTTCGGGTCCAAAAATCCATCGAACCTTTCCTACGCTGCTTTCGTCTCTTTCGCACCCGCTGGCAGGGTGCGACGCGATCGGTTTCGATCGCCGTGTTTTCGTTAGGGAATTGTTGTTAAATATCGTACTTTGGCGTATATACGGTCCCCCTATTTTACGGAAGAGTTTTGATGTGAAAAACTTTAATTTATTTTATAATTTCACGACCAGGCCATATTGTAAAGTAAAAAAACAAATTTTGATGTATTTCAAAATTGGCTAGCAATCTTTAAGGAAATTAAACTCCTCCGCAGCGGCCTCATTGCAGACTTCAACTTCTAGGCGCTTCATCAAAGACTGCTTTGATTCTTCATCATTACTCTCATCATCATGACAGGGCTGGCTTCCTAAGAAGTGCTTCCGGTCTCTTGTAAATACATTTTTCGAACCACATGTCCATCCAACTTTTTTTCTGGATGTGGACGACGACTTTAGGAGTCAGTATTTCACGGGACAACGCAACCTTATCGTGTCATTGTCTACAAATCGGTCATAGCCGTACAGAATTATCACTTGTAACGCCGATAGTGGCCGATAGAAAAACCGGTCGGTAATTCAATCACTGTGACAAATCGAACGAAATTCCGTGACTCACCCGCACACCCCAAGTGCACTTTTTCCCTTTTGCCGTAACCGTAAAGCCACCAACCACAAGAACAAATCGAACTCCAATGCTTCGTGTGCACTTTCTTCCCTTGTTAACGAATGCAGGTGCACATGCAAATGACAGCTTCGGTTCAGTTTTCAGTGGCGCACTTTTTCCCTTTCAATTTTTTACCGTTCTCCCCTTCATTTCATTGTTGCCCCTTCCTCCCCCGGCCCAGCCCTACGAAGTCGCTTCGCGGAAGAAAGGTGCCGAAAGTGTAAAACAGTCGATTATTGACAAACAAGATTTCGAGGAAATGTTTGTTCCACCGAAGCTTAAGTCAACGCCACGGCCCGCAACTTGCGTTCGCGTCGAGTCGCGTCAACCTTTTTTGTTTCGTTTCTTCTTTTTTTTTGTCGGTTCCCACCAAACGGCGCACCGAAAACTGCCTGCCGGAGTTTTCCCGGAATGACACGACCACTTGAACCCGATTTTGCACCCCCGCCGCGCTTCGCCCACTTTACCCGAAACGAGCATGCATTTCACCCGCGTCGGTTTTAGCATGTGTGGCATGTGGCGCAGGAATTTGGGCCAACAGCCGAACAAGAGGCCTCACGAAAAATCGACACGTCTAGACAGGCGTTCTCTCTAACGTGTTCCCCCTTGTTGCGCCACCAGCACCGTCCCGGGAGGGATTCTTCTCCGGTGGCCTCTCAATTGCCTGCGCCCTCCATCTTGGTTTGACTCCTTTCAACAGAAAGAGGCGGCCTCCCTCGCGCCCCAGCGGGCTCACAGGATGTGACAATGCACAAGGAGATGCTATGCGATTCGTCGCCGTCCTTTTTGTTTCTTCATTTACTTCTTTCCTTACTTGACTTTCCGCTCGTTGTCGCAGCAACACACGCACACACACACACACACACACTCATCTCCGTCGTCGTCTATTGGTTCGCTTTTCTTCATCCAAACTGTTCATCCACTGACAATCACACCGAAGGGAGGGAAAAAAGGGAAAAGCGCAGCCAAGAAGGAGAGAAAAAATTGGCCATCAAGTGTAACCCCAAATGCAACGACATAATCAACACCATTGGCATTGCGCTATCGTCGTCTTTGCTTCGTTAAAATGGGTTGTCGGGTGGGAGGGACGCTTGGGGAGGGGTTCGTAATGGGTGCCGTTGCGGGGTGGGGACGAAATCGACGAATGCCTGAAGAGCGAAGTGAACCGAACGAGACAGGCAGAGGCAGGCAGCAAGATAAGCAAGCGATCCTTCGATCTTCCCAGGGTACCCACTCCATCACGGCACGCATCACGTCGCCGAGTTGCGCTGGTCAGTAACCTGACGCGGGGCCATCCAATGTTGAGGGCCAACCCATCGCAGGGTTGTCCCGCCGCCGCCAGAGTGGAAACGTTTTATGATGCAATTATCACCTCTTCCCGCCACGACTGCAGCCGGGTGTCCCCCCGCGTGTCCTGCTTGTGCTGGTGAAGCTTTTATTTATTCGTTTTCGCTGGAGTCCAACGGACCGAGCCACGAACCGGCGGAGTAACCGATTTAACTGATACATCTATCAGTTCGCATTGGTTTCGGTTCGACACAGTTGATTGCAGGGCTGCCAGAGCTGCTGCGATGATGGATCCCTTCACCGACGTTCCCTCGGCAAACAGCGCCCTCCAGTGGTGTGCGATCAACAACAAAAAGCCGCCCTTGTCTCCCTCCCGTTCACGTCGTTCGGATCGTGTTTCACTTGAACTTCGACGCAGCCGTGGGCCATTTCTATTTTGAAGATGTTTGTTTGTCGCGAACGAGCACACACACACACACACACGACGGAATGCGACAGACAACCCTGTCGGGCTGGACGTTCGAGATGGCGTCCCGATAAACCGGTTCTGGACCACCCTTCTAGGGCCTAGGCCGAGTTGGGTTTTTGTTATTTAAATTATAATGTCATCGGTGTTAATGAATGTTTAGGTCCAGGTTTTGTGTCGTGGTCCTTTGCGGACAAAGACTGATCACTCACACATCACATCCTGTGGGACTTCATGTTGGTTCGTGATGGAATGGCGGACGGGCAACGGGGGGGGGGGGGGGGGTTGGGAACCACGCCCAACCATT